>CM062817.1:585304960-585904960 GCA_031772625.1 Pinus tabuliformis
AAGTTTTCCGCCTGCTTGTATTTACTGTTTGAAGGATTTTCATGCCATGTTCTTTGAAAGGTATAAAGAATATTATCCATCATTAAATTTAGTTTAGAATTGTTGCAAACATGCTTATAGTTTTATTGAAGGCCTTGAGAAATATTATGAAGATGATGACTTCGTGGATGATGAGATCATGGAAGCCTTGTATGAGAATCCATTTCAGCAACATGAAGAGAACCTAGAGGATTCCCATCAAGATGCTCAGGAAGCTTGGCAGCATGATCAAGATCTTGGTACAATGGAAAATGATGAAAGAGAAGGTTTTGTTTCAGATCTGTCCATAGAGGAAGACGATATGCAGGAAAGTCAAGTTTCGATTTCAGAAGGTGATAAAGTCAAGTAAGCTATTTTAGATCTAGATTTAGATAGTGACGATCAAGAATACCTTTTGCTAAATCCCATGAAGGAGAGCTCTATTGTTGAGATCGTCCTCAGTTCATTAGAACACAGACTTCATGAGGAGGTAATCCAGTCAGTCCATGAAAAACAGAATGAGATCTTTGTTCGAGTAAGTGATAAATATTCTTTCAATAATTCAGTGATAAATGATAATCTGATTGCCATGTCATATGAAAACAACTACTGTTTGAGAAAAAAGAAAACAAAAAGCATTATCTCCTTTGTCTAAAAATGAGATAGATAAACTCTTGAAAGGTCATGTTACAACCCAAGCTAAAGCAGATTTGCAGTGCACACATGGTCAAGAAAGTGTTGGTGAAACTTCTTCCTCTTTTGAAAATGATGACGGTCTTGTAATCAGTTTTATAGATCAGCAAACAGATAATATTTTCTTTCACAAAGATGATAAGGCTGTCATGTTTGATAATCTTGAAGATTGTTTTTTGTTTAAGAATGACCTAGACCATGAAGTTGAGGAATATGAGCTTGAGAGAGACAATATGCCAGGATTTCTCATGGTCAAGGAACCTACAACTAACACTCAGATGGTAGAAGCACATACCTCTCTGTGCATTCCTATCCTTGGAAATCAATTGTTCTTTCATATCAAAATGGAGGGAGTACTTGTATTTTTGCAGCTGGATCTCAAGATAAGCCAGTGCTTCAGGATTTTCAAGATCCCTTCAGCATTCTTCTGCAAGCATTAGAAGAGATAAATATTGCCTAGTTCATTATCATAAGCTTTGGTTTCAATGGTTATTTTGAGTTTCCTACAGGTTCATCATTCCACCTGCTCGAGAAAAGTGAGAGTAGAAATTTGTTATGTAGCCATCTGCTGGATTGGTTACATTGGAAAGCTCATTACACATGATTGTACATATTTCATTAGTATGCGGGTGGTTGTCATCATGATTTGAAATCTTGGTGGACTGCTACCCTTCAATAAGCTCTATAAGTTCTTGTTTTAGTTAAGTCATTCATGAGTCATTTGTGAGTCCGTTTTCAGTCTTGTTGTTAAGTTAGTTTTTGTCGGTTTTCAGTCATGCATTTTAGCTTGAGTTTTTGACTCCATTGCCCAATGGATGAAGGCACTTGTCTGCTCTTCCAAAGATCTGTAGTTCTTGGCACCTCCAAGGAGCTACCATCCCCATTAGAGCCAATGTTAGTGTCAGTCTTTGCATCCTTCCTCCAGTCATCAAATATGCTCTTACAAAGTGATTTTAAGGTGTCAAGGTCAAATTTTTTCATTTCAGTGAGTCTTCAAGTAAAATTTGGTTACTAGGTATTAGGTCTAGGGTTTTCTCTTACTTTTGTCAAAGTTTTCCAAATGTCGGTCCATGTCACCATTCAGATGAGTGTGCCATCATTCAAATGGTTTTCATCATCATGTCAGGTTCCACTAGGTCATTTTACACCTTGTTCATGCTTCAGTTGTGCCTAGGTAAGGTTCATTTCCCTCTCCTAGGGTTTTGAAGGCAATTTCTCCTGGATGGTCAAACCATCAACAAAACTTGTATCCTGATGTTCATACACCTTCCCCTATCCTTAATGTACCTTATTAAACACTTCCCGTCACTGAGATCCCCCAAATTCCTCATTTTCGCACAAACCCTAGTTTCTTGCTACAACTTGACAATTTTCTAGGTTGGGCCTGTGTTTAGCCCTTTTGGACCCCTTCCCCTCACTCAATCTTTGAAATTCCACTTTCTCCTATTTCCTAACATCCCTCCCCACTTCCAAAAATTTTCTCAAGAATTTAGAAGCCCCTTATCACCTTCATTTCACTTCATTTCAACAAATTCCTTGTTCCACACATCAGGGTAGGCTTTAATCAAATGATGTTTCAGAGCAATAAAAGATGAATTTGGGAAAAATAAGAGAGGTTTTTGTCCAAAATAGGCCAAGGAAGAAAAACATCCTTCACTGTTTACACAGGTGTCATGGTTTTAAAAAAATGTCAAAAATATCGTTGCCTCAGGAGATTTGAATACACCTCTGAAGTGACCTTGGTAAAATTAAGTTTTCTCCTAGCTTGGTTGGCCAAATGACTTTCTTGATGAGTCAAATGATACGTAGACACAAATATCTTTATAATAAGCTATCATAAATGCAATTTGGATCTGAGAAATCCCTTCAAAAGTTGACTGCAACAGCACTCTGCCTTTAGGCAACCTCATTTGGCACATTTTGACCAGTATTGGAAGATTTGATTTTTGATAGGGAAAATGAACTTCAAATTGAAAAATTCCAACTCGGTTGGAAGGTAGACTCAAAGGCCTTTCTAACAAGCTATCCTATGCCCAATTTCAACATCGGGAAGGCCTCCAAAAGTCTCCTGCAAAAAGTGCTACGCAAAGGGCAGGTGGCGTGGCGCACATAACTGGCGCGGTGCATTGGGCTCCAATTTCCAGTGTAAAAGTACACTGGCGCGGTGCATAGAGAAGGCGCGGTGCGTTGGGCTTGAGGCACAGTGCATAGAGCTGCCAAGGCTGATTTTTTCAAAAAATTTCTCTAAATTGCTAATAACTCAAACGGATTTGCCAAGTAGAGCCTCTATCTTGATGTTTCATCCAATTTTGTGATATGCTATGGTGGTTTATGGATGGTGATGGTCTAAACATATAATTGTTGGCATTATGATTCTAGTATGGCTCTATGTTACAAATGTTGTACTTAATGGCAACACCCTCAAGTGGCAATGCTCTGATCAGGCTCTCAAAATGTTGGAAATTAAGAGGTACGCAGGTGAATGGTTCAAAAAGGTGCGTACCCGTAGGTACGCCGGCCAGGAAGTGCGTTCATACCCGCAGGTTACCCGTTCATGAGGTGCGTACCCCCAGTTCACTCACTTCAAGGCAGAGAAGCGCGCTCACGTGGGGTTTCTTATGTTTGGCCGGTGGTATTTAGCCCGCCATTCTTGATTCTATGGTTTTGGCCCGTGGTATAGGATCTAATTTTGCCCTGGTTTGGATCCCTTGTATTGGTTATTGATGGTTTTGTCACATGGTGTGAATAAGGGCTTGACTATAAATAGGGAAGGAGATCACTTGGCTAATGTATCCTTTGCAAATTGAATATCTTAAGATCTGAAATATTGGGTTATCGGTTTAAAAGCTTGATCTATATAAAAGTAAAGTTGAAAGTGAATCTATGAAGTGTGATCTCTCGGGCGCATGATCAGATCTGGGCATCTGACTATCTGTGGCACACTGGGGGACTGCCAATTCGGCCCTAATCAGAGGTACGCAGGTGATTAACAGTGCAAGTGCGTGGGTACTGTTGTGGGGAAAAATGCCTATGCAGGACGATCCTATCCACCTAAGGTGTGACAGTGCCTTAGCAACAAACAGAGACAACTATTCTAGTATTCTTCCTTTATGAATTAAGAATGAAGAGAGATAGATGGACTAACCGGTGTCTTTCGTTTGTCCCTCAATTCAGTTCCTCTTCTCTTTGGGAGTTCCCAGCTACTTGTCTTCTCGCTCGCCCAGCTTCAAGAGGTTTCTGCAAGATCACAAGAAGAGAATACTACACAAAGACATAGATTCATATTCATAACTAGTTCAGGATTAGAAATAAACTAAATACACTAATGCAATCATACATCAAAGACACATCAGCATATAGGAGAAACCAAGATAGCTTTATTGATGAATAACAAGGTTCAGGAAGAGATACAACCCAGAGGGCTCCAATCCAGCATCTCCTTCCCAGCAAATGAAATTCCTATCTTCACCTTCCCTCAAATCATTAAGCACCCAATAATTCCAGTCTCAAACCAACAGCAATTCTTTGCAATAACAAAATTCCAGCCTCTAGATCTCATGGAGGAGAGATCCATATATAGATGTTTGGAGAGAGGATGAGTCAGCTTGAGATCTGACTAGTGTCCTCTCCCTCTATCAGTTCTTGATTCCACTTGGAGGTTCTTGCTTCCACTTGGAGATTCGGAACCTCTTACTCATCACTAGTCGAATTCACTGAGGCAAGTGTCATTGAGGAAGATTCTGGAAGCTTCCTGGGTCTTGACACCTCTTGGAATGAACTTGCCATTTGTCAATTCCTGCTCAGCGCACCCTGGTAGTGCTTCTACCTGCGTTGCAGTGCAGGTAGCCAGTGTTGAATTTGCATTTCAGTGCAGACAGCTAGTGGAGCCACTGAATTGATCCTGAATTGACTTGTTTTTGAGCAGTTTCTGGTGGAGAACTTTTGTGAATTGCTGTGGTTTGTTAGCCTTGTTCCTCTAGGGGTAGGAACAACATGTTTAGGGACTTTGGATCCCTTAGATTATGGACATTTCATGCTCAATGCTGTAAGGCACAAAAATGTCTATAACAGTTGCCCCCTAAAGTATGAGGCCGTTTATCGGGCGAAATGCTTTATCAGGAGGATCCGAAGTTCATTCATTGCTGGGAGGAGACCTGTAATAAGATACAATACAATACATTATTTTTCATACTGCTTTCATGATCTAGCTGAGGCGGGCATTCCCATGCTCAGCTTTATAAATTCATTTTTCTGTACATAGAACAGACAATCGTCTGATGGTAGACTGATAATTTTGATGAAATTATCATCCTCTGTATAGGATGATTATCTGCTGCAATGATGTACATGTCAATGTCTTTATCTTTCCTGAATATATATCGCAGCCCGGATGGATGAAACTAGATCCGGGGTCTTCAAACTCGTTCGATCTTCACTCCAAGTACAAGTCGATCCATGTGAGAATTGTTCTGAAGTCGAACATGGAAAGACATCGCTTGATTACCGGTCAATGAGGTAAATCGTTAACAAGCGCGAGAGGAATCACCGATAATGATAATGACCCTCAAGGTACTACAGTACAATTCACGTGGTGTGAATAAAGGACTTGGCGTCGAACACCATGCAAAATCTTTCGGTCGAAGGTCATTGATGTATACCTGTCGCCGGAAGTGAGAAACTTGCCATTGAGGCATGCAAGCTTCAAAGTACTGAAGGGGTTGTACCTAGATCAACTTCTTGGATAATGAGCTGATGTCGACAAGAAGCGATCCGTCAAAGGAGGGCCTTAATGAATCCCACATCAATGACACAGAACGGAGCTAATGATTTTGATGGAGGTGAAAACGATCTGTGACATATGATTCAGGGTGGCGGTCATGAAAGGATGAAGGATAATGTACGGCAGTGGATGGGACACGTTGACTTTTCTGAACAACTTCTCTTGAACATATGGCGACACTGATGCGATGGATCGGTAGCATTACCCCAAATATGGATGGTATGGCGAGACCATGGTGATGTGACCGGTGAATGAAACAACCCAACCCGATTGTGGTACGGAGGATAACATATGCTTGTTCTATAACTTGCCCTTCGGGCAAGCCCATCGCTATGTTTTAACGAGCCTAGCGATAGTGAAACTCGTTCTTGTCTAAAGACAAGTTTGTCGCTATTTAATGATTTTAACGAGTCTAATGACAAAGATAACTCGGTCCTTTTCATTTTTAGAGAGTCTGAAAAGGTACATAAAGTTAACTCCAAAAGTCCTTTTTCGTCATCTAATCCCTTAGGTCCGAAAAAGTATAAAACAATATAGAAGGGATGAGTTTTCGATAGCTTTAACGAGCCGAATAAAACAAGCGCTCAATCTTTTTGTGCAATAATCCCTCAGGTCCAAAAAGATTAAAATCTAGAGGAGGGATAGCACTTCCTGTCCCTTTAACGAGCTGGAAGGCCAAGGACTCGGCAATCTTTTCATATTTTACGAGTCAGATGAAAAGAGCTTAAAGAAGACTCGTCTTTTGAGGAACGAGTGATGGAATAGGTTAGCGGCTGATTCCAGGTAAGGCTTGGAATTTTCCAATCACGGCAGTGTCACAAGGATGGCTAAGTGAAATCACTCTTCGCAGCTGTTCCTCAAAATGGGTAAACAATCAAATGGAGGTGAATGATCGGCCAATGGAAAAGTGGAGGTGACGGTGCAAACACGACCAAGGCTTTAATGGCTGATGATATTACATTCACTGTGGTTATTTACCGGGTAGTTCATTTTTTAACGAGCTTAAATGCGGATTGAAACACTTGCTCGATTTTATGTTTATTTTTTAACGAGCATGAACTATACGATAAAACTGCTCGGATCTTGCGTTTATTTTTTAACGAGCATGAACTGTGTGCTAAAACTGCTCGAATACCCAGTCATATGATAAGAATGTCTCATTAAGATTCTATTTTTTATGGAGCTTCATCTCACAAAGCTTTGCTCCTTATCCTTTTGTTATGCAAGTTCGTAAACGACTAATCCTACGAGTTTAAAGGGTTAGACCTACAGGTTTAAAGGGAGGACCTAAAAATTTAAAAAAATAAATAGCCGCCCCTTGCTTGCACTCCAAAAGGTTTGCATGCCCCCAGGCATAAAGTACGATTTCAAGGTTACCCCTACTTCCTTTTCGCCAAAACATTTGTTTTACCGAGAGAGGCCTACCTCTTTCAGGTTACCCAAAGATTGTTCCATTAATCTTTCAAACAAAACACTTCTTCGGCGATGTCTACCGAGATAAACAAAGGTGAGCGACGAAGCCCGCCAACTCACATAACTTTGACAAAAGAATCTTATTCTAGAATAACCCCTCTTCCTAGACGGACGGGGTACAGACTAGTCATATTCTCCCGCAGAAACCTACTCTATACCCAAAGTTTTCCTGCCGAAGCAGACCAGGACGCATGCCCCCTGGGTTCCAGTCATATCCTCCCGGATTACTCGCGCTCATCAGGAGGACGGACCGTGGGTTGAGACATTTCTTGCGTGAAGAGACCATTTAGGGATGGTATATGACTATTTGCGATGCGTGATCCAGGAAATGAAAGCTGGTCCACGAGCTTGACCACTCTTCCTTCGTGCGGAAAACACATTACTCTAAAGAGTGAGGAGACGACGGCTCTCATGCAATATATATAGTCTCGTCCAAGGAGTAGGTTATAATCCAAGGGTCCTTGAATGACCATCACGTTCATTTGAACGGTCTTCCCTTTCAATGTTATGGGCACATTGGGGAGGATCCCTAAAGGTCGACTGGTTCCTTTATCAAAGCCTGTCAGATTTCTCATTTCAGGCAAAAGCGCTGGCGAACCAAGCGCTTTCCAAGCAATAGAGGAAAGGATACTCACAGATGCCCCCTCATCAATGATAGTGCCAGCCATTACCATTCTGTATATTTGAACGATAATTCTGAATGGTATGCTTGCTGGCAAACGGGGTCTGCCTAGTTGGTTCCAGTCGAACGAGACAACTAGGTTGCTTGGTGGTGGGACCGAACAGACGGCCGGGTATGACTCAGACGAAGTTCCTTCCTGTGATAAAGGAATGGGCAAATTTCCCTTTTGTTCGTCGGAGTCTGTGTTGATGAAGAGAATTTGGACAGTGTCGTCTTTATTCTCCTCTGTGATGGTATCATTCGAAGATAGAGCCTCTGAAGGCAAAACCGGGTCAACTGCCGCCTCAACCTTTTGACTTTTGTCAGGTATGGATTCAGACGGTTCATCTTCAATGATAGGTGTTTCGGCTGACCACCTGAGTGGGCCAGCCGGGTTCTCAACTAGTGAAGGACTTGGCAGGAGTTTTTGATATCCAGGAGGAAGTTGCGCTCGTAAAATCGGGCAATATTCCAAAACTCGTTTAGCCTCGTCTAAGAAGGGACAACGGTGGATGGCATGGTCACCTTCACACAGTCTGCAAGGAAATCTAGCTTTCCCTCTCTGTCCTATGGCTTCACTTTTGCTAGTTGACGGTGTGCTATCAACATGGCTATCAGAGGTTGATGCCACCGAATTGTGCAAACGGGGAGACCAGTCCCTTAGTATCCGAGGGATGCAGGGACAATCTCTGTGGAAGTGGTCTCCCTTGCATATGACACATGGCGATTTAGGCCTAGTTAGTGCTGTGTGTGGATTTTTGTTAGACGACACTTGTTTGCCCCCAGTCGCTTTTGGCTCCTTCTTCTTCTTCTCTTTCTTCTTCTTTTCCTTCTTCTCCTTAGGAACTTGGTTTTTTGTTTTACCAGTTCCGTCAAGCGAAGAGGAAGGAGGAGAGGAAGAATTAGATGAAGTAGAAGGCTAGTGGGTAACTCTGGTCTGGTCTAACTGTTGATTCGACTGTTCAGGAATGGCGGTGTTTTGAACAACATTAGTTGAGAAGAGCCAGACAGGCAAGCCTATTGTCAGTCCTGGAAGCGACAATGTGGCCATATGGGGCGCTCCAACATCTCCCCAAGAGGAGAAGGGACTAGGATTTCCGCCAAGGGGAATTCCTTGGTTGGAGGGCTCCATTTTCTCAACTGAAAGATCAACGCGGAAATAAGGGGTGATTGTTCCGTTTAAAATAAATTTTAACGACGCTTTAGACACAACTTGCTTTTTCAATTTTAAAGAGTCGAGAAAAAGCTAAAGATGACTCTAGTCTCCTTCGATGTTTTAACGAGCCCGAAGTGACAAATGCTCGGATGGACTTTTTTCGTTATAGAGTCTGAAAAAGGCCAAAAGGAACTGCTCTGGAGTTCTAGGTAGAGGGTGTGCCAAACTTTTCGCAAAACCGCAGAATACTTTTTAAGGTACGGGCGGTCGATCTTCCTGAATGCTGTGTTCAGTGCATTGCGATCAGTAGGGCGGCCGACACAGCTTCCTAAGGATAAAGGTTTTATACCTATAGGGGTCTCCCAATATATACTCGACGGTACGTGGGAGCACAATCCGTACTGGCGCTATCGTCCCTCAGGAGGAATCACCCACCATCAGCGAGATCGACAGTCACCAGGCTTTATGACGCCGGAACACGTCTCTAGCCTAGACCTCTATGTTGTGCGTTAAGTTACAAAGCATTGTTAAGTTCATTCAATTTATTTTAGGTTGATCTTTTTAGAAGTTTGCCTTTTGAGGTTCACCACGAGATGTATGATACAATTCCTAAATGCAGTCTAAAGATGATAAGCAAGCTTTATATCTTTTCAACTATGAAAATCCTAGCTACAAAGGGAAAAGAAAGACACCATCTTTTCTCAAAGAGCAATCAGCACACTCTAATGCACTTTCCCTAAATCAAACATGCAAACTATCAAGATGCAAATGCACAATGCAAGTGTTTGTTTTCCGCTTTCTTAGTATTGATGCCTAAAAAGAAAGCTTTTTGCACAACTTTGAATTTGCTTTTAAATGACTAATACAAACAAGTTCACTTTTTCAAAATCAGAAAGGGTAGAAGAGATTACAACACTTAACGATTTTCGAAATAAACACTTGTTTCGACACTTTAAAAGAGACAAACTCAAACAAAAAGCAAAAATGAATGTATAACCAACTGTAAACAGCCAATGAACTCTCTCCTAAGATCACAATCAATAGATCTGAATCAAGGGCTACAGGATGACTATTTCACTCTTGCAAAGGAAAACTGTAAATGACGCCACAAACACATAAAAACACTCACAGTCTTTTTGTACAAAAGGAGGCGGAATTTAAGCAGAGAAAAGGAGTTATCAGACAGGTACCTATGCTGGTTACAGGCTACAAAAATCAGAGATCAAAACAAGGCAAAACAGAGTAGAGAACCCCAGCTGCACAAGGCCTAACTGGATCAGCGCACCCTCAACACAGGGGTTTTGACATTCAGCATAGGTAGCCTTCATGGCACCTACGTTGAAATGCAAAACCTCTTCACAGGGTCTGCGCTGAAGGAGAAACGAGAGTTTCTCACTGGGTTCTGGGTCACGGTTTGTTGATTAATCTACGGTTTCAGTCCAAATAAAAGCAACAAACAAGGTACAATCAAAGGGATTCTTTGAGGAAGGGCTAAGATCTAGCACAAAGGATCACCAAATCATTTGTGAGTCCATTGTTCAGATCATAGACAAATCCAGTGATTGGATCAAAGCAGCAGCTGTCTACTTTGCATCTGAGAATAGCAGATGCAGTTCGATTGCTGCTGTTGAGTCTATGAAACAAACAATGATGGAAACACAAATAAAATGACTAAACAGATCTCCCCAGCGGAGTCGCCAATTTGTTGTGGGGAAAAATGCCTATGCAGGACGATCCTATCCACCTAAGGTGTGACAGTGCCTTAGCAACAAACAGAGACAGCTATTCTAGTATTCTTCCTTTACGAATTAAGAATGAAGAGAGATAGATGGACTAACCAGTGTCTTCCTTTTGTCCCTCGATCCGGTTCCTCTTCTCTTTGGGAGTTCCCAGCTACTTTTCTTCTCGCTCGCCCAGCTTCAAGAGGTTTCTGCAAGATCACAAGAAGAGAATACTACACAAAGACATAGATTCATATTCATAACTAGTTCAGGATTAGAAATAAACTAAATACACTAATGCAATCATACATCAAAGACACATCAGCATATAGGAGAAACCAAGATAGCTTTATTGATGAATAACAAGGTTCAGGAAGAGATACAACCCAGAGGGCTCCAATCCAGCATCTCCTTCCCAGCAAATGAAATTCCTATCTTCACCTTCCCTCAAAGCATTAAGCACCCAATAATTCCAGTCTCAAACCAACAACAATTCTTTGCAATAACAAAATTCCAGTCTCTAGATCTCATGGAGGAGAGATCCATATATAGATGTTTGGAGAGAGGATGAGTCAGCTTGAGATCTGACTAGTTTCCTCTCCCTCTATCAATTCTTGATTCCACTTGGAGGTTCTTGCTTCCACTTGGAGATTGGGAACCTCTTACTCATCACTAGTCGAATTCACTGAGGCAAGTGTCATTGAGGAAGATTCTGGAAGCTTCCTGGGTCTTGACACCTCTTGGAATGAACTTGCCATTTGTCAATTTCCGCTCAGCGCACCCTGGTAGTGCTTCTACCTGCGTTGCAGTGCAGGTAGCCAGTGTTGACTTTGCATTTTAGCGCAGACAGCTAGTGGAGCCACTGAATTGATCCTGAATTGACTTGTTTTTGAGCAGTTTCTGGTGGAGAATTTCTGTGAATTGCTGTGGTTTGTTAGCCTTGTTCCTCTAGGGGTAGGAACAACATGTTTAGGGACTTTGGATCCCTTAGATTATGGACATTTCATGCTCAATGTTGTAAGGCACAAAAATGTCTATAACAGGTACGCACAACAGAAGAAGGCGCAGTGCGTGAGTACGCAGAGCAGAAGAAGGCGCAATGCGTGGGTACGCAGTGCGACAGAGGTTCAGGTGCGGAGGCACAGTGAAAGTACACGGCGCTACAGAAGCCGAAGGTGCATGGGTACGCAGAGCGATAGAGGTTCAGGTGCAGAGCTACAGTAGAGGTACGCGGCGCGATAGTAGCCGCAGGTGCAGAGCTACAGTATATGTACGCGGCGCGACAGAAGGTGAAGGTGCGTAGATACGCAGTGCAACAGAAGGCTCTCTACGGGTATACACAGGGGAGTAGAAGGTGAAGTGTGGAGCCACGCAGGCCAGATAAAGAAAAACTGCGGATCTGTCTTAAAACATTTGTTGATTATATTTTATCTATTGCTGCAGAGCTCTGGGTTTATATTTCTGGTACTGTCTTTCTGTTTACAGCATTTTGAGAAGTTGCATGACTCTTGGTTGATTGTATAAGGAGTTTGGGTAATTTGCATGTACTTGATGATTATTTGATATTCTTGGATCCAGTTTGAAAATTTATGAATAGTGGTACTTGAAAGAAAAGAAGTAGGGGGTTGTAGCTCCCTTCCAGGAGAGACTGGAAAACGAGAGAGAGTTGTAGCTCTCTGCAGGTTGCAACCTGCGTACTGGTAAAGGACTGCACCAGTACAAAACCATTGTAAAAGGAGTTTCTAATTTGAAAGAAGATACAGACATATTGCAGCAGGTGGTTTTCACCCACATTGGGTTTCCACCTTATATCTGGTGTTCTTTGGTGTGACTATTTGTTTTTCTTGTTCATGCTCATTATTTTATGGTACTGACATGCAAAAATAATTCAAAGTATAAACAAGGAAGATTTATTAAAAGAACTTGATAATACTGATTCACCCCCCCTCTCAGTATTATTTCCAGCAATTGGTATCAGAGCAGGTCCTTCAGAGAAGCTTGATCGCTTGAAGGAAGATCATTCATCATGAGAAACTACGAGAGGGAAGCATCAATCAGGCCACCAATTTTTGATGGGACAAACTTCAATTATTGGAAGGTAAGAGTTACTGCCTATCTTCAATCTCTTGGTACAGAAGTTTGGAATATCATAGATACAGGCTACACTTTTCCTTCAGCTACTCCTACAGATACGCCCGAAAAGAAGAAATATGAAACAAATGCTAAAGCAGTCAATACTCTGCTGGGATGCTTATCTCAAATAGAGTTCGTGAAGGTTATGCAATATAAATCCGCAAAAGAAATATGGGACAAGATTGTCTTGAGCTACGAAGGAGATGAACAGGTAAAGCGTGCTAAACTTCAAACCCTCAGAATTCAGTATGAGAATCTCAGAATGTATAATGATGAAAGTGTGGCTAACTATTTCCTTCGGGTAGACGAGATTGTTAATTGCATGAAAAACTTAGGTGAAGAAATAAAAGAGGCTATTGTGGTTGAAAAAGTTCTAAGATCATTGTCCCCCAAGTTTGAATCTAAAGTGTCTGCAATAGAAGAAAAGGAAAATCTACGAACTCTTACTATGTCTCAGCTACACGGAATTCTAACTGCTTATGAAATGAGAAAGGGAGGTCCATCAGACTGGAGAGAAGCTGCCTTCAAGGCTTCAGGCAAAGGAGACTACTATGAAGCAAGTCACATGCCAGAAGAAGAAGAAGAATCAAATTTTGTTAGAAATCTTCAAAGGGGTACTGGAAGGTTCAGAGGTAAGTTACCTTTTAAATGTTTTGCTTGAGGAAGAGTAGGTCATTATGCTGCGAAATGTCCTCATAAGGATAAGATTGACAAAGGAAAGGAACCTACTAGATGGAACAAGAAACAAAATGCAAATTAGAAAAGCTACTACACTCATGAAGATAGTGATGGTCTATCAAATAGTGATGAAGATGAACGAGGTAATGACTATAAACTTTTAATGGCATTTGAAGATGATGATTACATGGATGCTATAGATGTGGATAGCTTTCATGAAGAAATTTCTAGACTCAAGACATGTATAGAATAAAAGAATATGATCATTGATACTCTACAATTTCAAATTGATGAAAAAGAAAAATATCTTGAAAAGTTAGAAGGTGAAATTGTTGGTCTTAGAAAAGAGATTGAGAAAACAAAGGCTATTAATCTTAAGTTTGTCAAAGGATCTGAAACTTTGGATGAGATCATCAATGTACAGCGTTCTCCACTAAACAAGACAGGTCTGGGGTATAATGGAGAAACTTCTCAAGCATCCACCTCAAAAGTTATCTTGATGCAGCAAGAAGGAATGAGCAAAAGCACAATGGAGATCACCAAGTAAAGCAGGGACGAATTACATCAAGAACAAACAAAGACCATCAGGTAAACCAGGGGCAATCCATCTTAAGGATGAACAAAAGCTACAACCAGCCACAAGTAAAATACTCTCAATTTGCTTCAAGAATGAATGACAATAGAAATTACAATCATTTGGCCGGAAGATTTGATAACCGCAGAAGTTTCTTCAATGGACAATGCTTCTCTTGCCATAACTTTGGTCATAAAGCAGTTCAATGTGTTGCATATAAAACAATCATGACTAGAGAAGCTCAAAAACAAAGAAGTATGACCGGGATTACAAAAAGGACCTATAACAACTTTCGGCTCTTGAAAATGAAGTTGAATGTTCTATTTGCAATAACTTTGGTCATGAAGATTCTGAATGCAGGAGCAGGTTTCAGCAGACAAAGGAACAAGCCTCAAGCACCAAAACATGGAGAATAAAGGAACCACAAACAGAAAGATGTGGGATAGCATTTTATGCAGAGGGACAGGAAAATCTATGGTACATTGACAGTGGATGTTCGAAGCATATGACAGGTGATAAAGAAAAACTTGAATCATATTCTGCTTTAGAAAAGGGAAAGAAAGTTTCTTTTGGAAATGATACTCCTGCAGCTATAAAAGGAAAAGGCACTGCTCAGTTAAAAGAAAAGGTCAAAGCTGGAAATGTTTTGTATGTTGATGGATTGAAGCATAATCTTCTGAGTGTCAGCCAGATGTGTGATCAAGGAACCGAGGTGATATTTAGATCAAATGGATGTCTTGTTCGTGATCTTGATACAGGTAAAACAGTGATCAAAGGTGAAAGAACTCCAAATAATCTATACATATTTGAAGAAGGACAACAACAATGCTATCTAAGTAAGGATGATGAGCACTGGTTATGGCACTGGAGGTTGGGGCATCTAAGCTTTTCACAAATAAGGAAAGCATGCAAATATCACGCAGTTCGTGGTCTTCCAGATATCAAAATTCTAGACAACACCATATGCAAATCATGTCAGTTTGGAAAGCAAACCAAAACTAACTTTCCGGAGAAGGAAGGATCAGCTAGCATGCCTCTTGAGCTAGTACATACATATACATGTGGTCCATTCAGAAAAAGGACACCTCGAGGAGAAGAATACTTGATATTATTCATTGACGATTTCTCCAGGTTTGTCTGGTTAGGACTTATGAAGCACAAAGATGAAGCATTCGAAAAATTCAAATCCTTTAAAGCCTTTGTTGAAAATGAATCAGGATACAAAATTAAGTGCCTCAGATCCGACAGAGGTGGGGAGTTTACCTCAAATGAATTTTTCGATTTCTATGAAGAACATGGGATAAGAAGAGAATTCTCTACAGCTAGAACTCCTCAGCAAAATGGAGTGGTGGAAAGAATGAACATAACAGTCCAACAAATGGCTCGTGCTATGCTTAAGGAGTCTGGAACTCCCGCAACTTTCTGGGGTGAAGCAACATATGTTGCAGTTGTTATTCTCAACAAAACAAATGTCCGGGTGAACAGCACTCAAACCCCTCATGAGCTCTGGTATGGTGAGACTCCTTTGGTAAAGCACTTCAAAATCTTTGGGAGCAAATGCTATATTAAGAATACTGATGAGCAACTTGGCAAACTTGAACCTAGAGCAGATGAAGGCATTCTTCTTGGTTATTCTCCACACAGCAAAGCATACAAGTGCTACAATAAAAGACTTGGAAGAATTGTTGACAGCATTGATGTAGTGGTTGATGAGAAGGGATACATTCCTAGGCAAGTAAATCATGAAGATATCGAAGAAGGTGAAGACTACCCTCAAAGACAGAATGATGAAGAAGAAGAACCTCAAGAAGAACTAGAGGAGCAGATAAGGATAGAAGAGAAGACTCCATCCAGATATGTTCAGAAGAATCATCCAGAATCTCAGATTTTGGGGCAGAAAGAAGCAGGTGTACAAACAAGAAGAACAATTGCAGAAGCTTCAAGCTATTTGGCATTACTCTCTTCCACTGAACCACAAAATGTGAAAGAGGCATGCAAAGATGAATGTTGGGTCAAAGAAATGGATGAAGAACTTGAGCAGATCGAAAAGAACAACACTTGGGAGTTGGTTCCTAGACCAAAGGATAAGAATGTTATAGGGACAAAATGGGTCTTCAAAAATAAATTGAATGAAAATGGAGAAGTAATCAGAAACAAGGCCAGACTTGTTTGTAAAGGGTATGCGCAGCAAGAAGGAATAGATTTTGAAGAAACTTTTGCTCCTGTTGCAAGACTTGAGGCCATCCGAATGTTCCTTGCTCTCTCAAGCTTTCAAAACTTCAAAGTATTTCAAATGGATGTGAAATCAGCCTTTCTGAGTGGAGACTTGCAAGAAGAAGTATACATTGAGCAGCCAGATGGTTTCATTCTTGGAAATGATCCAAATCTTGTATGCAGGTTGAAAAATGCTCTCTATGGTCTCAAACAAGCTCCAACTGCTTGGTACTATCATTTGGACAAATATCTTTATCAACAAGGTTTTTCAAAAGGATCAGTAGATAGCAATCTTTATATAAAAGTTGAAAACAACAAACTGTTAATACTTGTTGTGTATGTAGATGACATTATCTTTGGCAGCAATGAAGAAGCTATGAGTCAAAGCTTTGCCTTGGTAATGCAGAAAGAATTCGAAATGTCCTTGCTGGGAGAACTGACATATTTTCTTGGTTTGCAAATCCAACAAAAAGAAGGAGGGATCTTTTTGTCTCAAACCAAGTATCTCAAGCAGATTTTGAAGAAATATGGCATGGAAGATGCAAAACCAGTATGTACACCCACGGTCACAAGATGTAGCCTCAGTGCAAATGATGAATCAGCAGCAGTGCATCAACCAACCTACAGATCTATGATTGGAAGTCTACTTTATTTGACAGGTACCCGACCAGACATCATGCATGCAGTGGGAATAGTTGGAAGATTTCAAGCAAATCCAAAGGAAACTCATCTTCAGGCAGTGAAGAGAATCTTTAAATATCTTCAAGGGACTCAAAATTATGGCTTATGGTATCCTAGAGATACAGATCTCACACTTCATGCTTATACAGATGCAGATTGGGCAGGAAGCGTGGATGACAGGAAGAGCACAAGTGGTGGTGCGTTCTTTATGGGTTCCAGATTAGTATCTTGGTTCAGCAAGAAACAGAGTTCGATTGCCTTGTCTACAGCTGAAGCGGAATATGTTGCTGCTGCATCTTGCTGCACTCAACTCCTTTGGATGATGCAGACCTTGCAGGATTTTCAAATCACTTGTACACCACCTATCTCCATCTTATGTGATAATACAAGTGCAATCAACATTTCAAAGAACCCAGTCATGCATTCAAAGACCAAGCACATACCAATCAAGTATCACTTTCTTTGGGAACAAGTGCTTGAACAAAAGGTCAAGTTGGAGTATGTTCCTTCTAAGGAACAAGTTGCTGATATACTCACCAAACCATTGCCCAGGGAGACTTTTGAATACCTCAAGCAAAAGTTGGGAGTTGTTGATGCATCATCATGTTGTTGAATCTCTTCTGATTGTTGGTTGTACGCAAGGCTCATCTGGGGTATATGCGTACATGTGCTGGGTTGCGGATTGGTCGAATATCGAATGGCACAGGTTCAGGGGGAGCAGATAATGCATTGTTGGCATTATAGAAGGAGTTCATGGATGCTGGTCTGAATATTGCTGCAATATGCCTCTATCTCTTTCATGGTCATTTATGGTGTTTGGTGGATTATGGTTCTTCTTTGTAGATCTGGTTTATAGTCAGGGGGAGCATGTTCTTAGGGGGAGCATAACCCTTTGCCCTTGATGTCAAAGGGGGAGAATGACGTTGAGGATCTTGAGGTTGCCATCAAGTCCAAAGGGGGAGAATGTTGGCATTATGATTCTGGTATGGCTCTATGTTACAAATGTTGTACTTGATGGCAACACCCTCAAGTGGCAATGCTCTGATCAGGATCTCAAAATGTTGGAAATTAAGAGGTACGTAGGTGAATGGTTCAAAAGGTGCGTACCCGCAGGTACGCCAGCCAGGAAGTGCGTTCATACCCGCAGGTTACCCGTTCATGAGGTGCGTACCCCCAGTTCACTCACTTCAAGGCAGAGAAGCACGCTCACGTGGGGTTTCTTATGTTTGGCCCGTGGTATTTAGCCCGCCATTCTTGATTCTATGGTTTTGGCCCATGGTATAGGATCTAATTTTGCTCCGGTTTGGATCCCTTGTGTTGGTTATTGATGGTTTTGTCACATGGTGTGAATAAGGGCTTGACTATAAATAGGGAAGGAGATCACTTGGATAATGTATCTTTTGCAAATTGAATATCTTAAGATCTGAAATATTGGGTTATCGGTTTAAAAGCTTGATCTATATAAAAGTAAAGTTGAAAGTGAATCTATGAAGTGTGATCTCTCGGGCGCATGATCAGATCTGGGCATCTGACTATCTGTGGCACACTGGGGGACTGCCAATTCGGCCCTAATCAGAGGTACGCAGGTGATTAACAGTGCAAGTGCGTGGGTACGCACAGCGAAAGAAGGCGCAGTGCATGAGTACACAGAGCAGAAGAAGGCGCAGTGCGTGGGTACGCAGCGCGACAGAGGTTCAGGTGCGGAGGCACAGTGAAAGTACGCGGTGCTACAGAAGCTGCAGGTGCGTGGGTACGCAGAGCGATAGAGGTTCAGGTGCGGAGCTACAGTAGAGGTACGCTGCACGATAGTAGCCGCAGGTGCGGAGCTACAGTATATGTACATGCCACGACAGAAGGTGCAGGTGCGTAGATACGTAGTGCAACAGAAGGATCTCTGCGGGTATACGCAAGGGAGCAGAAGGTGAAGTGCGGAGCCACGCAGGCCAGATAAAGAAAAACTGCGGATCTGTCTTAAAACATTTGTTGATTATCTTTTATCTATTGCTGCAGAGTTCTGGGTTTATATTTCTGGTACTGTCTTTCTGTTTACAGAATTCTGAGAAGTTGGGTGACTCTTGGTTGATTGTATAAGGAATTTGGGTAATTTGCATGTACTTGATGATTATTTGATATTCTTGGATCCAGTTTGAAAATTTATGAAAAGTGGTCCTTGAAAGAAAAGAAGTAGGGGGTTGTAGCTCCCTTCCAGGAGAGACTGGAAAATGAGAGAGAGTCGTAGCTCTCTGCAGGTTGCAACCTGCGTACTGGTAAAGGCCTGCACCAGTACAAAACCATTGTAAAAGGAAGTTTCTAATTTGAAAGAAGATAGAGACATATTGCAGCAGGTGGTTTTCACCCACATTGGGTTTCCACCTTATATCTGGTGTTCTTTGGTGTGACTATCTGTTTTTCTTGTTCATGCTCATTATTTTATGGTACTGACATGCAAAAATAATTCAAAGTATAAATAAGGAAGATTTATTAAAAGAACTTGATAATACTGATTCACCCCCCCTCTCAGTATTATTTCCAACAATAATCAAACCCTACCTTGTCAAAGCCCTCACATAAAAATGGCTGCCTAGGGTTTCAACAACTGTTTGCCACCAAGTTTATTCTCTTCCTATTCTCCCTTATTCCATTTTCCCCTGATTTCATTGTTCCCTATTCCCTAAAATTACTAAACCCTTATCCAAAATTCCCTTTCCCAAATTCTCAAATCCAAAACCTCAAACCCTAACCCTATGCAAAAATTCCAAACCCTATACATGAATTCCCAAACTCTCCCATATTTCCCTAACTAAGTTTATCCCATTAGTCCCTTAATTATCCACTATCTTTCCCTCACCTTAAACCCATCATCCCTATTAAATCCCCTGTTCCTCTACATCCCAAACCACTTATTTCTAAAGTCCTATTTTCCTATCCCTAAACCCTACCATACCCTATTAATCTCTCTTTCCCATACCATTTGCAAAATTCCTAAATCCCCAAACCTCACACTCCTAAAACATAATCAAGTGACTGTCCTCACATTGAAGACTTCACTTGATTGAACCATATCCTTTCCCTCACTCCATTATACCTACTGTTCCATATTTCTCACAGTCCCTCATTTTCCTCTGGCATATTTGGCACTTGGAGACAAAGACATCAAGTCTTCATTTCTCATTTTCAGCAAACCAAACATACACATGACATACACCTTGTAGCACCATGGAGATGGACACTGACATGTAATGTGAACAAGACAGTGATTTCCACCACTGAAACTGCATGCACCAGGAGGACACTAAAACATCGAAAAAGAGAATGAAGGACTTCAAATCGTGGTTGGGGCTTCCTTGGCCCATCTCAACACTTGATAAAGATGACTCAGCCCAAATTTCAAGAAATTTGGAGCAATTTTTGGGATTTTGAAATTTTTTGCACTAAAAAAAAGGTTTTGCCTCCCTATGTGCCGCGCCACGTGGCGCTCGCTTTTGCTAGAGAGCTCCAAATCAAAAAAAAAAATCATTTTTGGATTTTTCATGATAAATTATGGTTTTTTGTGCATGTCCAAGAAATTTGGGTAGGTTTTGAGCCCTCAAGAGGCCAAAAACACTCAAAAAATGACCTCACTACCCCTATTTTGACACACAGGAAGCAGTCTTGGGAGATTGAAGTTTTGGAGGGAAAACTAACATCCAAATTCAGAAATTATACTTGGATTGGAAAGTAGATAGGCAGACCTTTCCAACAAGCACACTTGGGCTCAATTTTGACTTCAGGAAGTGTCTCAAAATCAGCTCCAAAGTGG
The DNA here is from genome assembly GCA_031772625.1 of Pinus tabuliformis. Lineage (NCBI taxonomy): Eukaryota > Viridiplantae > Streptophyta > Pinopsida > Pinales > Pinaceae > Pinus > Pinus tabuliformis. Next base: position 585,325,542 of record CM062817.1, read on the forward strand.
TGCAATGCATAGAAAATCAGGCTCGATGCATAGAGGATTTTTGCCTATTTTTCACTGTTCAGCTTAGAAATTCACCTAGTTTTGACCAGTTTTGATTTTTGATGTTACATGTTAGGCCCCTATACTACTAGTGTAACCCCTTATTGTTATTAGGACAACCCACTTATTATATTGATGTACCCATGTAGTACCCATATTGTTACTATTGTGCCCCATAGAAGCCCACTATTGTTATTATTGTGCCCTTACATTATTATTGTTATGTTGGCTCTGATTATGTTATGAACCCTTAGACTCCTATATATAGAAAGGAGGTCTTTTCATTTGTATGATCCAAGAATTATTCATTTATGTAATGTAAAGGAGGTTGCCCCCTCTAAGAGGCTGAATTCTAAGGTGTTGATCTATCTTTTCTATCTTTTCTTGAGCTGGTTTCATAACATTTGGTATCACAGCTTTGGATTCTAGGGTTTCGCTGCTCCAAACAAGTTATCGTGGAATTTTCACTATAACTTTTCTTCTGTGATGTTTCAGAAGTCGCAAAAAAACCCATTTGAGAAGAAATCATGCCGAACCTTGGGTCCAAATTTCAAAGCTTTTCGAGTGATATTTGCGGAGATATGATCTGAGGAAGTTGGTCTTTTTGTAGACTCCTGAATTACATTCAAAACAGGTGACCTGGGGAAAATCGTCATAAATTTCTCTCTGGGGATCAGATTGAAATTTCGTAAAAAGGTACAGAAAGAGGATGGACTGTGGTTTCGTGTATGCATTTTTCAGATCCAAAAGTCAAAACAGTGACTCGTGGCATGTCGTACAAGTTCGCTCTACTGAACTAGTCTATAATCAAGTCACTGTGGGAGATTTTGCATAACTCTTCCTTGGAGAATACAAATTGGGTCAAACTTGTGGCATTGGAAAGAGGACACAGAGGGCTACTGTAGGCCACAATTTCAGAACTTAAAGATATGAAAGTACAGTGTTACAGTCGTTTCAAGATCGAGCTCCTAAAATCAAGAAAAAGCGAGATGAGGAAGTTTGATGGCAAGGATCCGGTAAATTGGATACTACAGATGGATAAATATTTCGATCTAAATGAGGTGCAACTGTTACAAAAGGTATGTATTGCATCTTCATATTTAGAACCGGATCAATTTTTATGGTATGAGGGGCTTTGTTCTCATAAAAAACTTGTTACGTGGTCAATTTTAACGGAGGAAATGATAGCACATTATGAGGATACAGAGAGCAACACCACAACAATTGGAAAGTGTAAAAGGGCTTTGTGACATAGTGGAAAGCAAAATTATTGAAACTAGGAAGCATACCCCTCACAACTATAAATATGGAAGTGTTGTTTCTCCTAGCCTTCCACAACCTACAAGGGTTACACCACAACAATTGGAAGAAAAAAGAGAAAAAGGGCTTTGTTACAATTGTGATAGAAAATGCATTAAAGGTCATAAGTGTGCTGAGAAGAAATTATTTTACATAGAATATGAAGAGGAGGAAGAAAAGGATCAAGAAACATCAAAAGAAGAAGATATGCGCCAGGACCCCACCCTAGAGAAAGAAGAAATGAATCAGACGATATCTTGTAAAGCATTGGCAAGAATTACCACTTCTCAAACTCTCAAGATATAAGGACATATCAAGAAGAAAAAGGTGCAAGAAGTGAAAGATCACATCAAGAAAGAAGAAATGAATCCAACCATATCTTGTAATTCATTGGTCGAAATTACCACTCCTCAAACTATCAAGATAGAAGGACATATCAAGAAGAAAAATGTTCAAGAAGTGAAAAATCACATCGAGCATCAAGAAATGAATCTGACCATATCTTATAAAGGATTGGAAGAAATTACCACTCCTCAAACTCTAGAGATAGAAGGACATATCAAGAAGAAAAATGTTCAAGCAGTGAAAGATCACATCGAGCATCAACAAGAAGTTCTCCAACTTTTAAAGCATAACGCCACTTCGGTGCAAAATCAAAGGAAATAACAGGTAGATCAACATTGTAGTGAAAAATGTTTTGATGTAGGTGATTGGGTATTTTTACTGCTACATCTCAAGAAAGCTATTGATGAGAAGGAAATGTTGGCAATACTACATGCACTTAAAAAATGGCAACCTTATCGAATGGGAGGACTCTTCAAAGATGAGGATGTGGAAGCATTGTTTTATGCTATTTCTATTATCCAACCAGATTGGATAAACAAAGCAAGGGATGAATGGAAGAAGGATGAAGAAGTATGGCCACTTATTCAAAAGTTGCAAAAGATCCCAATTCAAACAATATTGCTAGAAATTGAAGAGGAAGGAAAAATCATATTGGAACCTGGAGCAATCACAGAAACAAGAACTCGACAGCTACAAAATCGATCAATTTCAGAGTATCTCATCAAGTGGAAGAACTTACCCGCTGAAGATTCCACATGGGAGGACAAGAATTTTATACAGAATAATCAAGAACTACTCAATCTTGAGGACAATGCTTTTGGAAGGAGAGGGGAATGTTAGGCCCCTATACTACTAGTGTAACCCCTTATTGTTATTAGTACAACCCACTTATTATATTGATGTACCCATGTAGTACCCATATTGTTACTATTGTGCCCCATAGAAGCCCAATATTGTTAATATTGTGCCCTTACATTATTATTGTTATGTCGGCTTTGATTATGTTATGAACCCTTAGACTCCTATATATAGAAAGGAGGTCTTTTCATTTGTATGATCCAAGAATTGTTCATTTATGTAATGTAAAGGAGGTTGCCCCCTCGAAGAGGCTGAATTCTAAGGCGTTGATATATCTTTTCTATCTTTTCTTGAGCTGGTTTCATAACATTACACTTGACCTTTCATGATGTAATTTGATAACCATGATGTAATATTTGCACATTTTTACTTGTTCTAGAGGATTCATTCACTAAAAAGTGAAAATTAAATGAATGAATCAGTTTCCTAGCATATAGGGGTAAGTTGTTTGACTACCTAGATTTCAGTCCCTTGTTTAGAATTGGTTCAAACAGCTCCTAGAATGATGAGCTCGACCCCTAGAAGCATGGGAAGGAGTTAGGATTTTCTATATCATGTAATTTCTCAATCATTTTCAGTGTTGGATACTTGGGATTTCTTGGCACTCCATTATACATTTCATTTTTGCAATTTTGGCAAAGGAAAGACTAGGGTTTTGCAGCACTTGTTGGGATCCCTGTGGCTCTATGTTTTGATGGTGTGTTTCTCTATGTATTTGCAAGTTCACTGATGTTTTATGTATGCCATTTCCCTTCTCTTTGCTTCTGAAATTAAACAAATGAGTGATTAAGGTAGAATTCATTGGACTGCTATGCTCTGCCTTGATATTTTGTTTAATTCTTCATGTTTTTATCTGTTTGAGGAGGACTCTTGAGACCTTCTTTCCCTTCTTGGCTCCTCACTGGTTTGGTCCACCATTCATTCAATCCAAAGCATCAAAACTACTGCCTAACATGCCCCTACTTGAACTCTACAAAAATCTGGCCTCATCCCCGGACCCAAAATTTGCCTATCCCTTTTTCCAACAAAAACCCCCAAAAACTCAAATCAAAACTTTGCACTTCACACCTAGCCTAAGATCAGTTGTTAAATCAATCATCTCAAGCCCCATCAATTATCTCTATCCATCATTAATTTGTAACTCTAACAGTGGCACTCATCATGACCTATAGATTTGCAGAAATTGCAAAAATACTACTTGGGGGTTTGTACAAACTTTTGTAGTAGATGACAATTGTCTGTCACATGTTGTCCTATTACCTAACAAATAGCACACCACGGGATACTCCCGTGCTCGGACCAATGGTATTTTTTGGCTTTTGGGGGACAAGGCCTCCCCTGATAAGATAATTCTGATAGACCGAGTAGTGGTCCTTATCGTGGCCATGGCCCTTGCATTTCAAGCACCAAACTTCTGCGTGAACCTCAGGCTGGGCTTCCTTTCCCTTATTTAGGCTCTGCAACTCCATATGCAAGCTAGCTAGTTGTGACTGAATTTTTTACACCCCTAGATTCATATCCTGAATGGGCGAAGCTTCCAATCTCATGGAAATCTTGAATACTTCAACCTGTGTGCCAATTTTCTGCTATGACAGTGGCAATCTCAGATGGGATAATAGCGAAGAAATGTAGCAATCACTATGTTGATCATCCATGATCTGCATATTAGCATGTTTTAGCAAACATTTCAACCTCTAATTAAAGTCCCACGTGGACTCGTTCACCTTTTGCTGGATCTCCTTTACCTTTGTCACTAATTGGGCCTGTGACTTAGGTTTCTTGAATTTATTATTGAGTGCTTGCTTTTTCTCATCTAGTGTTACATTTGGATGGACAATACTTAATATACCAACTTAGCACTCTATCCTATAGTATTGTAACCAGTTGCTCTTTCTTCAAATCATCATCTATCACTTGCTGTGACTTCCATAGAGCATTTGCTACAAACCTAATTTTTTTAGGGTCTTTTTTCCCTAGATCTCTGAATAGGGGCATCTTCATCGCATTGGCCATATTGAATAGTGGAGGTTGAGGTGTAGGTGTAGGTGTGTGAGGTGGAGGTGATGGTGGAGGCGGAGTGGATGGATGAGGTATCCCTGGGATAGCTTGTTTTATTGCCTGTAGTTCACCTAGAGGTGTCCTCTGAACACTACTTTCTTAGTCATTGTTAGACGCTCCTAACAAATTATTGTATTCAGCACCTGAATCTAGGTCTCTTCTGATTTTTTTCCACTTCACATAGCTCCTGTCAGATCTCTTCTAAACATTAATTTAATGGAATAACCCTTTTCTAGCACAATATCATTTTAATCCAAGTCTTCAGGGATTTCAGATACTTACCTCTAGGTCCCTTCAAGAACCGTTGTTCAGCTTCACTATAACTTACAGATGTATCGATCAAAAACTTAGTGATGAATCCACCAAAAATGTTATCGATCTAGTAGTTGACGGCCCTCACAATCTTGCTTTCTGAAGCTTCCAGATGCCTTACCAATTCTGGAGTCCACACAATAGGGTTGTACAACTTCCATGTGCCCTGAATATCTACCAATTTAGATAACCAGTGGTGTATTCACACGAAAAAGATCAAAAAAAGATATCATGCTGATCTATATACAGATATATATTTAACCACTCTTCCTTTGACAGGTGTGGATTCATGTTTTCCTCAACTACGAATTTGTGTAGTTTCCAGTCTATCCACTTCTCAATTTCTTTCTTAGTTAGGAACCAGTTATTCAACATCACGCATTCCTGAGACAGATCCCAGTCCCGACAATGGAACCATTTTTTGGCTTAAGGGGTCCTAACCTAGGTTCAGAGTTAGCAGAGCCAACCAAAAAAACCCTAAACTTCTGGCCCTTTCGGCAACAACCTATGTAGCGCAGGTTGCAGTCTCACCAAAAGTAGTATTGTGACATGAAAAAACCAGGTTTCTGTATCTAGAGGTCTTTGTGATGGGTTTCTATCACTTCTAGGGCTTATCCCCGACCTCCGTGAACCCTAATCCTTTAATTACAGAAATCACAGTAACTTATAGAAACAATATCTAACCCTTCATGGAACACTTCAAATATTCATAACATCATGTAAACTATCAGATCTACTACTTTCACACACCAATTAAGTATTTTTTCAGATAAATACAGGAAATAGAGTGAATACACTAAATTGCACAAGTAAATATAAAGGCATAAATACACAATTATAGCTCCCAAAATAGTCTTTATTGATATAATATTTCTGTTACAAACTCTTCTTCCCTGCGCACACAGTTGTAGGTTCTTGTAGACTCATCTTTCCAACTTACTAAGGTCTTCACGCACATAGCAGTAGGAGCCTTCCCCTTTTCCTTAGTACATGAAACATACTTTCCTGCCTCAAAGTACTTTCCCATATAATGATCTTCAATTCTTGACTTCTTTCCTATGACTCACTAAGACTTTTTTATATAACTTCTTCTTTTACAATACCATGGTTCACGAACCATGGATGGATCACAAAAAATCCTTTCTTCTAACAAAATCAGGGACTAAATTCCCTTTGACTCCTATGACCTTCGTGCTTCACTCCCTAAAAATATGGAGACTTTACATAATTAAAAAAAGTAGTTGCAAAATTTATCCCAGCGGACCCTGTGCCAACAATTTATGTCTAATTTAGAGGTCCATCATACCCCACTACTGAAACTATTTCTCTTCCTTTGAGAAACCTATCCATCTTCTTGCCTTGTTGTTCTTTTCTTATTCCTCAGATGAATTTCATGATTTCCCATACTAATTTGGATGTAATCACCCATGTTGGATAATATTTATGTTCATCTCAATTTCCCATAGTTCCTTTCATTCTCCCTCTTGGTTTAAGTATTTCAGAAGTATTTGTTCACCCTCCTCCTCTCATGACATCAATAAACTTTTATTAGTGTGAAACAAGGATTTTCTCTTTTCTACTAGAAGAGTGAGAGTTTTTATGGAAACAAAGGTAGAATAAATTTTCTTTTTATGATGCTGAGGAGAAGGTAGAATTCAACATGCAACCCAGGGCACTTTATCCTTAATGACACAAATTCATTGATCTTTCTTACTGAAATTTAAATATGTGGCAACTAAAAAGTATGATTTTGATAGTTGAGAGAGTTTTAAGGTTTTCATGTCAAATATTTGTGGAGAAAATTTGTACTTACCCTTTCCCTCATGATTCATTCGTCCTTATTATGGTTTGGAGGAAATTATGTCCACTAACAAGCTTCCTGTACAAACCTCTAACTTTCCTATAGCACTTTTTGCAGACCCTCTAGGTTCCTATGTAGTGGAAGTTGTTGTAGAATAAGATTTTTTTTAGAGTATTGTTTCAATTTTGAGGGAAGAAAAATTACAACATGCACCCTTGTCATATTCAACACACCATATTCTTAAGAAAATGCTTATCCAATCCAACTATTTTTGTTACTAGAATCCAAACTGTAAATTTGCAGAGTACGTTTTCTTGATGATTGAGGCACTTTTCGAATCCTTATGCCAAATTTTGGAGAGAAAATTTTTTACTTACCTTTCCTTTGAATATTTCCCTGCTTGCCAAGGTTCTAGTGGTCGTTTTGGGTAAAATTTGCCTTCCTATAGCACTCTTTTAGCTTCCTGTAGCAAATTTGTTCTTCCTGTAGCAGTTTTGTTCGTCATGTAGCAGTTTTGTTTTATCCTTTAGCAACCAACCTGAATCATGTAGAAACTAATCTTTGCATGCCAAGAGATGGTGGTTCCACCTTTTATTTTTATTTTTTATTTTTTTTATTTTTTCCATTATTTATATATTTATTTTATTTTTTCAATTTTTCCCTCTATTTTTTCATTGCATGCAAAGTAAACTCAAAGTTCTTTGAGTTAACTAAGTTGGCCCTCACCTACCCCTTCGAACTCCTTGTCTTCAATCACAATTGAATGATTACATCCCACTTTCTCAAGTCCTCTTCACTTATGTCTTGCCCTCTCCCCCACGTGCAGGTGTCTTGGTGGAGAAGTGAAGTTAACTGCTAGATAAGGCCAAGGCTTCTCTGCTACTAAGTTTGGCTATAGAAAAAAAATCCTTCATACACTTACAACATTTTTTTGAGCTAAAATAAGTTTGTAGGAGAGGTTTTTAGGATTGCATATTTGGGCCTTATCCTTGATGTATTTTTGTAGGTGATATTGAGGTTGCTGATATGACTGTTGAAGTTGCCTTTGGTGGTTCTAAAGCTACTAGTGATGATCCTTTGATGGTTTAATGCTACTTTTGAACAATAGTAATGGTTAATCTATTGGCTTCTTGAGGTGCCATCTTATTGTGCTTGTTTCTCCATGAATTGGCTTAGCTATGAAACTTTTCTCTTGAAATGTGCTTGATTGATCAAAGTTGTCATTGTAGGTCTTGTTGATGGTGGATCAAGTTGTTGTTATTTGATATGACCAGTGAAACCATAGTAGCCTTGAAAAACTTTTGAGGCTTCCCAACATAGAGGATATTATCCCTCAATGCTTCATGTTGGTCAATTATTCATTCTGGTGCTTCCAAGTGGTTTTGATTGTGGCTCTAAAGGGCTTGTGCAAACTGCTACAAGACTGTGTGTCTTCCTATAGCAGTCATGTAGAACCCCATTGGATGATTATTTCCTTTAGGTAATACCTTTAAAAATGCTGATAATTCATGAGTAATTTTTTGACAAGGATCAAAGGCCTTTTTTGTGGTGAAAGGGATGGAAGAATGGGTGAAAATGGGTTCTTTTCATCGATAGGGATAAAAATGAGAGTGGAGAAGAGGTCAAGTGGTGTGGAAAATGAATGATGAGTCTATGTGGACCTATCTCAACATTTCCTAAAGATTACATGACCTTTTGGCCTCTTTTTCCAATTGGATATGCCTCTTGTAACAATTATGGTCCTTCCTATAGCATTTCAGGACAAACTATTGTAGCAAAATTGTTTTATCCATATCTCTTAAACATCTTGTCTAATGGATGCACGAATCTCCAAAAAAATTAAAAATGGTTGTAGGTGATGGAGGTTGATTTCTAGAAAAGTGTGCACTGGAATTTGTTGAAATTGCTTGATCATGTTACCATCATCCATATGCATCTCCCCATGAAACAAATTGATCAATAGATGCACAATTTTCAAGATATGATAAACAAATATTTATGCTTTGTGTATTTTGGCCTCTTGTAGAAAAATAGAGCCCTCCTGTAGCATTTTAGGACAACAAGGAAAATGGATGGGAAAAGCTTGGGAATGATAGGTGGATGGTGGAAATAGAAGAGGGTGATTGAGTGGCATGGCCTTGGTCCTATTGGAGCATCTAAGCAAAGGAGGAGAAAGCCCAAGTTTGACTTCCTTTGACTAGATTTTTGATCAATTTTTTTCCTTTTGGTGTTAAAGTGTTCTTGTTTCTTGCAAAGGTTGGAGAGCACTTGCATTCATCAGAGAGAAACATATGGAGAAAAGAATTTTTTTCTTTTTTATTTCCCATTTTTTTCTCTTTTCTTAGGCCTACTCATTGCCTCAATGAGGTTTTCAACTAGTAGGTATGCCTAGGCACCTCAAAGGAGGTTTTCACCTAGGATTTTTTTTTTTCTCTTTTTTTCCAACCCATTGACCACCTCATGGAGGTTTTAAATCAGTGAGCCAATGTTAGGCCCCTCAAAAGAGATTTTCACCTAAGATTTTATTCATTTCTTTTTTTCTCTTTTTCCTTTTCTATTTCTTTTTTCTATCCTACTCTACTTGAATAAACAAAATATCTGTCAAGTATAGGAATACTTCCAATGGAGCCATGTGCACATCAAGATGACAGATAAAATCATGTGCGTGCTTGAAACATATGCTTTGACATGTACCTAAATATGGGAGACAACTGCCTTGAATGAGATGAGATCATGAATTGTTGAAGAAGAGTGTGTTTCTGAAACTTAATGATTGTCTGGAACCATATTTCAATATAGTTGTGATGTCCCTAGTCCACTTTCAGTTTTGGATCTCTTTCTATGTCATCTTCTAAAATGACATTCAAATCTTCCTCTTTTTGCAAAATATTCTCTTGAACACATGGAGGATCTGATGGTAAACATGAGGGACCTTTCTCAATCTCTAATTTTGATGTCTTCTCTTGATCAAGTGAAGCCCATGATTATTTGGTGTTCTCATTTGAATCTTCTTTTTCTAGATGTTGTCCTTCAATGACATAAAGATAATCTCATTTTTGCAATGCTTTTCCTGAGTTAAGATGAATACCATTGAGATCAAGATGGGGTATTAGGAAGTGTTGTACCTCAACATTGTAAGTGGTCTGAGCTACTTCCTTGTGTGGATTTGGAAATGGTGGTATAGGTAGTTGAGTTGGAGTGGATGTTTGACATGGATGAGGTTGGATTTTTGTTTGTGGTGGAGGTGGATGGTAGGGATAACATGGATTTAGGTATGCAGTATATTGCAGAAAATATTGAGGATATTGTGGATTTCTCCCATAAGTTTCTTTCCAACATTGTTGCCAAGATTGGTTTTGGGGTTGAGATGGCAAAGGTTGCCAAGGAAATTGTGTGTTCCAATTAATTTTAGATGCATAAGCTTGAAATTGTGAATGAGGTTCTTGCTGCCATGGTGTTCTTGGTGCTGCATAACATAGCTACTTTGGGGATTTACTTGCTCCATTGTCCTCTTCGAAAAATTCCTTCAACCTTGGTAATGATGGGCAATATTTAACAACATGTGATTCTGCATGGAAAACACAAATATCAACTTCTTCTTTTTCCTCATCTTGTATTATTAGCATTTCTACTTGTTTTCTTAGATTGCTGATTTTTTTTTTTTTTTAAGTCATCAAACAAATTTCCAAGTTTAGCTTGACTTACTAATATTGATGTCGATTTAATTACTCTTGCCCTTCCTGTTGATATGTGTTTGCATGTTTCACAAATTTCTTCAAATTATAATTGGTATACACCACCTCTACTCATGAGATCAAGGAGATCAATCCACTCATCCCTAAGTGTTCTAAGTAAGAGTTTTTTTAGTGTGTTAGATCATAAATGATTTAATTTTTCCCTCTTAACATTATACATGAACCTCTCTATTATACCCTCAATACTATCATCTTATTTTTGACACATTCTAAATATTTCTCCCTTAAGATCATGGTCTTTATATTTTTCTATAAATATCTTTTGCATATCATTCCATGATCTTATTTTATTAGTCCCTAAAATCATGAACCTTTTAAGAGCTATATCCTTCAATGTTGCTGGAAACAATCTCAACTTTTGATTGTTTAGTAAGTAACCATAATATCTATAAAGGATTTCAAATTCAAAGAGAAATGTTTCCGGATCCTCTGACCTCATACGATGTAAGTTGGGAAGGAAAGATGGAGAGATGTTCTTCATATGCACACTGACATCAATATCTTGAATGAGAAATCCAAGAGGATCTTATTCATTGTCATCATATACATCCATTTCTTCTATGTCCTCTGTCACCTCCTCTTATTCTACCTACAAACATGGATGGTGATGTGGTTGGTGTTGGAGAAGTATTTTAAAAAAAATTGAATAAAAATGCTAATGCAATGTAAATTTCTGGTTTTGAAATAAAGTATGGCTAATGAAAATCTTTTTCGTTTTTGCATAAAGTAAAAGAAATGAATCAAATAGTGAAGAAAACAATGCATACTTTGATACCTCCTCAGTAACAGCACCAAAAAGTGATGAGCCTCATTATTGGAAAAAGAATGTTGCAACTCCGAAGGCTACCAACTTTAATTATCAACGCAGGGTTCATACAAACTTAAGAGGTATCGGCACTATATGTGCATCATACAATGTGTCATTTTGTTGATCTGATGTAATAGAGTGAATTTCGTGAAATGAAAGCCTAAACTAATTGCAAAAATGGAATTGTTATTGTATTTGCAAGAAATGGAAATGCTACTTCCTCAACTTGTAAATGCTAACTAATCAATTCATGAAATGGCAAAGGTTAATCTACTTGCAGAAATACATTTATTTTATCTTGCATAATTCATCAAACAACCAATTAGAATTGCATGTACCATCTACCTAGTTCACACTTTCTTGTAAATCAGTAACCTACATACATCATACATATGATAAAGAAACTAAGTCTACTATGTTTTTGCAATGAATAAAAGGAAGGGTTAGAGTGGCTTAGGAGCTTCCCCTAATCATAAAATCATAGTTGGGGGTAATTCTTCATCTAGATTAAGTCATAGTTGTAGTGGGGGTCAAAATTGATGAAGGAAAGTGTGTTATAGATCCATTTGGGCACATCAAATCCCAACATTCAGATCAATGTTTTAGGGCTCATCAAACCCTAAATTCAGTTGTTTCATGCCCTAAACAAGTCAACCCTCTAAATGCCTCCTTCCCAGATAGTTTCATGACTTGAAGACATCCAAAAATTGCCTCTATAGGGACCAGCACAGGTAAGCCCTTATGAAGGTGTGTTGCAGAGCATTTGAGTCCACTTCCAGGATGCTATGCAGAGCACTTAGGCTTCCTTTCACTTGCGCTAGGCAGGAATGAGTGAAGTTCACATAAGGTTTGGGGAATATTCTTATCTTTTGGATTCATCTAGAAGTTTCCATGTCTTAGCAACTCCTATGAGCTCGAAAATGGATGAGGAATGAGTTAAGGAGAATCCTATTCTCTCATCCCTTCCTCCATGGAACTAATTCTAAGTATGGAAGGCCATTCAATGTCACCATTAATGACAAAACCTCCTTCATATTCCTATAAATTGACCACTCATCTAAGTGATCAGGGGCTGGATTATGTTGAATTGTAAGGAGATAATGTTGCTATGAGACTTGACTTTGGAGCAAATGATGTGATGCCACAATATTCTCTTGCTTTTGATGTGATGTGGATGGGATCCAAGCTGGAGGAATGACTTTGAATCAGACACTGATGGTTGTAATTCCTTCTTCTATCTAATAAAGTATTTGAACCTTTTTCCATATGTTGTGTTCTTTCATAATGCTTATATGTATGAATTGCTTCTAATTCCTTTCATTTATATTCAATGGATTGTATGCTTTGATAAGTTTTTGTCTTCTATTTTGTTTATAGGGTACTTCTCAAGCAGATTAAATATGAGAAGAAGTGACATAATGGATACAAGGGAGTCGAGAGGAAAGCGTAACTACAAGTAGGCCTTCTATCCCCTCTTTTTATCTATTGTTTATAGGAAAAGTCTAAAACACTTTAAACTAATTTTCTAGGCAAACCTACTTGTCTAGTGAATTAGTGTTTATCCGTAGATGATAAATTCTCCAAAACAAATTGGTGACTCCACTAGGGAAGAATCATCTTTCCTAGTAGCTAACCACCTCCTAAGACATCCTTGTAGACTCTATTTATGTTCATCGATTGTAATTCAGTTGTTTACATTGAAAAATTGGTCAAAACTATGTCAAATTGCCTCCTGAAATGGATTACTGTCACCAACGCAGGCTTGTGAGGGACACAGTGCGCTGCAGAGCATCCCTGGCTTAGGGAAAATGCTTTGAAGCACACTGTCTCCCACTCTGAGCTACGCTGATCCTCCTAGGATCAGTTTCCTACCTTTGGAAAAAAAAATTTGCCAAATTTTCTTTGTTTGACTATTTGCTAATTGATCAATGAATGTTATGTCTCAAGAAAAGAGTCTTTATCTCTTGGTCTAGCCCAACTTTGATAAGATTTATTAATGTTTCTTCATGTTTTCTTTGTCATTATCGATCAATAGTCAAAGTTAGGATACAATTGATTAATCTTCATTTGAAAGAAAGTGTTGTAAAGTCTTCTCTTCCTACGAATTTGAACTGTCGTAAAAGTCTTCGTTCATATGAAAGATTGATTAATTTTATGTGCATATTTCCTTTTTATTCATATTCACATTAAGGGAATCAAAAAGAAATACATGCATGTTGCATTAAAAAAATTTGTGTGTGCTGATAGGAATAGTGTAAGGAAATTGCATTTAGATTGTGCTCTTTGATCTTTGATCAAAAGAAATCTGATTTCTCTGTCCCTAAGTAGCTAGGATTTTCATTGTTAAATTGAATGGAAATAATGTTTATCATGAGAGTTTCATTCCTAGGAATTTTAGAATACATCACTTGGTGAACATGAAAGAAAAATTCCTAAGCAAGATCAACTTAAAATTAACATCAATTTACCTAATGGAGCATTGTCATTAACGCGAACATTTAGTGGTTTTAGGCTAGAGACGTGTTCCGACGTCGTAAAATAAAGTAGTTTTCACTAAATCGTCTGCAATACATCCCAAGTGTGATGCTTCATTCCACATACATGAGTATATCGTAGCTCGTCCATGTACCTTCGGGTATATAGGGCGGTGTTACAGTATGTAAAGTATATGGGAATGCTCTCACTGTGTGGTTTTGCATTAGACAACGCTTATACGGACTGCGCCTCCACATACCTTCAGGTAGATATGGGAGGATAACTCTAGGTTGCTATCCATCTCTAAGTAACCAAGTTGGACACCTTGTAAACTATGATACACCAAACACAACATTCGGGGAGATTGCCTGCCCGTACTTCTTGGTTCACCAGGAGGTATTCTACAAGTCACAGTTGCTTGGTAAACCTTTTGCCTAGTATACCCCTTTTTGTCTATTTATTTTTTGATAATAAAATTAATTAGAAATTGTGGAGAAACATCAAACCCTACCCCATCGTTCATGGAGAACAGTGAGAAAACCACCTTTTCCTCCTGAAGTGACACCAATTCAGACAAAGCAGTCTCGCTTAACTGAGTCTAGTATATCAAGAACTCCTAGTTATTCATTTGAATTACCTAAATCATCTATTTTGGTAAGTACTGAGACTCTATTTACTGCAACTATTTCTAGCCCATCTATTTTTGAAGAAGAAGTTTCACAATTACCTGAGGACATTAACACTAATCCTAGTGAAATAGTAACCAACATTGTTCAATAACAAGTTGATCCTCAACTTGAAGGTGATCAACAAGAAAGTACTTCTGAACTTGAATAAGTTCAGCTAGAATCTATCCCAGTTCAAACAGAAGTTACATCTGAAGATGAAGTTGTTCAAGAACCTCTTTCTAAAACTGTTGTTCATTTACCTGAACATATGGACTTCGAATTTGAAGATTCATAAGTTGTTACTTTACTGGAAGACAATCAATTGGTTACCCCTCAGACATTAGTAACTATTGAAACTTCAACTTTATCAACACTAGAAATCTTTTATGGACCCGACGATGAAGTTCTTCCACTAGGTTTAATTGCTATAGAGGAGGAATTGGAGAAGATTCCACACCTAGAACCCTATTTCACTTTGGAACTAGGCTTTATCTTTACCCTCTTACTCTTGATTTTTCCACTCCATTTGATCCCGCTTCTTTTCAAGTACCCATCAATTCTTTAGGATGACTTTTGGGTTAGTTAACTATGGCTGAACAACCGTCAACATCTCAGATTGTATCATCTGACACAGCTGTAGTAGAATCTTCTATTGGAACTTCTTTGATGTTTTCTACCACACCTGAGTCGCACCTGTATGGTGAATCGTTCATCCCGGTTGGTTATCAATCATTGTCTGGAACCCACTTAGGGGTTGCTTCTACACCATGGTCATCACCCATGTCCTCAACCAAAATTTTACTTGGTTCTTCTCTAACGGAAACTCAACAGTTTGATCCTGAATATCAGTATCAAGTTGGGAAATCTGGTCAATAAAGACCTATGTATCCATTAAATACTGGATTTCCACCACATGGAGAGAAATATGTTTAATCATTGTATCCTCCTTATCTTGAAGGATTACCATATGGTAATATCCCACAGTATTCACGTCAATCTAGAATTAGAGTTTGTCGATGGCAACCAACAATGCCAATTCAACCGAGGCTTGTGTATCCAACACAACCAATGAAAACTATGTCAGCTGTTCCTACTACATCTATTGTTACTACCATACCACAATCACAAGTTCAAACTATTGTATATCAACTGGTACAAACTGATCCTTCTACCTTGCAACCACAAGTTTCAGGTCAAGAAGTTCAAGTTCCTTAGGTTGTTGTACAACAACCACTTGTTTCTGGGGTTTAGCAACAACCTCAGGTTAGCATACCCTTATCTAGACTAACCTAGGCTTACATTGGTATAGTTTGTTCACAACTTGGCCAAACTTTCATTGTTGGATAGCAATAACCATTAAATCAACAACAGTTGTACCAACAATAACAAAATTTGATTCAACAATCATGGTAGCCTCAATTTCAACAACCCCAATTCCAACAATTCCAACCCTAGTTTGGACTTGTTCCATAGGCTCAACCTAGTTTTGATCAATCTCAAGCTTACCAAGGTCCTGGTCAACAAGGCTTTGTAGGTTATGGACAACCACACATTCAACCTGGTTATCAACAACCACCTTATACTAGTTTTGTTCAACAACCATACCAAGGTTACCAAATGCAGATGCCCTATGTTGGTATGCAAAGACCTATTGCTAAGGCAATTCCATCATATCCTAGGTATGCTTAACCTGACTTTAATCAACAGTTCCTGTTTTTAGAAACTTTAGAATTACCAGATTTAAATCAGCTCACTAATGATCCAATCTTATATGCACCTTGGTGTTCGATAATTTTGCATAAGTTACCATCTGACATTCCAAAATTTAACAGAAATCATGGAGAAGACCCATCAAATCATGTCATGACCTTTCATTTGTGGTCTTCATCAAACTCCTTAAATGATGATTCAATTAGACTTCATCTTTTCCAAAGAACACTTACTGGTCTAGCTGCTAAATGGTACATTGATTTACCAAGAGCTTATTTCGATAATTTCACCACTTTAGCCACTACATTTTTGACCCACATCCAGTTACCCATTAGATATGAGACTGGAATGGAACTCCTAACCAATTTTAAACAGACTACTGCAACCCATATATCAGATCATATTCATGAGTGGCAGTGTCGTCGTCAAATGGTTAAGACATATGTTCCCGATCAGCTTTTAGCTGAGTGGTTCATAAAATCCTTGTTGCCATCAATCAGCGAGGATGTGGAAAAAGGTGGAATTGTCACAGAAGAGCAAGTTATTGCTTGTGCCCAATACTTGGATTTGATTTACACACAATCTAGCATGCCTTATGATAAAATTCCCAATGCACCTCGAACAACTTTCACTGTTCCCCCTCCTCCACAATCAAGGACTCTCATGTCGCCGATGGTGTCATCGGTTCTTCGAGCATGCAAACAACAGGAAGACCATCTGGTCAAACTCTTGCTCTTTCCAATCAAACTACCAATGCATGAAAAAATAATCTTGCCTCTGAGATTAATGCCATGTGATCTGAGAAATGAAAAATCCAAAGAAACTAGGGAGCAAGAAAAAGGGGAAAAACAAAAAGAAACAAGATAATTCACCTCCAGAGAAATCATCTGATTCCTCTACTTCAGCAAGGAAACCTTGTTATCCATGTCTAATCTGTAATGACAAGCATTTTACAAGAGATTGTCCACACTGCTCTGAGGTCTCTAAACTTTTAAAGACTTCAAACACATTGGTAGTGTTGACTGATCCATTTCCAACCCCAGAGACACATTTGGTTGCAACAGACCATGCTTCCACATCCCAAGTACTCATGTTATCCATCACAAAGCCACAAAACGAAGTTTTGGTGTCAATGAGAAACAAAGATTATGGAAATCCATCGTCATCGTCGAATAATCAGGCCACTGATCAACCTAATCCTTTGACTTCGACTTCATCTAAAAATGTTCCACCCATTGTGCCTGAGCTGACAATAAAACCACCAAAGGGAGTTGTGCACAAATCAACATTTAACCCTCGGGCTCGAGCAACTCAAAATTATAACATAATGGAAGATCTTGCTCAATTATCTTTTTCTATGTCGACACAAGGTGTTGCAAAACTGTCCCTCCTAGAAGCAGGCTTTACTGTCAACAATAGGTGGAATAGATCCTACAGATTCAAATCTTGTGGTTTGTAACCATGTGGGATATACACCACAGTTACCGGTGTAGTTAGCTTTCCTAATTCAAGTAAAATATCTCAATAATAATGTTCATCGAACTATTATTGATGAGGGGGCATCTACTTGCATTATTTCCATGAGCTGCTGGAAAACACTTGGTTCACCATTGTTGTCACGATCACTAACCACGTTGAAAGCTTTTGATGGAAGAACATATACTCCATGTGGGATTTTGAGTAACCTGCAAATTGAACTAGTGGGAAAAATAGTTATTGTTGAACTTGAGGTAGTTGACGAACCCCTCGATTACAACATTTTACTTGGAAGGCCTTGGGTATATGCTATGGCTATTGTGGTTTCCATGTACTTTCGTACTATTTCATTCCCTTTTAAGGATGGAATCATAGTCATTGATCAGCTAGCCTTCTTTTCCAATAGTTCAAAGGCTACGGGAAGCATTCCATTGGTACACGGACGCCTGCTGTCACTTCAAAGTGTTGGAGTAGGTTTCTTTAAACATCCTTCCCTAATGGGTACTTTTACCCTACCCTCACCATCCGATTTGGAAGATGTGGAAAGAGTAGAGACTTACACATGATTTCCTCCACCTCATATGATTTAAGGAGGATTACCAACAAAGTTGGAGCT
This sequence comes from Pinus tabuliformis, assembly GCA_031772625.1. Lineage (NCBI taxonomy): Eukaryota > Viridiplantae > Streptophyta > Pinopsida > Pinales > Pinaceae > Pinus > Pinus tabuliformis. The sequence goes on from CM062817.1 coordinate 585,343,762, forward strand.
GATAGTAATATTGAGGTGATGCCATTAAGCCCCATTGAATCATCATAACAATCAATTTTTTGGGCTTGTGCGGAAAACCCAAATCCACACTCAACAATGGTATGGGTAGATCAGTCGTTAGAAAATGGTGCCTCTTCAGATCCTTTTTCACGTATACATTCTACGGATGAAGGAATCATCCAATCAATGATGATAGGAGAGGAACCATGGGAAGATTATCATCATCGTTCCCATCTTCCAAATGACATCGAAGATTATTCAAATGAACTAAACCACCCATCAGTGATTGATTTCCTATCGAATTCAGTTTTCATCGACACAATCAAATCTGAGCAAAACCTATCAAATATTGAAGAATTGATTTCTATTAATATTTCGACCAACCCTAATATTGTAGAGAACATTCATGTCAGCAAATCTTATTCTCCATTGGAACTCGATAATTGCCGTAATATCTTTCATGAATTTAGAGATATTTTTGCATGGTCTTATGAGGAGATGTTAGGCATTGATTCTAGTATTGTTGAACATGAAATTAAAATGGACCCTAATGTCAAGCCAGTTTGACAGTGGCTTCGACCTGTTCATCCAAAGAATGTTGCTGCAATTAAAGCAGAAGTTGAAAAACTTTTGCTGGCTGATTTTATTTACCTTGTTCCTCTTACTGACTAGGTTTCCAACATTGTTCCTGTCATGAAGAAACAAGGAACAATACGAGTTTACGTCGATTATAGGGATGTAAATCAGGCATGTCTAAAGGACAATTATCCTACTCCTTTTATCAACCAGATTATTGATGAATGTGCCAGATGCGAAATATTCTCATTTATGGATGGATTTTCCGGCTACAATCAAATCAATATATGCCCACAGGACCAATCGAAAACAACTTTTATTTGTCCATGGGGCACATTCGCCTATAGGAAACTCCCATTCGGTTTGAAGAATGTTAGGGCCACGTTTTAGAGGGAAATGAATTATGCCTTCCATGACATCAAGCACATTGTTCAACCTTACCTTGGTGATTTACCTGCTCATTCACGAAAGCAAATTGATCACCCTCAACACTTGAGAGCAATATTTTTACGGTGCTGACACTACAATATTCGACTCAATCAACACAAATGTGTGTTTTGTGTTGGTTCTAGTCGCTTGCTTGGATTTGTAGTGTCTCGAGAAGGGATTCGACTGTATCCATTAAAGGTTCAGGCAATTATGGATTTGCCTCCACCTTCAAATCTTTTACATTTACAGAGACTCCAAGGGAAAGCCAACATTTTGAGGAGGTTCATTCCTAATTACGCTGAAATGGCTAAAGGTTTTACATGTATTTTGAAAAAGGAGATACCCTTTCATTGGGATCAGGTTGCGCAATCTTCCTTTGACGCTCTTGAAGATACCCTGATTAGAGCTTCATTAATGTATTCTCCAAATTACCAAAATGACTATTACCTATATCTCGCCACTGTGGATACAACCATTGGCATGGTTTTAGTCCAAGAAGAAAATGGGATTGAACATCCTATTTATTACTTGAGTTGTAATCTCAACGATACAGAAAGTAAGTACTCTTATGTCGAAAAAATAGCTTTTGCAGCTGTTCAAGCTGTTCAAAGATTTCGCCATTATATCCTGTTACGGAAAACAACTGTCATTTTAGATTGCAACCCTATAACATACATTTTGTCACGTCAATTGATGGGGGCCAAATATTCAAAATGGATAGTTATTCTACAGGAATTTGATTTAGAATTCATCAACTCTAAATCGAAGAAATCTCTAGTTTTCACTGAGTTACTATGTGACCTTCCCTCGACCTCTATTGATTCAACATCTAAACAATCAATTTTGGATGAGTCTCTGTTTCTAATTTCTTCACCTAACACCTAGTATGGAGATATACTGATTTATCTCCAAACCCAAACTTTCTGGCAAGATACCTCTCGCTCGGAAAAGCGACGTATTCATTACCAAGCCAAAGACTATCTGATCATTGGTGACACACTTTACTGTTGTGGTATTGATACGGTTTTACGGAGGTGCCTCACGCATGACGAGGCCGAGAAAGCTTGAATGATGGCCATTCAGGTGCCTGTGGTAGACACTTATCTGGATATTCAAACGCACAAATAATTCTTCGTGATGGTTACTTCTAGCCAACTATATTTAAAGATTGTATTATTGTTGTCAGAAGTTGTCATGCATGCCAGATATATGACCGAAAAACTAGATTACCTATTTTCCAAATGGGGCATTGACTTTATGACATGTAACCCCACCTTGGCTAGGGGGCATGGGTATATTATAGTCACCGTTGACTATTTTACCAAATGGGCCGAGGCGATGCCAACATTGAACAACAGTGGTGAAACGACTGCTCTTTTCTTTTTTAACCATGTGGTTGCCTGGTTTGGTGTACCAGAAGCCATAGTTACAGATCATGGGTCGCATTTTCGCAATCACATGATGGCTGAGTTGACTGCTAAGTTGGGACTGTCATATGATAGTTCTACCCCATATTACCTGCAAGCAAATGGACAAGTTGAGGCCGTCAACAAGGTGCTGAAGCTGATGTTGCAAAGAATGATAGGGGTTCACAAAATAAACTAGCACTTAATCCTGTACTCTACCTTGTGGGAATATCAAACCTCAATGATAAATACAACTATATTTACACCCTTTCCGTTGGTGTGTGGTTTGGAAGCAATCTTACCAATACAATGTGAAATTTCATCGCTCAAACTCACGATTGACCTATTACCCGACACTTCAGAAGAGGAAGCATGTTTCTTGGAATTAATCCATCTGGATGAAACATGTTGTGATGCCGCATTGGCTAACGAAGCACATAAGAAATGTATTAAGGCGCAAATGTCAATCCTCGTATCTTCTCAGAAGGAGACCTGGTCTAGATTTACGATCAGGAAGCTGATAAACTTGGAGCAGGGAAATTTGAACCAATGTGGATGGGTCCTTATGTTGTCAAGCATCTTATGGAAAAAGAAGTCTACGAGTTAGTAGATTATGATGGGATTCCATTGTCATAGCCCCAAAACGGATTGTACATCAAATGTTACTATGTTTGATTAAGTGTAGTAAAACTCACTGTATATATTCTTTCATTGCATGTGTGTGTGTGTCTTCTAGAGATTTTTATGTGGTTAGTAATCTGCTTTGCATTTGTTGCATATGTTGGAGTCTTTGGAGCCTTTTGTTGGTTACGCTGATGGTGCTAGTCGTAGTATGCAGAATTTGTCTTCTGCAGCATGGGTCATTTTCACTCCAAGTGGTGAGTTAGTGAGTTTTCAAGAGATTTGTATTGGTCGATCGAAAAACAATATCACTGAGTACAGTGCATTGATTGAACTACTCTCTAATGCCATTTCACTTGGCATTCACCAGACCATTGTTAGGCTGGACTCGTAATTCATTGTACTACAACTAATAAACATTTATACTATCCAAAATCCAACAATTTTTCATATGTTCCTTACAGTTCGTATTTTGGAAATATGTTTTGAACACGTTCAATATCAACATATTTCTAGAAATCATAACACATTAACTGAATCTCTAGAAAATTATGTGTTAAATAGACATTTGTGACACATGTAAAAGTAATATTTTCAATTCACATCATCAGTTGAATAGGATTGCATATAACCATAAAAAACTATGAAAGTAAAATAGATAGGTGTTTTAAAATTTTTTACAAAATTTGTGCCCAAGACACATTTGGTCATCTGACCCAAAAACTCAAAAATTCATACAAAACATCCTAAGTAGATGTAGTGGTGCTCATGGTAATAGGTCACATCATGTGCTATCATGCGCAAACACCTTGCCCAATGGTTAGGAACACCAATAGTGTGGTGTTGTAGCCTCATAGGTAACTCCTCAATCTAGATATCTAGAATACCAAGGGTTAATCCCTCTATGTGATCCTGCAACTTTGCTAAGGTCTCAGCCAAATCCAAGTGTTGGAGAACTGCTCTCCCGATGTTTCTCTGTGCTGGCACACCTGCAACTTGTTGGCGTACCATAGGTCGAATAGTACCCACATCTGTATGCATAAGAGTAATTTTAGTTTAGTCTTGGAAACGTTAAGAAACACAAAAAACATGTAGAAACTTGAAAAATCAAAAAAAACTTTGGTCAAACAACTTACCCATAGCACCCCATTATGCTCCATCTGGTAGAATCAAATCTGGATCTCCATGATAATCCATCCCTGAGTATGGATGCTTCTTGATAACAACTTGTTGTCGCTCAAGCCAACTGAAAATTACAAGGGGGGAAATGATTGTTGATTGACCGCATGTTGAGCCATCAATTCAACCCACCTATGCATACGTGGATCTCTAGGACCACCGACACCTAGTGATACATGCTGTGGTTGCATCAATGGGATTTTCTCTAAGGCAAAAGAAATCAAGATCGAACCATAGCAGAAATTATTTGTCTTACCAGTTTTTACCTTAGTCAGTTGTTCTTTCAACAGTGAAAGTACAGCCTCGTACCAGTTGAAAACTTTTGGCGCTAGACACTCCAGTGCATACTACATATATGATCTATTTGCCAGATGTAGTGTCATACTACCAGCCAATTTTGTGATTGTAAAGAGGATTGTTCTTAAAGGAAAATCACATACATCCCTAATATTTATTTTCCTGTCCTTCGTAGGTTGTGTACCTAGCCGACAAAACTGTTTGATTTAATCTCTCATCGATTCACCTCCATGGTCAAATCCAGAAACTGAGATGGGAGGACCACACCTTGACAGTCCGGTAAGAAATTAAATATCCTCAATAGTAATAGGGACCATCTTGTCCCTAATGTGAAATGTCTGATCTGTCGGATCCCATGTAGGAATAAGGAATTGCAATAGTTCTATTTGTTGCCTCATTCCAAACAACTTAAAGTATTTGAGTAACCTGCAATTCCTGAGGGCATCAACTGTACCCGAGTTTTTTAGGGAAACCATGTCTTGTTCTTCATGCTCTCTTTCTCTCCATGTAATCGACATTCTGATCTGATGAAACCCTGAGACACAATCATAAGCTAAATTAGGATCCTTTCCATGCAAAAAACATGATAAATTTTGGAGATAACAACTAAAACAAACTTGGGAAACTCACCCAGTGCAACCTAGGCATAGAGATAGTGTGTTACAGATCATGTAGCCTTCTATATGGGTGCTCTTTAGCATAGTTTTCGATGTGAAAGCCTGCGGTGATCCGAGGGAAAAAAATGAAACCCTAGGGGCCCCAAAAAACCCTAAAATTTGCATGAAATGACAAAATAATGGATTGAAAAGAAAGTAGAGAGGTTTAGTTCCTACCTAGTCTAGAAAACTTGAGAAATGGTCCACAGAATCTTTTGTAATTAGCTGGTGAAGTTTGAGGTAAAAACTGAGCTCAGAGCACAAAACTGAATGGTAAGTTCCAAATGGTAAAAATGTTATGGTAAAAACTTGTTTTATGTTTATTTAATGTTAATTAATCAACTAAACATTAGTATTTGCCTATTTTTGCCTATCAAATAGGTACTTTTAATCCATTTGGTGATGTTTTGAGCGGGTTTTACAATTGACTTGCAGAATTCCATGTGCTCGATTGTAAGTTGTACTTTTGACCACAATGCACAATTTTATCTCTTTTTCGAGCTTTGTTAAAAACAAAAAAGGAAACCACTTGGAGTCCTTTTTAAGCTCTTTTTAGACTCTTTAAATATGAAAATATTACCGAGAGCTTGTCCTTTCTAGCTTGTTAATGGATTGGAAATGATATCTCTCTTGTACTATTTTACGCTTTTTCGGACTTGAGAGATTAATTTACAAAAAGGAACTTGTGGAGTTTTCTTTTTGTACCTTTTCAAACTCTCTAAACATGAAAAGGATCGAGTTATGTTTGTCGTTAAACTCGTTAAAAACATCAAATAGCAACAAACTTGTCCATCTAGACAAGACCGAGTTTCACCTTCGCTATACTCATCAAAGCATCAAATAGCGATGGATTCACTTGAAGGGTGAAATTATACAACAAGCATATGTTATCCTCCTCAAGCTTGATAAAAATAAAGAGGTACTAGTCAACAATGACTGGGGAAAATGGAAAAAGGGGAAAACCACTTTATGGTAGTAGGTCGCTCTTGAACATGACACTTTCACTCCATCACCATGATTATTTGGGTTGGGTTATTAGCTTGATGGTTATCACACCATTGGTCTATCATACCATCCATCACTTTGTTTTGGGTCAATGCTACCAATACACTTTAATGTCGCTGACATGTTCAAGAGAACTCATCCAATCAAAATCCATCTTCTGCAGTACCATAAACCTTCATTTTCATGACAGCCATTCCTAAACCTTGTGTCATCAGTCAAACTCCATCTCTAAAATCACTACACTCATTTCATGTTCGGTAGCAGATCCCCCCATAGTGGGTTTTTGGGGCTTAAAGCCTGATTTTTGGTAAATGTAATGTAAAGACCCCACAAAATGCGAGCGCGGAGCGCGAGAGTCTAGGGTTGTCTACCCTAAAATAATGTAATTTAATGTAGAATGTGTCAGCCTACCCATGGTCTGTGGACCATGGGATTGTATAAATAGAGCAAGGTTCTAAGCGTAAAGGTAGTCTGAAGTAATATGATGTTCTTGGATGATGAATAAGTTCTGAGTCTGTAAGTCTGAGTCTTGGGTTGTAGTAGTAGGAAGAGGCTCTACAGCTGTGTGCACAAAGGCCTCGTAGAGTCCACAGCTATGTCCACAGACCCCTACAGCTAAGTTCACAGGGAAGTTTTGGGATTGTACTGGAACAAAGGATTAATAAAAGATAACTTGATTCTGAAATATTGTGTTTATGCTTCTGTTGTATTTAAGCATCTCTTTACAGTTTATGATTTCGCGCTCTTGTTATGAATGTTGAATGGTTAATAGGAATATTGGGTACACACAATTAAGTCAATATCTATAATAATAGCATAGTAAGGATAAAGGATCTAGATAGCACCTCTTCATGCTCTCTACAGAGTTGTACGGAAGCAATCTCACTAGTTGCGAGGGTCAGATGGTTGTGCAGAGCAGCGCAACCACGCAGGTTGGGTTCACGAACTGCCTAGACCTCATAAAAACATCCCTAGGGTGCGGAAACTTGGTTCCATCACCCTCTCATACTACCTTGGGTGAGACCTCAGTCAACACACCATGGACTGTTGCCGAAAGGGCTGGTAGAAGACTATCGTTGAGAGTTTTTGGTTATACTACCATGGCTGTGACCACAACTTATTAGACAATGTAACTAGGGAAGCACATTGCATAAGGAAGAACGAGAGGCATGGACTAGTACAAGGGTGACTAGGGAAGGCCCGTGGATCCATAGGAAGCATAGTCTCAACACTCCCAACAGTTGAAAGAGAGCGTGGGACTATAAACAAGTTTGTAGGAGAGATGCGTGGGAAGGAGGTTACGCATAGGGTCAGTATATCACAAGGGTCACGATCACGCATAAGGGGCTATGCTACTGCGTGGGTAGGCTGGAAGGTGACTGTTGATGTCACTATTCATGATAAAAGGTCCAATTTAAAGCAAAAAGGAGCGGGTGACAAGCAATTAAGAAAATGAGGTACCCGCAGGTTCCTTTTCACAAAGTTGCATACATACGCAGGTGTACCGATCAAAAGGTGCGTACATATATGCAGGTGTACTGATCAAAAGTTGCATACATACAGTACACACACTTTCATGTAGAGAAAAGCGTGTACATGTGGGAAATCTTATGGTTGGTCCATAATATTTAGTCCGACATTTTTGAACCTATGGTTTTCGTTCATGGTTTTGCATCTAAAGTATTGAACCCAGGTATTGGGTCCCTAGTATTAGATCTCTATGGTTTTGGACCATGGTTTGAGTAAGGCCTAGACTATAAAAAGGAAAGGAGATCATTTGGCGTGGTGTGGACTGATGCGTTGAATATCTTGAGAAGAGAAAGATTTGAAATACTCGTGATTGATTGGTGAGTTATAGCTGGACCTGAATCAAGGAGGAACTTGAGCATTACAAGATGGTTAAGATCTACCGATTGTTATAGACATTTTTGTGCCTTACAGCATTGAGCATGAAATGTCCATAATCCAAGGGATCCAAAGTCCCTAAAAGAGTTGTTCCTGCCCCTAAAGGAACAAGGTCAACCAATGACAGCTACTCCCAGAAGTTCTCCACCAAAAACAACTCAAAAACAGTCAATTCAGGATCAATTCAGAAGCTCTTCTAGCTGCCTGCGTTGAAATGCAGAGACTACACTGGCTAGGTGCACTGCAACGCTGGTGGAAGCACTACCAGGGTGCGCTGAGCGGGAAATGACAAATGGCAAGCTCATTCAACGAGGTGGAAAGACCCTGGAAGCTTCCAGAATCTTCTCCAATGACACTTGCCTCAATGAATTCGACTAGTGATGAGTAAGAGGCTCTCAACCTCCAAGTGGAAACAAGAACTGACAGAGAGAAGCCACAAGTCAAAACATAAGCCGACTCATCCTCTCTGCTTACATCTATATATGGATCTCTCACCCAGAGGTTCAGGAGGCTGGAATTTTGTACTTTGCAGAGAATTGTTGTTGGTTTGAGATTGAGATTAGTACATTGGGTGATTTATGCTTTGTTGGAGGAGAGGAAGGGATTCCTTTGCTGGGAGGTAGATGCTGGATCGGAACTCACTTGGTTGTATCTCCTCTTGGACTTTCTTATTCTATCAATAAACTATTTGAGTTTCTCCTACATGCTGTATACCAATGATGTTTTGTTATGCTTACATGTTTAGCTTAATCTGATCTTGAGCTTTTTATGAATGTATATCTGTACCTTTGTGTAGTTTCTCTCTCTTGTGATCTTGCAGGAATTCGGTGAAGCTGGGCTGGTGAGAGAGCTGGGAGCTGGGAGCTACTGAAGAGAGGAGCGATTGGATCAACAAACTAGCGAAAGACACAGGTTAGTCAGATTCTTGCTCCTCATTTACATTTCATAAAGAAGAATACTCAAGTAGTTTGTCTTGTTTGTTGCTAAGGCACTATCACACCTTAGAGTGGGATAGGGGCATTCCGAATTAGATACTTTTCCCAACAACAAATTGGCGACTCCACTGGGGAACGTATCTTGTTAGTTTATTTGTGTTTCTATTGTTGTTCTTCTCATAAACTCAGGAGTGCCGAATCGAAATGCATTTGCCATTTTCAAATGCAAAGTAGAGATCTGCCACTCTAGTCCACTCACTGAGCCTGTTTATGATCTGAACAAACTGATCCACAAATGCTCTAACAGCCCCTTGTGATAGATCTTAGTCCTCCTTTAAATCATCCTCCTAATTGTACCTAATTGATAGCTTTTATCCGGCCAAAAACTGTAGATTAAACTGCAAACCGTAACCCAGAACCTAGAGACAATTCTTGTTTCTGCTTCAGCGTAGACTCTGTGAAGAGCTTCTGCATTTCAACGCAGGTCCCGTGAAGGATACCTGCGCTGAAGTTCAGTTTCTCTGTGCTGAGGGTGCGCTGATCAGCCTTTGCCTTGTGCAGCTGTGGTTCCCTGCTTCCTTTTGCTCAGTTTTATCTCTGTTTTTTGTAGCCTGTTATCAGTCAGTGTACCTATCTGAAACCCCTTTTCTTTGCCTCAATTCCGCCTCAGTTGTATAAAGAAACTGTATTTGTTCTTTGTGTATTTGTTACATCATTTGCAGTTTCCCATTACAAAAGTAAACTAGTCATACTGTCGCCCTTAGATCTAGACCTGTCGTAAGTGTCGTTTTGATCTTAGGAGTGAGTTTGTTTGCTATTCACAGTTGATTACGCTTTTAATTTTGTCTTTTGGTTTGAATTTATGAATTTCTAGTGTCGAAACAAGTGTTTACTTCAAAATCATAAAGTGTCGTAATCGTCTTTTTGTTTTCAAAAAGGAGCTTGTTTATGTTTTCACTTGAAATCGAATTCAAATTTGTAAAACATATTTCTTTTTAGGCATCAATATTAAGAAAGCGAAAACAAATACATGCATATGTGCATTTGCATTTTGATAGTTTGCATGCTTTGATTTAGGAAAAGTGCATTTACAGTGTGCTCTATGCTCTTTGAGAAAAGTTTGTGTCTTCCTTTTCCCCTTGTAGCTAGGATTTTCATTGTTGAAAAGATATAAAAGCTTGCTTATCATCTTTAGACTGCATTTAGGAATTGTATCATACATCTCGTGGTGATCCAAAAAGGCAAACTTCTAAGAAAGATCAACCTAAAATAAATTGAATGAACTTAACAACGCTTTGTAACTTAACGCACAACATAGAGGTCTAGGCTAGAGACGTGTTCCGGCGTCGTAAAACCTGGTGACTGTCGATCTCGCTGATGGTTGGGTGATTCCTCCTGAGAGACGATAGCGCCAGTACGGATTGTGCTCCCACGTACCGTCGAGTATATATTGGGAGACCCCTATAGGAATAAAACTTTTATCCATAGGAAGTCGTGTTGGCCGCCCTACTGATCGCAATGCACTGAACACAGCATTCGGGAAGATTGACCGCCCGTACCTTAAAAAGTATTCTGTGGTTTTGCGAAAAGTTTGGCACACCCTCTACCTAGAACTCCAGAGCAGTTCCTTTTGGCCTTTTTCAGACTCTATAACGGAAAAAGTCCATCCGAGCATTTGTCACTTCGGGCTCGTTAAAACATCGAAGGAGACTAGAGTCATCTTTTGCTTTTTCTCGACTCTTTAAAATTGAAAAAGCAAGTTGTGTCTAAGCGTCGTTAAAATTTATTTTAAATGGAACAATCACCCCTTTTTCTTGCGTTGATCTTTAGGTTGAGAAAATGGAGCCCACCAACCAAGGAAGTCCCCTTGGTGGAAATCCTAGTCCCTTCTCCTCTTGGGAGATGTTGGTGCGCCCCATATGGCCACATTGTCACTTCCAGGACTGACAATTGGCTTGCCGGTCTGGCTCTTCTCAACCAATGTCGTTCAAAACACCACTAGTCCTAAACAGTCGAATCAATAGTTAGACCAGTCCAGAGTTGCCCACCAGCCTTCTACTTCCTCTAATTCTTCCTCTCCTCCTTCCTCTTCGCTTGATGGAACTGGTAAAACAAAAAACCAAGTTCCTAAGGAGAAGAAGGAAAAGAAGAAGAAAGAGAAGAAGAAGAAGGAGCAAAAAGCGACTGGGGGCAAACAAGTGTCGTCTAACAAAAATCCACACACAGCACTGACTAGGCCTAAATCGCCATGTGTCATATGCAAGGGAGACCACTTCCACAGAGATTGTCCCTGCATCCCTCGGATACTAAGGGACTGGTCTCCCCATTTGCACAATCCGGTGGCATCAACCTCTGATAGCCATGTTGAATGCATACCGTCAACTAGAGAAAGTGAAGTCCTTGGACAAAAAGGGAGAACTAGATCTCCCTGTAGACTGTGCGAAGGCAACCACGCCATCCACCGTTGTCCCTTCTTAGACGAAGCGAAAAGAGTTTTGGATGATCGTCCGGTTTCACCGTTACGACTTCCTCCTAGATATAAAAAACTCTTGCCGAGTCCTTCGTTAGTTGAAAATCTAGCTGGCCCGCTCAAGTGGTCAGCTGAAGTGCCGGTCATTGAAGATGAACCAGCTAAATCCATACCCGACGAAAGTCAAAAGGTCGAGGCGGCAGTTGACCCGTCTTGCCTTCAGAGGTTTTGTCTTCGAATGATACAGTCACTGAAGAGGATAAAGATGACACCATCCAAATTCTCTTCATCAACACAGACTCCGACGAGCACGGGGGCAATTCCCCCATTCCTTTATCGCAGGAAGGAAGTTCGTCAGAGCGATACCCGGCCGTCTACTCGGTCCCACCACCAAGCAACCTAGTTGTCTCCTTCGACTGGAACCAACTAGGCAGACCCCGTTTGCCAGCAAGCATACCATTCAGAATTATCGTCCAAATATACAGAATGGTCATGGCTGGCACCATCATTGATGAGGGGGCATCTGTGAGTATCCTTTCCTCTATTGCTTGGAAAGCGCTTGGTTCGCCAGCGCTTTTGCCTGAAATGAGAAATCTGACAGGCTTTGATAAAGGAACCAGTCGACCTTTAGGGATCCTCCCCAATTTGCCTATCACATTGAAAGGGAAGACCGTTCAAATGAACGTGATGGTCGTTCAAGGACCCTTGGATTATAACCTACTCCTTGGAAGAGACTATATATATTGCATGGGAGCCATCGTCTCCTCACTCTTTAGAGTAATGTGTTTTCCGCACGAAGGAAGAGTGGTCAAGCTCGTGGACCAGCTTTCATTTCCCAGATCACGCATCGAAAATAGTCATATACCTTCCCTAAATGGTATCTTCACGCAAGAAATGTCTCAACCCACGGTCCGTCCTCCCGATGAGTGCGAGTGATACGGAAAGATATGACTGGAACCCAGGGGGCATGCGTCCTGGTCTGCTTCGGCAGGAAAACTTTGGGTATAGGGTAGGTTTCCGCGGGAGAATATGACTAGTCTGTACCCCGTCCGTCTTGGAAGAGGGGTTATTCTAGAATAAGATTCTCTTGTCAAAGTTATGTGTTTGGCGCTCGTTGTCACTCACCTTTGTCTATCTTGGTAGACATCGCCGAGGAAGTGTTTTGTTTGCTGCGCAAATGAGACAATCTTTGGTAACCTTAAAGAGGTAGGCCTTTCCTGGTAGAACAAATGTTTTATCTGCAAATTGAGGGGTAACCTTGAAATCGTACTTTATACCTGGGGGCATGCAAACCTTTTGGAGTGCAAGCAAGGGGCGGCTATTTATTTTTTAAATTTTTAGGTCCTCCCTTTAAACCTGTAGGTCTAACCCTTTAAACTCGTAGGATTAGTCGTTTCCGAACTTGCATAACGAAAGGATGCGGGGCATAGCTTTGTAAGGCGCAAGCTCCATAAAAAATGGCATCTTACATGAGACATTCTTATCATATGACTGGATAATTGAGCAGTTTTAGCACATAGTTCATGCTCGTTAAAAAATAAACATAAGATCGAGCAGTTTTAGCACATAGTTCATGCTCGTTAAAAAATAAACATAAGGCCGAGCAGTGTTTTTCCGCGTTTAAGCTCGTTAAAAATGAACTACCCTCCAGTAAATAACCACCGTGAATGTAACATTATCATCCATTAAAGCCTTGGTCGTGTTTCCACCATCACCTCCACTTTTCCATTGGCCGATCATTCACCTCCATATTGATTGTTTACCCATTTTGAGGAACAGCTGCGAAGAGTGATTTCACTAGCCATCCTTGTGACACTGCCGTGATTGAAAAATTCCAACCCTTACCTGGAATCAGCTGCTAACCCGTTTTATCACTCGTTCCTCAAAAGACGAGTCTTCTTTAAGCTCTTTTCATCTGACTCGTAAAATATGAAAAGATTGCCGAGTTTTGGCCTTCCAGCTCGTTAAAGCGACCGGAAGTGCTATCCCTCCTCTAAATTTTAATCTTTTTGGACCTGAGGGATTATTGCACAAAAAGATCGAGCGCTTGTTTTGTTCGGCTCGTTAAAACTATCGAAAATTCATCCCTTCTGTATTGTTTTATAATTTTTCGGACTTAAGGGATTAGATGACGAAAAAGGACTTTCGGAGTTAACTTTACGTACCTTTTCAGACTCTCTAAAAATGAAAAGGACCGAGTTATCTTTGTTGTTAGACTCGTTAAAAAAATTAAATAGCGACAAACTTGTCTTTAGACGAGAACGAGTTTCACTATCGCTAGGCTCGTTAAAACATAGCGATGGGTTTGCCCGAAGGGAAAATTATAGAACAAGCATATGTTATCCTCCTCAAGCTTGACAAAAATAAAGAGGTACTGGTCAGCAATGACTAGGGAAAAATAGGGAAGAAACTCAAAGAACTTTATTGGTAGCAAGTCGCTCTTGAACATGACACTTCCACTCCATGCCTGAGTCAGGTTGGGTTGTTTCATTCACCGGTCACATCACCATGGTCTCGCCATACCATCCATCTTTGGGGTAAATGCTACCAATCCATCACATAAGTGTCGCCGATATGTTCAAGAGAAGTCATCCAGAGAAGTCAACCATGTCCCATCCACTACCATACATTATCCTTCATTCTTTCATGACCGCCACCCTGAACCGTATATCATCAGATCGTTTTCACCTCCATCAAAATCATTTGCTCCGTTCCATGTCACTGATGTGGGATACATCAAGGCCCTCCTTTGACGGATCGCTTCTTGTCGACATCAGCTCATTATCCAAGAAGTTGATCTAGGAACAACCCCTTCAGTACTTTGAAGCTTGCATGCCTCAATGGCAAGTTTCTCACTTCCAGCGACAGGTATACATCAATGACCTTCGACCGAAAGATTTTGCGTGGTGTTCGACGCCAAGTCCTTTATTCACACCTCGTGAATTGTACTGCAGTACCTTGAGGGTCATTATCATTATCGGTGATTCCTCTCGCGCTTGTTAACGGTTTACATCATTGACCGGTAATCAAGCGATGTCTTCCATGTTCGACTTCAGAACATTTCTCACATGGATCGACTTGTACTTAGAGTGAAGATCGGACGAGATTGAAGACCCCGGATCTAGTTTCATCCATCCGGGCTGTGATATATATTCAGGAAAAATAAAGACATTGACATGTACAACATTGCAGCAGATAATCATCCTACCAAAAGGATGATGATTTCATCAAAATCATCAGTCTATCATCAGACGATTGTCTGTTCTATGTACAGAAAAATGAATTTATAAAGCTGAGCATGGGAATGTCCGCCTCAGCTAGATCATGAAAACAGTATGAAAAATAATGTATTGTATTGTATCTTATTACAGGTCTCCTCCCAGCATTGAAAGAACTTCGGATCCTCCTAATAAAGCATTTCACCCGATAAACGGCCTCATACTTTAGGGGGCAACTGTTATAGACATTTTTGTGCCTTACAGCATTGAGCATGAAATGTCCATAATCCAAGGGATCCAAAGTCCCTAAAAGAGTTGTTCCTGCCCCTAAAGGAATAAGGTCAACCAATGACAGCTTCTCCCAGAAGTTCTCCACCAAAAACAACTCAAAAACAGTCAATTCAGGATCAATTCAGAAGCTCTTCTAGCTGCCTGCGTTGAAATGCAGAGACTACACTGGCTAGGTGCACTGCAACGCAGGTGGAAGCACTACCAGGGTGCGCTGAGCGGGAAATGACAAATGGCAAGCTCATTCAACGAGGTGGAAAGACCCTGGAAGCTTCCAGAATCTTCTCCAATGACACTTGCCTCAATGAATTCGACTAGTGATGAGTAAGAGGCTCTCAACATCCAAGTGGAAACAAGAACTGACAGAGAGAAGCCACAAGTCAAAACATAAGCTGACTCATCCTCTCTGCTTACATCTATATATGGATCTCTCACCCAGAGGTTCAGGAGGCTGGAATTTTGTACTTTGCAGAGAATTGCTGTTGGTTTGAGATTGAGATTAGTACATTGGGTGATTTATGCTTTGTTGGAGGAGAGGAAGGGATTCCTTTGCTGGGAGGTAGATGCTGGATCAGAACTCACTTGGTTGTATCTCCTCTTGGACTTTCTTATTCTATCAATAAACTATTTGAGTTTCTCCTACATGCTGTGTACCAATGATGTTTTGTTATGCTTACATGTTTAGCTTAATCTGATCTTGAGCTTTTTATGAATGTATATCTGTACCTTTGTGTAGTTTCTCTCTCTTGTGATCTTGCAGGAATTCAGTGAAGCTGGGCCGGTGAGAGAGCTGGGAGCTGGGAGCTACTGAAGAGAGGAGCGATTGGATCAACAAACTAGTGAAAGACACAGGTTAGTTAGATTCTTGCTCCTCATTTACATTTCATAAAGAAGAATACTCAAGTAGTTTGTCTTGTTTGTTGCTAAGGCACTATCACACCTTAGAGTGGGATAGGGGCATTCCGAATTGGATACTTTTCCCAACAACACCGATGGGTCGAGATCTCATTGGCGCATGATTTGATCTATAAATCTGATAATCTGGGTATAATTGAAGTCTGATTAAGAAAAGGGATAAATTATCATTTATAGATCTATACCCACAGGTCTGACATAGTGGAGGCACGTATACCCGTAGGTTTGACACAGCGGAGGCGCGTATACATGCAGGTTCGACACAGCAAAGGCGCGGATATACGTGGGTTTGACATAGTGGAGGCGCGTATTCCGCAGGTTAAGCAAGTGAATACTGCGTATACACGTAGGTTCGCTTTGACATATCTGCATATGTACATAGGTTTCTATTGGTGAAGTAGCATACTTTTCTTGAAAAAATTTTAGCTGCTTTTGTTTATTACTGCAGTGTTCTGGGTTTTGAATTGGTGTCTGGTTACTGGTACTGTGTTCTGAGAAGTTATTGGTTGATTTAGTATTGGTACAAGGAAATTGGTTGATTGCAGATCTACTTGATGGTTGATTGATGTTCATGGATCCAGTCTAAAAATTTATGAAACGTGGTCCCTGGAAGAAAAGAGAAGTCTTCTATAGGTCAGCACCTACGTACTAGTACCTCAGCTAGTACAAGAGCTAAGGGGGTTGTAGCTCCCTTCCAGGAGAGTTTGGAGAACGAGAGAAGGTTGTAGCCTTCTGCAGGTAGAAGCCCGCGTACTGGTATAAGACTACACCAGTACAGAACTATTGTAAAAGAAGTTTCTTATTAAAAAGAAGATTGAGACGACTCGCAGCAGGTGGTTTTCACCCACATTGGGTTTCCACCTTACATCATGGTGTTCATGTGTGCTTCTTGTGTGTGATGTTCTGTTCTATTTTACTGCTCCTGTTTACTATTCATATGGTTAATAATGTTATGATGCACTCATTAAGGATCAACTAACTGAATCATAAGTTTACTAGATATACGTTTGTTGCATTACACACAGTTGCGTATACATGCGGTTTGCCTTAACTGAAGTAGCCTATATGAATCTTAATATGGAAATGAAAAAGTTATATTGATTTGATAATACTGATTCACCCTCGCTCTCAGTATTATTTCCAAAAATTGGAATCAGAGCAGGTCCTTCAGAAGAAGCTTGATCGCTTGAAGGAAGATCTATCATCACGAGCAACTACGAAAAGGAAGCATCAATTAGGCCACCAATTTTTGATGGGATCAACTTTGTCTATTGGAAGGTAAGAATCACTACCTACATTCAATCTCTTAGTATAGAAGTTTGGGATATTGTGGAAACAGGATACACATTTCCTTCAACAACTCCTACAGATACGGCTGGTAAGAAGCAATATGAAACAAATGCAAAGGCTATCAATACTCTATTAGGGAGTCTATCTCAATCAGAATTTGTCAAGGTTATGCAGCTCAAAACAGAAAAAGAAATATGGGACAAGATTGTTCTAAGCTATGAAGGAGACGATCAGGTAAAACGAGCAAAACTTCAAACTCTCAGAATTCAGTATGAAAATCTCATAATGTACAATGATGAAAGTGTGGCTAACTATTTCCTTCGTATAGATGAGATTGTTAATTGCATGAAAAATTTGGGTGAAGAAATAAAAGAATTTGTTTTGGTTGAAAAGGTTCTAAGATCTTTGTCTCCTAAGTTTGATTCAAAAGTTTCTGCCATAGAAGAAAAGCAGAATCTACAAAGCCTTACCATGTCACAGCTGCATGGAACCCTAACTGCTTATGAAATGAGAAAAGGGGGACCATCAAATAGGAGAGAAGCTGCATTCAAAGTCTCAGGAAAATGAGATTACAATGAGTCTGAACATATGTCAGAAGAAGAGGAAGAATATAATTTTGTCAACAACCTTCAACGAGGAATTGGAAGATTCAGAGGTAAGTTGCCTTTCAAATGCTTTGCTTGTGGGAGAGTCGGTCATTATGCTGCCAAGTGTCCTCATAAAGATAAACTTGACAAAGGTAAGGAACTAGTTAGATGGAATATAAAATAGAATGTAAGTAAGAAGAGCTATTATACTCATGAAGACAGTGATGGATATTCAAATAGTGATGAAGATGAACAACGTAATGATTATAGACTTTTGATGGCTTTTGAAGATTATGATTTCTTGGATTCTATATATGAAGAAGGTCTCTATGAAGAAATTTCTAAACTCAAAATTTGTTTAGAGGAAAAGAATATGATTATAGATACTCTGACATTCCAACTTGTTGAAAGAGAAAAACATAATGAAAAGTTAGAATGTGAAATTATGGGACTTAGAAAAGATATTGAGAACTCAAAAGCTCTTAATCTTAAATTTGCTAAAGGATCTGAAACTTTAGATGAGATTATCAAAGTATAGCATTCTCCCATAATCAAGACAGGTCTTGGATATACCGAAGAAGCATCTTAAACACAGAAGCAAGCACAGAAGCCATCCACCTCCAAAAGTTATCTTGATGCAGCAAGGAGAAGTGAATAGGTTGACAATCCGCAACAAAAGCTGTTAGGCCCCTATACTACTAGTGTAACCCCTTATTGTTATTAGTACAACCCACTTATTATATTGATGTACCCATGTAATACCCATATTGTTACTATTGTGCCCCATACAAGCCCACTATTGTTATTATTGTGCCCTTACATTATTATTGTTATGTTGGCTCTGATTATGTTATGACCCCTTAGACTCCTATATATAGAAAGGAGGTCTTTTCATTTGTATCATCCAAGAATTGTTCATTTATGTAATGTAAAGGAGGTTTCCCCCTCGAAGAGGCTAAATTATAAGGCTTGATCTATCTTTTCTATCTTTTTCTTGAGCTGGTTTCATAACAATTGGTATCAGAGCTTTGGATTCTAGGGTTTCGTTGCTCCAAACAGGTTATCGTGGCATTTTCGCTATAAATTTTTTTCTGCGACATTTCAGAAGTTGAAAAAAAACCCATTTGAGAAGACATCGCGCTAAATCTTGGGTCCGAATTTCAGAGCATTTTGCGCTATATTTGTGGAGATATGATCTGAGGAAGTTGGTCTTTTTGTAGACTCTTAAATTACAGTCCAAACAGGTGACCTGGGGAAAATAATCATAACCTTTTCTCTAAGCATTGGATTGAAATTTCGTAAGAAGGTACAGAAAGAGGACAGACTGTAGTTTCTTTTGTATATTTTTTAGAGCTAAAGGTTCAAACAGTGACTTGTGGCACGTCGTACAAGTTCGCTCTACTGAACTAGGCTATAATCAGGTCACTGTGGGAGATTTTGCATAACTCTTCCTTCGAGAATCCAATTTGGATCAGACTGGTGGCATTGGAAAGAGGACACAGAGGGCTACCACAGGTCACAATTTTAGAACTGGATGTTTTGAAAGTACAGAGATACATCAGAGGAAATATCGAGCTCCTACAAAGTGAAAAAAAGGTGTGTAGATTCTTTTAAATTTTTGCTTAAGATTGGTTTGAAGATTTATTTTGAAGGAATTCAAATGGCTAGTAGAGCATTATTATCGGTAACTGATGCCCTGAGGAAAGAAAATGCAAACACCTAGTAAGGAACCTGAAAGCTCTAGCATGACTCATGAAGAAGAGGAAGAAATGCTACATGATATATCAAAATTACAAGAACAAGTGCAACAAATGTCATGCTCACAAAAGTTAATAGAAGCTAAGATAAATGGCGTGGAAGCTAAGATGAATGGCATGGAAGCTAAGATGGACAGTTTGAAGATATATTTGAACACAAATTTGAAGACAGGCATGGCAGATTTGAAGACAGATTTGACAAATTTTCTACAAGAAATACTTAATAATGGTGAAAAGGTAGTAAAGGAAACTAATGATGCGAACAAAAGAAATGTTAATCATGATATCATAGACTCTAATGTGGGATCGAATACCCACCATATTCCAAAAATCGATATGAGGAAGTTTGATGGAAAGGATCCCGCAACATGGATATTACAGATGGAGCAATTTTTCGATCTCAATAATGTGCAAAACATACAAAAGGTATGTATTGAATCTTCATATTTAGAACCGGATCAATTTTTATGGTATGAAGGGCTTTGTTCTCGTAAAAAACTTGTTACGTGGTCAATTTTCACGGAGGAAATGATAGCACATTATGAGGATACAAAGAGCAACACCTTCTTTAGAGCAACACCACAACAATTGGACAGAGTAAAAGGGCTTTGTGACATAGTGGAAAGCAAAATTATGGAAACCAGGAAGCATACCCCTCACAACTATAAAGATGGAAGTGTTTTTTCTCCTAGCCTTCCACAACCTACAAGGGTTACACCACAACAATTGGAAGAAAAAAAGAGAAAAAGGGCTTTGTTACAATTTTGATAGCAAATGCACTAAAGGTCACAAGTGTGCTGAGAAGAAATTATTTTACATAGAATATGAAGAGGAGGAAGAAAAGGATCAAGAAACATCAAAATAAGAAGATATACGCCAGGACCCCACCCTAGAGAAAGAAGAAATGAATCAAACGATATCTTGTAGAGCATTGGCAAGAATTACCACTCCTCAAACTCTTAATATAGAAGGACATATCAAGAAGAAAAAGGTGCAAGAAGTGAAATATCACATCGAGAAAGAAGAAATGAATCCAACAATATCTTGTAATTCATTGGTCAAAATTACCACTCCTCAAACTATCAAGATAGAAGAACATATCAAGAAGAAAAATGTTCAAGAAGTGAAAGATCACATCAAGCATCAAGAAATGAATCCGACCATATCTTGTAAAGGATTGGAAGAAATTACCACTCAAACTCTAGAGATAGAAGGACATATCAGGAAGAAAAAGGTTCAAGCAGTGAAATATCACATCGATCATCAACAACAAGTTCTCCAACTTTTAAAGGATAACGCCACTTCAGTGCAAAATCAAACGAAACAACAGGTAGATCAACATTGTAGTGAAAAATGTTTTGATGTAGGTGATTGGGTATTTACTGCTACATATCAAGCAAGCTATTTATGAGAAGGAAATGTTGGCAATACTACATGCACTTAAAAAATGGCGACCTTACCGAATGGGAAGACTCTTCAAGGATGAGGATGTGGAAGCATTATTTTGTGATATTTCTATTATCCAACTAGATTGGATAAATGAAGAAAGGGATGAATGGAAGAAGGACAAAGAAGTATGGCCACTTATTCAAAAGTTGAAAAAGATCCCAATTCAAACAATATTGCTAGAAATTGAAGAGGAAGGAAAAATCATATTGGAACCTGGAGTAGTCACAGAAACAAGAACCTGACAACTATGAAATCGATCAATTTCAGAGTATCTCATCAAGTGGAAGAACTTACCCGCTGAAGATTCCACATGGGAGGACAAGAATTTTATACAGAAGCATCAAGAACTACTCAAGCTTTGAGGACAAAGCTTTTTGAAGGAGAGGGGCATGTTAGGCCCCTATACTACTAGTGTAACCCCTTATTGTTATTATTACAACCCACTTATTATATTGATGTACACATGCAGTGCCCATGTTGTTACTATTGTGCCCCATAGAAGCCCACTACTGTTATTATTGTGCCCTTACATTATTATTGTTATGTTGGCTCTGATTATGTTATGACCCCTTAGACTCCTATATATAGAAATGAGGTATTTTCATTTGTATCATCCAAGAATTGTTCATTTATGTAATGTAAAGGAGGTTTCCCCCTCGAAGAGGCTAAATTCTAAGGCTTGATCTATCTTTTCTATCTTTTTCTTGAGCTGGTCTCATAACAAAAGCATAATGCAGATCACCAGGTAAATCAGGGACAATTTACCTCAAGAATGAACAAAGAGGTAAATCGAGGTCAATCTACTTCAAGGATGAATAGAAGCTATAACCAACCACATGTAAATCATTCTCAATTTGCCTCAAGAATGGATGTCAATAGAAACTACAATCATTTGGTTGGTAGATTTGATAATCGCAGGAGTTTCTTCAATGGCCAATGTTTCTCTTGTCATAACTTTGGTCACAAAGTAGCTCAATGTATTTCCTACAAGACAATCATGACTAGAGAAGCCCAAAAACAAAGGAGTATGACTGGTATCATGAAAAGGACCTACAATAATTTTTCTACTCTTGAGAATGAAGTAGAATGTTCTATTTGTAATAACTTTGGTCATGAAGATTCTGAATGCAGGAGTAGGTTTCGGCAAACAACTCAGAAGGAGAAAACTTCATTGAACCCCAAAACATGGAAGAAGAAAGAACTACAACCAGAAAGATGTGGCATAGCCTTATATGCGAAAGGGAAGGTAAATCAGTGGTACATCGACAGTGGATGCTCGAAACATATGACAGGTGATAAAGAAAAACTTCAATCATATAGTGCCTTAGAAAAGGAAAAGAAGGTCTCATTTGGAAATGACACCCCTGCATTCATAAAAGGTGAGGGTTCTGTTCTTTTGAAAGAAAAGGTAAAAGCAGGGAATGTTATGTATGTTGAAGGCTTAAAGCATAATCTATTAAGTGTTAGTCAAATGTGTGATCAAGGAAATGAGGTAATATTTCAATCAAATGGATGCATAGTTCGTGAGCTTGACACAGGTGAAACAGTGATCAAAGGCATAAGAACTCCAAATAACTTATACATACTCAAGGCAGGACAACAACAATGCTATATTAGCAAGAATGATGAACACTAGCTATAGCATAGAAGATTGAGGCATCTAAGCTTCTCTCAAATAAGGAAAGCATGAAAATATCAGGTGGTTCGTGATCTCCCTA
Organism: Pinus tabuliformis; assembly: GCA_031772625.1. Classification (NCBI taxonomy): domain Eukaryota; kingdom Viridiplantae; phylum Streptophyta; class Pinopsida; order Pinales; family Pinaceae; genus Pinus; species Pinus tabuliformis. The sequence continues at coordinate 585,366,463 of CM062817.1, forward strand.
ACATTAGAATTCTCGACAACACAATATGCAAATCGTGTTAGTTTTGTAAGCAAACCAGAACTAATTTTCCTGAGAAGGAAGGATCAGCTAGGAGGCCTCTGGAACTTGTTCATACTGATGTATGTGGTCCATCTAGGAAAAGGTCACCTCGAGGAGAAGAATACTTTATATTGTTCATTGACGACTTTTCCAGGATGTGTTGGATAGGACTTATGAAGCATAAAGACAAAGCTTTCAAAAAGTTCAAATCATTCAATGCCTTGGTTGAAAATGAATCAGATCGCAGAATCAAATGTCTTAGGTCTGATAGAGGTGGGGAATTTACCTCGAATGAATTTTTTGATTTTTGTGAAGAACATGGAATAAGAAGGGAATTCTCTACTGCAAGGACTCCTCAGCAAAATGGAGTAGTGGAAAGGATGAATAGAGCGGTTCAACAAATGGCTCGTGCTATGCTTGATGAGTCTGGAACTCCCGCAACCTTCTGGGGTGAAGCCGCATTTGCTGCAGTTACTATTCTTCACAAGACAAACATCCGGGTAAACAACACTCAGACTCCTCATGAACTTTGGTATGGTAAGACTCCCACGGTAAAATACTTCAAAATTTTTGGAAGCAAATGCTACATCAAGAATACTAATGAAAACCTTGGCAAGTTTGAACCTAGAGTAGATGAAGGCATTCTCCTTGGTTACTCTCCCCATAGCAAAGCATACAAGTTTTACAATAAAAGACTTGGAAAAATTATTGAAAGTGTTGATGTAGTGGTTGATGAAGAGGGAAACATTCCTAGATAGGTAAAATCTGAAGATTTCAAAGATAACGAGGACTATCCATCAACATCAAATCAGATTCATGATGAAGAAGAGACCCATGAGGCACCAAAAGAATAGATAAGGATAGAAGAAAAGACTCCATCCAGGTACGTTCAGAAGAATCATCCAGAGTCTCAAATTTTGGGGCAGAAAGAAGCAGGTGTACAAACAAGGAGAACCATTTCTGATTCGGATTTAAACAGGAACGCAACAAATTACAGAGATAACCATATACACAAAGATGCAGCGGAAATAATACTTCATTTCATTAATGGAAAATACTGAAATATGCTTACAACCAGAAATGGAAATAAACCAGCTAGGGCGATGGTAGCTTATCTCTGAGAAGAGATGTGGTGGCTACATGCCTCTGAACTGTGTTACAATGAGGCTCGAAGGCCTATTTATTGTTGAGAAACAATGGAAAACCCTTAACATTCCAAAACCTAACCCTAGGAGATGAAACGCCAAACTGTGGGCCCCGTTTGGGGGTAAATTGGTACACCAACTTCCCGGGGTCGTAACTTTGGCATATGATCTCCGTTTGACGCGTACAATAGCTCATTAGAAAGATCTATCCGAGCACTATCATTGTTGGAACGGGCAACATCGGTCCATTGCATGGACCCATGTTGCCCCTGGATTCCCCAAAAAACGTCGTTTAGGGCCTCAAAACGGCTCCGGAAGTTCAGGACCCGAAAAACTGCTAAAAATAGTAAGTTGTGCTACAATTAAGGAAACTGAAAATGCTGAGAAAGACAATGGTGGGGGTCCAGGTGGACTTGGCAGGTGGCCACCAATATCCACCTGGATCATTCCTCCCCCCTTAGGAAGCAATGGTCCCCATTGCGTTGAGCTCCTCCATGAGATGAGGAAACTTTTGCTGAACTTGTTCCCTGGTGAGCCACTTGCCCTGCTGAAGGAGTTGGCCTGCTTTGACAACTCGATACAGTTGGATATTCTGTTGGCGAGTGTTCTTGATCTGTGTGTCCATGATCCAATCAGTTGCAGCTTGTTCCATGCAATCTGGATTTAATTCTGTGGGTTTGAGCTGTTCTGCAATGTCGGATGTGTCTAGCAATGGTGGAAAGTATGGCCGAAGGCGGTCCACATTGAACACTGGGTGCAGGCCAAGGAATGGGGGAATGCTGAGCTCAAATGCATTGTCTCCCATCACCTTAGTAATGGTGTAAGGACCATATCGGAGTGGTCTCAATTTCCGATAGGCTCCAGTAAGGCGTTCCTTTTGCAAATGCAACCAGACTTTGTCGCCCACCTGAAACTTGTGTGGCACCCGGTGTTGATCATGTCGCTGCTTGTACTTGGCATTTGATTTCTCAAGAATGTCATGGACCTACTGGCGAATATGTTGGATGCGCTCAATGAAGCTGGTGGCCTTATCTGTTTCAGACTGGACATGAGCTGAATTCATGTGAGTAGCTGCAAGGGGCATGGCCACATCAATGGGGCATAGTGGCTGGAATCCCAAACCCACCTGAAAAGGGCTATGGCCAGTGGAGCTGTGAAGAGCTCGGTTGTAGCTGTGCTGAACATAGGGGAGGCTCTCGTCCCATGTGCGTGGATGCTTCGAGTTATACATGCGCAGAATGTGCACAATCATCCTGTTGACAACCTCTATCTGGCCATCAGTTTGAGGATGGAAGGCTGTGGACTTCGTGAGTTTGGTGTCCAGCATTGACCAGAGACTGGACCAAAATGTGCTGAGAAACCGACTGTCCCGATCTGAGATGATAGACTGTGGGATCCCAAAGTGCACCCACACTTGCTCAAAGAAGAGTTTAGCAGTGGCTTCTGCTGTGATATTCTTCTTGCAGGCCATCATAATGGCCATCTTCGAGAACCTGTCGACGACCACAAAAACACAGTCATTTCCATGCTTAGTGGAAGGAAGCCCTGACATGTAATCCATGGAGATGGATTCCCAAGGTCGACTAGGGGTAGGCAACGGGGTATAGAGGCCGTGCTTCTTAATGGTCGGTTTGGCAATGGCACAGGCAGTACATGATCGGATGTACTTCCCAACATCCTGTCGAAGATTTGGCCAATAGAAATAATTTTGCAGTACTGCCACTGTTTTCTCGACCCCGAAATGCGCAGCAGCCCGACTGTAGTGTGCTTCCCAAATCATCTTGGCACGCTCGCTTGAAGGAACACAAAGGTGACCGAGGTGGCATAATAGGGCGTCCTGGAGGTGAAAATCTGCAACATGCCGACCTTCCAAGAGTGTCTGGTATGTGTGGCTGAATTCTGGGTCGCTTTTGTAGAGAAGTGGCCAATCAGCAGTCTCGTGCCCACAAGAGTTGAGCACGGTGGTCAGCGCCATGATCGGTGGCCGACTGAGGCAATCTGCAACATTATTGGTGCTGCCCTTTTTATACTTGATATTCAAGTGAAACTGTTGCAGGTATGTAGACCACTTCTGATGGCGATCATTCTGCAATTTCCCTTGGGTCTGTATGAACTGCAGAGGTCGGTGGTCTGTGTGGATGACCGTTTCCTTCCCCAAAATGTAATGCTTCCATTGTCGGCAGGCCTGTACAATGGAATACATCTCTTTATCATAAGTGGGGTACTTCCGGACTGTGTCTGAAAGTGTTTCACTGTGATATGCCACTGGATGTCCATGTTGAGTAAGGACTGCCCCAATAGCATAGTCAGAGGCATCTGTCTCGACCTCAAATGGTTGTTGTAAATCTGGTAGCGCGAGCACTGGTGCTGTGCAGAGGCGATCCTTCAATTCCCTGAATGCCTTCTGTTGAGATTCAGACCAAAAGAATTTTGCTTTCGCCCCGCCCTTGGTGACTTGACTCAAGGGCCAAGAAATATGAGAAAACCCCAACACAAACCTGCGGTAGAAGTTGGCAAGACCTAGAAAGCTGCGGAGCTCTGTTAGAGTGGTTGGAGAGGGCCAATCCCGAATGACTTGGATCTTGGCCGGATCAACATGCACCCCCTGTTCATCAATGATGTATCCCAGATACTGAACCTGGGTCATGCCAAAAGTGCATTCCTCCAAATTGGCACATAGCTTGTGTTGCCGTAGTGTTTGGAGAACCTGTCGGATGTGGTGGAGGTGCTCTTCCCAACTCTGGCTGAAGATCAGAATGTCATCCAAGTATACTACTACAAAGGAGTTGGTGAATGGCCGCAAGATGTCATCCATTAGCCTCATAAAGGTTGCAGGAGCATTCGTCAATCCGAAAGGCATGACCAACCACTTGAAGAGGCCCTCCTTGGATTTGAAGGCAGTCTTCCACACATCGGAGGGTTCGATTGGTACTTGGTGATATCCTGACTTCAAATCGATCTTGCTGAAATATTTCGCCCCCTTTAGTTGGTCTAGGAGGTCATCAATCCGCGGGATCGGGTACCTATTACGGACAGTGATCTTGTTCAGCGCCCGATAGTCAATACAGAGTCTCCACGTCCCATCCTTCTTCTGTACCAACACGATCGGGCTCCCACAGGGCGATGAACTCGGACGGATGTGACCTTTCTGCAGGAGCTCCTGAATTTGCCTCTTGATTTCATCGTTCTCCAGAACGGAGCACCGATAAATTGGTCCATTGGGTAGCGGCGCACCTGGGGTCAGATCGATGGAGTGCTTGACTTGACAGTGTAGAGGAACCCCTGCCGGGGAGGTGAAGATGTCCTCGTACTCCTCCACAACCTTGTCCATCTGTAGTTGTCGTGCAGAGGGACCCCGTTTGGAGGCCGTGGCCACTGTCTTCTTCTTTCCTTGAGGGCGTATCATCAGGAAAACAAATTTCCTGGTTTTGGAAATGATCTTACTGCATTGTTTTGCAGTAATCAAAGAGAGGGCGGCAGGTGGTGCTACCTCTGGTATCCTGAACAATTTATTTCCCAATGTAATAATAATAGCACGGGGCCTTGATTCATACACAGCATGTCACTTCCACAAGTATGGTTGTCCTAGTAATACATCACAAACTTCAAGGGGAGCAATGTCACACAATACCTCATCCATGAAGGGCTTGATGTTGTATGGAAGGCGACACTGCTGGCTCACGCGAAGATCTCGTCCTTGGTGAAGCCACCCAATGGTGTATGGTTGTGGATGTGCTGTGGTCGGTAAGCCCAACTGCTTCACGACCTCTGCCAAAATGAGGTTCTTTTGACTCCCGCTATCAACAATGAACTGTATCGGGGAGCCCTTTACCCACATCTGGGAGTGGAAGAGATGCTCCTCCTCCTCTGGATCTTCGGGTTCATTTTTCTGGATCTTTGCGGTAGCAACAGTGGCGCTGGGATTCGCATCAATGATCTGCTTCCCTTTTTCATACCCCTTATCAGGTTCTGACTCAGAGTCGGAACATGCATCTGATTCTGAAACCTTTAGCTCAGCCACCAGTGACTGCTTGGCCCGACACTCACTTGTGTTGTGAGTGGAGCTCTTATGGAACTCGCACCATTTTCCAGTGTCCTTTTTCGGCTTCGCGGCGCTGTTCTTTGCTTGTGGCTTCGGCTGGTTGTCTTGGGCTATCCCGCCTTGGCTTTGTCCTTTGTTCTGTGGTTTAGGAACACCTTTCCCCTGCTTCGGATTCGCAGATCCAAAGTCTCGCTTCTTTTGTTTAAACTTCTGCTCGACCTTGACAGCATATCGGTATGCTGCGCCGAGCGAGGGGATGTTTAGGAATTGTATTTCTTCCTGGATGTACTTGTGCAGGCAGCCATGGTATTTGAGTATCAAATGTTGCTCCGAGTCCTTGATACCCAACTTTGTGCGAAGGGTATGGAAGAGATTGGTGAACTCCGGCACGTCTTGGTCCCTTCCCTGCCGCAACGTGGTCCACTTTATGTATTCATCCTCATAGCTTCTGACAGGGTAGTACTGCTCCTTGATGGCCTCCCGGAACGAATCCCAGGTGGGTGCGGCTGAAAATAGTGAGCCAGTACTTTCATCCTTCTACTCGCAGTAGGTTTCCCACCAGTCCTTGACATGGGGGGCTGCTTTGAGAAGAGCAAAAACAATCTTTTCCCGACTCGAAAATTCATGAACAGAAAAATAACCCTCTAGCAGATTTAACCATTTATCTACGGCATCTGCGTCTATCTGACCCTCGAATATGGGGATTTCAAAATTAACTTGTACCTTAAAGGGTGTGGCGTTTCCAGAGTAGCTGCTGGAAGCCGATGCGTTGCTTCTGGGTAGCCGCTGAAGGATCTGGGCAAAGCTGTCCATCATCGCGTTCCGTTGTCGCTCGAGGGCTTCTTCGAGCAAGATTTTGATGGGATCTCCTGCCCCCTCGTCTTTCTTCTCGTCCGCCATGGGAGGCCGTCGGGATTTGCGAGGCTGGTCTTGCAAAGGTTCAACCAGTTCAAGCCCTAACTCTTTATATCCCGACCTTGTTGGGGACATGCAAAGAAAAACAGAGAAAAAGCAGACCGCTCTGATACCACTGATCCGGATTTAAACAGGAACGCAACAAATTACAGAGATAACCATATAAACAAAGATGCAGCGGAAATAATACTTCATTTCATTAATGGAAAATACTGAAATATGCTTACAACCAGAAATGGAAATAAACCAGCTAGGGCGATGGTAGCTTATCTCTGAGAAGAGATGTGGTGGCTACATGCCTCTGAACTGTGTTACAATGAGGCTCGAAGGCCTATTTATTGTTGAGAAACAATGGAAAACCCTTAACATTCCAAAACCTAACCCTAGGAGATGAAACGCCAAACTGTGGGCCCCGTTTGGGGGTAAATTGGTACACCAACTTCCCGGGGTCGTAACTTTGGCATATGATCTCCGTTTGACGCGTACAATAGCTCATTAGAAAGATCTATCCGAGCACTATCATTGTTGGAGCGGGCAACATTTCCATGGACCCATGTTGCACCTGGATTCCCCAAAAAATGTCGTTTAGGGCCTCAAAACGGCTCCGGAAGTTCAGGACCCGAAAAATTGCTAAAAATAGTAAGTTGTGCTACAATTAAGGAAACTGAAAATGCTGAGAAAGACAATGGTGGGGGTCCAGGTGGACTTGGCAGGTGGCCACCAATATCCACCTGGATCAATTTCAAAAGCTTCAAGCTATCTAGCATTACTCTCCTCTACTAAACCACAAAATGTAAGAGAGGCATGCAAAGATGAATGCTGGGTCAAGGCCATGGAGGAAGAACTAGAACAGATTGAGAAGAATAACACTTGGGAGTTGGTTCCTAGACCAATAGATAAGAATGTCATAGGAACAAAATGGATATTCAAAAATAAGCTGAATGAAAATGGAGATGTTATTAGAAACAAGGCTAGACTTGTTTGCAAAGGGTATGCTCAACAAGAAGGCGTAGATTTTGAAGAAACATTTTCACCAGTTGCTAGACCTGAGGCAATAAGAATGTTCCTTGCTCTTTCTAGCTTTCAGAAGTTCAAAGTATTTCAAATGGACGTGAAATCTGCATTTCTGAATGGAGACTTGGATGAAGAAGTGTATATTGAGCAACTAGATGGGTTTATCCTTGGAAATGATCCAAAACTTGTATGTAGACTCAAAAAGGCTCTTTTTGGCCTTAAACAAGCTCCAAGGGCTTGGTATTATCATTTGGATAAGTATCTCCATCAACAAGGTTTTACAAAAGGATCAACAGATAGCAATCTATATATAAAAATTGACAATGATAAGTTGCTAATACTTGTTGTATATGTTGATGATATCATCTTTGGTAGAAATGAAGAAGACATGAGTCAAAACTTTTCCTTGGTGATGCAAAAAGAATTTGAAATGTCCCTGCTTGGTGAGCTCACATATTTTCTTGGTTTACAAGTCCAACAAAACAAAGACAGTATTTTTCTATCACAAACAAAGTACCTCACGCAGATCTTGAAGAAATATGGGATGGAGGACTTGAAACCAGTATGTACCCCTATGGTAACAGGATGCAGCCTCAACGCAAATGATGAATCAGCAATAGCACATAAACCAACCTATAGATCCATGATTGGTAGTCTACTCTATCTAACAGGTACTCGACTAGACATTATGCATGCAGTGGGAATAGTTGGAAGGTTTTAGGCAAATCCAAAGGAAACTCATCTTCAGGCAGTTAAGAGAATTTTTAAGTATCTTCAAGGAACTCAAAACTATGGCTTATGGTATCCTAGAGGTACAGATCTCACACTTCATGCATACACAGCTGCAGATTGGGCAGGAAGTGTGGATGACAGAAAAAAGCACTAGTGGTGGTGCATTCTTCATGGGTCCTAGATTAGTATCTTGGTTCAACAAGAAACAAAGTTGTATTGCATTATCTACAGCTGAAGCAGAATATGAAGCTGCTACATCTTGCTGCGCTCAAATCCTTTGGATGATGCAAACAATGCATGATATGCAAATCACTTGTACTCCACCTATCTCCATTTTCTGTGATAATACAAGTGCAATCAGTATTTCAAAGAATCCTGTCATGCATTCAAAGAATAAACACATACTGATCAAGTATCATTTTCTCCGAGAACAAGTGCTTGAAAAAAAGGTCAAATTGGAGTATGTTCCCTCTAGGGAACAAGTTGCTGATATTCTCGCCAAACCGTTGCCCAGGGAGACCTTTGAATACCTCAGATAAAAGCTTGGGGTAGTTGATGCATCATCTTGCTGTTGAATCTTGTATGTTGTACGCGAGTTTCATATGGGGTATACACGTACATACGTTGGTTTATGTGGGTACAGTTGTGTATATGTTGACTTGAAGAAAAGAAAAAGCAATGGGCCACGCTCAGGATGAGAAGAGTCTAATATGGGTCTGTCAGAGACCATCTGGCACAGGTTCAGGGGGAGCATATATTCTTCTAATAATGCATTGTTGGCATTATCGTAGAAGATCTTGGTTCAATTTTTCAGTTGTTTTGATTTCAGGAGGAGCAAATGCAGAAGCAGAACATGGATACTGATCTGAATAATGACTGATAGATGCTGCTGATGTTATTCAAAGTCTTGCTGTAGATATTTTTTCTCTATGTCTTATATTTCTTTTGTCAAGGTCATGTAACGACCTATCTTGGTTGCCCCACTATGCCTGGGGTGGATAATGTAATATTGGTATATTTCCACTTGGTTGGGAGATGTATGTATGAGTCTTTGGTGATAGGAAGGTCAGTTATGATGTATAAAGTCAGATTTCTTTTGTAGAACATCTTCTTGCAGATCTTTCGTATATGTCAGAGGGAGCTTGGACAGCATAGCAGAGCAGAGATTTCAGCATGTACTCAGGGGGAGCATAACCCTTTGCCCTTGATGTCAAAGGGGGAGAAAATACTTTGAGTGACTTTGGGTTGCCATCAAGTCCAAAGGGGGAGATTGTTGGGATTATGACACAGGTTTGGCATAGGTTTGGCTCGTTGACATAAGTGTTGTCCTTGATGGCAACTCACTCAAATGGCAGATCATAGTTTAGGCTCTCAGAATGGAAGAAAATGATGTACCTGCAGGTTCCTTTTCACAAAGTCGCGTACACACAGGTGTACCAATCAAAAGGTGCGTACATTTATGCAGGTGTACTGATCAAAAGGTGCATATCTACAATACATGCACTTTCATGTAGAGAAAAGTGCGTACATGTGGGAAATCTTATGGTTGGTCCATGGTATTTAGTCCGACATTTTTGAACCTATGGTTTTGGTTCGTGGTTTTGCATCTAAAGTATTGAACCCAGGTATTGGTCCCTAGTATTGGATCTCTATGGTTTTGGACCATGGTTTGAGTAATGCCTAGACTATAAAAAGGAAAGGAGATCATTTGGCTTGGCATGGACTGATGCGTTGAATATCTTGAGAAGAGCAAGATCTAAAATACTGGTGATCGGTTGGTGAGTTATAGCTGGACCTGAATCAAGGAGGAACCTGAGCATTACAAGATGGTTAAGATCTACTGATGGGTCGAGATCTCTTTAGTGCATGATTAGATCTAAAAATCTAATAATTTGGGTATAATTGAAGTTTGATTAAGAAAAGGGATAAATTATCATTTATAGATCTATACTCGCAGGTCTGACACAGTGGAGGTGCATATACCCATAGGTTTGACACAGCGGAGGCGCGTATACACGCAGGTTCAACACAGCAGAGGCGCAGATATACACGGGTTTGACACAGTGGAGGCGCGCATTCCATAGGTTAAGCAAGTGAATGCTGCGTATACATGCAGGTTCTCTTTGACATATCTGCGTATGTACGCAGGTTTCTATTGGTGAAGTAGCATACTTTTCTTGAAAAATGTTTTAGTTGCTTTTGTTTATTACTGTAGTGTTCTAGGTTCTGAATTGGTGTCTGGTTACCGGTACTGTGTTCTGAGAAGTTATTGGTTGATTCAGTATTGGCACAAGGAAGTTGGTTGATTGCAAATCTACTTGATGGTTGATTGATGTCCATGGATCTAGTCTGAAAATTTATGAAATGTGGTCCCTGGAAGAAAAAAGAAGTCTTCTGTAGGTCAGCACCTACGTACTAGTACCTCAGCTAGTACAAGAGCTAAAGGGGTTGTAGCTCCCTTCTAGGAGAGTCTGGAGAATGAGAGAAGGTTGTAGCCTTCTGTAGGTAGAAGCCTACGTACTGGTATAAGACTACACTAGTACAGAACTATTGTAAAAGAAGTTTCTTATCAAAAAGAAGATTGAGACGACTTGCAGTAGGTCGTTTTCACTCACATTGGGTTTCCACCTTACGTCATGGTGTTCATGTGTGCTTCTTGTGTGTGATGATCTGTTCTATTTTACTGCTCCTGTTTACTATTCATATGGTTAATAATTTTCTAATGCACTCATTAAGGATCAACTAACTGAATCATAAGTTTACTGGATATACGCTTGTTGCATTACACACAGTTGCGTATACACGCGGTTTGCCTTAACTGAAGTAGCCTATATGAACCTTAATATGGAAATGAAAAAGTTATATTGATTTGATAATACTGATTCACCCCCCCTCTCAGTATTATTTCCAACAGATTTGCAAGCCCTGATTGCCCAAATTTAAGCACAAGATGATGAGGCAGAGAATGTCTCCCCAGTGCCTTCAGCAATAAAGTTACCCCCCTACACCCCCCTGTGGAAGGGGAAATCCAAGATACCAAAGGACCTGGAGGCCACGAAGAGTGTGCTCCAGACCCCGCTCCCTCCTGATGAAATAAGGATTGAAGGTTCACTGTTGGGATGGGTACCTAATATGAAGTTCGAAGACTGGAACCTCGTGGATGGCGAGAAGTTCCCACAGTTGGCGGTGGAGAGATTATTGAACAAGAAATGGCTACGTGGCGTAGAGAAGGCTAGGCTACTCTGTCTACGATGAATACCCCACTACCTTTGCATGCCCGTCACTATTTTTTTCATTCGGAAGCTATTGTGCCTAGCACATGATGGGTATCTCTAGCTAGAAGAGTCGATTCCCATCACGGCCAATCTCATTCACCGATGTCTCGGCTACCCATAGCAGGAAATAACCTCATAGCCATAGTAGGAAAGAGTAGTGACTTAGCCCTCGCAAAAGCTATGAAGGCCAAATATAAGCTGGAGAAGAGGAAGCGAGGGTACGTAATCGCAAGCATCAAAGACCAAGGGGTGCACCTAGCCACCCAACTGCTGGTTGGCAAGCTAATGAGGAAGTCTCGAATAGACAAGGTGCCAATGTCTGTAATTGCATTAGCAGAGCAATGCACAGAGGGGGTCCACTTCAATTGGGCGTAGTTCCTCTGTGATGAGTTTTTGACAAATTGTAGGGAGGCCCAGGAGCAGGGTAAGACCTTCCACTATGCGTGGTTTCTCTTATCCATCTTGTTGGTTGTAGGAGAACTACCAAAGGACAGCCAGTTTCCCACAGTTGAGGGTGACCTACCTGAAGCCATGAGGTACACATCACTCTGGGCAACGAAAGACGTGATGAGGATTCGCAAGATAAAGGTGTTTTTGGTGTTCGTAGAGGTGAGCATACGAACATGGATCAATCACAGGCTACACTTGTCTCCTATAGTCCATAATAGCTTACAGATCGCGACAGAGTTCAAGGTGGATATGCATAACCTATATATCTAGGCACGCAAAGATCCCACACGAACATGGGCAAAGCTCCTGTTCATCGCAATGAATGATGCTATCTTTGTGGTAATGGCGTCTTGGCCTCCGAGTGGCGCACCCCAGACTTGGTAGAAATGGAAAAGATCACATCACAACAATGAAAGAGGGAGACCAAGCTGCACATTGCGTAGTTGGTGGAGAGAAGGTGCCAGGAGGAAGAAGCAACCAGAAGGCGGTTGAGGCAGCAGCGGCAGCGCAGACAGTAAAAACCACAACCGCGGCCACCAACGAGACTGAGGAAGGCCAAGAAATGTCCATGGAGCAGGACATATAGGGGAAGGTAGAGACAGAGGAATGCATGGACCCAGCACCAAAATCGACCCAACTCAAGAGGCCACGTGTCCATGAGAAGCTAGCCTTGTGGAAAAAGACAAAGGCCACAAAGACCTCCGTAGACCCAATCCAGCTCACCGAGGGAGAACTTCTTGACATTCGCAAATCAGTTTGTGATGTCACTAAGGATGCTTTCAATGAACTAGTGACAGAGCAGACAACTGTGTTGGGGGCGCTCAGAGTGCAATTGCATGCATTACAGGTGCGACCCCCAGGAATGATGGCACCACACGTTGTGGCAGGTACATTTGAATCTGAGCCGATGCTGCGCACCTACACCACGAACACTTTTTTATTACCAAAGGGCATAGTGTTAGCAGTTGCTGAGTGCGGCGGGGCCCCGACAAGTCAAATGAAGGGCTGGGGGTTGAATTTGGCCACCCTTCCCAGAGAAAACCTATACCAACTATAGGATGGGGTAACTGCTGAGCTTCGCGCTAGGGAGGGTCGCACCCTCCAGGTCTTGAGTGAGCAGAAGTTAAATTTAGAATAGCTCAACCTGCAGCATGACAACCTGGTTGCACACACCCAGGGATTGGAACAGGTCATGGAGGAGGCTTGTAGTAGAATACCAGAGTTGGCTGTGTCGGTAGGACTCCCAGTAGCAAAAAAGATTCACCAGCTAGCGGCTGGGGTCCGCAAGACCCAAGAAGAGGCCACAAAGGTTCAGTTGGAGATGAACTTGCAGATCGCTGAGCTACGGCTAAAGGCACAACCATCTATAGCTCTAGAAGTCAAAGAGCAGTGCCATCGCGCCATTCAATTGGGGTTGGAAGTGATAGAGCACATTGTACAGGACTGCATGGGATTGTTGGATCAGTCCCTCTTCACGCTCACCTCACTACAGGAAGATCCAACCATACAACATCTAGAGATAGAAGCAGGGCAGTTATAGCAGGGATATGACAGTATCAGGGGAACTGCACAGATGGTCACCCTTACTCAACGACTTGCCAAGATGAAGGAGGCCCAGGCTCTAAAGGAACAGGTCGATGCCACACGCCAGAAAGAAGTAGTGCTTAAAGCGTGCATCCAGCCTTGGCTAGAGGAAGCATTCATGGTCACTACCACGATGGAGGAAAAGTTGGCACAGATGCAAAGTACATATGCGCTAAGGAAGAAAGATGCCCCTAACAATGAGGCATCTGAGATTCATGCACAATTAATATAGCGGACGGTGGAAGAGTGTGTTTCAAACATAAGTGAAGCACAAAGGTTGTTGGATGAACTCTGCGCGAAGATCACCGCACCAACCGAGTGACTCAGGACAAGTCACGATGATTGTGTTGGGGGCCTATTGGGCAGCAGATCCCCTCATAGCAGGTTTTTTGGGCTTAAAGCCCAAGCTTTAGTTAATGTAATGTAAAGACCCCACAAAATGCGGGCATGGAGCGCGAGAGTCTACGGTTGTCCACCCTAAAATAATGTAATATAATGTAGAATGTGTCAGCCTACCCATGGTCTACAAACCATGGGATTGTATAGATAGAGCAAGGCTCTAAGTGTATAGGTAGTCTAAAGTAATATGATGTTCTTGGATGATGAATAAGCTCTAAGTCTGTAAGTCCGAGTCTTGGTTGTAGTAGTAGGAAGAGGCTCTGCAGCTATGTGAGCAGAGGCTTGGTAGATTCTGCAGCTGTGTGCACGGATCCTTGTAGCTGAGTGCGGAGGGTGGTTTTGGGATTGTACTGGAACAGAGGATTAATAAAAGATAAGTTGATTCTGAAATATTGTGTTTATGCTTCTGTTGTATTTAAGCATCTCTTTACAGTTTATGATTTTGTGCACTTGTTATGAATGTTGAATGGTTAATAAGAATATTGAGTACACACAATTAATTCAAGATCTATAGGAATAGCATAGTAAGGATAAAGGATCTAGATAGCACCTCTTTGCGCTCTCTACAGAGCTGCACAGAAGCAGTCTCACCAGTTGCAAGGGTCAGACGGTTGTGTAGAGCAGTGCAAGTGTGCAGATTGGGTTCGCGAACAGCCTAGACCTCATCAAGACATCCCTATGGTGTGGAAACCTAGTTCTAGAACCCTCCCATACTACCTCGGGTGAGACCTCAGTCCGTGCACCGCGCACTGTTGCCAAAAGGGCCGGTAGTTTTGGGATTTGTTTGGCTAAATCACTTCTGAACCCGGGTGAAGCCCCAACAAGCCAACATTTCATGTCGTTGATGTGGGATACATCAAATCCCTCCTACGACAAGTCACTTCTTATCGAAATCAACTCATTACCCAAGAAGTTGACTTAGAAACACCCATTCAGTACCTTGAGGCTTGCATGCATCAATGGCAGGTTTCTCACTTTCAGCGATAGGCATACATCAATGGCCTTCAACCAAAACACTTTGTATGGTGTTCAAGATCAAATTATCCATTCACACCATGCAGAATGTACTACATTACCTTGAGGATCATTATCATTATCGGTAATTTCTCTCGCATCTATTAACATCTTACATCATTGGCTGGTAATCAGATAGTGTCTTCCCATGTTCGACTTCAGATCACATATTCACATGGTTATATTCATACTTGAGCGAATGGTTGAACGAGATTGAAGACCCCGAATCTAGTTTCATCCATCCGGGCTGCAATATCAGGAGTACTAAATCATATGTACAATGGCTTTACATTGATAGTCATTTCAATCATGGGTCTATATCTGTAGGCCACTATTTATGTACACGTAATGAAAGTTTATAAGCTGAGCATGGGTATGCCTTCCCTCAGCAATTCATGTAAAATCAAATATCATGATATATGTATTGTAATTGATGCAGGTCACCTTCCACTTTGATACCTCCTTATCAGATCGTAAAGCATTTCATTCGACATTGGAATTTTTCCAACTTCATGCTTTAGGGGGCAGCTGTTACAGATCCATTTTGGCACATCAAATACAAACATTCAGATTAGTGTTTTAGGGCTCATCAAACCCTAAATTCAGTTGTTTCATTCCCTAAACAAGTCAACCCTTTGAATGTATCCTTCCCAGACAGTTTCATGACTTGAAGACATCCAAAAATTGCCTATAGAGGGACTAGCGCAGGTAAGCCCTTATGAAGGCGCACTGCAGAGTAGTTGATTCCACTGCCAGGGTGCTCTGTAGAGCACTTAGGCTTCCCTTCACCTGCGCTGGGCAAGAATGAGTGAAATTCACATAGGGTTTGGGGAATATTCTTATCTTTTGGAGTCATCTAGAAGTTTCCTTGTCTTATCAACTCCTATGAGCTCAAAAATGGATGAGGAACGAGTTAAGGAGCATTCTATCCTCTCATCCATTCCTCCATGGAACTAATTCTAAGTATGGAAGGCCATTCAATGTCACCATTAATGACAAAACCTCCTTCATCTTCCTATCAATTGACCACTCATCTAAGTGATTAGGGGCTGGATTATGTTGAATTGTAAGGAGATAATGCTACTATGAGACTTGACTTTGTGGCAAATGATGTGATGCCACAAGCTTTTCTTTCTTTTGATGTGATGTGGATGGGATCCAAGCTTGAGGAATGACTTTGAATCAGACATTGATGGTTGTAATTCCTTCTTCTATCTAATAAAGTGTTTGAACCTTTTTCCATATGTTGTGTTCTTTCATAATGCTTATATGTATGAATTTCTTTTGATTCCTTTCATTTATATTCAATGGATCATATTCTTTGATCAGTTTTTGTATTTTTTTTTGTTTATAGGGTACTTCTCAAGTGGATTAAGTATGGGAAGGAGCGACAGAATCGATACAAGGGAGACAAGAGGAAAGCAGAACTACAAGTAGGCCTTCTATCCCCTCTTCTTATCTATTGTTTATAGGAAAAGTCTAAAACACTTTAAATTGTTGTTCTACACACAACTACTTGTCTAGTGAATTATTATTTATCTGTAGATCCTAAATTCTCCAAAACAAAGTGGTGTTACAATTTTTCTATAGGAAGGGAGAAATTTGCTACAAGATAAGACAAAATTTCTAAAAGAGGAAATAACTCACCGAATGACCAAGTAGATCAAATGAAAATGGGATGGAATAATTATTTTTATTGAGTAGGATTTAGGTCTCCATTCCAAGTGGAATCACTCCAAAATACCCATTGTTTAGACTTACTAAAAAATAGCAAAACATTACTAGTCTAAAATCTAGAAATTCAAGAAGTAGTGATCTAAATAACCTATCAAATGCCTAACCTAATCAATTGAAAATGAAATGGGATAATTTTTTTTATTAAATTGATTTTTCTTAGGATATAATTTACATGTAATAAACTCAAATGAAGCTCATTAACATGTTCTAAAAATAGAAAAAATTACTACTATTTTGCTACAAGGACTTCCAGAATTGTAGATTTGTGAATAAGTAAGCTAATCCAAGTAGCTCAGTGATAAGTATGATCTTCCAGAGCCATTATGAGGATGAATAATTCTTGGGAATCTAGAAATAACCTATAAAATAAATCAATTCAACCTTTTAACCTAATCCTACAAAAAAATCATCAACACTAAATGCAGAAATAGGAAAAAGAAGAATAAGAGATGCATGTGAATAAGAAATGAAAAGAAGAAAAGAAAATTATAAGAAATGGCTCTAAGGCTCTTGGGATGGCTAAGCCCAAGGATAATCAGAGTCCTATGAAGGATACCAATATTTAGAAGCTGAAAATGGTACCAAACTTCATTATTTGAGTCAATCCAAGTACATCCCTGCTAGTAATGATAGTGGAGCTACAAAAATACAAGTTTTCTCCACAAGAAGACAAAACAATACATACCCTAGAGTAAAATTTTAATTGTTACTTATACAAAATTATGAGGAAGTATTCTCCTTGAAATTAGGAGGCTTTCCCCTCCAAAATCCCTCAAATAGTGGATATGGATCCTGTTAGCGCTTGAAATTTCACCTCAGGCTGAGAAAGGCAAACTCCAAGGCAACATCAAACCACTTAGCCTCGTAGCTAGCCCTACGGGGCAGGAGAGGGCTCTCTCCGGTATATCTCAGCAAAGATCTTCAAAGGGTGGAGATAACCAATAAAGAACACTGATTTTAGGCTAGTAAACTGATAAAAGGTTTGACTTGAGATTTTTGGGATTTTGGTGGAAAATCGGGGAAAGGCAATTTTGGGTGCGGGGATTGGACACAGTTTTTGCAGGGGGTTCTTTGGGGCAAGGTAGGAGACTGTATTGATGCCTTTGAAAGAGTCAGATGAGCAAGAATGACTGGTGAGGAGCTAAGGAGAGCAAGTAAACACCTTGATTTCTCCTTAAACAGATGAAAACATTGATATTAAGCAAACTTAAAAGCAGAGCATGGCAATCATGAATTCTACTTTAACACTTCATTTGCCTAATTTGCAGAAGGAAAAGTAAGAAGATGATTCACATAACAAACTTACAAGTACAAAGAGAAACACACCATCAATACATGTAACCACAAGGAATCCCAAAAAGGACTGCAAAACCCTGGTCTTTCTTCCTTTGCCAAAATTGCAGAGATACAATGACTAATACAATAGAAGCTTTCTCCCTCAAGAGTCCAACCATGAAAATGAACAAGAAAGTACATAATATAGGCAATCTAACATCTTTCCTTGCCTCTAGGGGTCGAGCTCACTATCCTAGGAGCTGTTTCAACCAATTCCAAACTGAGCACTAAAATCTAGGCAGTCAAAACAACTTGCCTCTATAAGCTAGGAAACCAATTCATTCATTAAATTTTTGCCTATTTCATGAATGAATCTTCTAGAAGAGATAAATAAGTGTCAAAGTATCATAAAACTACATCATTTACATCAAGGAGGATCAAAATCCACTCCAAAAAGTCAAACCTAGTCAAAACTGCGTTTTGCTGAGCTGTAGGTGCATTTCTGGAAAAATAGCTTGATGCGTAGCGCCCTGATTCTCAACGCGTAGCGTGCCTTTCGGCCTGCTTTTGAGGCACTTCCCGGTGTCCAAATGAGGTAAAAGAGGGCTTGTTGGAACGGTCTGGATGTCTACTTTCCAACCCAAGTGTAATTTCTCAATTTGGTGTCCATTTGCCCCTCCAAAATTGCAATCCCCCAAGACTGCTTCCTGTGTGTCAAAAAGGTGGCAGAAAGTCATTTTTTGCTTGTTTTTTGACCTTCTAGAAGCTCAAAACTTGGTGAAATTTCTTGGAAATTTCTGAGCAAGTGTATTTTTGCATGAAAAATCCAAAAATGATGAGTTTTCATGAAAAGGAGTTGCCCATCTTCAGGGTAGCGCGCGGCGCGCTACGCGTTGGGGAAGAAAACCTGTTTTTTGCCCAAAAATTCACAAATGACAAAAAATGCTCAAAATTTTTTGAAATTTGTGCAGAAGGTAAGTCATTTAGCACCATGCTCCTTCAAGGAAGTCTCAGCCAAGATGTGGAGGGGATCGGGCCCTTTTCTTCGTTTTAGTGCCTTGGCCAACCGTCCTTTGAGCACCTTCATTTTTGCCTTACATACGTGCATTCGAGCCCAATAATGGTTTTTCATGTTCCGGAGCATGTCCTTATCTTTGTTAGCCTTGGCCAGCAACCTCTCCAAATGAGCATTGACCCGGAGAAGCATAGCCTCTCGCTCAATGGGTACCAAATCACCGGGTCTCTTACGAGCCAAGTTGCGGTCTTCATGGATCCTCCGCAACTCATCAAGAGTGTGTTCATCTTCTAGTTGCTTGTTGCGCTGCTCTAAGTAGGTGATTGTCCAATTTTCCATTTCCAACCTTTGCTGCAACGAGTCATTTTCAGCCCTCAGTTGCTGGATGATCTCCTTTGGCTCTAGGCTAGGAGAACTGATATCAAGGTCAACAACATCTATGCTTGGATCACCTGATGGACCCTCATCAATCTTGGGCTGCTTGCCTCTCTCTTGTACCTGTGCTGCTGTCGGAAACGAGGCCCCTTCCACCTGGTGTGGAGATAACACTCGCGGTGCTGATGAAGAAGGCGAGACCCCTTCCACCCGATGTGGAGAAAATACTCGCCGAGCTGATGCAAATAAGGCCCTGTGGCCTCTCTGATATGTGACCAATGGAGGGGAGCTGACATGTCTGGGCTCAGGGATGTCATAATGCTGTGAAGGTCCTCCCTCCTCATGAACAACCTCAGGGGGTGGTGGCGCTGTGAATAAATCTCGAGAGATGAAATCCTCCCATGGAATACCCTGCTGGGCCAACTGATGCATGACCACAATCTTGATCAAAGCATAATGGTAGATGCTCCTGTGTTGCTGTGCTGGGCTCCTTCTCTGCACCAAGGGCACCATCCTCTCAATATTCCGGCACATGAAGAAAGGAATGTTCATCATCCGTACCCGTGTGAAATGCATCAACAAGCGGATATGGTACGAATACAAATGTGAAAATCTGCCTTCACAGGTGAAATAGTGAATGATGAGCCTCATCAAGGGTGCATACTCATCCCTCAAGAATCTGAAAGGAAATACACCAGTCAGGTGCCTCATATATACAGGTTTAATGTAGGGCTCAAACTGGAATCTTTCCAACAGCTGGCGCTTGTTCCACTCTTCTCCAACATTGGGTATCCCTGTTGCTTCAGCAACAACCTTAGGTGACAATGTAAAATCCACCCCTACAAGATTCACATGCCCGTTGTGCAAATGCAAAACAAACAAGCGGACTAATTCCTTGTGGTGCTGAATTTGGGAAATTCTCTTGCAATATTCATAGCATGATTGATGACGGAAACATGTGACTGCAAGTGGACAAGCTTGCAAATAGGCCAAAGAGGTGGGCTCCTCTCTCACATGCTGACCACCTTTACCACCCCTGTGAGGCCTCCTTGGCACCTCAACCTCCGGTGTTGACTCACGGTCATCACTTTGCTCATAGTCTGTTTCAGTTTCTGACATGGTTTCAAGAACAAAATGGCTGAAATGTACTGCTGCTTCTACTCAAATGACCTGTTGTTTTAACTGTTTGAATGGTGCTCCAAGGGGACAAAAACACAAGGGAGATGTTAGGGAGGGGGACTTTTGAGGGGATTTAGGGAAAATATATATAAAAGGGAATTTAGTGAAGGAATTATGACACATACATCATCACACAATCATAATTTGTAGGGGTTTGATAGGAGGTAGGATTTAGGGAGATTTTATTGAATTTTAGGGATAGGTAGGGTTATAGGGCTTTTGATATTTTTGTTAGGGAAATTGTGTGAAAGTGACAAGGGAAGTGATAATGGGAATGTGGGGAAATGAGGGATTGAAAAAGAATGACCTTGGGCAGCAAACTCAAAACCCTAGCTTCACTTGCAATTTGAAATTTTTAAACATAATATATATGAATTTCATGCTTCACACTTGATGGCATTTGACACATTCTCCATGCTCATTTTTCTTTAGCAAGCAAAAAACATTGATGATTGGAGGCCTACCTGTAAAACTTAGGAGATTTGAGGTCGTTTTGAAGCTTCACTGGCAGTTTCTGTAGGTGAAAACCCAACGCGTAGCGCGCGGGTCCTGACGCATAGCGCGCGCCCAACGCGTAGCGCCCGACCAAATCTTCCACTGCAGAGTGTGCCCTGACGCGTAGCGCGCGCCCAACGCGTAGCGCGCAGGCCCTGATGCGTAGCGCGCAGGTGCTGTCGCTCAATTCGCCCAGTTTCACACTAAATCGCCTTTCACACTTGCTCTTGGAGTCTTGGAGGCAAATGAATTGCAAAATGAGGAGAGAGGGGCTTTTATAAGCTTGATTTAAATTAATTTCCCTTCAAACCCACTTTATAATGTTTATGCAATGACACTTTTTAAAACTAATTACTGCTGACTTGTGGTTTCCTTTTTGTCATGAAATTGGTTGAAATGATGCTTTTTCTTGAAAAATTTTGCAAGGATAGCTTCTGAGGAGTCTTGGCAAAGGAGACGAAGGCCGCATGCCGACTTCTGGTGAATTTGAATTTTTTACAAATTTTTACAAAAATGAGAAAATGACCTTGCCTTCAAAAACAGGGTTTTTGAACTCAAGGTAAAAATTAGCTATACAATATGAAATCATCTGAAGTGATGCTTTGATGGACATCCCTCTGGCCTGCTGGGCACTTATTGACCTTAAAAGACATGACCTTAAAAGACAAAATTGGACTAAACCCTAGACCTAGTACTTTGACTTCAAGACAAGACCAATGACCCTGTAAAGAATTTATTGACTGAAACAAACTTAATCCAGCAGTGCCAAGAGGGGAATAAAAGACACAAGCTCCTCCATCAGGGTTATGGCATGCCTAATGGAATGCAATAAGATGACACTGATGAGACACCTACTTATGCAAATGCAAAGAGCTTTGATCGCTGATGGAGGGCTACTAGACTGACTCTAACATTGGCTCCAATGGGGATGGTAGCTCCTCGGAGGTGCCAAGAAACTTAGACCTCTGGGAGAGCAGACCAGTGCCTTTCAACCATTGGGCAATGGAGTCATTATTTACATATTTGACCCAAACTGGGACAGCTTTATTGACTTGACAAGTGACTGAAAATTGGACCAATTTTGACTCAAACTGACTTCAACTTTGGACAGAAAATGGACTGATAAAAACAACATGACAAACTCACACCAACTAATCTTCATCTTCATAATTATAGCCTTCACCACGGGCCCCAGACTAAAGATGAAAGATTAGTTCACACTTGCAGTGGAATAAAAGTAAAATGGTAATTACAATGATAATGACTAGAGCAGAAAATTCTCAGACATGGTACCTTTTGAGCAGTCGACCATTGACCGACCCTCTGAGACAATCATCACCGTTCATTTCTTTGAGAAGAAAGGCATTTGGACCACGGTATGCTGCAATTTTGTAGGGAACTTTCCATAGGTTGTCAAACTTTCCATGTTTCCCTTTGTCTTCATTTCGGGCATCCCACCTCAAAACCACATCATCTATCTGGAAATCATCCGGTTTTGCTTTCCTGTCATAGATTTTCTTTATGCGCTCCTGCAACTTGAGAGTATTGTGAAGAACCTCCTCCCGTGTCTGCTGTAAATGAATCATTTGACCAATCCGCCTTTGCATGGGATCCTCCTCATCACCAGCTTCTTGAAGCAACTTTGCTACCGGAATACTAAGTGAAGTAGGAAACACTGCATCTGTCCCGTACACCAGTTCAAAAGGTGACATACCAATTGAATTTTTCTGACTTACACGATCAGCCCATAATGCATTTACTAACTTTTTGTGCCAGCTCTTCTTATTGATTTCCAACAACTTCTTTATGATGTTTACCAATGATTTATTCAAAGATTCAGCCAGCCCATTTCCTTGCGGATGATAGGCGGTCGAATGCCCTAAACTGATATTATATTTGTAGCAAAAATCAACCATCTTCTTCGATTTAAACGCTGCTGCATTATCTGTAATCAACTTATGTGGATAGCCGAAATGTGACAATATGTTATTTTCAAGGAAAGAAATAATTACCAAGTCCGTGGCCTGCCGGGTGGGAATGGCTTCAATCCATTTCGTGAAGTAATCGGTGGCTGTCAATATCCATCGATGCTGTCCGGAAGATGCTGGATGAATTTCGCCGATGAAATCCAAGCCCCACTTGCTGAAATGGTGCGCTGACTTCAATGGGCTTGAGAGGCAATGGCTATAATTTCTGCTTTCCTTGAAAAATTTGACATTCATGACAACTCTTGACTGCTTTATATACATCTGAAAACAATGAAGGCCAATAAAAACCTGCCCTTAGGATCTTGTTTGCCATGGTCTTCCAAAACAAGTGGCCCCCACAATCACCTTTGTGAAAATCCTCTACAGCTCTCTTAGCTTCCTCCTCGACCAAACAATTCAGCAATATTCCACCGGGGTCTTTCCAATATAGTGCAGATTTTATGATGCAAAATTTGGCAGCCTTTAATTTCAATGTCCTAGCTTTGTTTCGAGGCATCCCGGGAGGTGAAGACAAATTTTGAAGTACATATACAATATCAGCATACCAAGGAGAAGAAATAAAGATGTCAGATACCTGTAGTGCTGAATTCTCCTCATCTTCATCGGATAGGGCAGCTATCAAATTAATGTCTAGGATATGGAGATTTGTTTCAACCATCAATTTAGCGAGACCTTGACCCTTAATCAGCTTGGTAGGCTTAATTTCCACATCATATTCTGATAGTGCAGCAATCCACTTACCCCGCCTTCCTTCCGGTTCTGCTTGTACCAAAACATCTTTAACAGCGGCGTTAGGAACATATGCCACAATGTGAGAATTCAATACGTACACACGGAAATCTTTCAAGGCTTTTACCAACGCCAATGCTTGTTTTTCAATGATATTATACTTCAGCGCTCTATCCTTATAATACGATTGAAAAAAGCAATGGGCTTCTCAACTCCATCTCTCTTTTGCATCAACACAGCTGCCAATGTATGCTCAGAAGCAAATGAAAATAAAATAAAATCTTGTGTATAATATGGGCTGATTAGAGTTGGGACTGAAGATAAAATTAACTTTACCAAATTGAAAGACTTTACCGCCTCTTCGGTCCATTTGAGCTGGCTATCCTTTTTTAGCATGCTAGTGATTTCTCTGAGGTGTTTGGCGAGATTCGGAATAAAGCGACGCAGAAAATTCAACTTGCCATTAAAGGACTGAATCTCTTTCTTGTTTCGGGGCTGCTCTAATTGCTGAATAGCTTCCCCATGTGCAGGATCTATACGAATGCCATATTTGGAAATGATGTGGCCCAACAGCTTGCCTTCACTCATAGCGAAAAGGCTCTTCTTTGGATTCAATGGGATACCAAATTTTCTGCACTTTTGAAACACCATTGTTAAATGATACAAATGTTCTTCATCAGATTTAGAAAACACAGTTAAATCATCAAGATAAACGACCAAAAAGACATCCTTCTCATTAGCAAAGGCCATGTCCATCGCCCGCTCAAAGGTAGCACCTGCATTTTTCAATCCAAACAGCATCTTGGCATAATGAAAAGTCCCCCATGGAGTAGTGAATGCAGTCTTGTCACGGTCATCCTCATGCACCAAAATCTGATTGTACCTGGAATAACCATCAAGTAGCGACATCCTTGATGCCCCAACTACCCACTGCAATATATGATCCATCTTGGGCAGCGGATAATTGTCCTTTAGCGACACCTTATTCAGATTTCTGAAGTCTATACACAAGCGGATCTCACCGGTTTTCTTTCTCACGGGCACCAAGTTGGAAATCCAGTCGGAAAATCTGATTGGCACTATAATTCCAGACTTGTACAACCTGTTAACTTCCTTCTTGATCAATGGCAACAACTTAGGATTAATTCTTCTCAACTTTTGTCGGAAAGGCTTTTGATTTGGCTTTATGGGAATGGTATGTTGAATGATACTTGTGTCATAAGTTTTCAAATCTAAATAATCCCATGAAAAAACATTAGAAAACGAAGACAACAATCTGATATATTCTTTCTTTACCTTTGGCGACAATGCTTTCGATAGTTTCACCATCTTTGGATTTTCAGCTGTTCCGACATTCACTTCTTCAACACCTTCTTCCATTGGCCTCAAAGTTGGTTTTCGGGCCACGTCATCTTGATCAAACAGCTCCTCCAAAGGAATTAATCCTTTAGGAATGAAATTATCTTTAAGTTGCAATACATCCATTTGATTTACTTCCTCAGGTTCTGTGTCTATGGAGATGTCTTTGAACTCACCTTCAACTTGCAGAAAATCCTTGATTTCTTCGTCATCTTGGAAAACTTGCCAACATCTTTGATTGTCTGGAACCGTAGGATGGTGCTTCACATAAATATCAAACTTATTGCTGGAATTCATGGGGATTTTTAGATTGCTTGCTGCCTTAGCCAATGCATCCGCAACACCATTTTGGATACTGGGCACACATGTCAAAGTATGTTCTGAAAACAGCTTCAAGATATCTAGGACAGCATTTCGATATGCTCGCATACGAGGATGCTTGGCCTGGAACTCACCTTTCACTTGCTTTATAACCAACTCGGAGTCGCCATATACTGCTATCTTCTTTGCCTTCAGCGTCCAAAGGATTTTCAGGCCAGCAATGAGAGCCTCATATTCCGCCTCATTGTTTGAACAATCGAATGCCAATTTGTAAGAACATACTCGTACCTTGCTTGGGACTTTGTTTCGGACAGAAAATGGACTTTGAATCCACACACCTATACCAGCACCATAGCTGCCCACAGCGCCATCAAAATCCATGGTCCAAAGACCATCCTCATCGTCTTCTAAGTGCTGAAAATGTGATGTCTCTGCATTTTCTGTTTGCTGCCCATTGATCTCAGTTGTTGACTCTATGACAGCGGACCTTTGTTCACTTTCCTTTCTCAAAAATTTTCTAAAATTTTCTATAATGTCTGGTATATCTTCTGCCTGAACTAACTGACTATCTACCTCATTAAAATTATCATCAAACAAAACAAACGACTCCAAATCTATATGTACATAATTTACAGGATGATTAACAGGCTTTTCCTTACTAGTGATCATGTATTTCATCTTTTGTTCCCGATATAATTTCCTCATCTGACCGAAGACCGGGATTGTAGCATAAGAAAAATCGAGCTGAAGTGTACCTTTGAGCTTTGCTCCCCAAGATCTTGAAAGCAACATTCCGAATCGCGGAGGAATATCCGCCACCACCACATCCATCAAAACATTCTTTGCTGGGATTTGATCTAGGCTCACTACCAAGTCCTTGATCAAACCAATACATTTTACCCGGCTGGAATCAAACGAATACAAATCATGATATTTCCTCATGATGTCTAGTCCCAGCTTTTCCATGATTGCTTTTGGCATCAAATTATGCGAAGCTCCCGAGTCAAACATGGCATTATGTAAAACATAATCATGCAATCGCAAACTGATATAGAATGGAGGAACATCACTTTCGGGAGACTCACCATTTAAAGCGGGCCCAAAAATCAATTCCGGCTGATCATCTTCTACATTCACCGTGTCTAGCATTGGATCAAAATTCAGCATCTTGGAGATTTGGCCTCGGTAAGTGCTGTTCTTCATGATTTCCGTCAAAGGAATGGACACTTTCAACTTTGAAATTTCATTCTCCAAACTAAAAGCTGAAACCTTCTCACCTTCTTTGGCCGGAACTTCTCTTTTTTCAACTTTATCTCTCGGTGTACTTGATGGATGATCTATCTTGCTTGCTGATGATGATTGACCTGCTGGAGGATCGCTTATCTCTTTCCCTTTCTTTTGTGGGGCAGCTGAACCATTCTTTGCTGAAGTATCTGTCCTCTTTTGGATGGGATTTATGGACACAACTTAGTTTCTTAATTGTCTCTGCTGAGCGGATAAAGCATTCAAGTACCCTCTTTGATACTCTTCCGATTCTTCTTCAAGCGCTGCATCATTTGACAAGATATAATGCTCATCTTGAGGGACGATGGAGTTTCTCACCAACTCTTCTTCTTCTGTAATATAAGTGGGTAGATCATCAAGAGTGAAGAAGTGATTTTCCTCTCCCACCGTATCACCTTCATCCTCGGATTCTTGGCTCACAAAATTTTGCTAAAGTGGAGGTTTAATTTGCTGCTGAACTGTTGCCTCTTGTGCCCTTGTTTCACGCTGTTTGATTCTATATTGCGGCTGCTGCGGACCTCGAAAATTTGGATTGCGAATCTGAGGCTCCGGCTTGTCAAGATGAACATGTTCAAGTGCTCTTTCAATCTTTTCAACCTTACAGAGGAGTTGATCTGATGTAGAAGCTTCCTCTTTGATTGTGACTCGCTTTTCCGCCTTCATCCTTGATCTCTTATCATTCAAGTTTGCCTCAACACTGACAGCAATTTTCTGCATATCCTCCAAGGTAGGAGGATCTCTATCTCTCAATGAATAAGCCATCTCTAGATCAAAACCATCCGGGAATTTGAGAAGTGCTGATTTTCTAGATGGCCTTAAATCATTTGGAATAGCATTGTAAACTGTATTAAATCTGATTATGTAATCTTGAACGGACTCACCATGATTACGCTTGAGGTTGTTGTACTCGGCATTAATCTGAAGTGGATCCTTTCTGATTTCCCATCGATCTAGAAATTGCCTCTGAAGTGCTTCCAAGGTGGGTATGCTTCTAGCTGTCAAACCTCTGAACCATTTTCTTACTTCTCCATCAAATGTTTGTACAAACAAACGCATAGTTACATCCTGTTCATCTATCTCATATAGATCAAAGAAAGTCGTCATTTTGTCTATATGTTGCTGAGCAGAGATACTTTGTGGAGTGCCATCAAACATGGGAATTTTACTCTAATAATCGGCTGGCATATCATGCAGATTTTGGGGAAGAGCAAGGGGAGAAAATCGGGCAACCATTGCTTTAGGTAGATTGGGTCTAGGAGTAGCAGGTGGAGTAGGTGTAGCTGTAGTATGAGGAGTATGAGGAGGAGAAGTGGTATGGGATGTAGAGGGCGAACCAACTGTAGATTCTGGATAAGTGATTATAGGAGAAACAGAAATAAATGGAGGATTGCTCTGCTCATGCGCTGTGATAGTGGATCCAATATGAACAGATATAGTTTCAACGAACTTAGCAAGATTGGTAGCGTGAATATCTGACTGAAGAGATCTTAGGATGAAATTGTCAACCAATTTGTTGTGTCTCTCAATGTCAAGGGCAGCTGCAAAATCAGGGTTGGGAACTAGAGAATCAAGTGCACTTTCAGATTTGGTTTTGAACAAGGACAACTCAAAACTCTCATCAAAATCAATATCTTCAAGATACTCAAAAATAGTTGGACATGAATGAGATTTGAATATATGACCAAAATCGGAAGCCAGTTTGGATATCAAGGAACAAATAACCAATCAGCCTGTGAAAACTCTTAACTAATCATCCAAAAGCTCAGAGTTTGCAAATATACTGGGGTGAAATGCAAATGAAGTGTTACATTCACAAGCTCACGGAGGTCGACTGAAGCAACGTTTATCTACTTGCGCTTATGCAAAGCAAAAGCGTTTCGAAGGCTACCTGGCATATCTTCAGACTCTGTCTAAGCCTTATGAAATAAACACATCAATCAACAAACAATTTGTTCTCCCCAGTATGGTCGCCAATATGTTAGCGCTTGAAATTTCACCTCAGGCTGAGAAAGGCAAACTCCAAGAAAACATCAAACCACTTAGCCTCGTAGCTAGCCCTACGGGGCAGGAGAGGGCTCTCTCCGGTATATCTCAGCAAAGATCTTCAAAGGGTGGAGATAACCAATAAAGAACACTGATTTTAGGCTAGTAAACTGATAAAAGGTTTGACTTGAGATTTTTGGGATTTTGGTGCAAAATCGGGGAAAGGCAATTTTGGGTGCGGGGATTGGACACAGTTTTTGCAGGGGGTTCTTTGGGGCAAGGTAGGAGACTGTATTGATGCCTTTGAAAGAGTCAGATGGGCAAGAATGACTGGTGAGGAGCTAAGGAGAGCAAGTAAACACCTTGAGTTCTCCTTAAACAGATGAAAACATTGATATTAAGCAAACTTAAAAGCAGAGCATGGCAATCATGAATTCTACTTTAACACTTCATTTGCCTAATTTGCAGAAGGAAAATTAAGAAGATGATTCACATAACAAACTTACAAGTACAAAGAGAAACACACCATCAATACATGTAACCACAGGAATCCCAAAAAGGACTGCAAAACCCTGGTCTTTCTTCCTTTGCTAAAATTGCAGAGATACAATGAGTAATACAATAGAAGCTTTCTCCCTCAAGACTCCAACCATGAAAATGACCAAGAAAGTACATAATATAGGCAATCTAACATATTTCCTTGCCTCTAGGGGTCGAGCTCACTATCCTAGGAGCTGTTTCAACCAATTCCAAACTGAGCACTAAAATCTAGGCAGTAAAAACAACTTGCCTCTATAAGCTAGGAAACCAATTCATTCATTAACTTTTTGCCTATTTCATGAATGAATCTTCTAGAAGAGATAAATAAGTGTCAAAGTATCATAAAATTACATCATTTACATCAAGGAGGATCAAAATCCACTCCGAAAAGTCAAACCTAGTCAAAACTGCGTTTTGTTGAGCTGTAGGTGCATTTCTGGAAAAATAGCATGATGCGTAGCGCCCTAATTCTCAACGCGTAGTGCGCCTTTGGGCCTGCTTTTGAGGCACTTCCCTGTGTCCAAATGAGGTAAAAGTGGACTTTTTGGAAAGTTCTAGATGTCTAATTTCCAACCCAAGTGGAATTTCTCAATTTGGTGTCCATTTGCCCCTCCAAAATTGCAATCCCCCAAGACTGCTTCCTGTGTGTCAAAAAGGTGGCAGAAAGTCATTTTTTGCTTGTTTTGTGACCTTCTAGAGGCTCAAAACTTGGTGAAATTTCTTGGAAATTGCTGAGCAAGTGTATTTTTGCATGAAAAATCCAAAAATGTTGAGTTTTCATGAAAAGGAGTTTCCCATCTTCAGGGTAGCGCGCGGCGCGCTACGCGTTGGGGAAGAAAACCTGTTTTTTCCCCAAAAATTCACAAATGACCAAAAATGCTCAAAATTTTTTGAAATTTGTGCAGAAGGTAAGTCATTTAGCACCATGCTCCTTCAAGGAAGCCTCAGCCAAGATGTGGAGGGGATCGGGCCCTTTTCTTCGTTTTAGTGCTTGGGCCAACCGTCCTTTGAGCACCTTCATTTTTGCCTTACATACATGCATTCGAGCCCAATAATGGTTTTTCATGTTCCGGAGAATTTCCTTATCTTTGTTACCCTTGGCCAGCAACCTCTCCAAATGAGCATTGACCCGGAGAAGCATAGCCTCTCGCTCAATGGGTACCAAATCACCGGGTCTCTTACGAGCCAAGTTGCGGTCTTCATGGATCCTCCGCAACTCATCAAGAGTGTGTTCATCTTCTAGTTGCTTGTTGCGCTACTCTAAGTAGGTGATTGTCCAATTTTCCATTTCCAACCTTTGCTGCAACGAGTCATTTTCAGCCCTCAGTTGCTGGATGATCTCCTTTGGCTCTAGGCTAGGAGAACTGATATCAAGGTCAACAACATCTATGCTTGGATCACCTGATGGACCCTCATCAATCTTGGGCTGCTTGCCTCTCTCTTGTACCTGTGCTGCTGTCGGAAACGAGGCCCCTTCCACCTGGTGTGGAGATAACACTCGCGGTGCTGATGAAGAAGGCGAGACCCCTTCCACCCGATGTGGAGAAAATACTCGCCGAGCTGATGCAAATAAGGCCCTGTGGCCTCTCTGATATGTGACCAATGGAGGGGAGCTGACATGTCTGGGCTCAGGGATGTCATACTGCTGTGAAGGTCCTCCCTCCTCATGAACAACCTCAGGGGGTGGTGGCGCTGTGAATAAATCTTGAGAGATGAAATCCTCCCATGGAATACCCTGCTGGGCCAACTGATGCATGACCACAATCTTGATCAAAGCATAATGGTAGATGCTCCTGTGTTGTTGTGCTGGGCTCTTTCTCTGCACCAAGGGCACCATCCTCTCAATATTCCGGCACATGAAGAAAGGAATGTTCATCATCTGTACCCGTGTGAAATGCATCAACAAGTGGATATGGTACGAATACAAATGTGAAAATCTGCCTTCATAGGTGAAATAGCGAATGATGAGCCTCATAAAGGGTGCATACTCATCCCTCAAGAATCTGAAAGGAAATACACCAGTCAGGTGCCTCATATATACAGGTTTAATGTAGGGCTCAAACTGGAATCTGTCCAACAGCTGGCGCTTGTTCCACTCTTCTCCAACATTGGGTATCCCTGTTGCTTGAGCAACAACCTCAGGTGACAATGTAAAATCCACCCCTACAAGATTCACATGCCTGTTGTGCAAATTCAAAACAAACAAGCGGACCAATTCCCTGTGGTGCTGAATTTGGGAAATTCTCTCGCAATATTCATAGCATGATTGATGACGGAAACATGTGACTGCAAGTGGACAAGCTTGCAAATAGGCCAAAGAGGTGGGCTCCTCTCTCACATGCTGACCACCTTTACCACCCCTGTGAGGCCTCCTTGGCACTTCAACCTCCGGTGTTGACTCACGGTCATCACTTTGCTCATAGTCTGTTTCAGTTTCTGACATGGTTTCAAGAACAAAATGGCTGAAATGTACTGCTGCTTCTACTCAAATGACCTACTGTTTTGACTGTTTGAATGCTGCTCCAAGGGGACAAAAACACAAGGGAGATGTTAGGGAGGGGGAATTTTGAGGGGATTTAGGGAAAATATATATAAAAGGGAATTTAGGGAAGGAATTATGACACATACATCATCACACAATCATAATTTGTAGGGGTTTGATAGGAGGTAGGATTTAGGGAGATTTTATTGAATTTTAGGGATAGGTAGGGTTATAGGGCTTTTGATATTTTTGTTAGGGAAATTGTGTGAAAGTGATAAGGGAAGTGATAATGGGAATGTGGGGAAATGAGGGATTGAAAAAGAATGACCTTGGGCAGCAAACTCAAAACCCTAGCTTCACTTGAAATTTGAAATTTTTAAACATAATATATATGAATTTCATGCTTCACACTTGATGGCATTTGACACATTCTCCATGCTCATTTTTCTTTAGCAAGCAAAAAACATTGATGATTGGAGGCCTACCTGTAAAACTTAGGAGATTTGAGGTCGTTTTGAAGCTTCACTGGCGGTTTCTGTAGGTGAAAACCCAACGCGTAGCGCGCGGGTCCTGACGCGTAGCGCACGCCCAACGCGTAGCGCCCGACCAAATCTTCCACTGCAGAGTGTGCCCTGACGCGTAGCGCGCGCCCAACGCGTAGCATGCAGGCCCTGATGCGTAGCGCGCAGGTTCTGTCGCTCAATTCGCCCAGTTTCACACTTAATCGCCTTTCACACTTGCTCTTGGAGTCTTGGAGGCAAATGAATTGCAAAATAAGGAGAGAGGGGCTTTTATAAGCTTGATTTAAATTAATTTCCCTTCAAACCCACTTTATAATGTTTATGCAATGACACTTTTTAAAACTAATTACTGATGACTTGTGGTTTCCTTTTTGTCATGAAATTGGTTGAAATGATGCTTTTTCTTGAAAATTTTTGCAGGGATAGCTTCTGAGGAGTCTTGGCAAAGGAGACCAAGGCCGCATGCCGATTTCTGGTGAATTTTATTTTTTTACAAATTTTTACAAAAATGAGAAAATGACCTTGCCTTCAAAAACAGGGTTTTTGAACTCAAGGTAAAAATTAGCTATACAATATGAAATCATCTGAAGTGATGCTTTGATGGACATCCCTCTGGCCTGCTGGGCACTTATTGACCTTAAAAGACATGACCTTAAAAGACAAAATTGGACTAAACCCTAGACCTAGTACTTTGACTTCAAGACAAGACCAATGACCCTGTAAAGAATTTATTGACTGAAACAAACTTAATCCAGCAGTGCCAAGAGGGGAATAAAAGACACAAGCTCCTCCATCAGGGTTATGGCATGCCTAATGGAATGCAATAAGATGACACTGATGAGACACCTACTTATGCAAATGCAAAGAGCTTTGATCGCTGATGGAGGGCTACTAGACCGACTCTAACATTGGCTCCAATGGGGATGGTAGCTCCTCGGAGGTGCCAAGAACCTTAGACTTCTGGGAGAGCAGACCAGTGCCTTTCAACCATTGGGCAATGGAGTCATTATTTACATATTTGACCCAAACTGGGACAACTTTATTGACTTGACAAGTGACTGAAAATTGGACCAATTTTGACTCAAACTGACTTCAACTTTGGACAGAAAATGGACTGATAAAAACAACATGACAAACTCACACCAACTAATCTTCATCTTCATAATTATAGCCTTAACCGCGGGCCCCAGACTAAAGATGAAAGATCAGTTCACACTTGCAGTGGAATAAAAGTAAAATGGTAATTACAGTGATAATGACTAGAGCAGAAAATGCTCAGACATGGTACCTTTTGAGCAGTCGACCATTGACCGACCCTCCGAGACAATCATCACCGTTCATTTCTTTGAGAAGAAAGGCATTTGGACCACGGTATGCTGCAATTTTGTAGGGACCTTTCCATGGGTTGTCAAACTTTCCATGTTTCCCTTTGTCTTCATTTCGGGCATCCCACCTCAAAACCACATCATCTATCTGGAAATCATCCGGTTTTGCTTTCCTGTCATAGATTTTCTTTATGCGCTCCTGCAACTTGAGAGTATTGTGAAGAACCTCCTCCCGTGTCTGCTGTAAATGAATCATTTGACCAATCCACCTTTGCATGGGATCCTCCTCACCACCAGCTTCTTGAAGCAACTTTGCTACCGGAATACTAAGTGAAGTAGGAAACACTGCATCTGTCCCATACACCAGTTCAAAAGGTGACATACCAATTGACTTTTTCTGACTTACACGATCAGCCCATAATGCATTTACTAACTTTTTGTGCCAGCTCTTCTTATTGATTTCCAGCAATTTCTTTATGATGTTTACCAATGATTTATTCGAAGATTCAGCCAGCCCATTTCCTTACGGATGATAGGTGGTCGAATGCCCTAAACTGATATTATATTTGTAGCAAAAATCAACCATCTTCTTCGATTTAAACGCTGCTGCATTATCTGTAATCAACTTATGTGGATAGCCGAAATGTGACAATATGTTATTTTCAAGGAAAGAAATAATTACCAAGTCCGTGGCCTGCCGGGCGGGAATGGCTTCAATCCATTTCGTGAAGTAATCGGTGGCTGTCAATATCCATCAATGCTGTTCGGAAGATGCTGGATGAATTTCGCCGATGAAATCCAAGCCCCACTGCTGAAATGGTGCGCTGACTTCAATGGGCTTGAGAGGCAATGGCTGTAATTTCTGCTTTCCTTGAAAAATTTGACATTCATGACAACTCTTGACTGCTTTATATACATCTGAAAACAATGAAGGCCAAAAACCTGCCCTTAGGATCTTGTTTTCCGTGGTCTTCCAAAACAGGTGGCCCCCACAAGCACCTTTGTGAAAATCCTCTACAGCTCTCTTAGCTTCCTCCTCGACCAAACAATTCAGCAATATTCCACCGGGCTCTTTCCAATATAGTGCAGATTTTATGATGCAAAATTTGGAAGCCTTTAATTTCAATGTGCTAGCTTTGTTTCAAGGCATCCCGGGAGGTGAAGACAAATTTTGAAGTACATATACAATATCAGCATACCAAGGAGAAGAAATAAAGATGTCAGATACCTGTAGCGCTGAATTCTCCTCGTCTTCATCGGATAGGGCAGCTATCAAATTAATGTCTAGGACATGGAGATTTGTTTCAACCATCAATTTAGCGAGACCTTGACCCTTAATCAGCTTGGTAGGCTTAATTTCCACATCATATTCTGGTAGTGCAGCAATCCACTTACCCCGCCTTCCTTTCGGTTCCGCTTGTACCAAAACATCTTTAACAGATGCGTTAGGAACATATGCCACAATGTGAGAATTCAATATGTACACACGGAAATCTTTCAAGGCTTTTACCAATGCCAATGCTTGTTTTTCAATGATATTATACTTCAGCGCTCCGTCCCTTATAATACGATTGAAAAAAGCAATGGGCTTCTCAACTCCATCTCTCTTTTGCATCAACACAGCTACCAATGTATGCTCAGAAGCAAATGAAAATAAAATAAAATCTTGTGTATAATCCGGGCTGATTAGAGTTGGGAAGATAAAATTAACTTTACCAAATTGAAAGACTTTACTGCCTCTTCGGTCCATTTGAGCTGGCTGTCCTTTTTTAGCATGCTAGTGATTTCTCTGAGGTGTTCTGCAAGATTCGGAATAAAGCGACGCAGAAAATTCAACTTGCCACTAAAGGACTGAATCTCTTTCTTGTTTCGGGGCTGCTCTAATTGCTGAATAGCTTCCACATGTGCAGGATCTATACGAATGCCATCTTTGGAAATGATGTGGCCCAACAGCTCGCCTTCACTCATAGCAAAAAGGCTCTTCTTTGGATTCAATGAGATACCAAATTTTCTGCACTTTTGAAACACCATTGTTAAATGATACAAATGTTCTTCATCAGATTTAGAAAACACAGTTAAATCATCAAGATAAACGACCAAAAAGACATCCTTCTCATTAGCAAAGGCCATGTCCATCGCCCGCTCAAAGGTAGCACCTGCATTTTTCAATCCAAACGGCATCTTGGCATAATGAAATGTCCCCCATGGAGTAGTGAATGCAGTCTTGTTGCGGTCATCCTCATGCACCAAAATATGATTGTACCTGGAATAACCATCAAGTAGCGACATCCTTGATGCCCCAACTACCCACTGCAATATATGATCCATCTTGGGCAGCGGATAATTGTCCTTTAGCGACACATTATTCAGATTTCTGAAGTCTATACACAAGCGGATCTCACCGGTTTTCTTTCTCATGGGCACCAAGTTGGAAATCCAGTCGGAAAATCTGATTGGCACTATAATTCTAGACTTGTACAACCTGTTAACTTCCTTCTCGATCAATGGAAGCAACTTAGGATTAATTCTTCTCAACATTTGTCGGAAAGGCTTTTGATTTGGCTTTATGGGAATGGTATGCTGAATGATACTTGTGTCATAAGTTTCAAATCTGAATAATCCCATGCAAAAACATTAGAAAACAAAGACAACAATCTGATATATTCTTTCTTTACCTTTGGCGACAATGCTTTCGATAGTTTCACCATCTTTGGATTTTCAGCTGTTCCGACATTCACTTCTTCAACACCTTCTTCCGTTGGCCTCAAAGTTGGTTTGCGGGCCACGTCATCTTGATCGAACAGCTCCTCCAAAGGAATTAATACTTTAGGAATGAAATTATCTTTAAGTTGCAATGCATCCATTTGATTTACTTCCTCAGGTTCTGTGTCTATGGAGATGTCTTTGAACTCACCTTCAACTTGCAGAAAATCCTTGATTTCTTCGTCATCTTGGAAAACTTGCCAACATCTTTGATTGTCTGGAACCGTAGGACGGTGCTTCACATAAATCTCAAACTTATTGCTGGAATTCATGGGGATTTTAAGATTGCTTGCTACCTTAGCCAATGCATCCGCAACACCATTTTGGATACGGGGCACAAATGTCAAAGTATGTTCTGAAAACAGCTTCAAGATATCTAGGACAACATTTCGATATGCTCGCATAAGAGGATGCTTGGCCTGGAACTCACCTTTCACTTGCTTTATAACCAACTCGGAGTTGCCATATACTGCTATCTTCTTTGCCTTCAGCTTCCAAAGGATTTTCAGGCCAACAATGAGAGCCTCATATTCCGCCTCATTGTTTGAACAATCGAATGCCAATTTGTAAGAACATACTCGTACCTTGCTTGGGACTTTGTTTCGGACAGAAAATGGACTTCGAATCCACACACCTATACCAGCACCATTGTTGCCCACAGCGCCATCAAAATCCATGGTCCAAAGACCATCCTCATCGTCTTCTAAGTGCTGAAAATGTGATGTCTCTGCATTTTCTGTTTGTTGCCCATTGATCTCAGCTGTTGACTCTATGACAGCGGACCTTTGTTCCCTTTCCTTTCTCAAAAATTTTCTAAAATTTTCTGTAATGTCTGGTATATCTTCTGCCTGAACTAACTGACTATCTACCTCATTAAAATTATCAGCAAACAAAACAAACGACTCCAAATCTGTATGTACATAATTTACAGGATGATTAACTGGCTTTTCCTTACTAGTGATCATGTATTTCATCTTTTGTTCCCGATATAATTTCCTCATCTGACCGAAGACCGGGATTGTAGCATAAGAAAAATTGAGCTGAAGTGTACCTTTGAGCTTAGCTCCCCAAGATCTTGAAAGCAACATTCCGAATCGCGGAGGAATATCCGCCACCACCACATCCATCAAAACATTCTTTGCTGGGATTTGATCTAGGCTCACTACCAAGTCCTTGATCAAACCAATACATTTTACCCGGTTGGAACCAAATGAATACAAATCATGATATTTCCTCGTGATATCTAGTCCCAGCTTTTCCATGATTGCTTTTGGCATCAAATTATGCGAAGCTCCCGAGTCAAACATGGCATTATGTAAAACATACTCATGCAATCGCAAACTGATATAGAATGGAGGAACATCACTTTCGGGAGACTCACCATTTAAAGCGGGCCCAAAAATCAATTCCAGCTGATCATCTTCTACATTCACCGTGTCTAGCATTGGATCAAAATTCAGCATCTTGGAGATTTGGCCTCGGTAAGTGCTGTTCTTCATGATTTCCGTCAAAGGAATGGACACTTTCAACTTTGAAATTTCATTCTCCAAACTAAAAGCTGAAACCTTCTCACCTTCTTTGGCCGGAACTTCTCTTTTTTCAACTTTATCTCTCGGTGTACTTGATGGCTGATCTATCTTGCTTGCTGATGATGATTGACCTGCTGGAGGATCGCTTATCTCTTTCCATTTCTTCTGTGGGGCAGCTGAACCATTCTTTGCTGAAGTATCTGTCCTCTTTTGGATGGGATTTATGGAAACAACTCGGTTTCTTAATTGTCTCTGCTGAGCGGATAAAGCATTCAAGTACCCTCTTTGATACTCTTCCGATTCTTCTTCAAGCGCTGCATCATTTGACAAGATATAATGCTCATCCTGAGGGACGATGGAGTTTCTCACCAACTCTTCTTCTTCTGTAATATAAGTGGGCAGATCATCAGGAGTGAAGAAGTGATTTTCCTCTCCCACCGTATCACCTTCATCCTTGGATTCTTGGCTCACAAAATTTTGCTGAAGTGGAGGTTTAATTTGCTGCTGAACTGCTGCCTCTTGTGCCCTTGTTTCAAGCTGTTTGATTCTATACTGTGGCTGCTGCGGACCTCGAAAATTTGGATTGCGAATCTGAGGCTCCGGCTTGTCAAGATGAACATGTTCAAGTGCTCTTTCAATCTTTTCAACCTTACGGAGGAGCTGATCTGATGTAGAAGCTTCCTCTTTGATTGTGACTCGCTTTTCCGCCTTCATCCTTGATCTCTTATCATTCAAGTTTGCCTCAACACTGACAGCAATTTTCTACATATCCTCCAAGGTAGGAGGATCTCTATCTCTCAATGAATAAGCCATCTCCGAATCAAAACCATCCAGGAATTTGAGAAGTGCTGATTTTCTAGATGGCCTTAAATCATCTGGAATAGCATTGTAAACTGTATTAAATTTGATTATGTAATCTTGAACGGACTCACCATGATTACGCTTGAGGTTGTTGTACTCGGCATTAATCTGAAGTGGATCCTTTCTGATTTCCCATCGATCTAGAAACTGCCTCTGAAGTGCTTCCAAGGTGGGTATGCTTCTAGCTGTCAAACCTCTAAACCATTTTCTTACTTCTCCATCAAATGTTTGTACAAACAAACTCATAGTTACATCCTCTTCATCTATCTCATATAGATCAAAGAAAGTCGTCATTTTGTCTATGTGTTGCTGAGCAGAGATACTTTGTGGAGTGCCATCAAACATGGGAATTTTACTCTAATAATCGGCTGGCATATCATGCAGATTTTGGGGAAGAGCAAGGGGAGCAAATCGGGCAGCCATTGCTTTAGGTAGATTGGGTCTAGGAGTAGCAGGTGGAGTAGGTGTAGCTGTAGTATGAGGAGTATGAGGAGGAGAAGTGGTATGGGATGTAGAGGGCGAACCAACTGTAGATTCTGGATAAGTGATTATAGGAGAAACAGAAATAAATGGAGGATTGCTCTGCTCATGCGCCATGATAGTGGATCCAATATGAACAGATATAGTTTCAACGAACTCAACAAGATTGGTAGCGTGAATATCTGACTGAAGATATCTTAGGATGAAATTGTCAACCAATTTGTTGTGTCTCTCAATGTCAAGGGCAGCTGCAAAATCAGGGTTGGGAACTAGAGAATCAAGTGCACTTTCAGATTTGGTTTTGAACAAGGACAACTCAAAATTCTCATCAAAATCAATATCTTCAAGATACTCAAAAATAGCTGGACATTAATGAGATTTGAATATATGACCAGAATCGGAAGCCAGTTTGGATATCAAGGAACAAATAACCAATCAGCCTGTGAAAACTCTTAACTAATCATCCAAAAGTTCAGAGTTTGCAAATATACTGGGGTGAAATGAAAATGAAGTGTTACATTCACAAGCTCACGGAGGTCGACTGAAGCAGCGTTTATCTACTTGCGCTTATGCAAAGAAAAAGCGTTTCGAAGGCTACCTGGCATATCTTCAGACTCCGTCTAAGCCTTATGAAATAAACACATCAATCAGCAAACAATTTTTTCTCCCCAGTATGGTCGCCAATATGTTAGCGCTTGAAATTTCACCTCAGGCTGAGAAAGGCAAACTCCAAGGCAACATCAAACCACTTAGCCTCGTAGCTAGCCCTACGGGGCAGGAGAGGGCTCTCTCCATTATATCTCAGCAAAGATCTTCAAAGGGCGGAGATAACCAATAAAGAACACTGATTTTAGGCTAGTAAACTGATAAAAGGTTTGACTTGAGATTTTTGGGATTTTGGTGGAAAATCGGGGAAAGGCAATTTTGGGTGCGGGGATTGGACACAGTTTTTGCAGGGGGTTCCTTGGGGCAAGGTAGGAGACTGTATTGATGCCTTTGAAAGAGTCAGATGGGAAAGAATGACTGGTGAGGAGCTAAGGAGAGCAAGTAAACACCTTGAGTTCTCCTTGAACAGATGAAAACATTGATATTAAGCAAACTTAAAAGTAGAGCATGGCAATCATGAATTCTACTTTAACACTTCATTTTCCTAATTTGCAGAAGGAAAAGTGAGAAGATGATTCACATAACAAACTTACAAGTACAAAGAGAAACACACCATCAATACATGTAACCACAGGAATCCCAAAAAGGACTGCAAAACCCTGGTCTTTCTTCCTTTGCCAAAATTGCAGAGATACAATGAGTAATACAATAGAAACTTTCTCCCTCAAGAGTCCAACCATGAAAATGACCAAGAAAGTACATAATATAGGCAATCTAACATCTTTCCTTGCCTCTAGGGGTCGAGCTCACTATCCTAGGAGCTGTTTCAACCAATTCCAAACTGAGCACTAAAATCTAGGCAATCAAAACAACTTGCCTCTATAAGCTAGGAAACCAATTCATTCATTAAATTTTTTCCTATTTCATGAATGAATCTTCTAGAAGAGATAAATAAGTGTCAAAGTATCATAAAATTACGTCATTTACATCAAGGAGGATCAAAATCCACTCCAAAAAGTCAAACCTAGTCAAAACTGCGTTTTGCTGAGCTGTAGGTGCAATTCTGGAAAAATAGCCTGATGCGTAGCGCCCTGATTCTCAACATGTAGCCCGCCTTTGGGCCTGCTTTTGAGGCACTTCCTGGTGTCCAAATGAGGTAAAAGTGGGCTTGTTGGAAAGGTCTGGATGTCTAATTTCCAACCCAAGTAGAATTTCGCAATTTGGTGTCAATTTGCCCCTCCAAAATTGCAATCCCCCAAGACTGCTTCCTGTGTGTCAAAAAGGTGGCAGAAAGTCATTTTTTGCTTGTTTTTTGACCTTCTAGAGGCTCAAAACTTGGTGAAATTTATTGGCAATTGCTGAGCAAGTGTATTTTTGCATGACAAACCCAAAAATGCTGAGTTTTCATGAAAATGAGTTGCCCATCTTCAGGGTAGCGCGCGGCGCGCTACGCGTTGGGGAAGAAAACCTGTTTTTTGCCCAAAAATTCACAAATGACCAAAAATGCTCAAATTTTTTTGAATTTGTGCAGAAGGTAAGTCATTTAGCACCATGCTACTTCAAGGAAGCCTCAGGCAAGATGTAGAGGGGATCAGGCCCTTTTCTTCGTTTTAGTGCCTTGGCCAACCATCCTTTGAGCACCTTCATTTTTGCCTTACATACGTGCATTCGAGCCCAATAATGGTTTTTCATGTTCCAGAGCATGTGCTTATCTTTGTTAGCCTTGGCCAGCAACCTCTCCAAATGAGCATTGACCCGGAGAAGCATAGCCTCTCGCTCAATGGGTACCAAATCACCGGGTCTCTTACGAGCCAAGTTGCGGTCTTCATGGATCCTCCGCAACTCATCAAGAGTGTGTTCATCTTCTAGTTGCTTGTTGCGCTGCTCTAAGTAGGTGATTGTATAATTTTCCATTTCCAACCTTTGTTGCAACGAGTCATTTTCAGCCCTCAGTTGCTGGATGATCTCCTTTGGCTCTAGGCTAGGAGAACTGATATCGAGGTCAACAACATCTATGCCTGGATCACCTGATGGCCCCTCATCAATCTTGGGCTGCTTGCCTCTCTCTTGTACCTGTGCTGCTGTCGGAAACGAGGCCCCTTCCACCTGGTGTGGAGATAACACTCGCGGTGCTGATGAAGAAGGCGAGACCCCTTCCACCTAATGTGGAGAAAATACTCGCCGAGCTGATGCAAATAAGGCCCTGTGGCCTCTCTGATATGTGACCAATGGAGGGGAGCTGACATGTCTAGGCTCAGGGATGTCATACTGCTGTGAAGGTCCTCCCTCCTCATGAACAACCTCAGGGGGTGGTGGCGCTGTGAATAAATCTCGAGAGATGAAATCCTCCCATGGAATACCCTGCTGGGCCAACTGATGCATGACCACAATCTTGATCAAAGCATAATGGTAGATGCTCCTGTGTTGCTGTGTTGGGCTCTTTCTCTGCACCAAGGGCACCATCCTCTCAATATTCCGGCACATGAAGAAAGGAATGTTCATCATCCGTACCCGTGTGAAATGCATCAACAAGCGGATATGGTACGAATACAAACGTGAAAATCTGCCTTCACAGGTGAAATAGCGAATGATGAGCCTCATCAAGGGTGCATACTCATCCCTCAAGAATTTGAAAGGAAATACACCAGTCAGGTGCCTCATATATATAGGTTTAATGTAGGGATCAAACTGGAATCTGTCCAACGGCTGACGCTTGTTCCACTCTTCTCCAACATTGGGTCTCCCTGTTGCTTGAGCAACAACCTCAGGTGACAATGTAAAATCCACCCCTGCAAGATTCACATGCCCGTTGTGCAAATGCAAAACAAACAAGCGGGCCAATTCCCTGTGGTGCTGAATTTGGGAAATTCTCTCGCAATATTCATAGCATGATTGATGACGGAAACATGTGACTGCAAGTAGACAAGCTTGCAAATAGGCCAAAGAGGTGGGCTCCTCTCTCACATGCTGACCACCTTTACCAGCCCTGTGAGGCCTCCTAGGCACCTCAACCTCCGGTGTTGACTCACGGTCATCACTTTGCTCATAGTCTGTTTCGGTTTCTGACATGGTTTCAAGAACAAAATGGCTAAAATGTACTACTGCTTCTGCTCAAATGACCTGCTGTTTTGACTGTTTGAATGCTGCTCCAAGGGGACAAAAACACAAGGGAGATGTTAGGGAGGGGGACTTTTGAGGGAAATATATATAAAAGGGAATTTAGGGAAGGAATTATGACACATACATCATCACACAATCATAATTTGTAGGGGTTTGATAGGAGGTAGGATTTAGGGAGATTTTATTGAATTTTAGGGATAGGTAGGGTTATAAGGCTTTTGATATTTTTGTTAGGGAAATCGTGTGAAAGTGACAAGGGAAGTGATAATGGGAATGTGGGGAAATGAGGGATTGAAAAAGAATGACCTTGGGCAGCAAACTCAAAACCCTAGCTTCACTTGCAATTTGAAATTTTTAAACATAATATATATGAATTCCATGCTTCACACTTGATGGCATTT
The DNA here is from genome assembly GCA_031772625.1 of Pinus tabuliformis. Classification (NCBI taxonomy): domain Eukaryota; kingdom Viridiplantae; phylum Streptophyta; class Pinopsida; order Pinales; family Pinaceae; genus Pinus; species Pinus tabuliformis. The sequence continues at coordinate 585,409,440 of CM062817.1, forward strand.
GACACATTCTCCATGCTCATTTTTCTTTAGCAAGCAAAAAACATTGATGATTGGAGGCCTACCTGTAAAACTTAGGAGATTTGAGGTCGTTTTGAAGCTTCACTGGTGGTTTCTGTAGGTGAAAACCCAACGCGTAGCGCGCGGGTCCTGACGCGTAGCGTGCGCCCAACGTGTAGCGCCCGACCAAATCTTCCACTGCAGAGTGTGCTCTGACGCGTAGCGCGCGCCCAACGCGTAGCGCGCAGGCCCTGATGCGTAGCGCGCAGGTGTTGTCGCTCAATTCGCCCAGTTTCACACTAAATCGCCTTTCACACTTGCTCTTGGAGTCTTGGAGGCAAATGAATTGCAAAATAAGGAGAGAGGGGCTTTTATAAGCTTGATTTAAATTAATTTCCCTTCAAACCCACTTTATAATGTTTATGCAATGACACTTTTTAAAACTAATTACTGCTGACTTGTGGTTTCCTTTTTGTCATGAAATTGGTTGAAATGATGCTTTTTCTTGAAAATTTTTGCAAGGATAGCTTCTGAGGAGTCTTGGCAAAGGAGACCAAGGCCGCATGCCGACTTCTGGAGAATTTGAATTTTTTACAAATTTTTACAAAAATGAGAAAATGACCTTGCCTTCAAAAACAGGGTTTTTGAACTCAAGGTAAAAATTAGCTATACAATATGAAATCATCTGAAGTGATGCTTTGATGGACATCCCTCTGGCCTGCTGGGCACTTATTGACCTTAAAAGACATGACCTTAAAAGACAAAATTGGACTAAACCCTAGACCTAGTACTTTGACTTCAAGACAAGACCAATGACCCTGTAAAGAATTTATTGACTGAGACAAACTTAATCCAGCAATGCCAAGAGGGGAATAAAAGACACAAGCTCCTCCATCAGGGTTATGGCATGCCTAATGGAATGCAATAAGATGACACTGATGAGACACCTACTTATGCAAATTCAAAGAGCTTTGATCGCTGATGGAGGGCTACTATACCGACTCTAACAGATCCCAACACTAGGAATCTGCATTAAATGACATGGAACACATTCCTAGATTTTCTCAATCACTGGAGCTCAAGAATTTGTTCAATATTTTCATAATATCTTGTGGATTTATTATCCAACCTTGGTACTCCTTTAGTAGGGATCAAGTCCCTATATTATCTCCTCCTCCAAATCTTCATAATCTACCCAATATTCTCACAATATTCTTCAAAAATAAGTAATATTATGCACACAATATCCAATCATATCTAAACCTTCCTAATAACATATTAAATAAAAAATAAAAAAATATTAATTGTAGAAGTAGAGGTTTAATTTAGAGACCCATCAACTGAGGTGTGCTGGAATATACAATATCCAATTAGTGACTTTAGACATGTCTTACTTCCTATCTTTCAGCTGACAAGCTAGAAGATTGTGGAGCGCCCAAAGGGATGCATGCCCCATGCGAGTATCCTCCTCTTCCATGGAAACCAAACTTCTTCTGATGTGCTCAGGGATGTTATTATCAAATTGGGTGGAAATGTAGGCATCATCCAGAGTGGTGGGGCGATGACCACATCCTCTTCTCCTGCCTAGGGAGCGTCCCCTTCCTATGTTTCTGCTCATAATGGATTTGTGGGGGTTTGGCATCACAAGACTGTTGTTAGGGGGATAAAAGAGGATTACAGGGGGAGGAAACTAGGAGAGAAATAACTGGGAGGCCAAACCTCTGAGGAATTTAATGCTAGAGACAATAGGGAGAGCTACACATTCCAAGGCCAAGGTATAAATTAAGGAATTAAATTCGGATGGGAGAAACCTATTGAGAGATTGTCACCACATGCTGAGCGTAATTAAGTGTATTCACCTAGCATCATATCCATTTTTCATAATAATATTTTCTAACCTATGGAAGTGATATAAATCTCTTTTGTATGAGATCTGATGGTTTGTGCATCCTACAGTTATAATCCTAGACTGAATATGTGGAGGCATCTAAAAAGAATTTATGGGCGATTTGACAAGTAGAACACAACTATTTGGGCACCTGATTAGCCATAATCTCTGATAATAAGCCACAAACCCATCTACAAAAGAATGAGGTCATCCAAGACAAAATACTAATGAAAAAATCCTGAGGTATCTAGCATTCTTACCAGAGAATTTGATGATTGTCCAACCATGACTGTGAATGCAATGTCGAGCTCTGAAAGGCAAGTGAAGCGGTTTTGAGCTCCAAATGGCGAGTGAAACCTTGGTGCCCTAGTTCCCTCATGTGAAGATCTTTTGGAAACCAAAAATTATGGCCTAAACGCAGTTAGTTTTGTTTCTTATATTGGCCGACCCCAAAAACAAAATTAAATAACATATAATAAAATTATATTATATTAATTTAAGAATTTCTAAAATATTATAACATATAAATTATATAAATTTAATATCTTTTTAAATAATATAACATAAAATTTAATTAAATTATATGTCATATTTAATTTTACTTCAATATAATCTTAATCTTGGTTATATATTATATTAATATATATAATAATCTTAATATATAATATTATATGCTCTTTTTTTTAATTAATCACGTATTTCATGTGCTACATGTGAATGGAAATTTAATGGTGTCATTGCTGCTATTATGATGAAATCCCGTGGTATCTTGTGATTAAACATATGAAGAATCCCTACTTCAACATGGCTACACAAAGTGGAAAATAACAATCCATTCATTAATATAACTAAACATTAAGAATATAAGTATGATGACACCCAACCATACGTCAAGTGTTCAACATGAATTTAAATGTACATGAATAGTTCCCTTAGGTATTTAATAAATTGAATAGTACAATGAATTGAGGTAATACATTGTCTGAATATAAGATATCTATGTTGGAGGGTTCATGGAAAGCTAAGAGAGGATCCATTAGTTAAGCATTGTCATAATTTGTTTGTAAATGTATACAAAATAATTTTCTAATAAAAACCATGTTCTCATTTCTAAGTAATGTCAACTATAACAATCATGGAAACTATTGCATTCAAGGAATCTTGGCGCTTGTCCTTTTAATGGGAGGATTATTTCTCAATGCATGAGAATGGAACATCATGATGTTGAGTCTAACTTATCCACAACAAAGGTTATTGATGAGTGGGTTGAGGAGAAAGAAGTTATTGGTCACACAAGTATAGGTTCAAAAAGGGGTTTATATGGTTAAGCATTGTCATAGTTGATTTCTAAATGTATACAAAAGAGTTTTCCATGAAATACCATGTTCTCATTTCCAGGTAACATCAACTACAACCAATGAAACTATTGTTTCCAAGGCATCGTAGTGACCATACTTCAAATGGGAGGATTTCTTAGGCCACATGAATGGAACATGTGGTTTCCATTCCAACTTATCTGCTATGAAGGGCGATTCATGATGAACAAGTCCAGGAGAAAGAAGACATTTTCTAAGAGAGTAAGAATCTAAACTCATAGACTAATCCAAATCTATATGTACAATACTTAGATATCAATAATTTACTAGAAAGTTTTCAACTATTTCAACAATTATTAGGCTTTTGTAGATAAGGTAAGAAGGCGACCATTATAAGCCAATTTGTTACCATGGCCAAATATGCTAAACATGCACAAGTCAATTTAACATAACATAAGAATAGTTTCCAAGAACCATCGATAATTCATTGAACAATCATATATGATCATTGTAGCTTAAAATTCACATCTAACAGGGATATAGCCACCATGAATAGGTTAGTTATGAACCAGCAATAGGTCTCCATTTCTAACATGGTAAGTGCCCAATAACATGGATATTTTAGATGGGTAAATTCCTTTCCTTGACATTTATGTTATAATTTTACTATTTGTTTGTAGAATTCTTTGTGTGAGTCATATATGAGTCTTCAAACCCTCCTATACCATCAACATATGTATCTACTATAACTATGTCAAATTTCAATGCATGCAAGCACAAACTAAAAAAAATCAACATTGGCCCCTTTCACAGGTCACTCTGTGTGGGGTCAATTAATTAAAGCATAATTTCAAGCAATTGGTAAATGTAATTAATTGGTGGATTGGTACATAGGGGTAGGTCCACAGCAAGTAACAATAAGCTTTACATCAATGATAATTGGTTCCTAGCTAGCCATGATTTTTACATTCATGGGGACTCATATCCATAAATATTAGAAGTAGGAACATAAGAGGCATATAATAAATTATGTGTGATTCATTGAGGCATAATTCCTTTTCATATAAATGATGTTGACAATGATGATGATGATGATGATTTTAGTGTCCCTTCTTGGTGAGATAGGAGAGGGTGATTTTGATGTAGTAATACAAATATTATGCATGTTAGACTTATGTATATGCTTGTATGCAATAGACTTGGTTTAGGTCACATAATTGCTACATTCTTATGATAAAGACTGATTTTAGTAAGATTGATTTTGGTTAAGTGCATATTATTGATGTTTTCTCTTTTGGTATCCTAGTTTTGAAATAGGTGTATGGCACGGATGGTGATCCACAATTGAGACACATAGATCCATGGATGATCATGGTTATGTGGAACATATGGTTAATTATGATTTATGGATGATAAATGATTTGTATGATTATATATGCTTAATATTGTATGAAGCAGGATGTGGCTGGGGACTTGGTGATTGCCAACAAGGATGCTCAAGTTATAAATGACTACGAAATTCATTTCTCCAAAAACAAAATGAATGTGGAAGTCATGCACAATCCTTGGTAAAATATGAATAATTTAATTATGAAATTCATTTTCTTCCTTTGATATATGACATTTTGATGTGTGTAGGTCTTAGAACAAGACCTTACAAACTAACCATCAGATGGGTATGAACACACAATCATTGCCTTAAGGTGAAGCGCAGATTTTCAAAGTAGAGTAGATGAGAAGCCATGGAAATTAGGGTGCAGAGTCCTCAATCTACGAAGGCACGGATATTCACGCAATAGGGGTGCGGAATCCCTATTCTTAAAAATAAAAATACCACTCATGGGAAGCTCAGGGATGAATTTCCTTAATAAAACCTATTTTCTAACAATCCTAGAGTGACTTTCTAAAAATAGAAAGTCATGTTTAGCATCTCAAGAATGAATTTCCAAAATATTAAATCACCTTGCATAAATTGTTAATCAACCATAGTTGAAGGAAAATCACTTAACTTATCATTAATCAGTCCTAATAGTTCAATCTCGACTTAAACCTCAATATTATTAATATTATTATTATCGTTTATGAGACTATGATATTATTATTAAAAACCAAATTATAAGTCACCTTCATCTCGTCAGTCACTTCACACCTCTCTCCTTGCTGATTCTCATGGCTCTACGTAACTCTCTCTCTCTCTCTCTCGCTCTTTTATAAGCTTGGTAGGACTACATCTTCATCATGTCCAACTTCTCACCCCTATAGAGGAGATAGCACAAGATTTGAACCCAAGACTTCTGGTTTAGTGAGACTTCATTTCCATGACCATTTCCAATTGAGCTACCCCAAGCAGGCTAACTCTCTCTCTCCCTCTCTCTCTGTCTCTCTGTCTCTCTGTCTCTGTCTCTCTCTCTCTCTCTCTTTTAATAATACATTACACTCTCTTTTATGCACTAATCAAATAATGACATATTCCTCTTGCACTCATTAAAAAAATGTCATAAAAGATTCCTCTTACGCTCTCTTTATTGCATATGTTACACTCTCCTTAACTAAGACATGCATACCTCTGCTTAATGGCATGAGTTACACTCCTCTAAATGGAATACAAGGCATGTGTATTACTTCTCCTTTATGACTACAATTGTTGCTCCTCCTATATATGTGTCTCATGTATTCTCACATGGGGAGGTGCATGGTGATACCAAGATGTTGAGAGATTTGAAGAAGTTTGTGAGAGGGGGAGATTTGCAGAGTATCCAAATGCTAATAAAAATTAATAAGTATCTCTACCCAATGGAGTTGAACATGAGTTGTATTGAGAGGAAGTAAAACTTATCTACTATTATATTTTGGTACTACTTGTGAGCTCTTACAACTCAGGGGTTCTAGGGGGAGAAGTTCCCCCTGGATATGGTTGGGCGGAAAACCGGATCGTTCAAATGAGTTGGTTAAGGGATCAAAGATGGATCATATTCTCATCGATTAGATTTGAATATCTCTTCAAGTATAATTTTTATTGTCCTGAAATTATAGTATAGATTTAGCATAAAATAAAAAAGAGAAATTTAAATTGTTTTAAGAATCTAATTTTTGTTTAAGCTTGTGTTATTTGGAATCTTACTGGATAGTAGAAAATCAAGACTAAGAGTGGTCTATACAAATGGATTTTTAGATCTCAAGATATTATGGAATTATTATTGGTGAAATATATTGTACTAACATTGGTATTGTAGAATTTGAGGAAGGAAAGCCAAATATTGCTGAAGGTAATTGCAATAAAGAAATTCCAAAGGACTTGGGTAAGAGTTTCATGAGTTATGGTTTTATTTTAGGTAATTAGAGGCATGTTTTAGAAAGGGTTTTAGGATATTTTGAAAAGTGTTTAACTAAATCCATGAATATGAAATGCTATTATTATTTTTAATCATGCTTCATGAATAAGTGTTAACTTGCAGCATACCATAGCAGGAAATGGACGCATACCCAAAATATACCTGGAGGATTCACTAAATCCAGCATTAAAATATAAATACAAAAACAAAAAGATGGAAGCCAAGAGTTTCAAAGAGAATCATTGAGGTTATTTTAAATGATTATGTATTTCAATAGTTCAATATGCTTTCCATGTTTTTGTAGGAATGATTGAATGAAAATAATGTTTGATGAATCTCAAAGCCCTTAAATTCACTTGCAATGATTGAAATGATTTTGAAAGACATTTAGACATTGCGTAAGTAATTATAATTTAATTATAGGTTGTTATTTGTTTTTCATAGCTGTAGATTCAAGCTTGCATGCCATCTGTTTGACAAAATTTGTAAATGCAAATCCTAGAATCAACATATTTGCTATTTTTTTTAAAATGAATCTATGCATGGTTTTTTACTGATTCAGGACAACATCGGGGGGTATTTGTGCCATTAAGCATTGTAACCCCTGATTTCATACTGATTCTGGACAACATTAGGGGAGATTCATTTCGAAAGGACTTGTAAACCCTAACTTGATTCCAAAAAAATACTTTTCAAAAGATGGATCATAAATCTGGGCGATTTTGCAGATTGCTGCTGTTAGTTATGTGTGTTTGTTATCGAGTCTTTAATGAACTACTAAGATTATTTGGTACCTATTTCAAGATTCCAACATTTGAAGTTTCAATTTCTAAATTTTATGAGGTAAATAGGTTGAAGAATAATCTCAAACTCATTGTTTCCAAGTGTTTGACAAAATGAGTCAATGGCTTTTGATTGCATGCTTGCAAAATGTTTTTCAAAAGGCCTAAATGGTTGTATATTTCATGTTTTCTAACTGTTTGTCAAAAGGCCTGAATGGTGGTAGCTTTTGTGCATATAAATTGTTAGAGTAAAAGTATTACTACTGTAGTATTTTTAATGTACTAGAAATTTATGAATAGACTATTTAATGAACATAGCTTCCTATGTCTACATGTTTTTGGTATGAATGTGAAAATGAATTTAATAATTTGTTGAAGTGTGAATAGAGAATGGTACATTTGTTACTTTTATTATCTAAAGGTTTCATGAGAAAAAGGGGGGTTGTTGTTGGAAACAATTTTACAGTGACTAATTCTGTAGGATTTTATGCAAGTTAGCATATTGAGTTTCATTTGAGTTGCATGTATTTGTCGGTGCATTTTTGTGCTTCAATGACTGTAGAAAAATACTACTTGAGCCAAATTTATGCAATTCCATTTTTTTTACTTGGCACGTTTTGAAGAATAATATTCTTCTAGATTGGTTACAGAAGGTTCTCTTGCTGTAACATTCATTATTCAAATCATGACTAAAGAAATGCCTTAATAATTGACATTGCAAATTTCTAAATTATTAATTTGGAAATGTTGTTGGATTAATATATTTTGTGATTCTATTTCATAAACATATCATATTTATTAGATTTACAAATGAAGGGAGGCATATTCTTTCCTTAGTTACTTTGCTATATGTAGGTCAATACTCATACACTTATATGTGATTTTTGTAATAGAAGCATGATAATTTTGTAGTTATGATATCAAGAGTCAATAGGTGGATCTTATTTATCATAATATAGAAATCAAATAGGTTGATATAGCTTAATGTTCACACATGGCATTATGGTGAAATTTATTTATAGTCTTACATAGAGCTCATGTATAAGTATGAAAAGAAATCATGATATCATCTTTTAAACTTGAGAGGAAATGGGTTTTGGTATTGTTTTTAATGGAATGTTATCCCTGACTTATTATGTGATATTCTTATACTGAAATAGATGAACAGACATGATTACATGATAACTAAGTTCATAATGCTTATATATATATATATATGAGTGTTAGTGGTTAATGTGACCTCTAATTCTCTATATTATTGACAGTTGGTAAGGTGGGACCTTACATATTGTATCATAGCAAGCTACAACACTAGGGCCTAATGGGCCAACATGCTTACTTGTAGGTTGATGATGTATGAATGTTTATTTTTCATGCATGTTGAGTTGTTGTATATGTTGACTTGGAAGCATATAGGCTGCACAAGGGATATTATTATTATTATGTCATTTATAAACTCATGAAAGAAAAAGAATGGTTTCTTATATTCCATTATATTTTGTTAAGGAAAATTATTAGAAATATGTTAAAAGACTTAAAGATATGTTCGGAAAGGATGTGCTTGAGAAAGTTGGGGTTAAACCCAAGCATGTGAATGGCTTGATTTCAATCAATGAGTAAGATAGGTGGAGTGCATGCATGGTTTCATATATGTTTAATGCATCATTTTCAATTTGATATGGGCTTAGTAGCCATCTTTACTAGCTGAAATCATATCTGCCAAGAAAAATATTGGCTTAATCTGGGCTATAGTATGATGACCTTATGTGTATGATTTGGGAATGTGTAATAAGTGTAAGGCTGAGATTCAATTAATGCGATGATTGAGTTCATCATGTTAATTTTGACTCTTTTCTTATCTACAATAATGGAAACTTAACAGAAGCTACCTTGAAGGATGTCACTTTTAACTGTGAATATAGATTCATGATTGATGTATGTGCATTAATTTGATGTGTTAAAATATGATTTGGTCATACATTCTTAATGAGTAAGAATGAAATTCCTATGATTTATTTGACATTATTTTGTGTTATTTGGGTTGACATTATATAACTATAAATTACTCAGATACCAGGTTATGGTATGACCTTCCTAATAAACAAGAGGATTAAATGACTTGTGCATGAATGGTCGTGGAAGCCATTTTAAGGAACACGTGAAGGTTATGTGTTCCTCAATTTATGTATGGGTGTGGAATCCATACTAGAATATATCTATCAGTTAAGGTATTGGTGTGGAATCCATACTAACATATATTTATGAGCTAAGTAATTCTTCTGGTTAGAATGAACAAATTATTTTGATGAAATCTCATAGTCATGATTAAGGAGTATTGATTGTGTAATTACTACCCTGCACGAAAGGGCCATTGTGTAATTAAATCTAAATGGATAGAGGTTCAAAACATTAATTTTCTTGAGATTGAATCCATTATTTTCATTTTCTTACAAATGAAGATACTAATATTGGTATAGTGAACACCATTAGGTGGTTTAGAATGATTGGAATAACTAGTTTTGATATATGGATTCAAGTGTGAAGTAGGTATATATCCTCTAGTATTGTAATTCTTTTGTACATGTTGGATTTAGGTAGAATTAAATTGATTTTCAAATTCTTGAAATGTAGAAAAATATTATTGTGATAAGTTGATGAAATATCTTTTCTATTGGCTTAAGACAAATTAGGTCTAGGAAATGCCATAATAGTCTCCTTAATGATTTTATCAATTGCATATTGGTGGAATTATATTTAACTAATTAATTAGAGAAATTATGAGTATTGAACTCATGAAATTCTCTAAACTATTGTTAGTTAGGCGATCGAGTCAAAATTCATATTTTTTATCAACTTGATGAATTACTTTCTTGGAATTTGATTAACTTGTAAATTGTTAAGTGAATAACATGTTTAGAAGATAAACATTTTTTGTGGTGAGGACTTTGTTTTATTTGAAAAGGTGTATGATTAATGAAAAGATAATTTGAATTCTTGTTTTATAAGAATATGTGCTTGTGATATTTTTCTCTAAGGAGATTGAGATCACATTTTGATGAATTGGAATTATTGCATGAATTAGAAGCCTAAGATTATTGTATTGTATGTGGAATGGAAGTGATTGTTGGAATGAGTAATTTGTGCTTGGATGTATAATTTTATGAGTAGTTATTGGTCCTACAAAAGGTTGTAATATTTTGAGAGGGTGGTAATTCTCCTTAAAAAAGGGGGGGGCTTAGCTTTAGGATATAAATTCACTTGTGATAGTTTAAATCTTATTTAAATTCAACAAGATTCTTAATATTTAGAGAAGTGTATGGTTTTCGTAACTTGTTTTTGTGTATGTATTAATATTAAGGAATAAGACCTGAAACCAAATGAATTGATTAATTATTGAATATAAATAATGAGTGATTTTATAGTTGGAAAACAAATTGACTTACAGTTATCAAGGTAGATTCAATAATATAGATACCGTAATTGCATAATTATGAGAGTTGTTCTTTATTAGAATCCACTTTTAAAAATATATCATTAATTTGCTTTCGGAATGAATATCTTCTAACAATGTCATTCATAGTTAATTCTCAAGTAAGAGAAGTGAATAATAATGAATATTATGGGAACAAAGGAATGGTCTATAATGCGTAAGTGGGTCCATAAGGATTGTATGGAACCTTAGCTTGTTAGTTCTAAAAAAAAATTGGTGTCTTGAACCTCAAATTCTGATTTTTCCTAAAGAGTAAACATTTAGTAAAAACTATAGGTAGATCCTAAATATTTTGATTGCAAGGATGTCTTATGGAATGAAAAGGGGAAAATTGGAATGATAAGACATAAATCAAGTGGGATGTAAGAGTGATTTTTATATATGACATCAAGTTTTGTTGTGTAGTTTCGTTGGCAATTGTATGTGGATGATTTTATTCTTCTTGTATGCAAAATTGATTGTGAGACGGGATGGGCCATAATTGTTGTTTATACAACCAATGTGTGAGCTATTTATAGCTTGGAAAACTCAACATACTATATAACCAATAAGATGACACATGTAGGATTCATGCAGACTATGAGAAAGAAAAACATGTAGAATGTCAAATTATTATAGATAACTTAAGTAAATTTCATATCAATTACATAAAATAGTATTTTGATATGGTACTACAAATTTTATGGCTAGTTTTGAATATAGAAATCTTTGGCATTCTATATCAAAACATGCCTAATATGGCATGTATATATTATCTACCTAATTAAGAATGGCATGTTTTCTTTTTCATGGAGTTGCTTCCAATTTAGCAAACATTAAACTATGGATTGGCATGAAGAAAAAGAAATCAAATAAATATACCCAAGGTTAACACCTTATTGATAGGAGAATAAAAAAGAACTAAGTATCTTATGGTTGTAGGAAAAACTTTGGGCCAAGTTTAGCCCAAGAGGGGATTATGTAGGTTCCCTTCTTGGTGAGATAGCTTTAATGACACTTCAAGAGGGTGATTTTAATGCAGCGATATAAAGATTATGCATGTTATACTTATGTATATGCTTGTATGCTATAGACCTGGTTTAGTTCATGCAGTTGCTACATGCTTATGATAAAGATTGATTTTAGTAATATTGATTTTGGTTAAGTGCATATTATCGATGTTTTCTCTTTTTGTATCTTAGTTTTGACATAAGTGTATGGCATGGATGGTGATCCAGGATTGAGACACAGAGATCCATGGATGATCATGGTTATGTGAACATATGGTTAATTATGATTTATGTATGATACATGATTTTTATGATTATATATGCTTGATCTTGTACTAAGGAGGATATGGCAGGGGACTTGGTAATTTCAAACAAGGATGCTCGAGTTATAAATGACTATGGAAGTCATGCACAATCCTTGGTAAAATGTGAATAATTTAATTATTAAATTCATTTGATTCCTTTGATCTATGATATTGTGATGTGTGTAGGTCTTGGAAAAAGACCATACCAATGAACCATCAGATGGGTATGAGCTCACAATCAATACTTAAGGTGAAGCACAAAGCTTCAAAGTAGAATAGATGAGAAGCCAAGGAAATTACAGCGTGGAGTCCTAAATCCATGAAAGATAAAGGTGTGGAGTCTTGGATATATCATAAAAGCGTTAGGGTGCCGAGTACTAAATCCATGAAAGATAAAGACGTGGGGTCTTGGATCTATAATAAAATGTTTAGGGCATGGAATATTGAATATTTAAAAATATCAAGGTGTGGAATCTTGGATATTTAGAGTAGACTAGGGTGCAAAGTCCTTAATCTACGAAGGCATGAAGATGCATGCAATAGGGGTGCGGAATCCCTATTCTTTGAAATAAAAATACCACTCATGGGAAGCTTAGGGATGAATTTCCTTAATAAAACCTCCTTTCTAACAATCCTAGAGTGACTTTATCAAAATATAAAGTCATGTATAACATCTCAAGCATGACTTTCCAAAAATATTAAATCACCTTGCATAAATTGGCAATCAAGCGTAGTTGAAGGAAAATCACTTAATTTATCATTAATCAATCCTAATAGTTCAATCTCGACTTAATCCTCAATATTATTATTATTATTATTATCTTTTATGGGACTATGATATTATTATTAAAAAGGGAATTATAAGTCACCTTCATCTCCTTAATCACTTCACACTTCTCTCCTTGGTGATTCTCATGGCTCTATGTAACTCTCTCTCTCTTTGAATAATACAATACACTCTCTTTTATCCACTCATAAAGGAATGGCATATTCCTCTTACACTCATTAAAAACATGTAATAAAAGATTCCTCTTATTCTCTCTTTATTGCATATGTTACACTCTCATTAACTAAGACATGCATACCTCTCCTTAATGGCATGAGTTATACTCCTCTAAATGGAATACAAGGCATGTGTATTACTCCTCCTTTATGACAATAATTGTTTCTCCTACTATATATGTGTCTCATCTATTCTAACTTGGGGAGGTGCATGGTGATACCAATATTTTGAGAGATTTGAAGAAGTTTGTGAGAGAGAGAGAGATATGGAGAGTAGCCAAAAGATAATCTAAATTACTAATTATCTCTACCCAATGGAGTTGAACATGAGTGGTATTGAGCGGAAGTAAAAATTATATTCCTCAGATTTCCTTGTATATATCTCTACTTCTATATATTGGTACTGCTTGTGAGCTCTTACAACTCGTGGGTTCTAGGGGGAGAAGTTATCCTTGGATATGGTTGGGTGGAAAACTGGATGGTTCAAATGAGATGGTTAAGGGATCAAAGATGGATCATATTCTCATCAATTGGATTTGAATATCTCTTCAGGTATAATTGTTAATGTCCTAAAATTATAGTATAGATTTAGCATAAAATAAAAAGTAGAAATTTAAATTGTTGTAAGAATATATTTTTTGTTTAATCTTGTGTTATTTAGAATCTTATTAGATGGTTGGAAATGAAGACTAAGAGTAGTTTATATGAATGGATGTTTAGATCTCAATATGTTATGGAATTATTATTGGTGTAGTATATTGTACTAACATTGGTATTATAGAATTTGAGAAAGGAAATCCAGATATTGTTGAAGGTAATTGCAATAAAGAAGTTCCAAAGGACTTGGGTAAGAGTTCCATGAGTTATTGTTTTGTTTTAAGTAATTAGAGGCATGTTTTAGAAAGGATTTTAGGATATTTTGAAAAGTGTTTAAAAAAATCCATGAATAGGAAATGCTATTTTTTTTAATCATTATGCATGAGTAAGTGTTAATTTGGATCATACAAGAGCAGGAAAAGGATGCATACCCGTAATATACCTTGAGGATTCACTAGATCCGCCATTAAACTAAAAATTCAAAAAAGAAGAAGATGGAATCCAATCATTTCAAAGAGAATCATTGAGATAATTCTAAATCATTATGTATTGCAATAGTTCAAGATGATTGCCATGTGTTTATAGGAATGATTGAATAAAAATAATGTTTGATAAATCTTAAAGACCTTTAATTCACTTACAGTGGATGAAATGATTTTGAAAGGAATTTAGACAATACATAAGTAATTACAATTTAATTATAGGTTTTTATTTGTTTTGCATGGCTGTAGATTTAATCTTGCATGCCATTTGTTTGATAAAATTTGCAAATGAAATTCGTGGAGTCAACATATTTGCTATGTTTTTTTAAATGAATGTATGCATTTTTTCTTACCGATTCAGGACAACATCAGGGGCTATCTGTGCCATTAAGCCTTGTAACCCCCAATTTAATTCCAAAAAAACACTTTTCAAAATATGGATCATAAATTTGGACGATTTTGCAGATTGTTGTTGTTAGTTATGTGTGTTTGTTATCAAGTCTCTAATGAAATACTGAGATTATTTAGTACCTATTTGAAGATGCCAACATTTCAAGTTTCAATTTCTGAATTTATGAGATAAATAGATTGAAGAAGAATCTCAAACTCATTGCTGCCAAGTGTTTGAAAAAATGCCTCAATGGCTTTTGATTGCATGCTTGCAAAATGTTTGTCAAAATTCCTCAATGGCTATAGATTGCATGTTTGGTAAGTGTTTGTCAAAAGACTTGAATGGTTGTAGCTTTTGTGCATATAAACTGTTAGAGTAAAAGTCTTACCACCATAGTTTTTTATGTAGTAGAAATTTATGAATAGACTATTTCATGGACGTAGCTTCCTATGTCTGCAAGTTTTTGTTATGAATGTGAAAATGAATTTAATAATTTGTTGAAGTGTGAATAGAGAATGGTACATTTGTTAGTTTTATTATCTAAATATTTCTTGAAAAAAGGGGGGGTTGTTGTTGGAAACAATTTTATAGTGACTAATTCTATAGGATTTTGTGAAAGTGAGCATATTAAGTTTTGTTTGAGTTACATGTATTCATGGGTGCATTCTCGTGGTTCAATGACTATAGAAAGAAACTTGTTGAACCAAATTTATGCGGGTCCATTGTTTTACTTAGCACTTTTTGAAGAATAATATGCTCATGGATTTGTAACAATAGTTGATCTTGCTGTAACATTTATTATACAAATCATGATTGAAGCATTGCCTTAATAATTGAGATTGTGAGTTTTTAAATGATGAATTTGGAAATGTTGTTTGGTTAATATATTTTGTGATTCCATTTCATAAACATATCATATTTATTAGATTTACAGATGAAGGGAGGCATATTCTTCGCTCGGTTACCTTGCTATAGGTAGGTTAATACTCATACACTTATATGTGATTTTTGTAATAGAAGCATGATATTTTTGTAGTTATGATATCAAGATTCAATAGGTGGATCTTATTTAGCATAATATAGGAAATCAAATAGGTTGATATAGCTCAATTTCCACACACGGAATTATGGTGAAATTTATTTTTAGTCTTACGTAGAGCTCGTGTATAAGTATGAAAAGAGCACATGTTATCATCTTTTAAACTTGAGAGGAAATGTGTTTTGGTAGTGGTTTTAAGTGAACGTTATCCTTGACTTCTTATGTGATATTCTTAGATTGAAATATATGAAAGGACATGATTACATGATAATTAAGTTCATAATGCTTAATAGAAAAAATATGAGTATTAGTGATTAATGTGACCTCTACTTCTCAATATTATTTATGGTTGGTAAGGTGGGACCTTACAATGAGGATGACGATGACAATGATGATGTTTTTGATGATGATGATGGTAATGATGATTATCATGACGATGATGAATATGATGATGATTATGGTGATGTTAAATATGAAGTGGATAAAAAAGATGACGATGATGACAATGATGATTATGATGACAACGATGATGATGATGATGAATATGACAAAGATGATGGTGATTATAATAGTGTTTATAATGATGAAGATGATGAAAAATATGATGATGAAGGGTAAGATTTTTTCTCAAATAGAAGGGTAAGGAGTTTTCTCAAACTATGGACTATGAAGTACATTATAAGCCCACAACTGGTAAATAGTAATCAATAATTTCATCTCCTTTACATTTATATATGTTATAAATTTTTTGTTTGATTGTCAAATTCTTTCTATGAGTCGTATTTGGGTGTCAAAACCATCCCATATAATCAATGCATGAATATACCATAACCATGTCAAATTTCAATGCATATGATCACAAACTGAAAACATTTCAACGTTGGTACCATTCTCAAGTCACCTCACAAAGAGATCAAGAGACTTTTGTTGACCACATGAAATCAATTCACAGAAACTTGCAAAGAATAGATAGTGAAAAACAATAAATTATATAATCAACTTATAACACTTTCATATGATGATGATGGTGATGATAATAATGGTAGTAGAGCAACAAATATATTCGTCAACACAAATCATTAGGTCATCAATAATGAAAAAGTATTATCATTTGTTAGTAAAATGTTGCATAATCAATCAATTATAAACTAGATTTTAACACCTAAACATTAGTTTAGTCAATTTTCTAAAAATAATTATGAGACCCCCTTGTGGGAACATTTTTGTTACTTTCCATGATGTATAAGAGTCCACAATTTATAGAGGCTCAACATGATGACAAATATTTTGGAATATTTGATGGCCTAGCTGTTGTACCAAGTTGGGAACCTAGAAGGTCCTCCTTAAACTTAGGGGATTATTTGAAGGTTTTGGATCATTACATTCATGAAGAATATCATCCTAGAAACAAATGTCAATATATTATATTTATGTATGTCTATAAAGAAACTATAAAGATACAGATACAATAATCCAAAACATGTTTATTCATTGTCCATCATATTTAGATAAGTAAATTTTAGTATCAAGTTTGAAGTTAGGGTGGAAATACCACGTTTTCAATGTAAAGCTTAATCAATGTGTTGAAAAATAACTAAATGATAGTAAAGAGGCTACATTCTTCCTCATTTGGAAAGTAATCATTGCAAAAAAGCATGATGAAATAAAAAATTAGGATATATATATATATATATATATATATATATATATATATATATATATATATATATCTTAGGCCTGGGAAATGAATAGGGTAAATGTTGAAAATTAAATCCTAGGTGGAGAAATTGCTAGGGTAAATGTTAAATATCATTCGAAACCTAAAGATAGAATTTTTGATATTAGAGGTTGAAGTGTATAGGAGGTAGACAAGGTGATGTGACATAAGAAAATTGGGAGTGACAGTTCAAAATCATAAAGTGCATGTGTGTTTGGGTGGGCATTTGACCTATGGAACTCAATCCATAAAAATGTATGATGCTTATATGTTTGCTAGGATTACGCAATAACTAAGAGGACCAAGAGAGGATAAAATATATAAGGGTGGAGGATAGAGCTCAAGGAAACTATTGAGTCAAAAAATTTCTAAGTGGGCAAGAAACCAAAATAAGTAGAAACAAATAATAGGAATATGGGGTTGAAGAGAAGCTTAAAACATACTTAACACCATGATGAATGGAATGAAACATGTTTGAAATAATTGTTTAAAATTTAACACGAAAATAATAGTAACTCAAAAAATATTGCTCTTTTTATCCACTTGGTGAAAATTCATTTTAGAAAATAGTAATAATTCAAAACATATTACTAACTTATACACTTTGTCAAAATTCCTTTTATACATTTTGGAATGGGTTTATAATTAACTGCTTGAGTAATTATATATAATCCAAGAATTTGATTGTCATTTGATCGTTGAATTATTTTTGTGAGTTGCAATTGAGTCTCAAAACCCTCCCATATCATCAATACATGCATCTACCATAACCATGTCAAAATTTCAATGCATACGAGCACAAATTGAAAATATTTCAATGTTGGCCCCATTCTCAAGTCACATCTCGACTCGCTCAAGAGACATCTGTAGCCCTCGTGAAAAATAATTAGCTCATCAATTAAAAAATATATATTATCATTTGTTAGTGACATGTTGCATAATCAATCAATTATAAACCAACTTTTAGCACTTAAATATTAATTTAGTTAGTTTTCTAAAAATCATTATGTGGCCTCGTTGTGGTAACTCTATTCATTCGTTGTCATGGGTCTACCTTACTTATTTTTTGTAGGTTCTCCTTTCCAGTTCAGGTCGACCCACCAACTCATCACATGAGCACCTTGGCATGCCCAACACATGACACCAATGGGCACACTAGTGCTTTGCCTTCATGTGGGCACACTAGTGCTCTGCCTTCATGTGAGCACACCCAAGGTGTAGGAGTTCACGTTGTTGTACAAATTAGTAAAAAAAAAATCATTAGCTCACTAATGAAAACAAAATATTGTCATTTGTTAGTACCATTATGCATAATCAATCAATTATAAACCAACTTTTAACACCTAAACATTAATTTAGTTAATTTTATAAAAATAATTGAGACCCCCTGATGGAAACTCTATTTATGGGAAATCATGGGCCAACCTTAACTTTTTTTTGTTGAGGTTCCCCTGGAAACTCGGGCTGACCCAACAACTCATCGAACAAGTGCCCTAGTGTGCCAAACACATGACACCCCATGGGTGCCCAAGCACCCTGCCTTTGTGTGGGCACACCTAGGGTGTGAGCGTCCACCCTTCCATACAAATCAATCAACACGAATCATTATTTCATTGATGACAAAACAATATTATCATTTTTCAGAACCATGTTGCATAATCAATCAATTATAAACTGACGTTTAACACTTGAACATCAATTTAGTCAATTTTCTGAAAATTATTATGAGACCCCTAGTGGGAACTCTATTCATGGGCAGTCTTGGGTCGACCTTACTTCTTTTGTATGGATGCCCCTTTCAAAGTTGGCCTGACCCACCAAATCATCACATGGGTGCCCCTACCAGGTGGGTGCCCTCAAGTGCAAAGCATGTGATTCCCCCATGGGTGCTCAGGTGCCTCGCCTTCATGCAAATGTGCCCAAGGTGCGGGTGTTCACCCCGTTGTGCAAATCAATCAACATAAATCATTAACTCACCAATGAAAACAAAATATTATAATTTTTTAGTAGCATGCTCCATAATCAATCAATTATAAACTAGATTTTAATACCTAAACATTAATTTTCTAAATTTTCTAAATTTTCTTATGAGAACCCCTTATGGGAACTCTCCTCATGGGAATTCATTGGTCGAACTTACTTCTTTTTTGTAAGTGCTCCTTACCAAGTTGGTCCAATCAACCAAGTTTTTGCACAAGTGCCTTGGCATGCCAAGCATGCTATTGTTCCTTAAGAAACCAATTTCCTAGCTGTAGGGAAATTGTGCTTAAGACAATAATAAATATCACTTACAGTCACTTATTATTTGTTGTGTTCTCAAATGAAAGACCTAGAAAAACTTAGTCTTTAATTCTTAATACATGTATGACCAGAACATCTCAGAATGCCATTTTTTGCTAGATATAAATGATGAATGAAGAAAGTTTGAAGGAAAAGTTAAAGATAGTATGCTAATCTTTCACAGAAACTACTATCCATTGCTTAGAGGAATTATGAGAATGAGAACTAAATCACAGACAACATGCTAATCTTTAACAGAAACTATTATCTATAATTTAGAAAGGAATTGAGGACTTCATGTATAGGAGTTCTCTTTAAGGAAATTTAACCTTATCTACATAAGTAAATAAAGACTTGCTACTTCATTACTATACTTGAAAAGAAGAAAACATAGCATGACACATTACAGAGAAGCTTACAAAATTATATGCAACAACTCATGGGAACTTCTGATTCTTTCATTATTCAATGATGATACCAGGAATATAGTAGCTCAGTCTTCAAGTCCTCCAAAGTTCGAACCACCCACCCTTTCTCTCTAAATTTTCTTCCTTTTATACATTTGTGGAATAATTGCTGATCTCTACAACTGCCAAACTACTAAACTGTTTTTTTAATTATCTGAATTATAAAATATTACATAATTTTACAGAGGTTTAAAGATACCTCAAAGAACATAAAATAATAGAAAGGAACTAAATTTAGAAGAGTACAATAATGGTTGACTTGCTCTACTAATCCGTCGTTGAATTCCTCTGTAAATGCCTTAATCCACTTTAATCCTAATGCACTGTGTTAGACTTGTATAATCCTGGGCTTACACATGTGTTGAATACATTTTAATTAACCAAAACACAAAAAACCCAACCGATTTCCTTTTCTTCAAATGCATTAATTCTTCAAAACTGCCCTTTTTCCATTCTATACTTTATAACGAAAATATACCGTAAGATATGCTTTTTCCGCTTATGGCAATCGGTTCAAAAACCATATATATAAATATTATAATGGCCATAGACCTGACGGAATAATTAACCATAATGCATGTAATATCGGGTCCGGCCATTGTAAATCGCAATCAGCGATCGGCGAGATCATATATATATATATATATATATAAATATATAGATATGTTGTGCAATAGCCGTAGACCTGACGGAACTATAAATCGTAGCGTAATCCATATCGGGTTCGGCTTGCCGTTACCGTGGACCCGCCGAAGTTATAAATGCAACACATAATCTTTTAGGTTTGGCCTACCCATATCACTATCAGCATAGTTATATGTGTATATATTAAAACAATGTGATAGCGCAGACCCGCCAGCTTATAAAATATAACATAAATGTATTTCGGGTTTGCCATTGTGAGTCACAATCGGCAGATCCCAACGTTCATGGCTCTGCAGTGTTGTGGACCTGACAGGACTTTAAACCACAACATATTTACCTTTCGGGTCTAGCCCTTCAATGTTTTAACGCGTGTTTCTTTATAAACCCGATATATTACATATATATGTATATATGGTTATGGCTTCATTTATATTACGATTTAAATTTATTATATGGACAATTTCTTTATACTTATTCCTTTTCCGATCTTGATGTATTATAATTACCTTATCCTTAGGCTTTGCGAAATGGAAAATCATAAAGGGTTTCATTGCAATTGAACCCCCTTAGTGATTTTAGGCCACATTTTGTGATAAAATTAACAAATAAGGCTTAGATCACAATATAGGCTACAACATCTGGCTCCACTTGGGGATAGTGCTTTTGCCCCAGAAGCACTAAGAATCACATATCAGTGCTTTATCCTTTGGGCATGGAGTCACATATTGCTTTGCCAAGCTTAACTGTGTGAAAATCTATACAGTGACCCCACGCCAATATCTGAGTGATTAGATGCTTGTGCTCTCATAACAAACTATTGAGAATCATAGATTAGTAGCCTTAGTTGAGCATGGAGTCCAAAACTATAAAAACCTTGAAATTTTGCAATCGAAAACCTAACAATCTTGAATTTTAACCCCTCTGCAAACCAGTCTCCAATTGGGAAAATCACCCTTATTCATCCACTAATGATTAAACTGAGGAACTACAACTTGAAACCAAATGCTCAACACATAAGCTTATTTATGTACAAGTTCCTACATATGTACATGACTGACATCAATCAGGTGAAGTTAATCTTCCAATGATACCAGATTAGCATTTGAGTGCTTAATCCAGAACCATTCTGCCAACGAATCTTGAAAATGTCATTCATCCTGAACAAAAAATAAGTTATGCATAAAATCATCTCACAACAAAAATTAGAAGTATACCCACAAAATGATATTTGTAGACTGCTGATAAACTCCTCCATGTAATATGCCATAGGATCTTCGAGAATATAAAAAAGAAATTGTTCTTGATCGGCTCCAAAAAAGGAATTCTCTATGTATGAAGGTTCTTTCTCAAATAGACCTTCTGTTGGGATACTATGCTTAATAGAACAATCAGTAACATCTTTAAGAAAATGATCTATGTCACTTTCATGTCTCCACTTTCCACTTCTAAGCTTTGATTGAAAATAACTTGTAATTGTAACTTTAGAAAGGAAAAGGAAAATTTTCACATTATTATACGGCATATGATCAACTTCAAATAGATTATTTACCTCTGATCCATAGGCATCATTGTGTTCTTCATTGCACTAATATAAAATATCTCTATCAACTTCCTTTTTACATGAGATAGCCTCTTTTTCTATGATAGAGGGCTCAATATATTGTTTTCCAACACATTCCACTTGGTGGTTTCTTCCTATAGGTTCAACACCCAACTGATAAACTTGAAGAGCTTCATCCTACTCCCCATTTAAAACACTTTAATTATAGATAGGAGGATCATCAAATTTAACCAAATAAGAACTCTGGGGATTTATTTGCAACTTAATTATTTCTTCCTACTCTCGACTGCTGAGAAGAAATTCTTGATGCATGCTTGAACATTCCTCTATCTAAATACTATCTTGATCTGCTTAGAACAGAGTCAACCAATTCTCTGCTTGGGAGGTTATTGAAAAATTTTCTACATCATTTTGAGAAAATGATAGTTCTTCACTTTCAGAGACTTGTTCATAACTCTGAATGCTTGATATATTTTCATCAACATCATTAGTTTCTTCAATAGGATCATCATGAGCTTTTAAAGTTTTTTTAGCACAATAATATTCACAAAAATATTCTGAAAGAAACTTGTGTGGATAATAAATTCTACAAGAAGAACTGAATACTGAATGGAAATCTTTCAAAGATGAAATCCTTGCAAAAGGCAAAGACCTAAACCAAGTCCTAGCTTCTTGATCCAAAGAAAACATAAACAGTTCCATCTTAACATCTTCATGAAAGATGCCCTACTGCTCCAAGAGCAACACATAACCTTTCGGGTCCGACCTACCCATATCGCTATCGACATAGTTATATGTGTATGTATTAAAAAAATGCGATAGCGCGGACCTGCCATCTTATAAAATATAACATAAATGTATTTCTGGTCCGCCATCGCGAGTCGTAATCGGTGGATCCCAAAGTTCATGGCTCTGCGGTGTGGCGGACCCGACGGGACTTTAAACCACAACATATTTACCTTTCAGGTCCAACCCTTCAATGTTTTAATGCTTGTTTCTTTATAAACCCAATATATTACATATATATGTATATATGGTTATGGCTCCATTTATATTACAATTTAAATTTATTATATGGGCAATTTCTTTATAATTATTCCTTTTGTGATCTTGATGTATTATAATTCCCTTATCTTTAGACTTTATGAAATGTAAAATCATAAAGGGTTTCATTGAGATTGAACCCCCTTAATGATTTTAGGCCACATTTTGTGATAAAATTAACAAATAAGGCTTAGATCACAATTTAGGCTACAACACATGCGATGCCCCATGGGTGTCTAAGCGCCTCGCCTTTATGTAGACACTTATAGGGCGTAGGCATTTTCCTTGTCATGTAAATCAATCAACACAAATCAATAGCTCATCAATGACAACAAAATATTATCATTTTTCAGTACCATGGTTCACAATCAATCAATTATAAACTGATTTTTAACACCTAAACATTAATTTAGTTAATTTTCTAAAAATCAATATGAGACCCTTTGGAGGGAACTCTATTCATGGGCAGTTGTGGAATGACCTTACTTCTTTTGTGTGGGTTCCCCTTGCCAATCAGACAGACCCACCAACTTGTCACACGTGCACCCCTGTTGGGTGGGCGCCCTGGCGTGCCCAACACACGAAACCCCATGGAAGCCTAGGCAACCCACCTTTGTGTGGGCGCGCCTAGGGTGCAGGCGTTCACCCTATCATACAAATTAGCTAACACAAATCATTATCTCATCAATGACAACAAAATATTATCATTTGTTAGTACCATGTTGCATAATCAATCAATTACAAACTGATTTTTAACACTTAAACAATAATTTAGTCAATTTTCTAAAAATCATTATGAGACCCCTTGGTGGGAACTTTATTCATGGGCAGTCATGGGTTGACCTTACTTATTTTTTACAGGCGCACTTTGCCAAGTTAGGTCAAACTACCAATTCATTTCATGGGATCCCCTGTGGGGCAAGTGCCCCTGGGGTGCGTAACATGTGATGCCCCCATGGGTGCCCAGGTGCCCTACCTTCGTGTGGGCACGCCCAAGGTGCTAGTATTCACTCTATTCTGAAAATTGGTCAACATGAATCATTATCTCATAAATGACAACAAAATATTATCATTTTTTAGTAACATGTTGCATAATCAATTAATTATAAACTAGCTCTTAACACCTAAAGATTAATTTAGTCAATTTTATAAAAATCAATGTGAGACACCCTTGTGGCAAATCTATTCACAGGTAGTCATGGGTAGAACTTACTTATTTTGTGCAAGCACCCCTTGCCAAGTCGAGTTGACCCAAGATCTTGTCACATGGGCACTCCTATCGGGAAGGTGCCCTGGCTTGCCTAGCATGTGATGCTCCATGGGCACCTGGTTGCCCCACCTTCATGCTAGCATCCCTAGGGTGCAGATGTTCATCCTCTATGAAAATTAGTCAACAAAAATCATTATCTCATCAATGAAAACAAAATATTATCATTTTTTAGTACGATGTTGCATAATCAATCAATGATAAACTAGATTTTAACACCTAAACATCAATTTAGTCAATTTTCTAAAAATCATTATGAGACTTGCTTGTGGCAATTCTGTTCATGGGCAGTCATGGGCTGACCTTACTTGTTTTTTGTGGGCTCCCCTTGCCAAGCCAGGTTGTAACACCCTCCAGGGTAAATGTGCATTTAAACCAGCATAATAGGAACATAAATACAATAAACATATCAGCCATCAAAATCCATATATATATATATATAGATAGATAGATAGATAGATAGATATTAGTACATCTGCACATGAAAATCAAGGGAATGAATTTTTCATTAATAAATGCAATGAACCAACCAGTGATGGGACTAAAACATTCCACCCGACCATAGATTAGCTGAGCCAAGTCTCTCTTCATCCAATCACCCTCGTGCCATATTCCAAGCATGAATGTGGGACTCATAGAACACATCAAAAACACCAATCAATGTGGATGCCACATGACTTCTCTGCCTACATCGTGAGGAATTTGAGTACCTCCTAGTCTCTCAGGCTTTACCATGTATCTGTAGTCTGATCCAGGGATCACTAGGCCCTACACTGAGACATACTCTCCAGTCTTTACCATTTATTCCATCCCATAATCACTAGGCCCAACGAAGAGAAAATCGACCTCTTGACTTTATCATATATCTCACCATTCACCAACAAGGATTCCTAGGCCCACCGAAGCACACAATCTGGATTTACACAACCTACAGTCAAGTTCAATGGTTACTAGGTCAGTGGCTCTATGTATCCTCAGTCTGGTTCAGAGATCACTAACACCATGTGTTTGTCAATTCCGAGATCCACCCCACTCAACTTCGAATCCAATTCGTCCATCCCCCACAAAATGCATGAGAGAACCCATCTCATCAAAGTTATCAAGAAATGGCAAGGCTAGGCTGAAAATACTATCACACCTGGAAAAACCCATGCCATGGTAGAAAAGAAACACATACAATCCCATGCATGCCAAATCTAGCAAGCAAAATACACATGCAAGTTGATACCTACAATGAAGTCTGTTGTAACTTCTTGATCCTACCTTTCACTGCTTGATCTTTTCTTCCTCTTACCTTCTTTTCCTTTCTTGCCCCAATGCCAAAGTGCTCCAAGGAAACTCTAAGTGTCCAAGAGTATGAGAGAGAGAGAATAATCAGAGAGCTCCAAAACTGAACTAACCAAGTCTTGCCCACTAATCCTCAGAAGACATTTTATTAATGAGGCCTCTATGTTCTTCATTTTCCATTATTTTCCTTCAATTTCCTCCTCACATGCAACACGTGACCTTTCACCTTCCTTTTCTCCTAATTTCCATTATTTTCATAAATAAAAGTGCCAAAATACCTTTTTGCCTCTTTAATGCCTTAGCCATTTCCTTTTCCAATTTCCTTAGCCATAAACAACCAAATGAACACACAATAGGATTTCCTGCCCAGCATTCAGCATGGAATATGTGTCCGACTCATCTGTGGTTATTGTTTTTAACATTTATTACATGGAATTTTCACTAGGGCTGTTATAGAACCCTCCCCCTTGGGGGAATATTGTCCTCAATGTTCAATGACACCTATAACCAAAAGACTTTTGAAAACAAAAAAAACTGCCCATGGAGCTTTATAACACAGCTTGTCGCAATATTTACAACGAAAGATCTTCTCAAAATCAAAACATCTTGAGAACATGACAACATATCGCATATTAGAGCTTTATAATGTAGCTCATTACGATATTTACAATAACCACATATACATATACACATATGCACATTTTCTCAACCAACAAATAAAATAATATGACACCTACATCAACAATAAGGGAATCTAGAGGCTCAAACCTCCACACTCAAAGTAATACCAAGATCCATCTCCTTCCCAGGAAGTCTAGGATCCACTGCAAAGTCAAATCTGCATCCAATGTCTAGCACTATAATCCCTCACCACTAGTCCTCTCAGTGAATAGTTACCTACTCATTGTTCCAAGGCGCACTCCCAATGTGCATCTAATTCCATGTGGGAATGCTAATGACAAAACAAATCTAGCTGTGACCTTCCCTTCTCTTCTACACAGTCCATCGGGAATCTGGTCACACCTTTCGTGCAATCACTCACCTTCCAAGTTCCACTGGCACCCCCATCCTGAGCAGTCCATCCCTTGGCAAGGCTTCCTCAAATTGAAAGATACAAAAACCAAGGCATATACCCGCCTCAACACATCATATTGGTCATAGCATGCTCATGGAAATCAATGGACACTATTGGGTACCAGTGTCCCACAATGGCCCTGCTCCTAAATACTTTACTAGCATGCTGCCGAATGTTCCAATTTCTTTATTTCTGCTGCTAATTCTTGCAGTCGATTTCGACCACTCAACCGAGCATGTTCATGCATTCGTGTACCAAGCACATAACTTCCATTAGATTTAAAATAAATTGAAATAAATTCACATCATACCTCATTGGTAGCTCATCAATAAGGTATATTTTCAATCTTGTTCGCTTCCTGTCACAAGTCAAACTAGCATATTTGACCCAATCAACATGTATAAATATATCACGTCAAGTTAGCTCAAAACATAACCATCAAAATCATAAATTATATGTAGCCATGATAAACCAAAATCATAAATCACATATAATCATCATATAGTAGAATCATAAATCACATGCATAATAAAACTGAAACACAATACTGATACTTGTCTTTCATTGATCGTTACTTCTACCTTTTACTTTATCCTGTACCCACTCTAGATCAATTGCCACACCCGACAATCTCCCAGTGCCTTCTTCTCAACCATGTGCATAGACACATAATGTGCATCACACACATAAAACCACATGGCATACCGTACCATGAAATACATGCATCTACACCTGACATACAACACATAAACCTACACCTAGTGTACACAATACAATGCATCCATCTATACCTGATCTGAAATACCACCCAATACATGTACCTACATAGAGTACCACACAACAAGTACACATGCCACAATACATGATCTGAATTGGATCCATAAAGAACTGTCAAAGAACCATGACTGTATCAGGTCGGGATGAACATCAAAGAAATCAAAACCGCGATCAAAAACACCCCTGAACCAATGGCAATGGCAGCCAGCATGGAACGACGAGGACCTAGGTGAAAGCGCGCTGACCAAGGCCCATGGAGACGGTGTGAGAGGCCGAATTAGCCCCTGGGAGGCCCAGATTGGGAAACAGAGGTGGATTTTGATGCACGATTATCGCACATCGCTGGGCAAAAAGGGCTTGAAATGGGGAAGCCTTGAGCACTTGGTTGTGTGGAGAGCCGGAGGACCGCGGGAAAAAAAAAAGTGTGAAAGGACAAAGGTGGAACTCGCTCCGAGAAAATGGTGGTATTGATCAGGGGCTCCTTAAACGGTAAGTGGTTTTGGATGAAAGCGGAGCGATTCCACTCAATGATCGATGCGTGGCAAGCATAGGAGAGAGAAAACTTCCGCTCATCGCACACTAACAGTCGAACAAATCAGCCATGAAAAATGAGCAAACGACGTTGGATCTGGAGGCCCTAGATTAGACAACTGAGATCATGCCTGATGGAGAAGCGAAACCGACAAGGGAATAAGCCACTGTTTGTAAAGATTTGAGGTCCGTTTTGACTGCCACGGTGGAGGAAGACTGATTCCATGATGTAACTAAAGAATGGAACGGATGAAGTAGGCTGGTGCGAGTTACAAGAGGACATGTGGCCACAACCTGTGAGCCTGATGATGACGCCGAATAGGGAACTCCAAGTGGAGCTGTAGAAGGTGATTCGACGGAGGCGGAAGAGGAACTGAACAGACATGGGAATGAATGGCTTCAAAGCCATGAATAGAGACAGAAGACACAGACAGAGATAGAGAGGGATAGAGAACCTTGAGTTACAGAGAGACCAGAATCCCAATAGGAGGACGGAACGCAGAGAACAGAAGACAGTAAAGCAAAAGTAGAACAAAATACAGAGGGCCGAGCTGACAAAAGGCAGCATTGAGCACCAGAGAGCTTGAGAGATTCAAGCCATCCCAGAGAGGATCTGTCTGGACTAAGCACCATATTGGGCTCTCTCCACTGTAGACCAGAAGGTCATAGAGCTGGTAGGCAGAAGATTCTGTGCACTCCAGTGGCTTGGGGAATCCAATAACCACCATGCCAAGAAAATTTGTTTTAGGAGAACTCAAATTGAATCCTTGTATTGTAATTCTCTACTAAGACACAATAATATAAGGCCACCATGAAAGCTGGACTGGAGATGTAGCTCTGGAGAATAGGGTGAACTCCTTATTAATTTCTTGTGTTCTTGTATTTGCTCACTATATTTCTCTGCTATCTTTCCATTTCAATTGTCTGTGTATTGGAAATCTGATCGATACGTTGCTTCAATAACATAGACACACACACCAACACATGAGTCTGTAATACCTTTAAACAATAAATCTTTAACTGATGTCACTCATAGGTTGATTATCAGATCAAGTGTTATCAGAGCTCTAGGCTGTAAGGTTAGACAAGTTTGTGTTGGTTTAGCTGTTGATGCTCACTAGATCAAAGCTCAAATTAGGAGAAGGAGAGTTGGTGGAAACTAATCCTGAAATTGGGAGAGTCTATCCTAGGAAGACAATGTCAGAGGAAGGTTCTATGGGGCCCGACCCTCAATTCCTAGAAAGTTTCCTAGCTATAAAGTCTATGGTAGAAGAAATGTATAGGGACTTTAGAAAGCATAAGGTTGAAGACTCCTCAAGTTCTAAACAAGATAAAGAAGAAGATGAGTTTCACTTCCATGACCACTCCAAGGGAAAAGGGAAAGAGGAAAGCTTTCTCACATCTCGTAATAGCCCTATGCATAATAAGAAATCATCTTTGATCAAGCTAGATGTTAAATTTGATTTTCCTATATATGATGGAGAGCTAAATGCTGAAAAGTTGGACAATTGGATTAGACAAATTGATGTGTGTTGCAGAGTACAAAACATAGACTCAGACAAGAGTAAGATTCAACTGGCAAGACTATGCCTAGGAGGCACTACCTTGGTTTGGTTGGAAGGTAGAACCAAAGCTGATATGAAAAGACATGGTAAGACTATCTCTGTCTGGAGTGAATTTGTTTCTACAATCAAAAAGAAATTCTATCCATTAGCCTACATGCAACAAGCCATGATGAGTTGGCAAACTCTCAGACAGTTGAAAGGGCAAAGTGTACAAGGGTAAACTCAAGAATTCAAAAAGAGAGCATTGATGTTGGGTATCTTATTATACTCGCCGAAGACTCTTTTGAAGTACATTGGAGGCCTACACAGCTACATGAGGCATACCATCCTCATGTTTAATCCCACTAGTATAGATGAGGTATCTGTACAAACTACTCATCTAGAAACTAGAGGAAAGAATGGAAATCCAGAAGTTGGGGGACCATCCCAACCCACTGTAAGCAAGAGCAAGGAGAAAAGAAATCAAAAGTGGAAAGCAAGGAAGGCTAACATTACACAGGAAAGCAAAGCTTCTTGAACTCACTGTAAAATGGATGGGCATGATGACGAGCATTGTTGGATTCTGCATCCAGAGCTGAGGCCTAAGAAGTTCGAGGGAAAGAAGAAGAAGAATATTGTAGCTATTCAGAAAGATTTGGGGTTAGGTTCGGGAGATGAAAAAACTATTGCAGCCACAGGTATAAAAGGTAAGACTTCTGAAGCATCTATTAGTAATTCTGCTCAATCTATTATTGATGAAGAAAATGAGAGAAAAAGACATGAGCTTTTCCATATTCCAGTTGTTTCCAAAAATCAAAAGATTTATACTTTGTTTGATCGTGGCTCACAAGTAAATCTAATTTCTGAAGCAATTGTAAAGAAATTTGGATTAGCAACTACACCTCACAAGAAACCATACCCATTAGTATGGTTGAATGATAAAACACAACTAGAAGTGACTAGACAGTGCAAACTCAACTTTTCTTTTGGGTCAACATTTGTAGATGAAGTTGAGTTAGACATAATTCCTTTGGATATATGTGGAATTGTTTTAGGAAGCCCTTAGTTGTATGATAGAAAGGTTATTTTCTATAGAGCTGAGAACAAGCATCTACTTGTTAAAGATGGAATCGAATACTTTGTAAGAGCTCATAAGCTCAAGAATAATTATACTCTCATAAACTCAGGGCAGATGAAAAGAATGATAAATTCATGCAAACAATTCTTACTGATGGTTGTAAAGGAAAAGAAACCTGATAAAACCAATGTATTTGAGGGCTGTAATGCTGAACAGCAAGCTGATATAGAAAAGGTTGTTTCAAAGTATGATGTCTTATTTCAAGAACCTAAAGGTCTGCCACCCAAAAAGGGAATAGTACATGATATTATTTTGTAGCAAGATGTTCCATTGCCTAACATTGGAATGTACAGGTTGTCTGCTTTAGAGAATGCTGAAATCAAGAAGCAAGTGTAGGAGTTGCTTGAGAAAGGGTTCATCAGGCCTAGCACATCGCCATGTGGGTCACCAATTGTTTTGGTGAGAAAGAAAGATGGCTCGTGGAGAATGTGCATTGATTACCGAGCACTGAATAAGATAACAATAAAAAATTGTTATCCCCTTCCTCGCATAGATGATATTTTAGATCAATTGAAGGAAGCTGTTTATTTCACCAAGTTGGATTTGCATAGTGGATACCATCATGTCAGGGTTGCAGAGCAAGATGCATGGAAGACTGCTTTCAAAAAAAAGCAGGGATTGTATGAATGGCTAGTTATGCCTTTTGGCTTAACTAATGCCCCTCCTACTTTCATGAGATTAATGAATGATGTACTCAGACCTTTTCTTGATGATTTTGTTATTGTGTAGCTGGATGACATTCTGTTTTTTAGTAAAACATGGGAAGAACATTTAAATCATGTTAAGCAAACATTAGATGTTTTTAAAAGAGAAAAACTTTATGTTAAACTCTCAAAATATGAATTTGGCAAAAAATCTCTAAACTACATGGATCATATAGTAGGGGGAGGTGAATTGAAAATAGATCCCTCTAAAGTGGCAGTCATTGTGAACTGGCCTAAACCCAGGTTTGCTACAAAAGTGAGAATCTTCTTAGGAGCAGCACAATATTGGAGGAATTTCATTTCTAACTTTTCCTCAATTTCAGCTCCCTTACATGCTTTAACAGGATTGAATAAGGTGTTTCAGTAGGGAGGCAAACATCAGAAAGCCTTCGACACCTTCAAAGAAAAGATTAGTACAACACCTGTACTAGCACTGCTAGATCTATAAAGACCATTTGAGATCCAAACTGATGCTAGTGAATATGCCATGGGAGCAATGTTGACACAGCATGGTAAACCCATATGTTATCATTCTGAGACTTTTAATCCTGTAGTAGTTAACTATCCTACATATGATAAAGAATTGTATGCATTAGTTCAGAGTGTGAAAAAGTGGAAACCTTACTTAATGGGAAAAGAGACAATAATACATACTGATCATCAACCACTTCAATATCTACACTCCCAAAATAAATTGCAGTAATTAAGACATTACAGATGGATGGGTTTTCTACAACAGTTTCATTTAGTCATCAGATATAAAAAGGGCATACATAACAAGGTTGCAGACATGTTATCTACACCCATTATGAATGCATCTACCATACTTAAGCATAATTCTATGCTACATGAAAGCTACATTTAAAAATATGCTCAGGATATGGACTTTAAAGATGTATATGCAACTTTGAGTCAACGCAAAAGAGTAGAAGAATTGGACTATCATGTGAAGGACTGACTCTTATACCATTGTGGTAAACTTTGCATTCCACAAACTAAGAGAATAAAGATAATTAGGGAAGCACACACTTCTCTGATATCAGGTCACTTT
This sequence comes from Pinus tabuliformis, assembly GCA_031772625.1. Taxonomy (NCBI): domain Eukaryota; kingdom Viridiplantae; phylum Streptophyta; class Pinopsida; order Pinales; family Pinaceae; genus Pinus; species Pinus tabuliformis. The sequence goes on from CM062817.1 coordinate 585,442,138, forward strand.
GGGGTAAGTAAAATAGTTGCATAGATGCAAAGATTTTGTTATTGGCTGAAAATGAATGAGAAAGTTTCTAGATATGTAAGAGGGTGTGCTATGTGTGCTAAAAGCAAGCCCAATAACAGAAAACTAGGCTTGTACACTCCATTTTCAGTTCCTTCTCACCCTTGGGAAAGTGTTTCGATGGATTTTGTCAAAGGACTGCCTAAATCTAGGAAAGATTGTGATTATTTATATGTAATTGTGGATAGGTTCAGTAAAATGTGTATTTTGATACCCTGTAATAAATAGATTATAGCTGAACAGACTGCAAAATTGTTCTTTGAACATGTATGGGTTCATTTTGGATTACCCACTTCCATTGTATCTGATTGAGACACCCGATTTGTGGGGAAGTTTTGGTTGAGTCTATGGGAACTGATGGACACCAAACTAAAGAAAAGCACGGCTTTTCATCCACAAATAGATGGCCAGACAGAAGTAGTAAACATGACAGTGATCCAATTACTGAGAGGATATTGTAGCAAACATCCTAATATTTGGGATGAACACTTGTGTTATGTGCAGCATGCTTACAATAGAGCAAAACACTCTTCTACACAGAGATCTTCTTTTGAGACCTATTTGGGATTCACACCAAGGTCTCATTTGGATTTTGTGTTTGGTAAAGATACCGTGGTTGATGGACACAGTGATGTGGACAGGGCAACTAGGTTCATTGAACAGATCCAGGAGATCCACCAGGCAGTACAGGAACAGCTAGAAAAGATCCAAGCCAAATACAAGGCTAGGCATGACAAGCATCAAATGGAGCATAGTTTTCAAGTTGGAGACCAAGTCTAGCTATATATCAGCAAGGACAGGATGCAAGGTGAAGGTAAAAGGCTAAAGCCTATCAGGTATGAACCCTTTAGGATACTTGAGAGGATTGGTGAAAATGCTTTTCGCCTTGATCTACCAGCTTACATGCACATCTACTCAGTTGTAAATATAGATTACTTGAGATTGTTTGAACCTTCAATGGTTGAGGACCCTGAAGAGCAAAGTTAATTGCCTTCTATTGATGACCTGATACCTGAATATATTAATGAATTGTAGGAAGACACAGTGCTGGACAGGAAGGTGAGGACGATGCACAGGGGAGATGTGAAGTACCTCAGGATTGGGCTCATAGGTTCAAAGCCAAGCAGTGCAAAGTGGATTGAGATTAGATAAGTGAGAAAGCAATACCCTCACTTAGTCGACGCTTGAAAAACAACTTTTGGTGGTCCAAAATCTTTTTCAGTGGGAAGGCCATGATTCGAATTAGATCCATAAAGAACTGTCAAAGAACCATGACTGTATCAGGTCAAGATGAACATCAAAGAAATTAGAACCACGATTAAAAACACCCCTAAACTAGTGGCAATGGTATCCAGTGTGGAATGACGAGGACCTCGGTCAAAGCGCGCTGACCGAGGCCCATGGAGACTGCGCGGGAGGTCGAATTAGTCCCTGGGAGGCCCGGATTGGGAAACAGAGGTGGATTTTGATGCGCAATTACGCATTGCTGGGCGAAAAGGGCTCGAAATGGGGAAGACCTGAGCACTCGGTCATGTGGAGAGCTGGAGAACTGTGGGCAAAAGGCGAAAAGAGCTAAAGGACAAAGGTGGGACTCGCTCTGAGAAACCGGTGGTATTGATTGGGGGCTCCTTAAATGGTAAGTGGTTTTGGATGAAAGTGGAGAAATTCACTCAACAATCGAGGCGTGGCAAGTGGAGGAGAGAGAAAACCACTGCTCATCATATGCTAACAGTCGAACAAGTCAACCGTGCAAAATGAATGAACAACATTGGATTGGGAGGCCCTAGATCGAACGACTGAGATAGCACCCGATGGAGAAGTGGAACCGACGAGGGAATAAGCCACTGTTTCTAAAGATTTTAGGTCCATTTTGACTGCCACAGTGGAGGAAGACTCATTCCATGATGTAGCTAAAGAATAGAACTGACAAATCAGGCTGGCGCGAGTTACAGGACATGTGGCCACACCCTGTGAGCCTGATGATGACGCCGAACAGGGAACTCCAAGCGTAGCTGCAGAAGGTGATTCAATGGAGGCAGAAGAGGAACCGAATAGACATGGGAACGAATGGCTTCAAAGCCATCAACAGAGACAGAAGACACAGACAAAGACAGAGAGGGACAGAGAACCCCGAGAGACAAAGAGACCAAAATCTCAAGAGGAGGAAGGAACACAGAGAACAGAAGAAAGTAAAGAAAAAGTAGAACAAAATATAGAGGGCCGAGCTAAGAAAAGGCAGCATCGAGCACTGGAGAGCTTGAGAGATTCAATCCATCCCAGAGAGGATCTATCTGGACTGAGCACCATATTGGGCTCTCTCCACTGTAGACCAGAAGGTCACAGAGCTGGTAGGCAGAAGAGTATGTGCACTCCAGTGGCTTGGGGAATCCAAGAACCACCCTGCCAAGCAACTCTGTTTCAGGAGAACTCACATTGAGTCCTTGTATTGTAATTCTCTGCTAAGACACAATAAAATAAGACCACCACTAAAAGCTGGACTGGAGATGTAGCCCTAGAGAATAGGGTGAACTCCTTAGTAATTTCTTGTGTTCTTGTATTTGCTTACTGTATTTCTCTGCTGTATTTCCATTTCAATTGTCTGCGTATTGGCAATCTGATCTATCTGTTGCTTCAATAACATAGACACACACACCAGCACATGAGTTTTTAATACCTTTAAACAATAAATCCTTAGTTGATGTCACTCATAGGGTGATTATTAGAACAATACCATGACTAGATGATGCACATACATAATACCACATGCTTTGAACACAACATGTATGACATGCACACAATACCAAACATGCACCAATACCTTATGTACCACATGTACACAATACAACCTATACGCTGGACCACCTGCACAACATGTGCACAAAATCACATGTACACAGCAACACCTGCACAATGTGTACACAATGCCACATGTACACTACACCATTATACAATGTGTACACAATACCACATGTACTTAGTACCACACACGCGATGTGTACAGGACACCATATCTACATAGCATCACATGCACGACATGTACACAACATTGCATGCTCATAGAACCCTATGTACAACATTTACATTGCACCACATGCTTATTACACCACTTGAACAATCACGCACACAACACCATCTCCACATAGCACCACATGTACAACATGCACACAACACCACTTGTACATAGCACTTCATGTACATATCATCATATGTACACAACACTGTATATCCAACATGTACATAGCACCATCTATACACAACATTGGATATCCAACATGCACAGATCACCATATGAACACACGCCGCATATATATCATGAAGACAATACAATATGTATACAACACCCCATATGCAATATTGGCACAACCCTATTTGTACCATATTGTACATAGCATTGCATAAATAACATGTACATATGCTATGTATACACTACACCACAAGTGCACACATCATAGATGCAACATGTACAACATATACAACGTATGCACAACAATAGTACCACACATCCAAAACCACATTGTCCTTACCAAGAAACCTTGCTTCCGATATCTCATTCATGATTATCCTAGCATGCCACAGACCACACTTCTTTCACTTTACTAATGTATCCTTCAAAATTACCTATCATAAGATAGACATAGGCATAATACAAGTATACAATATCAAATCATATCCACATGGTACTGACCTCATATATTTGTCGTGACTACTCTTCCCAATTGATTCCTCGTAAGACCGAGAAGCTCTTCATGTTGTTCTCCTACATAAGAAATCATTCCTCCACAAGAATGATCCTTGACAACCTTGTTAGACAGTAACATAGATACATGGATACATACATAGGTATATAAACATTAGCATAAAACAATCATGATCCTGTCAAACAATGATATACATACATACATGTATACATATATAAACTTCAACATAATCATGATCATAATAAAATTTCCAGATAACATAAGGCCAAGGTTAAGAGAACTTTCTTTATTCATGCATGACGTGCATGATTTTGAGAACAACAGTTCCTAACATAGCCAAGGCATATGATGCCTCAGATCCATTTACTCTACTTTTCTAGTTACCTTTCTCATGTCTGTATTGCCATGGTCCACTTACAACAATGTAAACTTTGAAACAGGAACTGATACTGTTACCCGTTTCGTAGAGATAGCAAAAAAGTAATCTGATTTTGAAAAGGGGTGATGCAGAACACACATGTTTTTTTTAGAGCATAGTTTTTGGCACTTTAATTTTTTTTATGTACATCATGTTTTAGAATGGTAGTGATTTTCATGCTGATTTTAAAAAGTGAGCATTCAGCATCACACTCCTTTTTTAAAAGCCCTGTTTTTTGGCTTTAAATTTTTTAATGTATAAAATGTAAATAATTATTTAGTAAATTTGATAATTTTTGAAGTGGTCGTTTTCTTCACATTTTCTTGTTTTTTATTTTAATTTTAAATTATTTTTTCGTGAGGTTTTTATTGTTTTGCATTTTTAAATTAGAAGGTCGATATTTAGACTTTTCGATATTGTACATATTTATACATCCTTAATTAATTTTTCAATCCACATGAAATAATTGTTTCTAAAAAACAATATTTTTTAACAATGGACATAAAAATAACCATTTTTAACATAAATATAACTAAAAAACTACACGTTTTGATAATTTTTTTGCTAGAATTGACATGTCAAAATCACAATTTTTATACGATAATTTTAACTAAAAATGGTTAAATAATAGTTTTTTCTATGAATTTCATGTCAAAAAAATAATAAAAATAATTTTTTTTTCAAAAAATAATGATTAACTTAAAAATCAATACAAAAATCACATATTACCAATATTGAACGTATAACAACCCTAATTGAGTGTTTATTCTTCTCATAAAATTTCAAAGTCAAAACATTGCAAAGCTTGATTTACAAGCATAACTTAAATTTAATCAACAATGTCACATAATCCAAACTCTTCGTCCTCTGGAGTTTCATCATTGTCTTCTTCCACAATATTTTCTGTTTCATTTTGCTCATTTTCCTCTTCTAATGGGTCTTTGATGTCTGCGAAACTCCCAATGTATGTCTTTCCAAACATTCCATGTAATGGTGGTTGGGGTTCCTTTGCCTTTTTTGCCACACGTGATTCACTAAAGTCCCCTTTATTCAACCCAATTTCTTGCATTGCTTCTGGAAGAAATTGAAGAGCATTAATTCTTTGCTTAATGAAATTGCACTGTACTGGATCTTTTTCAATTGCAATGCAATTTCTTCCTTTTTGAAGGCAACATGCTAGTGTTGTACCTAATTATCAAGCACAAAAGAAATAATGAACTAAATTAGTACAATGACATATTAATTAAAAAAATAACATATTGAAATTCAATTCCATATAATAAAACTTACCTGAGCCAGAAAATAAATCCAAAACCCAATCTCCTTCATTTGAACAAATGTCTATAAGATAGTTAATCAATAATTGTGGTTTTTGATAAATGTTAACTATCTCTCCTTTTGCTTCTTTGTCTTCATATTTTAGTTTTCTCACAACAGCATCATAAGTCAGTATTTGGCTATGACTCTTTCTGTCTACCCGATTAAAAATCATAGACATATGGCTATCATCTTTTGCCCAACTATCAATATGACTGAACTCACAATCATTTATAAATTGTTGATCTTCATTGTGAAGAAGATTTGACTTTTCCCTGTAACATGAAATAATAAAAGTTCAATTAACTTGTACATAAATAAATTTTTCAACATTAATCAAATATACATTTTAAACGTCTTACCATGTAAGCTGCATCCTTGAATTTGTTTTCCCCTTGAAGCTTGACAATATCATTGCCAATTGTGTGTCTGAATGAAATGTCACAAATCTCCATAATGGTGATGACGTGACTTCTACAAATCCCACAACCAATTTAATAAAAGCTTGATAAGTATAAGGGTCACTATCATAGTCAATGTTTGGAATATTGAAACCATGGGGAATATTTGCAATGACTAGGGCATAACCCCTTTTAGGTATGAGTTTAGCAATGTCTTCACAGTCACCTTGTATTACTTGATATTGAATAGTGTCTAGCCCATTCCAAATGAAATGATTAAGAGTTGGATCAAGTTGAATATCCTTAATACGTTGCTTCCTCAGTATTTCGATCTTTATTTTTTCAATAAAGGTTTTGAAACTATCTGGCACTCCATTATCATCCTTCCTCATCTTTTATAAAATAAACAAATATATGTGTAAGTTATAAATTAAAAATAGTACACAGGTGAATAAAAATGAATGTATAAATCAAGATACCTTTTTAAATGCAAGATAAAAAGCTTTTAATGTTGATGTAGAACTTGAATCTGGATAGTTGCGTACGACATCATCCCAACTATATTCATTCAACAATCTAACCATTTGTTCTTGAATTTTCATGTAAACTTTGTGACTGCATAGATAAAGTAACAAAAAGTTAATATAATGATATGTATAACAAATACTACCAAGAACAACATGTTTTATTTAAAATATAATTATAATCTAGAAATAAATAAAAATATTTCAACAAACTTACTTTTGAAATTCTTTAGACATTTCCTCCAATGATAATTCCCCTGACCTCACACGATATTGTTTTGACAATTTTTTCATCTTTCACTCCTTGCATCGCCCTCCAAGGTGTGATAGTCATATCGTCTGGAAGATGCTTCATTTCAGGAGCTAATTTACTGTTGCCACATATGAATGGCTTAGACTTTTTGACCTTGTGGTTTTTAATGGCAATGTCTTCCCACATGCTAAAAATGTCATCAATTAGCCTCCAAACATCTCCAGTTCTAAATGCCAATTGGAAAATGTTATCAACACCTATGAATAAATCACTATGTTTTCTGCCTCTTCCACCTTTTGAATTGGTTTTCTCTTCAATTTGATATCCTATTTCCATACAACATTCCTTTCGGAAATTTGCAGTAACTTTTGTCCTATCCCCACCACATTTTTCTTCAAATTCACTATGAATAAATCTAACCCTTTGGATGAAAGTCATAGACATACTATATTCATTATCTGAATTACGATCCCATGCCACTAACTTTGCTTCTGTATCAGATAAACTAGCGTAAATGATACATTTCATTGTTTCAAAATGTGGGTTATTAGGATATTCCTCCATCAATTGTCTTTGAGCTTCTATAGAATGGTTCCCCCCAAGCACATAATAATTGTATTCAAAACATTTTGACTTATCAAATGCTTCTTTGTTGGGAACTTTAAGTGGATCAACAAGAAGCACATAACTAACCACATGAGCATATGGATTGTACCTCATCAATGTCTTCAAGTTGTGAACATGCAGATGATGTGGCTTTCTAACTTGATATTGACATTGTCCTTCACTTGCTTTATAGGTTTGCCTAACATTAAGCTGAAATGTGCGACCACCATCAATTAAGTTTCTCTTTGTCAAATTCTCTCGAATGACATTTTGTTTTGTTTTGATAATGCCATCTTCTAAATCAGCTCCTGGTGTAATGATTTCTCTTCTTCCTTTTGAAGTTTCACTAGGTTCTTGACTGCTGGTAATGACTGCTTCAAAATCATCAACTTTAATTTTCTTGGTCATAACATTCCCAACAGAGCTATTCTTGGGCATTGTTACTTTTGGATTTTTATGGCTCTTCTCAGTTTCAATGTCATCTTCAGTAATGACAACATATGTTTCATTGTCAATTTCAACTTCATCGTTCTCAAAAGTAACTTGTTTACCCTTGCTATATTTATCCACGAGAGACCTTTTTTCTGATTCTTTGGATGTAGTTTTGTAGCATTATCAATTACTTCATTTTGCCTATTTTCCATATCTTCTTCTGACACTGAGTAAAAACTGCTGACAACTTTCATGATATCATTCTCAATGAAATGAATGCCTCCCAACCTAATTGAACAACTTTCAACGAAATTCTACCAAACAAAATATCATATGTCAATAAAAAACAAAGTTAAAAAATATAGCGAGACACTTTCAAAAACGCAAAATACAAATATAAATAACAATACTTACGATGTGTTGTGTCATCTCATTTACGATTTGACTACACAACTTTGTAGATACTCTCTCGTGTCATACAATGAATATGATAGTTGGTATTTAACCCTTTCATGTGACTTGGGAGCTTTTGTAAGTACGTAAACAACTTCAGTGTTCGGTACCGAACACATATCTACGACTCTTCCCATCACCTCAAAAATTCCATTATCATTTGGTATATTGATATATAGATATATATTCACATTTATGCTTTCTCTTTGTTTCACATACCACATTCTTGATGGAAATTTCACCTCTTTCGAATTCTTCCAATCTGAAATCATCTTCTTATCACTTGAGGCACTTGAAATATTTGTAGTCATGAGCTCAGGTGGAGTTCGTTCACCAGTGTTTCTTTTAGATGCACCTTTATGAGTATTTGGTCCAGAAAGATTCACTGAAATTCTCTTTGACGCCATTTTCCTGAAAAATAGAAACACATAAATCAATAAATAATAAAAACATATTAACTTAAATTAACAACGAAAATATATCATAAATTTTAATCAAGAATTGCCCCACCTACCACCCCTCATATTCCAAAAGGACATGCATTAACATTCCAGTGTAAAAAAAGTAAATCACAAATAAAACATTTTGCTCGGCACCCTCACCCAACCCCCCCCCGCACGGCATAGGCACCCTCACCCACTCAACCCCCCCAAGCATCCCAACCCCCCCACCTCAGCGGCCCGGGCGCCCTCACCCGTCCTACCGCCCGGGCGCCCCGGCCCAACCGCCACAACCCTCCTCGGCCCGAGCGCCCTCACCCGCCCGCCCCAACCCTCCCTACTCCCCCCTCCAACCCCACCCGCCCGCCCGGGCGCCCTCACCCGCCACACCCTGCCTGGCACCCTCACCCACCCGCCCGCTCGCCCCACCCCTCTCGGCACCCTCCCCCGCCCCACCCCTCTGGGTGCCCTCACCCGCCTGCCCCACCCCTCTGGGCGCCCTCCCTACCTCTCCCCCAACTCGCCCGACCCCCACCCCCTCACCCGCCCACCCTCAACCCCCTCACCCACCCGCCCCAACCCTCCCGGTGCCCTCACCCCTCCGGGCACCCTCACCCGCCCGCCCACCCCAACCCTTCAGGCATCCTCACTCGCCCCCCCTGCCTGGCGCCCTCACCCACCCACCCACCTCCCCCAAACCCCCCTCCACCCGGGCGCCCACAGCCCCACCCACCCTCCCTCGGCCCCACGAGCGGGGCTCGTGCAGGGGCCACCTGGGCCGCCCACGCCCCCGCCCGACAGGTGCAGGGTGATTCCAGGAATCGCCTTGCCTGCCGGGTAGGGGCGCGGGCGGCTCGGGTGATGCCTGCACGAGAGTGCCCTCGTGCAGGCGCCACCCGGGCCGCCCGCGCCCCCACCAGGCAGGCAGGGCGATTCGCGGAATCGCCCTACCTACCGAGCGAGGGCGCGGGTGGCCTGGGTGGCGCCTGCACGAGGGCGCCCTCCCTCGAGCAAGCGCCACTCGGGCCACCCGCGCCCCCACCCGGCAGGCAGGGCGATTCCCGGAATCGCCCTGCCTGCCGGGCGGGGGCGCGAGCAGCCAGGGTGGCGCCTGGACGAGGGCACCCTCCCTCGAGCAGGCGCCACCCGCACACCTACCCGACAGGCAGGGCGATTCCCGGAATGGCCCTGCCTGTCGAGCGGGGGTGCGGGCGGCCCGGGTGGCACCTGGATGAGGACGCCCTCCCTCGTGCAGGCGCCACCCGTGCCCCCCGTGCCCCCGCCCAGCAGGCAGGGCCATTCCGGGAATCGCCCTGCCTGTCGGACGGGCGCGCTGGCGGCCTGGGTGGTGCCTACACGAGGGCGCCCTCCCTCGTGCAGGTGCCACCTGGGCCGCCCGCGCCCCTGCCCCGTAGGCAGGACGATTCCCGGAATCGCCCTGCCTGCCGAGCGGGGGCGCTGGCGGCCTAGGTGGCGCCTGCACGAGGGTGCCCTCCCTCGTGCAGGCGCCACCCGGGCCGCCCATGCCCCCACCCGACAGTCATGGCGATTCCCGAAATCTCTCTGCTTGTGGGGCGATTCCCAGAATTGCCCTGCCTGCCGGGCGGGGGCGCTGGCGGCCCGGGTGGCACCTGCATGAGGGAGGGTTCCCTTGTGTAGGCGCCACCCGGGTCGCTCGCCCCCTCGCCCGGTAGGCAGGGCGATTCCGACGCCCTCGTGCAGGTGCCACCCGAGCTGCCCTCGTGTAGGGCGCCCTCGTGTAGGCGCCACCCGGCCCACCCACGCCCCCGCCTGACAGGCAGGGCGATTCCCGAATTCGCCATGCCTGCCGAGCGGGGCCGCGAGTGACCCAGGTGGCACCTACACAAGCCCCACTCATGGGGTCGAGGGAGGGTGGGTGGGGTCGAGGGTAGAGGTTGGGTAGGTGGGCGCCCGGGTGGAGGGGGGTTCGGGTGAGGCGGGAGGATAGGTGAGGGCGCCGGGCGGGGGGGCGGGTGAGGGCGCCCGGGCCGGGCGGGCGGGTGGGTGAGGGGGGGTGGGTGGCGCGGGCGGGTGAGGGTCCCCGGGGCTGGGCGGGCGGGTGAGGGGCGGGGGGGTGGGTGGGGTGCCGAGAGGGGTTGGGCGGCCAGGTGAGGGCGCCGGAAGGGGTGGCGGGTGAGGGCGCCCGGGCCGGGCGGGCAGGTGAGGGGGGCGTGGGTGGGTCGCCCGGAGGGGTGGGGCGGGTGGGTGAGGGTGCCCGGGCCGGGCGGGCGGGTGAGGGTGGGTGGTTGGGGCGATCGGGTGAGGGCGCCCCGACCGGGCAGGCGGGTGAGGGGGGGGCTGGTAGGGCGCCCGGAGGGGCCGGGCGGGCGGGCGGGTGAGGGGTGTGGGGCACACTCACGAGTATTAAGAAAATGAGGTTGACTGGGCCCACCATACTCACGATGGATGTAATTGTTATTTTGGCTCAGGAAAATTATTAATTTAAAAAAAAAAAAATCATTAAACTAATTTAATATAAAAGTTTTCAAGGAAAAAAATTTAACTTACCTTTTAATTGCGAGAATTCTTCGTTGAATATGTTGTTGATAGAGATTTAGCTGCTCCACAAATTCACGAGTCTTTCGACGATTTTCAGAAAGCCTGGATTTGATGTGAGTAATAGTGATAATGAAATTTTAATATGTAAGTGAAGTTACAGAGATGTTTTACTGTACGATTAATATGGAATAATTTGTTTTACAATATTATAAAGTGAATATTATAGATTTGTTTTACAACGGGTTGAATGTGGGATAATTTGTTTTAAAATATTATAAAGTGAATATTGTAGTATTGGAAAGCGAATATTATATCGTTTAACTATTATAATAATTAATGTAGAAGTTGTAGTGTACAATTTTAATTGATTTCACAAAAAAATTTAGTTTACATTTTTCAATAAATTGTAGAACAAAGTAATGAAGGTAAATAAATTTAACAGACTTTTTGGAGGGAAATATTTTTGCGAAACTTTTTGGAGGGAAATATTTTCGCGAAATTTTTTGGAGGGAGAATTTTTGGAGGGAAAATTTCATTCTTTAAGCTATATAATATCTTTAGGAGACTCTCCATTTGTATCATTCAACATCTTCTATTTGAAAGGGATGGATTGTTCTAATAGTGAAGTTTCGATTTATACACTGTCAACTTCTTCATCGCGTAACAACTCTATTCATATTGATGAATATAGCGAGAATTCTTCCACTATGAATAGAAAGTCAATTCTTCCACTTAGTCCTGATTCTAAGGACTATGAGAGCAGCACTGATGAAAGAGGGGATGGAGAATTTCAAATAAATAAAGAGTCACAGATTCCACTTAGTCCTATTTCTAAGGACTATGAAAGCCGCAGTGATGAAGAGCATGATGGTGAAGCTCAAAAGAACGGAGTGCCACGATGTCCACTTAGTCCTAATTCTGAGGACTATGAGAACAACAGTTTTGAAGAGCATGATGGTGAAGTTCAAAATAATGGAGGGTCACGGTGTCCACTTAGTCCTAATTCTGAGGACTATGAGAGCACCAGTTTTGAAGAACATGATGGGGAAGTTCAAAAGAATGGAGTGTCACGGTGTCCACTTAGTCCTAATTCCGAGGACTATGAGAGCAGCAGTTTTGAAGAGCATAATTGTGAAGTTCAAAAGAAGGGAGTGCCACGGTGTCCACTTAGTCCTAATTCTGAGGACCATGAGAGCAGCAGTTTTGAAGAGCACGATGGTGAAGTTCAAAAGAATGGAGTGTCACAGTGTCCAGTTAGTCCTAATCTTGAGGACTATGAGAGCAGCAGTTTTGAAGCGCATGATGGAAAATTTCAAAAGAATGGAGTGTCATGTTGTCCACTTAGTCCTAATTCTGAAGACTATGAGAGCAGCAGTGATGAAAATCATGATGTTGATTTTCAAAAGTATGGAGTGTCAAAGTGTCCACTTAGTCCTAATTCTAAGGACTATGAGAGCAGTAGTGATGAAAAGCATGATGTTGATTTTCAAAAGTATGGAGTGTCACGGTGTCCAGTTAGTCCAAATTCTAAGGACTATGAGAGCAGCAGTGATGAAGAGTGGGATGATGAATTTCAAAAGATTGGAGTACCACAGTGTCCACTTAGTCCTAATTCTGCAGACTATGAGAGCAATAGTTATGAAGAGCGTGATCATGAATTTCAAAAGAATGGAGTGTCATTGTTTCCTCTTAGTCCTAATTCTAAGGACTATGAGAGCAACAGTGATGAAGGACAGGATGATGCACTTAGTCCTAATTCTAATGGGTATAAAGGTAGTAGTGAAAAAGGATGGAATGTAGCATCTTCAATAAGTAAACAGTCACATTTTCAACGTAGTCCTAATTCTATGGACTATGAGAGTAGCACTGGCAATGCATATGAGGAAGAATATCCATTAAACATTGAGTCAGATTTTCCATTCAGTCCGAATTCTAAGGACTACGACAGTAGCACTGAAGAAGCGGAAGATGAAGAATATCCTCCAAGTCAATATTTGAAAAGCAGAGTTGATCATATTGTGGATAACATTCCCCTTAATGATGATGAAAATCCTTATACAAATGATGATCAAATGATGGAGATGTTGCCAAGAAATATTGTATCAAGGAGTAGGAGCAGACCTTTTCGTATCAATGCAAGTTGTTCTAGTTATACAAGGGGTAGAGCAGAATATCTGACGAGAAGAAGTTCTATCAGTGCTCTCATTTCAAGTGAATGTTGCCAAAAAGATTGCTTGAAACATATGGATTTCAAATTTGCATTAGAAAGCAGGAAGAGATATTTGTCAATGAATAAAAGCATGCAAAATTCATATTTAGTTGGGTGCATGAAATCTACATTGTCAGGTTATGATTATCATATTGGGAATTTTTTTATCTGTAGAAAAGGTTTCAAAATGTTTCATTCGATTGGGAATTTTCGTCTCTCGAGAATTCAAGAAAATTTGGAAAAGGATCCCACATTTTATTCAGAAGTATGTCATAAAAGACAGTTTGGTCCATTATCAAATACTGCAATGTCATGGATGAAAGATTTCTTTTCAAAGCATGGAGAGTGTATGCCAAATAGAGAGACAATACATATTCCAGATAATTTTTCAAGACGAGAAATCTACAACTTATACAAAGAAAATGCAGAAGGTGCTGAGGGACATGGCCAGTTTATTACATATCAATATTTTGTGAAGGTCTGGAAGAAAGAATTCAACAATGTCCATATTCCTAAGAAGACAAGGATGGGGATTTGCAGTACAAGTGCTTCTCTTAAATAAAAAAGGGACAAATGTGAAGGCTCAGAAAGAGGTAAGCGTTCATAACTTTAACTTTTAAAATTGTATAGTCATCAACTATGAAAACATGTTTCTTAATGAATCTCTTTTATGTTGTGTAGATTTAATTGTCAAACAACTTCAAGAGCATCACGAACAACAAACAAACGGAAGGAAGAAGTTGTACAAGCATCGAAAGAGGTGTTATGATAATCCGAATAAATATTTGGGTTTGATAATTGATGGTATGGACCAGAAGAAAACACTTTTACCACATTTTGTTCGCGTACCCAAAAATTTACAGGAGGAAAACTTTATTCAATTTCACTTGGTTGGTTGTATGGTCTTCAATGGGAAAATTTTTCCAATGGTGTACTTCATAGCTCCAAATATTCATAATGATGCAAATCTAACCATAACCATAATTCATGATGTGATTTCTCATTGGTCTGGTAATCTTCCTGAAGTTTTGTATCTACAATTGGACAACACTTGCTGTGAAAACAAAAATCAGGTTGTTTTTGGATATCTAAACATGCTTGTTGAATTGGGAATTTTTCAAAAGGTAAAGGTTGGTTTCCTTCTTGTTGGGCAGACTCATGACCATATTGATCAGATGTTCAGTCATTTTTCAGTCACATTGAGGAGGAAGGAAGTTGGGAGCTCGCCATCACTAATTGAATGTACTAAGAAATCATACATGCCAGAGCCTACTTTTGATGTGTTGGAAGAAACTGTTGACATGCGAAGGTTTATTCTGGGATCATATGGTGAGGGGAAATGCATTGAACAACTTAATGACATTAGCTTCCAGCATCAATTTCGTATCAAAAAAATTGATGGGAAAACACTAATATGGAGCAAGAAGTATTCAACTACTACAGAATGGGCACCATCATCAGGATTGCAATATTTGAAGTTCATTCCAGATCATCCAATATTTGCATAAAAAATATTGTTATTACAATCAGTTGGTGAAGTTCAGAATGCACGTAGACAAAACAGGGCTATAAATTATTCTGATTTCCTGGAAGAAATTAAAAAATGTATTAGATATACATATGAGTACTTTGACATTGCTGATTCAGTTTGGTGGGAGTCGTTTTTTAATAATCAAAGTGATATCATTTCGACAAAAATAAATGAAGATATACCTTTGAAAAATCCATTTATTTGGCCACAAAATGTGTCGAATGAACATGAGGAAGTAAACATTGTTGAACAACAACAATCTCAAGGTATTATTAATTCTTCACAGGCAGCGGAAAGAGAGATTTATATTGGTTCCAGAAGATCTCATGCACAACGTGAAGCCATGGAAGACCTTTATAGGGGTTTAGTACATGATATTAAGGAGGGTTTCATGATTGCAGTGCTAACAGATGGAGATCCCAATGGCTATCCATTTTGGGTTGCTAAAGTTATAAAGGTCTTTACAGAAAATGAGGATGTTACAAGTGTTGAAGTACATTGGTATGCCACAAATACACACCCATTCAATGGTGTGTATAAGCCAGAGATGGTAGTTGACAAAAAAAATGGCAGAAAAAGAAAAAGAAAGGGTACAAATGTAAATCGCTACCGCACAGACATATTAAAATTGGAGGATGTAGACATACTTGTTTATGACTTCAATTTAACAAAGAGAGGAACTCTTTGCTTCAAGACGATAGAGATTTTAAAAAGGTTGTTACCAGAAGGAACAATGTTGACATGGGAGTCACCTGAAACCAGTCTCTAGAAGAATTTTGAAACCTGAAATGTTGGGCATGCATGTGGACTCAGATGGGGCACTAGTTGATGAAAGAGAAGAATATGGAGCATCTTCGTCAGCATCCAGTCACTCATCTGAAGATGTGAATTCTGATGGTGTGCTAGAAAACATGAGTGATTTTGAATAATTGTTTAAGACAGTTTATATAACTGATGTATGCATCATATCTTCAAATAAAATTAATGTTTTCCATATGGTGTTAAATGAGAAGTTATGAGGCATTTTTATGTTGTTGGATTATATGTCTTAATTATGATAAATTTTATTGTTTAAAATATCTACAATGCATTATTAAATTAGAGATATAAAATATGTTTTATTCAATATACAAATAATGACTTTTGAATGCATTTAGTGATGTAATTTGTTCATAATGTCATGGTTTTTTAATTTTATAGTTGAAAAAATTTCAATTTTTTTTGTATCTAGCATGTTATGGTTGAAAACATGTTAAATTTATACTTAGGAAAGAAAAATGATATTCTACCAAAACGTTAGTGTGTTTTTTCCCACATAAACAACTTTGTTTGACACATAAAAATTTGGTTTTATTAGCATTTTTTTAAATTTTGAAAATTGACCCTAAAAAAAAATCATTGTTCCAGTGTCATCACTTTCATTTTGAAGCTATATTTTGCACGAAAATTTCATAGTAAATTTTGTAGTCACTGCCAATTTTAAAACATGTTCAAAATTGACGCCTAAAAAATAAAAACATCATTCCAGTATACACACTTTTCGTTTTGAGCACTGTTTTTGATGTTTTTTTGGGGTTTTTTGGCCAGAGTTCCCGTTTTGAGTTTATAGTTCCCGTTTCAAAGTTTACATTGTTTTACCACATGAACCCAACCAATTGAAACAGCTGTCATAGTATTACCTTTCGTTGTGCTTACTCATGCACCAAGTTTCATATGAATCTTACATTACCTTTCGGGTACCACATGGCTCTCCCCTAGCCCCATCAAATTTCCTCTTTCCCAACCAATTCCCATGACTCAAAACAATAAAACAGAAGACAAGAAAAAACCAAGAAGAAGAGCACAAAAACCCATAACGATATGACACTAAAACAAAATGGCAAGGCCTGGCACCAGACATAAACAAAACTGTAAATCAAGCTCAAAAGACCAAAAGCACAAGATTGACACAATGACTCAATCCCCATGGTTCCCAAGGAAATCTCAACCTAAGCCATCTTCGAGATTTCATGGCAGCCTGTCTTGCCATGCAGCTCTTTGCATCATGCTACCATAAACACATAACTGTCAATGTATAAGTAATAATACACTACTTATCTCATCTTTATTGTTCCAAGAACACTTCTTGCAACTCAAAACATCCACACCATCTGTCAAGGGACTCCAATCCTTTAATAGATCCACCTGTGCCTAAAGACTAGCTAATATACCTGTCAAGTACATGTTCATGAATATAACACATATCTACATAATGTTAGAAAAAAACAAGGTTAAAAAGACTTCTTGTGTGCAAAGCACT
The DNA here is from genome assembly GCA_031772625.1 of Pinus tabuliformis. NCBI lineage: Eukaryota > Viridiplantae > Streptophyta > Pinopsida > Pinales > Pinaceae > Pinus > Pinus tabuliformis. Next base: position 585,459,296 of record CM062817.1, read on the forward strand.
CATTTGTTTGAAATTAGGGTTTCCAAACATAGCCAAAGGAATTCTTTACCAATTCCTTTCTTTCACCTTTCTACCTTGTTGGAATCGAGGCTTACTATGTGCTATCACACCACCCAACTATTAGTTATATGCGCACATCAACTATTACCTTGTCATGCTAATACCAAGCATGTTACCTTGCAACTGCTCACACATGTTCCAAATATCAAGGCAATTATATCTATCAATTTGAAATCAACCTTTACCAAGACTAACCATCATGTCATAATCCATAGTCAACTCACAGTCATCAGTCATAATACTACAACTATCACCTACTATACTCAAGTGCATATGAACTATCTCATCACATATATTTTAGTACAATTATCTTAAAACAAGATCATTTGAACACATACTCATATTATGAAATTCATCAAACATTCATACCATGTTAAATAAATCAGTTAGATGACATAATCAATAGTCAAGCACCAAATATATGACATAAGAAACTAATACCTTAATGTATCTCAGGGAAGGTGATCTTGTCTACACAATCAATCTAGTTATCACGATATAACTTTACAACTCATCAGCTCAAGAACTCATAAGATCATGATATCCATAACAATATCTAACTAGCATGTTCACATCATAAACTCATGCAGATATGAAAAGTCAATCTAGATTAGTATGACACCATCTCACAAATATGTCGGTTCATATTTGAATATCACAACCATAGCCATCTGCATAGGTCAAACCAAGTTAACACAATACATATAACATCAAGATCTTTAAGGAAATGAACATAACCATCACGCATATCACCAATCCAAATTATAACGTCAATATCTCAATGAAATAACCCTAATCATCAAGTTAATAGCATATAAAAACAATAAACTATATATCATTCTCATCAACAACATAAAACTTAATCATCAAGCTAACTTTCATATAACAACCAACATGTTAGCTTATAACATACTCATCAACAACATATAGCATAATCATCGGGTTATCTAATATAAAACATCAATAGCAATGCATACAACTACAGGTTACTATCATTCTTGACTATCTAACACATGTACATATAACTACACTAAATAACCAACATCTATCATGAATGTAACCATAACATCAAAACACATGTACCAAAACCTAATGTGTATAAACCTAATGCATATAAAAATCCCTAACTTACATACCTGCATGCCGAGCATTCAATATTTGTATGACGATCTGCTCTTACCCCAAATTCCAATGTTACAACCTCATTATGATGATCTGCATCTCCTTCTCTATCTCAGCCAACACATTGGCATCATAACATCCAATAGCACTATGATTACCTAACTTTCATACCATGACTTCACAAGGCATGTTTGACCTACTATTCATACATACTATAACCAATACCATACATGCATAACAACTACATATAGGCATATAACACATGAGTGAAAAACCATACACACACCATTCTAGCTAGAGTCCAATCATCAATGCATGACCATATCATCTACACAAACCATGACCTCAAGCATGACAACAACCATTACTCCATTGTTCACATTTCCACATGCAATCAACAGTATGCATAAGCAATGCCAAACCAACTACCAATACAAATAACCACATGTATTTGATCATAATCGATCCGTTCTTGTAATCAACCTACAAGACTGATGCACGTAATCAGAATATTCAAAAATGTAACCTAACATACAAGGATGTAAGTAGGTACCATTATTGAGTTATGCAAAGGGTATGTATTTACTCCCAATTACATTTCCTTTTTCCTCTTTTATTATCTCTTTTGTGCCTTGATACGCTAACATATTGATGGATTATTATAAGAAATTAATGAACTACTCTCCATTAAGAATTAGCCACCGTAACTAACTCTTATTCCTTTTTATGCAAAAAAATGACAAAAGGAACAATTGTTGTTCCCTAGAGACGGAATAGCATAAACCAACAAAGGATGAATGAGGCACGTTGGTTGCGGTCAAGCTAGAGGATGAATCAAGAGGATGAAAGCTAAACAAGAAGAATGTCAGAAGATAGCATTCAGTTATGAATCCCTCAGGATCTACCGATCTTGAGGGATCACATTTATCTTTTACCCTTTTTTACTATAAAAGTGTAAACTGTAGGAGAAAAGAGGGTGATCTCTGTTTTATTTCAAATCGTAATTTTAAGTTACAGACTGGTGCTTTTGAGGAACATGATCGTATTTTAATGAGGATTGATTTCAATGGTTAATACATAATTCGTTGTTGTTAATTTGTATTCTTTGAAGTAGCTCAGCAATATTCGCTGGTGGCTAAGGGCCCAGCCTCTAGTAGATTAAACTGCTACCCTTTGTGTTATATCTTTCTAATTCACGCAAGTTTGATTGGTTTGATGTTTTTCCATTCTCTGCGAGTTTATCTTGTTTGCTATTTTCCGATTTCCTGTATTGAAGTTAGGTTACTTTCCTTATGTGATTTGTAACTTTGTCAATTGATTCCATTTATGCTTATTGTAGATTAAATTGATTATCAGTTAAGGCATTGAATCTTGTTGATTATGATAAGAGTGTGGTTATTATAGAATCAGCTGAAAGAGATTGGTTATTGCTACTGAACTCTCGGTTGACATCATTTCCATCTAAATTGCTTAGTTGAGATTGAGTGTGATTTAGATAGAATCAGCTGAAAGAGATTGCTTGTTGCTATTAAACTCTCGTTTGACATCATTTCCATTTGAATTACCTATTTGAGATTTGATTACGATTTCAGTTGAGGGTTAACTCTTGATGCTTAGATGTAATATTTCTCTTAACAGTTGCAGTTTGAGTTTTATAATGCATCTGTTCACTCTTGTATCAAATTTTTATATTTCATTTTAAAAGCATTACTCTCTAGATTCATATCATGCACATATTGTGTACACTTGAGTTGATAATTAATGTGAGGCAATTAGTAGTTTTAAAAGACACCTGTTAGCACCCAACAATAATGAAATCAACATATAAGCGACATATAATCCATATACAGTCAATCACATGTTCCAAAAATCAAGACATCGTGTCTATTATTTGAAATCAGCATTCACCAATACTAACAACCTATAAATAGGAGATCCTTGCTCTTCTGTGTCCCTGCCTGACTCCCTTACTATCCATGGTCCACACTAAGGTAGAATGAGGAAGCTACTATAATGTCCCAATCTCCAATGTCAAACTATGGAAATTGGATCTCCAAAGCTCTACTAAATTTAACCACACTTGAAAAGAAATTGATTTTTATTTCTCATACATTTGTATGAGACTAAGTCAAAAACATTGCACTTATTCCACTTGTAACATAATAACTAAAAACATCTCACTTTTCCATTTCCTTGCATGCAACCTTTCAAATTCTCTACATGCAACTCTTCAAATTTTCTGCATGAAAATAGGCATAGATAAGATACATCCATATTATCATACTACAATAATATCCCATCCAAAAAAAATCACATTTTCTTCAAACAATTACCATACTTCTACATTTTCTTCAAACAACTACTATACAGTTACATTTGCATGTAAGCATTTCTTCAAAAACTTTACATGCAAACTAATATAGAAAACTATTTACGTACAAGTACGCATATATCAATTACAACAATACTATTACACATCAATGCTATCCCCGATCACAAACAACATAATCATTGGGAAACTTTATCAAACAATTTGTATGCAATTAATCATCCAACCGTTTAAGCATTCCATCAAACACTTTGCATGCAAACTAAAATAGTGAATGATTCAATGCGTATATCCTAAACTTTAGTAGTACAAGTTATGGACACCAAACCATATGATCAGTGGTATTTTTCCTCACTATGGTTCAAGTTTTAACTTTAGATATCTCATAGATGAAAAGTTATAACAAAAAAACCAACACAATCCTATTTGGTGCACAATTCTAGGAGTATCCAGAAAGCTCGACTTCCACTAGTCGTATCGCCTCAAATATAGCAAATAAATGTCTGAAATTTTTATCACAATATACGTGGGATTTCCCCTCATTGTGGAAATAATTTCAGCTCCTGAGAGTTCCCAAAGAAAAGTTATAACAAAAATGTCAGTGTAACCTTTTTGAGGCCTGATTTTAGGAGCATTCTGAAGTCTCAACTCCCTCTACTCATATCTCCTAAAATATTGTGACCAAATAACTGAAATTTCTACCACATAATAATTTGTATGTCCCCTCAATGTGGAAATTTTTTTAGATTTTGAAGGCTATAAAAGATGAGTTATTGCAGAAATTCCAACAAGACTTGTTTAAATGTGCATTTCGGAAGGTCATCTTGCTTAGATCATAATTCCTACAGTATTGTGGACCAATATATGAAATTTTGACCACATTATCAGTGGAATTTACCTTCAATATCAACAATTTTCAACTTCTAATATTCTATAGAAGAAAAGTTATAACAGATATGAAATAAAGGTCTAAAATGTAAATCTTTGTTCTTCATTTCACCTATGATAGAGCCCATCTAGTCCAAGTGTTTGAACCACGCTCTGATACCACTTTGTAACACCCTGTAGGGTAAATGTGCATTAAACCAGCATAATAGGAACAAAAATACAATAAACATATCAGCCATCAAAACCTATATATATATATATATATATATATATATATATATATATATATATATATATATATATATATATATATATCAGTACATTTTCACATGAAAATCAAGGGAATGATTTTTTCATTAATAAATGCAATGAACCAACCTGTGATGGGACTACCATGTTCCACGTGACCATAAATTCGCTAAGCCAAGTCCCTTTTCAACCAACCGCCCCTGTGCCATATTGCAAGCATGAATTTGAGACTCATAGAACACATCAAAAACACCAATCAATGTGGATTCCACCGGATTTCTCCACCTACACCGTGAGGAATTTGAGTGCCGCCTAGTATTTTAGGCTTTACTGTGCATCCACAGTCTGATCCAGGGATCACTAGGCCCTACACCGATACATACTCTCCAGGCTTTACCATGCATTCCATCTGTTGGCTTATATGGGCCTGACCCAAGTTCGGAAGAATTATTTAGCCAAACAAATCTCGCAGTTACCGGCCCTTTTAGCAGCAGTCTGCGGAGCACGAACTGAGGTCACACCCAAGGTAGCAGGGGAGGGTGCTAGAACTAGGTTTCTGCACCCATAGGATGTTTAGATGTGGTATGTAGGTATCGCACACCGTCAGAAGCCTCGCGCTACTATATATTCATGCAGATCTAGACCCAGAATGATTTTAACTTTCTATGATCACGTTGTTTACAGATCTAATCTATTTGATGAAGTATTGTACCTCAGATCTACTTAGAAGGGTCTTTAAGAAAACATTTAACAGATTTAACCAGTTCACGCACTTAGAATAAACTTATATTCATATATATTTATAACATAAACATAGGCACATAGATTAAACAGTTATGTCAACCATTCATTCAGTCAGATTTGCGATAACTAAGATGGTAACACAGAATTTGCAAAAGAAAATTATCTTTATTTCCACTTATCACCAATACATCCAAATCCACCCTGTGCACTCAGCTACAAGGGTCTGCGCACATAGCTGTGGACTCTTCCAGGCCTTTGCGCACACAGCTGCAGAGCCTCTATCCACTATCCCAAACCCCCGACTCGGACTTACAGACGCTTTCAGAGTGCTTCCCTCAAAAACCCATTACCATTCAGATCCAAAAACATACAACAAAACTTAGCCAAGGAAAATTTTAAGAAGCCCCCCTAAATTTACATGTATAATAAATGGGCGAATCTCCATGGTATATAGGAAAAATGGAAGGTGATTTTATCAATAATATGATATGTATATATAATTTTTTGGCGAATCTCTCACCAAGCATGGCGAATATTTTACTCAATTATAAAATCTTGTGTTTATTGAATACACAAATGAAATCATTGCATTTCTTTAAAATATCTTTTGAAATCAAAATTACCGAAATTACATATCGATAACTAGTGAGCTCCAGTATTGTAGCAATAATGCTACAACTCCTGGGGCTTCCTGTCTCTTAATTTTATCAACCCGGTAGTTCGTACAAACTTGGAAGCGACGGTGCTGTATGCACAAGTACTAGCTCTTGTCGCAGCTGTCACTTGGTCAGCTGGCACAAGTCCGCTAGGGCTCAAGCCAACTTCTATAGGCTCTCAGAAGAAGCTTGTTAAATGATGGACGAAAGCTAGCTCAAAGAAGACTAATCTACTTGGCAAAAATGAACTGAAAGCAAATCAAAACATGGAAACCCTAGGAAACCCTAATTTAACTAGTCTAACCTCTATGATGCAAAGAATGTGAAGGAAACTTCTACCAATGATGCCATTACTTCTAATAAGTGAAAATGCATGAATCTAATCTACTTGCATCTGAAAAGACATGTTTTTGTATTTTTTCTTTAAGTGGATGGAGTGATTGTGATTTTGTGCTTATTAGGGTTTGGTTGTGCAGATGTCATGCGAAGGAAGGAAAGCTTGGGAAAGGTTGGGGAGGCTAGGAGAGGTCCCCAGAGATCCTTAGCATCAGTCCACAGAGGTTCCTCACGTTCAGAGGCTCAGCAACCGAGTGAGTGGCCTCCTATAGGATGTCTGTAGGGGATTCTACAGGAAACGCAGGGGTTTCTACAGGAAGTCTACAAATTGCTACAGGATGACCCACCGTGGGTGTTTGAAGTGATGGTGGAGTGATGGAATGGTAGGGGGAGTTGTGCAAGGTAGGAATAAAGCTGGTGATGGCTCAGGAGTGGAGAAGTAGGATGGAGAATGAGTGTATGAAGTGGGTTGATGGATGGAAGGTTATAACAACGAAATGTCTAAAGAATGAAGTTACGTGAGGAGTGGAGGAGTTTGGGAGATAACAGAGCGGAGCAGAGGTCAAGGATGTGGTTGCATGCATGATCAAGATGAAGAAGAAGGTAATAGAATGATAAAGAGCAGTGTAAATAAAACAAATGGCTTATGACTGTCACCAAGATGAAAATTCATTAACCTAAGCTACCTGTGCCATGAACTCAACGAACAGCAATGCAAAGCGTGTAGAGGAATGTGCATGAAACGGTGGTGAAGGTGTATGGTGCAAGAGTGAAGTGCATGGAAAGATCTATCATAAATGAGACTATGTTGCAGCATGTATAAAGTGAAGAACTGCGTATTTTTGTGGCTGGTATAGGCTACACTCCAATCTCCAAACAGAGATGGCAGTGGAGACTTCCTCAACCTTTTTTCTGGAGCTCCAAGAGATTATATCTATCCTCCTATCAAACTTAAGCAACTGAAAGCAAATCACGATAAACTAGTCCTATCTATGCTCATGAAAACGACTAAATTACCAAACTGTGAATTCGAATTTCATGTGGAAATAAACAAACTCAAAGTGCTGGAACGAAATGCAAACACATTACAACACTTAGGAGATCTATTGCTCTCAGGTTGGGCCCTAACCTGAGAGCTATAGCTCCTTGAGGGAACTCAGAACTAGATCAAAATCTGCCTTCTTTATTCATAATCTGATGTCATGCCAAATTGGCTGACAAAAAGGAACAAAAACTGAGCTCTAGCTCGTACTTTCCAATTACAAGAGTAATGCCAAGGTTCAAAAAGCTTCTCTGCAAGGCTACGGCCTCAGTATTTATGCAAAAACGATCACCCAACAGATGTCCTTGATTTTAGGAGCTCGGCTGTCCAACTAAAGTTTAACTGCTGATCCTGTAGGACAGTCATAACTACTGTTCCTGTAGAACAGTTATAACTGTTGTTCCTGTAGAACAGCTGGCTGCTTCTAAGCTCGGTGGGGAGATGGATTGGAGCTCGGAGTTCTTGGTGGGAATCACGAGGAAGGTCCCCAAGACCGTGGACATCCTCTCCTAAAAACCAGCAGTGACACCTCATTGTCTCCTTGTCTCCTTTTTCGTTGTCTTTTTCCCTTTTTAATGCCAAAATCCTGAAAGCATCATGCATTAGTCACGTAGATAAAATGTCTACCCTTCTTCCTACAAACAACACGAATAAACTAAGAAATGCATGCATAAGCAGTAAAAAGTGAATGGTTTGAGCAAAGCAAGTAGGCCAAATGAGCCCAAATTATACCAGAAATTGGGGCTCATCATCACCCCCCAGCTAAACTATTTGCTCATCCTTGAGCAACTTTGCCCTGGCTCCTCGTCTTTGGCCGAGAACTAGAGCCCGGAGCACGCTTTTCCTCCCCTGATTTTGGTGGTTCTGCCTTTTCTGCTGAGGGTGGCGCTTCTTCCTTTCTCGTTTTTGGCGGCCCTGCCTTTGCTGCCCCTGGTGGTGACGAAGGTGATGCTTCCTTCCCCTTTCCTATTTCCTTGAGCCGGGCTTCGGAAGGCGACTGGCCTATTTTTCGTGTCCAGGAAGTTATTTTTGGGCTCCCCTTTTCGGGGGTGGCTGATGTTTTAGAGGGGGTTCTTGAACTGGGTGAAGTAGGGACGTCCCCTAAAGTGGTTTGGCTGCTGGGTGGAGGCTGTGGCTTGCCCGTGGTCATCCTCTTGCTTCTCCTGGCTTCAGATGGTAGAGGGGTCTCCCTCTCCCTTTTCTCCTTCGGTTTTGGAGGTGTACTGAGGGTAGCCAGTGCCGCTGCTGCCTCCTTTTCGAGAATGCCAGCCTTCTCTTTCTTGTGTTTTGCTCTCTCAGAGCTCCTTGTAGAGGGCCCCTCCTTTTTAGATTTCGGGCTTCCTGTGGAAGACCCTGCTTTGCCCACTTCCGGGCCTCCGGTAGAAGATTCTTTCTTTCCCGCCGTTGGGCTTCCTAAAGAAGGCCCTCTCTCTGCCTTCAGACTCTCTGTAGGAGGCTGTTTCTCAATGACTTTCGGGCCTCTTGTAGAAGCCCCTTTTTCCAATTTCGGGCTTCCTGTAGAAGCCCTTGTCTCTGTCTTCGGGCTTCCTGTAGAAGCCTGTGTTTGCACTTTCGGGCTTCCTGTAGAAGCCTTTGTATTCGTTTTTGGGCTTCCTGTAGAAGCCTGCTCTCCAACGATTTTCGCGCTTCCTGTAGAAGCCTTGGTCTTTGCTTTTGGGCTTCCTGTAGAAGCTTGCTCCTCACTGATCTTCGGGCTTCCTGTAGAAGCCTTTGTCTTTGTTTTCGGGCTTCCTGTAGAAGCCTGTTTTTCAATGATTTTTGGGCTTCCTGTAGAAGCCTGAGTTTGTGTTTTCGGGCTTCCTGTAGAAGCCTGTTTTTGCTTTCCTGTAGACACAGGTGTCTCCACTTCCGCTTGCTTGCCTGCTTGAGTTTTGCTTTTTGCTTTGGGTGCAGGTGCTGTTGAGGTACTTGGGCTGATGTGGGCCGCCTCTGCTTTGTCCATTCTGCTCTTCATCCTCTTTTCCCTTGCTGACAGGATAGGTGTGCCACCTTTTTCTTGGTCCTTCTTTTCCTCATGCTTCTTCTTTTGTTCTTCGGCCACTGCTTCGTGTTCCTCACTGCTAGAGGAACCCGTTTCTTCGATCAACATTTTAATATCCCCATCTTTGGTCAAATTGCGGAAGGATTCCCATGAGAGGGGGACCTTATATGAGTGCAATGCATCTTCCACAAGCATCTTTATTAACCCATGGTGGGCTATCTGATCAGGTATGCCCTCTCTTAGCTTTGTAGCACACTCCATTAGGGACTGCAGGAGATAATAAGGGATGCTCAGTTTTTGCTCTACAGGAAGGTCAATTCGGTGCCTCAACTCAGCGAGTAGCCGAAAGTGATATGCAAACCAGCCTTCACAAGTAATATATTTCATGATTTGCAAACTGACTTCATTCCAAGGTGGTGATAGACTCGTTCTTCTCACCCCGTTTTTATCCTCCGAGAATTCTTCCTCAGGTGGAAAGAATTCCTTCTTTGCCTGCTGACTCAGCTTTCTCTCTTCTTTATCCCACGGCAGACCCATAGGAAGTTCTGTGATCCGACTGATATGTTCTGGGGTGAGTTTGAGGCTTAGACCTCTGAAGTTTACCGTGGCCAGTGTCTGGGATTTAGGCTTCAAAGCCTGCAAGAATTCCTCGGCTACTTCATCATCGTAGCCCTGCAGCTTATCACAAAAAGGCATCCATTGTGCTCTGGTGAAGAGCTCTACCACTGCCGGGTTTCTCCTTAAGTTAATTGAATCAGTGGGCTCTCGTCTTATAAACCCACCCGGCATGATGAACATGGTCGTTTTAACAAAAGGTGGCAGATGCAAAAGAGATTTGGTCTATGAAGACAGAGCATGCACATACAAAATTTCAACACAGACTACTTATACCAACATCCTGTAGAATGGTAGAAACGGCACAGCAAACAACAATTCCACCAATATCTTTATAACCCGACCGTGGACGATGGTCTTGCCACTTCTAATAACCAGTTACATTAAGAGTTCAGGGTTACCTCCTTCATTGGCCACCTTTTTTCGCGAGGCACCCGCTTTCCTGTAGATGACTGCGTTCCTGTAGACTGCGTTCCTGTAGAACTGCGCTCCTGTAGAACTGCGTTCCTGTAGAAGCCGTGCGCAATTCTCGGGGAGGACTGTAGTTGGCCGCGCTCGCGGTGTGCTTGACCAGCGTTCTGGTAGCCAACAACTCGGCGTATCAAAGTGCAGAGGAGATCAGAATAGCTATCCGAGTTGAAGTGTTGGCTGATAAATGCATGCGCACGATTTAGCCGATTGGATTTTGAATCGGCGCAATCCGTGGTGCGGGGGATGAGCTATCCCCGCCGGACCGTTGGGCGACGTCATCCATCCTCCGCCTGCGTATTCACTTGCTGCTGCATTCATTCCCACAGATTTGCCGCCGCCTTTCCTGTTAAACTCATGCTTCTGACGAGTGTGTTCCCACGTGCATGCCGTTCATTCTCTTTGTCGTGGCCGCCACCCAAACATCCAGTTACACTTTAACTAGCCGACGTGGCCAGTCGACTGGCCATACGGCCGCTCAACCATTCAATTTTACGCTTTGCAAACAATTTCAAAGTTAGATTCATGCGATTTGATGGAAGGAAGGGTGGAGACACTTACCTGCACGGCTGCACACGATTTTTCCAGTTCTCGGACGATGGTGAGCGGATCTACCTGCTGCGTGCGACTTACACAGACCCGGAAGCTCGTGGGTACAGGCTGCCAACGCTAGAGTGGGTGGTTTTTCTTGCATGCGCCCGCGTTTCATTTCGGATGGCGGTGCTGTGAATGGTATCCACTCGAGCAGGTTGAACTGTTACAGGATCCCCGCGAGGGGTCTCGTAACAGTCCTTTCTCCTTGGGTGCATGCTGCACGATGGCGGTTCTGGCTTCTCGATCACAATCCCGGAGCTCTTGATGCATGTGGTATGAGATTCCATCATTTGTTAATCTTTGGAAATGGCTTTCCCGCGAGAACTCATCGATTTTCTTTGTTTGTGCAGGGACTTGGCCGCATGTCGACACGGGTGGTGGAGCATGGTGACAGCAACGTGCAAGGATGCCAACAGAGGCTTGCATGCATCCAAACCAATCCATGGTCGTGAAATCTCTTTTTAAGATGAATTCTGGACATCCAAAACTCCTACAGGAAGTTTCCTGTAGACACAGAGCTTCCTGTAGAAAGTTCGGCCTTCCTGTAGAAAGTCTGCACTTTCCTGTAGAAAATCCGCGCCTTCCTGTAGAAAGACTGCGCCCTCCTGTAGAAAGACTGCGCCTTCCTGTAGAAAGACAGCAGCTTCCTGTAGAAGATTCAAACCATGATAAAATTGCACATACCTTGAAAAACATGGGTGCTCTTGGAGGAGGTACTGATGAGGTTCCTTGGCTGTGAATTGAAGGGCTTCCTCTTCTCCATAGAGCATCTGCAACCTGCAATTTTTACCATATTTTGCTTATTGTGTTTTCTTTTTTCTTTTCTTTTTTTTTCTTCTTTTTTTTTTCTTTTTTTTTTTTTTGAAAGATAACAGGGGCGCCTCAAGGAGGTTTTCACCCGTGCCATCTACCCTGAGCGCCTCAGAGAGGTTTTCACTCAAGGATCTTTTTCAACCTTTTCTCTTTTTTCTTTTTTTTTTTTTTTTTTTTTTGAAAAGCAATAGGAGCGCCTCAATGAGGTTTTCACCCCTACTACCTGCCTTGGGCGCCTCAGAGAGGTTTTCACCCAAGGATCTTTTTTTTTTTTTTTTTTTTTTTTTTTTTTTTTTTTTTTTCTTTTTTTCAGATCTTCTTTCAGGGTGTGCCAGAGGCAGAGGCAGAACCCTTCTCTATGACCAATACAGATTTCTCCATAGTTTTGATAAACTCTTGTCTTGAGAGAGGTCTCCTGTAGATCTTCAATCGATGCCCATTGACAAGCATGGGAATGGCTTCCTCATCAATGGTTCGAATGAGGACAGATCCATTGTCATGGCATTTCTCCACTGTATATGGTCCTAGCCATCTGGTTCTCAGCTTCCCCTTGAAATCTTTGTATCTGGAATCATACAACAAAGCCCAATCTCCCAGCTGAAATTGCTTGTCATGGAGATGTTGGTCATGCCACACCTTCCTCTGAAGTTGAACCACTTCTGAGTGAAGGAGGGCCTGCATGCGGTGCTCGTCCAGGCCATTCAGCTGCAGCAGCCTCTCTTGTTGTGCATGGCTGAGATCTAGGTCCAGCTGAGCTGCCATCCTCAAGGTGTTGTATTCAAACTCAATGGACAGCAAAGCTTTCTTCCCATAGACCAGCTCATATGGTGTGAAACCGGTGGTGGTCTTCCAAGTGGTGTTGTAGGCCCATGTGGCTTCTACCAGGCGATCTGCCCAGTCCTTTCTGCTGCTGCTCACCACTTTAGTCAAGATCCCTTCTAAGGCTCTATTGGTGACTTCCACCTGCCCATTTGCTTGAGGGTGATAAGGGGTGGAAGTCCTGTGCTTGATCTTGTGATGAGCTAGGAGATCTTCAACCAGGTTGGAGGTGAACTGGCTCCCTTGATCGGTGACCAGCTCTCTTGGATAGCCAAACTTATAGAAGATGTTCTCTCTTAGGAACTCGGCCACCTTTTCTTCTGTTGCTGCTTTGATTGCTTTGGTCTCTGCCCACTTTGTCAAATAGTCAGTACACACAATGATGTAAGTCCTTTGCCTCGAAGAGGGGTTGATTGGGCCCACAAAGTCCATGCCCCACTTCTCAAATGGCTCAAGAGTCACTTGAGGTTGGAGAGGCATCTCATCCCTTTGGGTCGGTTTCCCCATTCTTTGGCATTGGTCACACTGACTGACATATCTTCTGACATCTTGATGAAGTGTGGGCCAATAGTAGCCTGCCTGCAGGATCTTGAAGGCAGTTCTCTTTGCTGCAAAATGCCCTCCACAAGGCCCATCATGACAAGTGAGGAGGATATCAAAGACTTCCTCCTCCCTTACACAACGCCTTAAGATCTGATCGGGGCCAAGCTTGAACAGATTGCCCCCGATCCAAGTGAATGAGGCACTTTTTCTGATGATTCTGCTCTTCTCTCTGGAAGATAGGTGTGGAGGGAACTGTGCTGAAACAAGATAGTTTGCTATATCAGCAAACCATGGAGAGAGTACTGAAATAGCAAACAGATGTTCATCAGGCACCTGATCGTCCACTGTTCCATCCTCATCTGCAGACAAATCCAATCTAGATAAAAAGTCAGCAACAACATTTTCTCTACCTGGTTTATCAACAATGGTTAGATCAAACTGCTGCAATAAAAGTAACCATCTAATAATACGAGCATTCACATCTGGTTTATTCATCAAATATCTAATAGCAGCATGGTCAGTATGTACAAAGGTCTGGTAACCAGTAATATAATGTCGGAACTTGTTCAATGCATGGACCACAGCCAAGAATTCCTTCTCGGTTACAGTGTAATTCAGCTCAGCTTTGGACAAGTTTTTGCTAACAAAGTAAATGGCATATGGAAGTTTCTGCTCAACTTGTCCTAAAGCTGCACCTATGGCTTTGTTCGAGGCATCAGTGTGGATGTGGAAAGGTAGGGCCCAGTTTGGACCTCTCAGGATTGGGGCTGACACCAACTTGTCCTTCAATTCATTTAAAGCCCTCTGACAATCGTCAGTCCATTTAAACTCCACATCTTTTGCCAACAGACCAAACAATGGCGAGGCTAGCTTGCTGAAATCTTTAATGAATCTCTGGTAGTATCCTGCTAATCCCAAGAAACTCCGGACATTCCTTACCTTTTGCGGAGGTGGAACCCTCTTGATGAGAGCAATTTTATTAGGATCCACCTGCAATCCTTGGGAAGAAATGGTATGGCCTAGCACGGTCCCCTCAGTCATTAGGAATTCACATTTTTCAGGACTAAGGGACAAGTTCATCTCGGTGCATTTGGTTAGGACTTTCCCCAGGTTGGACAATGCTTCCTGGAAGTTGGCCCCATAAGGAGTAAAGTCATCCATGTATATTTCCACTGCATCATGGACCAGCTCCGAGAAGATGCTCAAGACAGCTCTCTGAAAGGTAGCAGGAGCATTGCATAGCCCAAAGGGAAGGACTCGATAGGCAAAGGTACCCCAAGGACAAGTGAAGGTGGTCTTATCTTGGTCTTCCGGGCTGATTTGGATTTGATTGTACCCGCTAAACCCATCCAGGAAAGAGAAGAACTTCTTTCCTGCCAGTCCATCCAACACTTGATCTATGAAAGGTAGAGGGAAATGGTCCTTCTTGGTAGCGTTGTTCAGTTCTCGGTAGTCCACACAAATTCTCCATTTCCCATTTTTCTTGGGAACCAACACTAGAGGGGACACCCATTCACTATCTGAGATGGGGTAGATGAATCCGGCATCCAACAGTTTCTGCAATTCTTCCTTGACAATGTCTTTAAGGGCTGGATTCATTCTCCTCTGAGGTTGCCTAACCGGTTTACAATCCTCTTTGATGTATATATGATGGGTACAGACCGAAGGATGGACTCCTTTCATTTCCTTATAGCTCCAAGCAAAAGCATCTAGGTGGTTGGCCAACAGACTACACAGCTCCTTTTCCTGGGAAGGAGATAGGGAGGAGCTGATCTTCAATGCTTTCTCAGGGCCGAACTCCACATTCTTGACTCTGGGAGTAACAGGGTTGGTTGTACAGAGATCCACTAAGGTGCTAGCTTGGGCATCCTCCACCAATTCCTCTAAGGGTAGTGCACTGGAAGGTGGATTCTGGATCAAGGTCTCGATCAAGTCATCCTCGGTTAGGGGGTCTTTCCTAGTGGTATCTAAGGTGCACAGAGGTGCTGAGTACACCTCGTCTTCTTCTCCTTCTTCCAACCAGAGTGGTAAATCATGCTCTAAAGAAGGTTGGGCAGGAGGGTATAGGACTAGCTGCTTGGACATGGGACCATTTTTGATGGTCATGTTTCCTGCCCGACAACTTATGTAAGCATCTGTAGTAGCTAACCAAGGCCTTCCCAAAATGAGAGGATATCCAGTAAGCTTGGCCTTTGGTTGCATAACCAGGAAGTCTGCAGGGTATTCCCAAGAATCAATGGAGACGATGACATCCTCCACAATCCCTTCGGGAGTCACGGTGGAGCGATCTGCTAATTGCAGTACTGTCGAGGTCTTCCTCAAGGAACCCTGAAGATTGAGTTTAAGCATGGTATCCCTGGTCATCACATTGATGGCCACCCCCAGATCAATCAAGGTGTGGGGGATAATGGTGCCATTGATGTGAACATCTACTACAGGACTTCCAGGATCTAGGTACTTTGGGCAGATGACTTGTCCTAGCATAAGGTCAGACAGTTGTCCTATGACATTGATAGTTGAGGCATCTTTCTTCCGTCTGCCTGGGTGTTTGAAACACTTCTCCTTAACCAGCTTGTTATATATTGGCACATCCTTGATGGCTTGGAGAAGTGGGATTTTTACACACAACTGCTTGAGCTCACCCAAAAGCTCATCTTCTTATGGGTTAGGTTGTGTGGTGGCTGTTAGTCTCTCAGGAAAGGGTGGAATAGCCTTTGGTTCACTTTCCTATTTATCTTCCTCATCCTCTGGGGGAGGAGGTTGGCGATCTGGTAGAGTCTTTCCAGATCGAAGGTTGATCTCCTGGATCTCCACAGCATAGGTAGGGCATGAGGTTTCCCCAGTATATACCTGTTGGGCCTGTCTATTGTTGGGGTTCGGGTTCAGTTGAGCAGGCATTTGAGGTTGCCTTGGAGGAGCAGGAGGTAATGGTTGAGGTTGCACTGGTGGTGGAGGCAAAATGGCAGGAGGAGTGTTGTATTGGGGCCTCCACCCCGACTGAGGTGCATTCCATTGAGGCTGTGGCTGGGTATGTGAGTGATATGGATGAGAAGTAGGTTGAGTGGGGTACTGAGGTGGATAAGACCATGGAGGAGGCATGGACCATGAAGGATGAGCAGGGGGACCCCAGGAAGGCATAGGAGTTGACTGGTTGGGGTTGTAATAAGCTTGAGATGCCCCTTGCATCCCCTGCTGATAAGGTCTAGATCCTTGTGGCCTCCTTTGGTTGAGGTAATAGAGAGGCTCTGTGGGAGCTTCGGTCCCTTGGTACATGGCTTTAAACCCAGGTAAGGTTGGACACTGATTTGTGGGATGGTCCTCCTCACAAACGAAACACACTTCAACCGAATGCAATGGACATTCGTTCTTAGGGTGCCTCCTTGTGCACCTAGGACAGAAGACAGCCAAGGCTCTCTCAGCCTCTTCTTTCTTTTGCTGAATCCTGAATGTATCAAGCTGCATGGCAATGGTTTGTCTCACCTCACTCTTAAGATCTTCTAATTGGTTTGCAAGCTCATGTTTGGAGAAATGGACACTAGTTGAGAGGTGGTTTCCTCTACCTCGTTTCCGAGATGCCCTGGAGTGGTTTCTAAACACAGTCTTGATGTCCTCATAAGGCAGTTGGTAAATGTCCCCCCCAGCTAACATGTGAAGGGTATCTAAGAGGTCTTCAGGGACTCCTCGGAGTAGGACCAACTTGAGGGATTCAGGGTCAAGTGTGCACCTGGCTCGCTTATAGCTTAGTTGGAACCTCTCCTCATAATCCTCTAAGGACTCATCATTTCCCATGGACATCCGAAAGATTTCCCCCTTTGTTTCCTTGGACCTACAGTAATCCCGGTACTTGGTGTTGAAAGCTTGCTGCATCTGAGCCCAAGTAGTGATATTATTCCCAGGTAAACCCATGAACCAGCGTAGTGCTGCATCCTTGAGAGTGGAAGGGAAAAGTTTCAACTTTTGCTCATCTTCAGTATAGTCATAGGTTCTACAAAGGACAACAAACTCAAACAGGAAGGTATCTGGATCTTTAGTGGTCAACCCATGGAAGTGAGGTAAGGTGGAGGGGCTAATGTTTTTCATTTTCATCTCTCCATTGGTCTCTCGGATGGGGAAGGCACCTTCTATTCTCTCATCTTCTCTTCTATTATCAGCCATAGCTTCAAATGGAGTAGTCTCTAACTCTTCTTCTACTATAGGATCTTTAGATATCTCAGGATGTTCACCTATAGGTTCTTCTGGGTCACTGTCACCAAGGAGGAGAGAAGGGTGACTCAGTGATGTGGTGGGGGTGTTTGGTAGGAATTTGCCTGATCTATCCCGGTTCCTACGAGGCATGAAATGGAAAAGAATTTCTTTTTTCTCTTTGATTGCTTTTGCTTTGCTTTTCTTTTGGTACCTGCAAAACTGAGACAGATTGATCTACAACTATCTATGAAAGATGCAAAATTAACTGAAAGCAGGACTAATCTACTTTGCTCAAATGAAATTGCAGGAATGGAAATGCTAGTCTACGCTTGCAGAAAGGAAATGCTAATCTATGAAAGCAGGAAATGCTAATCTATGAAAGCAGGAAAAGCTATGCTACTTTTGCAGAATGGAAATGAAGTAAACTACTTAGCAGAAGGTAAGAGTAAGAAAGTAGAAGAAAAGCAACAATTGCTAATACTATGACGCTTCCCCGGCAACGGCGCCAAAAAGATGGTGAGCTCCAGTATTGTAGCAATAATGCTACAACTCCTGGGGCTTCCTGTCTCTTAATTTTATCAACCCGGTAGTTCGTACAAACTTGGAAGCGACGGTGCTGTATGCACAAGTACTAGCTCGTGTCGTAGCTGTCACTTGGTCAGCTGGCACAAGTCCGCTAGGGCTCAAGCCAACTTCTATAGGCTCTCAGAAGAAGCTTGTTAAATGATGGACAAAAGCTAGCTCAAAGAAGACTAATCTACTTGGAAAAAATGAACTGAAAGCAAATCAAAACATGGAAACCCTAGGAAACCCTAATTTAACTAGTCTAACCTCTATGATGCAAAGAATGTGAAGGAAACTTCTACCAATGATGCCATTACTTCTAATAAGTGAAAATGCATGAATCTAATCTACTTGCATCTGAAAAGACATGTTTTTGTATTTTTTCTTTAAGTGGATGGAGTGATTGTGATTTTGTGCTTATTAGGGTTTGGTTGTGCAGATGTGATGCGGAAGGAAGGAAAGCTTGGGAAAGGTTGGGGAGGCTAGGAGAGGTCCCCAGAGATCCTTAGCATCAGTCCACAGAGGTTCCTCACGTTCAGAGGCTCAGCAACCGAGTGAGTGGCCTCCTATAGGATGTCTGCAGGGGATTCTACAGGAAACGCAGGGGTTTCTACAGGAAGTCTACAAATTGCTACAGGATGACCTACCGTGGGTGTTTGAAGTGATGGTGGAGTGATGGAATGGTAGGGGGAGTTGTTCAAGGTAGGAATAAAGCTGGTGATGGCTCAGGAGTGGAGAAGTAGGATGGAGAACGAGTGTATGAAGTGGGTTGATGGATGGAAGGTTATAACAACGAAATGTCTAAAGAATGGAGTTACGTGAGGAGTGGAGGAGTTTGGGAGATAACAGAGCGGAGCAGAGGTCAAGGATGTGGTTGCATGCGTGATCAAGACGAAGAAGAAGGTAATAGAACGATAAAGAGCAGTGTAAATAAAACAAATGGCTTATGACTGTCACCAAGATGAAAATTCATTAACCTAAGCTACCTGTGCCATGAACTCAATGAACAGCAATACAAAGCGTGTAGAGGAATGTGCATGAAACGGTGGTGAAGGTGTATGGTGCAAGAGTGAAGTGCATGGAAAGATCTATCATAAACGAGACTATGTTGCAGCATGTATAAAGTGAAGAACTGCGTATTTTTGTGGCTGGTATAGGCTGCACTCCAATCTCCAAACAGAGATGGCAGTGGAGACTTCCTCAACCTTTTTTCTGGAGCTCCAAGAGATTATATCTATCCTCCTATCAAACTTAAGCAACTGAAAGCAAATCACCATAAACTAGTCCTATCTATGCTCATGAAAACGACTAAATTACCAAACTGTGAATTCGAATTTCATGTGGAAATAAACAAACTCAAAGTGCTGGAACGAAATGCAAACACATTACAACACTGAGGAGATCTATTGCTCTCAGGTTGGGCCCTAACCTGAGAGCTATAGCTCCTTGAGGGAACTCAGAACTAGATCAAAATCTGCCTTCTTTATTCATAATCTGATGTCATGCCAAATTGGCTTACAAAAAGGAACAAAAACTGAGCTCTAGCTCGTACTTTCCAATTACAAGAGTAATGCCAAGGTTCAAAAAGCTTCTTTGCAAGGCTACAGCCTCAGTATTTATGCAAAAACGATCACCCAACAGATGTCCTTGATTTTAGGAGCTCGGCTGTCCAACTAAAGTTTAACTGCTGATCCTGTAGGACAGTCATAACTACTGTTCATGTAGAACAGTTATAACTGTTGTTCCTGTAGAACAGCTGGCTGCTTCTAAGCTCGGTGGGGAGATGGATTGGAGCTCGGAGTTCTTGGTGGGAATCACGAGGAAGGTCCCCAAGACCGTGGACATCCTCTCCTAAAAACCAGCAGTGCCACCTCATTGTCTCCTTGTCTCCTTTTTCGTTGTCTTTTTCCCTTTTTAATGCCAAAATCCTGAAAGCATCATGCATTAGTCACGTAGATAAAATGTCTACCCTTCTTCCTACAAACAACACGAATAAACTAAGAAATTCATGCATAAGCAGTAAAAAGTGAATGGTTTGAGCAAAGCAAGTAGGCCAAATGAGCCCAAATTATACCAAAAATTGGGGCTGATCAATAACCTAGTAGGTGTAGGATAAAATTCACCTGTGCCATTCACGGAAAGCATGAGAAAAAACCTAATACTATATATAAAACCAAGAAAAATTCAAATTCAACACTTCTAGGGAACTCGTAACCACCTAGCCAATACACAAGTATGTTCCTGTTTGCAATTAGAAAAATTACCCAAATTACAATCTGTTTACTCCAGCATATGTTGGAAAGTTATAGAAGGATGACTAGTGTAATCAATCCATTCCTTTTAGCTCTGGATTTTTTTCAGTTTAAAACAGAAGTATACAAATATACTTGTCCAATGTCTATGCTTTAACCATTCACATTAAGATGTTATTACAATATAATTTCCCAAGTCTATTTAATATCTTCATTATCATAAAAACCAACCTATATCCATCTTAAGTCCACATCTACCACTCTTAGGGGGATGAAATCTATTTATCCCTCTGAGCACTTGGTAGACCCAGAATTAAGATGGATCTAAGATGATATAATTTTCCCTTTAAATAGTCTATGCTCACATGAATACCATGGTATTACCATGGGTCAATACCATGGGCTATCATAAACCTGGAGCTTAAAAATTACTATTAGTAATTTATAAGAATTAATAAAATTAATAGCTGATTTTTATTTTATTTTTTATTTTAACCAAGCTAAAATGTTTAACATACATTAAATTACAACATCCATTTTTACTCTTGATCGGATCAAATATTTTTTCACTCTATGCTAGTTTTCATATCACGATATTTGATACCTTTCGAGGTTAGTAGATCCAGAGTAAAGATGGATCTATGCTGGTTTAATTCCCCCATTTAAATAGGCTACATTCCAGGTGAATACCATGGATCAATACCATGTGCCATTTTGGTGAATACCATGGGTCAATACCATGTGCCATTTTTATTTTTATTAATACTAATAGTAGGGTTAATAATGTTTTTTTGCATGGTATTAATAACAATCTAGTCCATGGTATTTGTCCCATAGTATTTTTCCCATAGGTTTCACCTAAATATAACGCATTTTTTGAGTGTTCGTAAATATAAGGTGACTTATCGAGTAAATATAAAAAAATGTTTTATTTGTTTACCATACCTCTAGTTTATTTATATTTTTATTAATTTACCATACCTCTTTTACAAATATGGTATTTGGCCCATAGGATTCACTTAAATAAAACCTCTTTCTTGAGCCTTCATAAATAGAACAAGGGTTATGGACTAAATATAAAAAGAGGTTTTTTTTTATTTACCATGCGTCTAGTTTATTTATATTTTTATTTATTTACCATACCTTTTAAGTATAAAAAAACGTTTTATTTATTTACCATACCTCCACTTTACTTATATTTTTATTTGTTTACACCCTTGCATGTATATAAGGTGACTTATGGAGTAAATATAATTTTTTTATTTATTTATTTACCATACTTCTCATTTATTTATATTTTTATTAATTTACCATACCTCTTTTATAAATATGGTATTTGGGCCTTTGGCCCATAGGATTCACTTAAATAAAACCTATTCTTGAAAATGGGCGAATGGGAGGTTGTAACTCCTAATTTCAAGGGCTAAATTTGCCTTTTTTACCCTCTCCCTTAAAAGAAGGTGGGCTATTTGAGGTGATTTGTAAAAGTGTACTATGATACAAAATAATCGCCCACTAAAAATTTAAAACCCCTTAATTTCGCCAAAGGGCGAACATTCGCCCCTAAAATCACCCCTAAACTTAGCTTCCTCTACCCATAGAGCATGGCTCAATTTATACATTTCCATGGACCATGATCCATGGACGAGCTGACTCATCTTACATTTCTTTACATTATTTTTGGTAGACTACCCTTTGACTTTAACCTATTACAAATCGTGCTCCACACTTCTCGCGGAATCTTTTCCCAAACTTGCGGTCTTCGTACCTCATGACCATTACGTGGGGCTTCCTCTACCCAATAGTCCCCCAACACAATCATCGTGACTCATCTGAGTCACTTAGCTAGTGCGGGAATCTTTGCATGGAGGTTAGTCAACAACTTCTACATCTTTCCAGTCTCTACAACAAATTCGGCTGCGAGCCTCTGTACCTTTTCTAAGTGAGCCACTGAGGCATCCCTATTCCTTGCAGCTGCCTGCTCCATCGCACATATTGCCTGCATCTGCATTACCTTGCCTTCAATGGTTGTAGATACGCTAAACAATTCATCGAGCCAGGGCTGGATACGTTCTTTAAGTACTGCCTCCTGTTGCCGCACCATGTTAATTTGGGCTTTGAGTGCCTAGGCCTCTTTCATCTTGGCCAACTGCTGTGTGATAGTGACCATCTGTGCAGCCTTGCGGGCAGTGTCGTAGGCATGTTGTAGCTCGCGCGCTTTGGTTTCTACTTGTTGTATAGTTGGGTCCTCCTGGAGGGAGGTGAGTATCCCGAGCGACTGACCGAGTAGTCCTGAGCATTCATGAATAGCACTACTCATCATTTCTAGTCTAGCTACAACTTCGCCGTGGCGGCGTTCCCGTTCGGTCGAGGGTGTGGGAAGCCGGGCCTTAAGACGGAGCTCTGCAACCTGTAATGTTAGTTCCTCCTAGTTTCTTGCGGCCTCTGCTTGGGCTATGCAAAATCCGGCTGCCATGTGCTGAATCTTGGTAGCTGGTGGGAGGTCCCCACGGATAGCTAGCTTGAGTACCATGCTACACACTTCTGCCATAGCTTGTTCTACCTCTCGGTATCGTGCAGCCAGGTCTTCATGTTGGAGAGTGATCTGTTCTATCTTTGCCTTCTGCTCTGTCAAGATGTGGAAAGTGCGACCTTCCCTGGCTCGAAACTCCTGAGTTACTCCCTCTTGCAGTAGGTATAGTATTTCTCTAGATAGGGCAGCTAGATTTAATTCCCAACTACCTTCGTCGCCTGCAGCTGTGGCATGGACAACATCTACTGGCAATGGGAGGATGTGTGGCGTGTGCATGTTAACCATCTGTTTGGCGGCGGCTGTGTCTTCTGTGGGCTCGTGGGTGACCCAGCGTAGGGGTTGCTCTTGTAAGGCCTATAACTGTGCTCTGATCTCCCCCAACATAGTGGTTTGCACAGTGAGTAGTTCGGGCAACGCATTGGTGGTAACATTGCTTGCGGGCTGGCTATTGTCCATGAATTCATTTTCAAGGGCCTTCGTGGTCCTGGACTTTTTCCGAGTGGCCGATGATTCCTTGGCACGTGACCGCTTGAGGTGGTCCTGTGTCTCCGTTTCTTGTTGCGGGTCCTATTCCAAATCCATTCCCTGATCTACATGATTCCTCGTTGTTATTAGGCTTGTGGTAGCCTCCTGCTGCAAAGTGGCTTGTTGGTCCTGATGTGTTTTTTATGCCAGTTGAGTGAGTCGTTACTGGCGTTCCTTCTTCTGCTGTTGTGTAGCCAATCTGTCTAGAATGGCCTTGTCTGGGGCGTGCCATTCCAGAGGTGATGCTACCAACACCGCGTAAATGGCATCATCTATTGCAAGGAATGGGAGTGTGACCAAAGATCGCGCTGGATCCTTTCACACACAGATATATACGTGATGCATGTCTGCTTTGAACTCAGTCGTGCTTTGAAAATTATTGTAGATCGTGGGGTACATGCGTGGCCTTCGAGCAATCCATGTCCGTATTTTCCCTTCCATGGAGGTCCAAAATGCCCAAATCGCGGAAACCCTTGTTGCATCCTTTGTAGCCCAGAGCGAAATATACCACACTGCTTCGAGTAGGCTATCCTCAATGTGGGGAAACTGGATCTCCTGCGGCAATTCACCTGTAACTAGAAGGATTGATAAGAGCAACCATGCATAATGAAAGGTCTTACCCTTGCCCAGTGCTTCTTGAAAATTGGTCAAAAATTCCTAGCATAAAAACTGTGCCCAATTGAACTGAACTCCTCAACACACTGCCCTGGCAATGCAACGACAGGGGCTAGCACCTCATCCGCGCAAAATTTTCTCATGATTTTACCGGCTAGTAGCTGAGTGGCAACTCATACTGCGCGGTCGTTGATGCTTGTTATGACATACCCCTGCTTTCCTTTATCTAGATGGTATTTCGTCTTCACTATTTCGGCGAGGCCTCCCTCGCTACTGGTTCTTGCTATGTCTGCTAGATTATTCCCTTTAAACTATAGGTGCATAATCTAGTGGATTAGGTCGGCTGTGATTGGGATCGATTCTTCCAACCAGAGATATCCATCATGGATGGGACATAGTAGTTGTCAGATCACAAATATGGTGATGGTCATGCAGTGATAGTGAGGTATCCACCTGATATTTAGTAGCCCCACCCTCTCCACACCTAGTAGCCATTTCTGCGGCAATAACTTGTCTTCGGCTAGTTCAGGGAACTTGTCATCATCTGCAAGGTCCCAATATTTGTATTTGATGCTTGGAACACGCACCATTGGCAACCCTTCGAACCTTGTATCGTCTGGAAGAAGCGGGCTCTGCAGCATAGTTTTTGCAGCGTCTACGTTTTTCAATATCTTGGTCGTCCCGATCCATGGAGAAAAATACGGGGGTAACAATGGAATTTGAAATGCAGGTTCTTCTTCCTTCGCCTGTGCATCAATCTGATCGATTAGATCTTGCAGATCGTCATCCCCCTTAGCAGGTTCGATGGTTACTGCTTTTCCTTTGTCAACGACCGAGAATTTGTTGAATCTTGGGGAGGCCCAGACTGTTCCCATCTTCTACTTGTTTTTCCTGGGTCACGGGGTATGTGGGGACTTAGGAACTTCAGGAACTTGAGTCACATCCTCGGGCTCTTCTTGATTCAGCTACATTTCTTCTGTGACCCGTGCTTGGGTTCTTGCCATAGTACTCATGGAGTGCCTAGTAGCTGTGTACTTGCTGCGTTTTGCTAGTTCAAAGCATCAATAGTCATTAGTGGCATCGAGTTGGCAGATCTTTGCATATCTTCATCTTAATGTCCCACTGCCTGCTCCTTTCTAACGTGATCGGACCTTCTTGTCAGGGCCAATGTGGCTAACGGTCGTATTTTTACTTTTCCTCGTGGTAGCGCTATCCTTGGGGCGCAGCTGGGAACTTGGGGACTGCCTAATTTGGTAGAGAATCCTTTTTCCGCACCAGTTTTTTGCAGACTAGTTTATAGTCACACACCTTCTTTCAACTGTTTGAGCCACTGAGACTGTAGTTTCTATTGCTAGTTAGGTGCTTGCACCTTTGGTGTGAGTTAGGACCGTCCCTGCTAGCCTAGGCTGTGAGCACCTCTGAAGCATCTGGGTCATCAGTCTGGGGTTTATGTTCTTTTGTTAATGTGAGCACAGCCATGACAGAAGGGTAGCAGCATGTGCCTAGGCTACGCTGCTTCATAGCGCACTTTGCTTCTTTGGCCGTAACCACAGTTTACCGGTGTTGAAGGACCCACGGCCACTCTATCTTTTATGAGCTTCCTTCTATCATCTATTATAGGCCCAATGAACCAGGGGTATCCGCAACTTCCCTGAGCCCCTACTAACCTTGGCGCCAACTGCTTGGGCACCGGTCTTTTGGGGTGGCTTCGGGCTCCTATTTCTAAGTTGGGTGGATGTCCGCACCTTAGACACCTGTAGCCTATGTTGGCGAGGAATGCTTACTTTGTTTCGCTCTTCAGGCTGTGCGCACGCCTTCCTTCAACATCTATGCCTTGTTGTTCGCATCTTCTGGGTTACACCCTGTCCAGAAGTAGCAGTTGCATGGGACGGTTTCGGGGATACCTCCAGTTGTTCCTTTGCTCCTATTGTCACCACCCGATTACAATTGAGTGTGGTTACTTCATGCAGTTAGTTCTGCCATCATTCAACCTTTTCATCCAAGTCCGACGTGCAAGAACTATCACGATCCCATGAGAGTCGACCATCCGCTGTTGGATTGACCCTGTCCTGATCTTGCACTGTAATCTGGTAGATACAGTCCAACTCTCCATTGTTGTCTTTGTCATTCACAGGCTCGGTATATCACGCCCCTTTTGCGGGGTCCAACAGGACCACCATGCTGGGAGCTTTCTTTTTGAATATCATTTTTCGTTTCTTGAGGTTGATGATTCCATTCATATCCATTGCCCAATCTATACCTAACAATGTAGGATATGGGTTACTATCATCCATAATTTTGATGACCTCAAAATTGGTCTGGGTATTGGCGCCATTGATGTTTACTATAACTCCATGCAGGTGTCCCATGGGCAGAATCTTCTATTGGTTAGCCATCCATAGTTGAGTCAGCGACCATTGCAGTCGAGGCCTGCCCATGCGTTCCCAAGTCTTCTTTGGTAAAACAATCACGTCAGACCCCAAATCTAAGACGACCTGATCCATCTCATAGTCTTCGATCTAGACAGTTAGTCACATTTCCCACTTAGTGCGCAAAGCATGTTTACCTAATTTCCAAATCATTCACGGTTCATCTTCTTCCGCGCACTGAGTTATCAATTCCTGTAGCTCCTTTACCACTTTAGCATCCCTGAGTAAGTTCATGTAGGTTTCCAAAAAGGTGGTTAGCATAGATGTATCCTTCTCTAATCCTAATCGATCCTTACTTCCTGACGTAGAAGCTTCCGCGAAGCTCTTCTTGGCTTCCATAAAGGTTTCCTTCGCAAGCTGCAAACCAAAGTCTGGTTGTTTCGGGGGGGGCTTATGGACCCATGCATCCATCTCTGGCTATGTCCCTTTATCTTCTCTGGTGGTACCACCACTTCGGAGCATCATATTTACATTTGGCTCCTCCGCACAAGGTTCAGCCTTCATCATTTGGATGTTCTGAGTGGGGTTGGCTAGAAGCAGCCCCTTTTCTCGCATCTGAACAATCAATGTGGGGCAATCCACTGCTTTGTGGTCAAAATGGTAACAATAAGGACAACAAGCTTTGGTCGGGTTCATGCAATCTCACGCGTAATGCCTCGGCCCTCCACAATTGCAAAAAATTAATTGCTCGTGTCCCCATCTAGATCCCATGCCTCCACGGCCCCATCCGCGTCCTTTCTACCCTTCTCGCATAAATGGTGTGGTGGGATCCTGCCCACGTGCCTCTGTTTGCATCCTATAAGCCAGTGTTCGATCCATCAACATTTGGTAACTGCGGTAATTTCTTTCCTCGTGGCCCACCGTTCTGCAAAAGTTACAAAATAATTGTTGAGGAGGGGGTTGTCTTAAGCTTGGCAATAGGTGACAATTGTCCATGGCATGCTTTCCTCCTACCTCATAGATTGTGCACCAGAGTGCGGGTGCCATACTTGGTCCAGCTTGTACCTCTGGTCACAACATTATGGGTCCCCTCCTCCCACATAGTTCGCAAATATTAGATAGTGGTCCTTATCATGGCTCAGTCCCTTGCATTTGATACACCATACTTCTTCATGTACCTTTGTCCTAGGCACCTGTCACTGTTTCAAGCTTCGCATCTCTAGACATAAGTTTTGTACTTGCACTTGGATTTGTTGTACTCCCAACCTTGGGTCCTATATTGGGGTTTCATGCAGCCACATTGCTGCCTCCAGTACTTCAGCTTGGGTTGAGATATTTTGTTGTGACAGATCCAATCTCAAATATGGTGTTAACGATGTGAAAAACCAAGTGCAGTGTTGCGCATCCGTCAGTGCCATATTGGCCTCATCGATGGTGCTTTTCAACCTCTGATATAAATCCCATGGGGTTTCACCAGGCAACATTACAATCTCCTTGAACCCAATAACTAACTGTGCTTCTGACTTGGGTCACCCAAATTCCTTGTTTAGTGCCTCCTGGATTGTTGTCATTCCTTCATTTGGATGATCACTTGAATATTTCATGTACCAGGTCAATGCATGGTCCTACAATGCACTAACTAAGGTGTCCTTCTTGATGTTATCATCTGTGATGCCCTGAGCATCCCATACAAACCTTATGACAAACCAGAATCGGCCTGGTTCCTCATTTCCTATGCCTTTAAATGTGGGCAGCGGGACTGCACTCACCATCCGAACTTTTAGTGGTGGCGGGGTTGAAGGTGGGGTCGGGGTTGGTGTGGACGGATTTGATGAAGGCGATGCAGGGGGGTGGCATGGATGGAGGTGGTATTAGTGGGAAGCGCTCCCTGATCAACCGAACCGCACTCCCTAGTGAGAACCTCGCAAGCTCCTCCTCGCTTTCCCGGGAAATAGAGGCTAAAGGACTATTCTCTACTCCTCCCATTCCACAGTAACCTCTTCTGCTCCGCGTTACTCTAGACATCAATAAACACGCATAATCTATTTTTCACACAACAACATCTTAATCGAAGTATTCAATGATTTGATATACCTACCCTGAGGTCCTCGAAGAAACTGCCTTTCTACTTCGCTATAGCTCACAGTTGTATCAATCACGAACTCTGTAATAAATCCTCCTATTACCTGATCCAACCAATGATCTACTGCGTGCGTGATTTTATCTTTTGTGGCTTCTAGCCTATTCACCAGCTCTGGGGTCCACACAATAGGCTAGTCCAATCTGCACCTTCCCATGTTGTCAATTAGTCTTGCAATCCACTCGTACAGTTCTACCAGAAATGATGCGAAGAAGATTTCATGAATATCTGTGAATATATAACGATCCAACCAATATTCCTCTGATACTCATGGGTTCCTATTTTCCTGGGTGGCGAACTCATGGAGTTTAAGATCCCACCACTCTTCAATCTCTTTCTTTGTAGGGTTCTAATGCCCCAACATCAGACACCCCATAGGCAGATACCAGTCTTGGCAACGAAACCATTTGTTGGCTTATATGGGCCTGACCCAGGTTCAGAAGAATTATTTAGCCAAACAAATCCCGCAGCTACTGGCCCTTTCAGCAACAGCGCACGGAGCGCGAACTGAGGTCTCACCCGTGGTAGCAGAGGAGGGTGCTAGAACTAGGTTTCCGTACCCTTGAGATGTCTGGATGTGGTCTGAAGGTATCGCATGCTGCTCAACAGCCTTGCACTGCTATATATTCACGCAGAGCCAGACCCAGAATGATCTTAACTTTCTATGATCGCGCTGTTTACAGATCTAATCTATTTGATGAAGTATTGTACCTCATATCTACTTAGAAGGGTCTTTAAACAAACATTTAACAGATTTAACCAGTTCGCGCACTTAGAATAAACTTATATTCATATATATCTATAACATAAACATAGGTGCATAGCTTAAACAGTTATGTCAACCATTCATTTAGTTAGATTCACGATAACTCAGATGGTAACACAGAATTTGCAAAAGAAACTTATCTTTATTTCCACTTATCACTAATACATCCAGATCCACCCTGCGCGCTCCGCTGCAGGGGTCCAC
Source organism: Pinus tabuliformis (assembly GCA_031772625.1). Taxonomy (NCBI): domain Eukaryota; kingdom Viridiplantae; phylum Streptophyta; class Pinopsida; order Pinales; family Pinaceae; genus Pinus; species Pinus tabuliformis. The sequence continues at coordinate 585,488,729 of CM062817.1, forward strand.
GCACACAGCTACAGACTCTTCTAGGCCTATGCACACACAGCTACAGAGCCTCTATCTTCTATCCCAAACTCCCAACTCGGACTTACAGACACTTTCAGAGTGCTTCCCTCAAAAACCCATTACCATTCAGATCCAAAAACATACAAAAAAAGTTAGCTTCCTCTACCCATAGAGCCTCGCTCTATTTATACCTTTCCATGGACTGTGATCCACGGACGGGCCGACTCGTCTTACATTTCTTTACATTATTTTTGGGTGGGCTACCCTTTGACTTTAGATTATTACAAATCGCGCTCCGCACTTATCGCATAATCTTTTCCCAAACTTGCAGTCTTCATGCCCCATGACCATTACTCGGGCCTTCTGCTACCCAACACCATCCTAGAATCACTAGGCCCAACAGAGAGAAAACCCACCTCGTGGATTATCGTATATCCCGCCATTCACCAGCAAGGATTCCTAGGCCCACCGAGGCACACAATCTCGTTTTACCACAACCCACTGTTCATTTCAGGGGTCACTAGGCCAGTCGCTTCATGCATCCTCAGTCTGGTTTAGGGACCACTGCCACCATTTGTTTGTCAATTCGGAGATCCACCCTAGTCAGCTTCCAATGCAATCCAGCCATTCCCCAAAAAACGAATGAGAGAACCCATCTCATCAAAGCTATCAGGAAATGGCAAGGCTAGGCTGAAAATATTGTTACACTTGGCAAAACCCATGCCATAGTAGAAAGAAACACATGCAATCCCATGCTTGCCAAATCTAGCAAGGAAAATAAACATGAAAGTTGATACCTGCAATGAAGCATGTTGTAGTTGTTTGATCTTATCTTTCCCTGCTTGATCTTTGCTTCATGTTTCCTTCTTTGCCTTTCTTGCCCCAATGCCAAAGTGCTCCAAGAAAACTCTAAGTGTCCTAGGATATGACAGAGAGAGAGAATAATTAGAGAGCTCCAAAATTGAACTAACCAAGTCTTGCCCACTGATCGTCAGAAGCCTTTTCATTAATGAGGCATCTATTTTCTTCATTTTCCATTAATTTCCTTCAATTTTCTCCTCACATGAAACATGTGACCTTTCACCTTCCTTTTCTCCTAATTTCCATTATTTTCATAAAGGTATATGAATCGCCATCACAAATTGAAGTAATAATCCCAAATAGCTCATTGCTTTTTAATTTAGATGCCTGATGTAGTCAATTGTAGTACTCCTTACCACTTCATTTCCATATACTAGAGCATTTACGAGATGGCTTACTCTCAACTAGATGGAACTCAACTTGCTGGGCGGTACTGAGAAATTCACTATTGATCCGACTACTTCTCTTTCTACTCTAGCTTCCCATTTCTCTACCTTCATTTCCTATGCTTCTAACACTTCTTTGAATGAATCAATTCAAACGGATAAACCTCAAATCGCTATAAAGATTCTTTTGTTCATCAATCATTTCAAGTGGATAAACCCACATCCATAACATTGAACTAATTAGAACCGGTGTGGGTGAGCTATTTCTCTCCCCCATTGATTATGAGAAACTTCTTGTATGGATAATTCCCCTCCAAATAGAGCATAGAGCAAGAAAGCACTACCAAGGTACTACATAGAGGGGAATAACAATGGTACTACAGAGAGAAATTTGCTTTCGGATGAATAATTTTGTACGTATGCTATTATGAGGGAAAGAACTACCAGGTAAGTTCACTCGTGGCAATTAATTGAATTCTCATCGCTATTAATTGAATTGAAATTAGTTTGCTCCTATCCGACCAGATTTGTGGCAATTACCTCTGAATCTGTTGCAATTCCTCCTTTTTTCTACTAGGTGAGCAAAGTCGATGTTCTAGATCATGGTGGTACTTTGGGTTCTCCCTTCTTTCTCATCATTATTTATTTCATTTTCGAGCACACCAACAAGTGCCCTACTATCCCACTATTCTAGATGGCTCAACGAATCCATGTTCTCTCCCGTATACATTTGAAACAATTTCATTTTGGGGAACTATGAATTGGGAATTGGTTAATACCCTTTTCTATCTAATAAGCGAGCTTATTTCCAACACCTCTTAACAATTAAAAGGTTTTTGAAATATTTCTAAAAGACAAATGAGGGAAATGTTTTTTGCACCAGGGAAAAGGAAAAATGATTCTTTTTATTTCATATTGCATTAGGAAGAATTAATGCATGGGAGTAAGAGCATATATATTAAATATTTTCTCACCAACTATGGGAAACGTATTTTTGTCTCTTATTGAGAATGTTGGGAGAGAGAATCAGTGGGAGAACATGCTTTGAGAATGAGAGATAATAAATAATTTTAATATTAAGTTTGTATTTTGGTTTAAATTGAGAGTACATTTTTTAGGAGGTTGTAATAGTGTTGAAAATGAAAGATGAGAAGTACTGATCACTTCATATTGAACTTTATTTTAAGAATTTGGTTGTAATTATACATTTCGTGCCATTTTGTATTCAAATATTAATTTAAAAAAAATTGGTGGTAGTCGTTGAGTCTTACTTTTTTGGATATTGGTTCTTTTCCCAAGTCAAAATGGGATATATTGTGTTCTTTTGTGCATTTGATCTCTATCTCTCTCTTACTCGCCTCATGGTGACAAGCACTATTATGCTGTCTAAATTTGTTGGCACAAACTATTTTTATTGAAGCAAACAAATGCAACCTATATTCATCACTAAAGATTTATGGGAACTTGTAACTAATGAATATAGTATGCATTTTCCTAATGAATTCAAAACATTAAGTGATGATGAAAATAATTCTCTTAAGGAACTTATTAATAAAGATAATGAAGCACTTTCACTTATAGGGAGCGTTGTTGAAGAATCTATATTTCCAAGAATTAGTGGTGTAGTATCATCCAGGGAAGTATGGTATACCTTAAAGAACACATGAATGCGTGGTTTTAGCTCAATTACAAACATTAAGAAGGAATTTTGAAAATTCTCATATGCAAATTAATGAATCCATTCATGATTACATCACAAAAATGCAAGATCTTGTTAATTAGATGAGGTCATTTGGTGAATATGTTCGAGAAACAAGGCTAATTGAGAAGATTTTAAGAAGTGTTCTTCCTAAGTTTCAGATGATCACCACTAATATTATGGTCTCCAAAGACTTAAATACAATGAAAATTGATGAATTAAGTGGATTCTTGTTAACTGTTGAAGAAAATAAACCATTTGAGCAAGTGGAACATGTTTTTTTGCAAAGCATAGAGGAAGAGGAAGGAGTAGGGGTCAATATCAAAATCATAATCAAAATAGGAATCAACAGAGTTCGTAACGGGATGCATTTGCTTCGAAAGGTAGAGGAAGGAATCCCATTCAGTTCAAAGGAAGAGGTAGAGATGGATCTCGCAGAAGAGGACAAAGAAGAGATGGAGGACCACAATGTTATTATTGCCAAAAATTTGGCCATATTGAAATAGATTGTTATGAAAAAATGCAAGATATGGAGCATAAGGGTGATAATACAATTGTTAAAGAAACTAGGAATGAGAAGTTATTCATATCAAGATTGAGGGAACATAGTGAACAAAGTGAAGCATGGTATATTTGTTCAGGATATTAAACTAATATGACATCTCAAGAGAATTTGTTTACCAAAATTAATGACAACTATTCTGGTAAAGTCATATTTTGTGATGATAGTGTTTATGAAGTGAAAGGGAAAAGGCACAATTGCAATACCAACATTGCATGGTAAGAAGAAGTTAATTGAGGACACTTTGTTGACACCGAAATTGAAGAAAAACCTAGTTTATGTGGGACAGATGATGGAGCAACACTACAATATAGTCTTTGATAATAAAGAGTGTTTAATAATGGATAAGTTGAATCAAAATACATTTGTAGGAAGGGGAAAAATGACCGAAGACAAAAATTTTAAGATTTATTTTGATTCAAGTAATTAACAAAGTTTCAAAGCAGCAAAAGAAACGAATACTAATATTTCAACCTTAAGGATGGGACATTTAAATTTTTAGAGTTTGGTGCTATTGAGAAAGAAAATTATGGTGAATGGTCTTCCTTATATAAAGTTGAATGCTGATGTATTTGAAGGGTGTATTTTTTAGAAACAACATAGGGAACGTTTCTCAAATAGAGCATGGAAGGCTAGAGAATATCTAGCATTGGTGCATTCAGATTTGTGTGGTCCAATGGAGATTTTTTCTTTTGGATAAGAAGCTATTTTCTCATTTTCATTGATGGTTATTCTAGGAAGACTTGGTTATATTTTTTGCAGGAGAAATCTGAATTGTTTTCTCATTTTCTTGAGTTTAAGGCTTTAGTTGAAAAGTAAATTGGTTTGAAACTTATCACCCTAAGAATAAATAATGGGGGAGAATGCAAGTCAAATGAGTTTTTGAATTATTGCAAGAAAAATGGAATAAATTGAGAGTTTACTAATTCATACTCTCCTCAATAAAATGGACTTGTAGAAAGGAAACGCAGGACCATTGTTATCACCTAAAAAATGTTCATCTGGCCATTTTATATTACGTTGATCGAAATACACAATGTGGTATGGGTTTTTACACATTAAAACCCACTTTCACCTTAAGAAATAATTTAGAGAACCATTTTCCTAAACTACTCGTGATTAAAACCCAAAAACCCCGTAAGAGTAATTACATAAATCATTATTTATTTATTTCTCTCATGAGATAATTAGTAAATCATCATTTAATAATTATTTCCAACTTATCTTTGACTTTATCCCCATAAAAACATTAATAAATCATTTTTTATTTGTTAATTAATTTAACCGTTTTTCTAAATAAAGATATTTGATAATTTCAAATGATCTTTCCCTCTCTAGAATATATTAAAATATTCATAACAGATAGATCTTGATTTATTCTAATAATTTTTTATTATGTCTATAGATCTATATTTATCCTAATATTTTATTATAAATAGGGGGTTTTTCCCATTCTCTACACAAGACCATTTCATCGTCGATATTATCATCCTATAGCATTTGAGCTCCCACTTTTGAGTTCAAGCCATCGTCATTTCCTTTTTCCCACTACATCTATTGAGAGAGAAAGGGTTGTAGCTGAAGCACAAGGTAGCAGAGAACCTATCCCACAGAGGGGGATATCGTAAATCCAAATCTACTTATTCTTCTCACTAGGTGTTATCTATAATAATAATTTTATTAATAAAATTTCCATTAGGTTTAGATTATTTTGCACAATGTTATTTTCTTTTCTATTTTTGTGTGCCATTTTTTGCAAGTTTTTTCTAACAGTTGTTTTGTAGATCTGAAGAGCATTAACAGGTTATGCATTTATGTTAGGCTTATGAGTGACCAATAAATTAAGTGATAGTTTTTGGTACACCTTTCAGAAATATTCATACTAACAACTATAGTTGAAATGAATATGAGCATGCTAAAAACTAAGTCTCTTGGAAATGAGTTTTGGGCTGAACAAGTACACATAATAGTCTACACTCTTAACAAATTTCCTACAGAGGTAATGTTGATCTTTTGTCTAGAAGAAGCATGGTTAGGATGCAAACCAAGTGTTCCACATATGAAAGTTTTTTGTTGTATTGCATATGCACATGTTCCTAAGGAAAATAGGAATAAATTGGATGACAAGAGTGTGAAGTGTATCTTTATTGGATACAATACTGAAAAAATAAATTATAGGCTGTTTGATCCTCATGCAAATAAGGTGATAATAAGCAAATAGGTTTTGTTTGATGAGAAGGGAATCTATTAGCTAAAATATGTACAGTTTGAATCGAGGAAAGATGTAGTGAATATTGGTGATGAATCAAATTCTAAGTCAGTAAAGATAGTTGAAGTTAAGAATAGGCCTAATTGGCTTGAAAGGGGTCATTTAGAAAGAAGTATGTTGAATAGAAATTTAGAAAAGAGGGTTGCTAGATCTCAAAGTTCTCTAGTAATTTATGCACTTGTGTGGTAGGTGATGGAAATGGAAGAATCACATAATTATGTTGAAGCATCAAGAAAGAAAAAATGGAATGACATTTTTATACAATAAAATACCTCCTCATCAACTTAGAGGAGAAGAACACACACTTGGATGGAAGGAACCTTAATTTTAGGCATGTTTTGAGCTATAATGCTCCCTGCTAGACTATCTAGGGCATTATAATGCAGTCCTAGAACCAACAACCTATGTTACCCTAACAAGTAACATTCTGTATCTTCATAGGGCCCATGTTACTATAATTTCACATAGCCACGAGCAAAAATCACAATTAACTCACTATGACTCCATCATTTACTTAAAGTTAACTATAAACAATCCAGAAGGGATAACCTCCAACTCATCTATAGATGTTTCCTATCCTGACTGAGATAATTAAAGAAGAAAGCAATAAAGAGAGGAAACATATTCCATTATTTTTGTATTTTTCCCAAACCGAACTGGTAAAAGGATTTTATAGTTGTCTCAACTTTCCAATGCCTGTATATTAGAGGCTAATCCATTAAGATATAGATCATAATTCATGTATTGTTATGTTTCCAAGATACTAATTGAGAGAGAGATTCGGGATCTAGGAGCTAGAGGAAAGCTTGGTTCAACATATCATGGTTGTAATCTTCCTTCATTTGATTTAATAATATAGATCTATTGTTGTTTTGTTGATATCATGGTTTAATGCTTACATTTTACATGCTTATGATTCTATGATCTAGACTAATGGTAACATTGATGCATTTAACACTTATATGATGTTATTTTTTAGTATGCTGAATTAGTAGGGTTTATATATGATGTTTAGATCACTTGTTGTCAGCTTAAGTGCAAGTCTCACTCTTGGAGTTGGATGAGGATTCTTTCTTTGCCGCAATGAATACTCCAACAAAACTATGCAAAGGATAAACATGTTTATACTCACTTTTGTTTTGTTAATTCTAGACTAATATTAGTATTGTTGAATATTTCTTTCCTTGACATCCTTAGATCCCTTGATCCATTTGCCTTGGGTTCCCAAAAAATATGAGAGGTTTTCTTGTCCATATATCCATGTACTAATCCCTATATCAAGGTTGGAGACTCCACTAGGGATTGCTTTTTATTCCCGGTTAGTATCTCATAGATCTTGGATCTCTGGTCCTCTCTAGTCTCATCTGTTCTTATAAACTTTGGATTCTCATCATTTTTCTTACTTGCATGCTAGTGTTTTTAGTCTTAGCCCTTGCCTTGACCTAGATTTCCCTTTTCATTTTTAGTAAGACCTCTATAACATTCTCTTCCAGTGCCTTCCAGTGCGTTATAATGTGCTTCTTCTTTTAGCACAGAGTGTTACCCTAGTTGATAACACCTTTTGTAACCTTGAGACCAGCATTATAGTGCCAAACCTCTATTGTCCACCCAGTTTTTTGGTTTTCATTGTTTGAAGTTTTTACCTGTTCATTGATCCTTGAGTTTTCATTGCGTTACTTTGGAAAAGAAAAGATTTTTTTTTTCTTTCTATCATTTTCGTTGGTTTGTTCAAATTTTACCTTCGGTTTATTATCTGAGTATTGTATGCTTGAATTTATTTCTTTTTGTTATAATTTTATTAAGACTGTTTGGTTTTGGAAAATATATTTAGTTAATCTCTCCTTGTAGATACCCTTTCTCATCAAACTGAAATTGAAACTAATATTTTTTGCATGGTTTGAGTAAGGTCTCACAAACTTCATATGTCAACACCCTTTTGAAGAAATTAATCAAATACCTTTAATATTAATCTTGTTATAAAATTAATCAAAAACTCTTTTTTAGGATATACACATATTAGTTTAGGCTAGGGTATTGGGTTAGGGTATGTAAGTCAACTCCCCAAGACTGCAAAACCAAACTAGTGCCATTAAAGAGAGAAAATATTATTTCACTCACATCAACTAGGACCAATCCTATAACAGAGGGGTTAAGCGCGAGGAAAAATAAAAGTGTGAGAGAAGGTAGCCCACCTTCGATTTCACTCTAGTGGGTATTCTCTGTACTGGGGATTGTTTCGGGGACATCAGAACTAAGTCATGGACTTAGATATTCTTCCAACATGGTGTACTTCCCACGACCGTGACCCCATTGATGGTGTCTATGATTTGAGGTGAACTTATTGGCCATACTTCTAGGGACTACATATGGTGGTTGGAGAAGGACGCCCTAGTACCTAGACAGATGAACCTACTCTATCTTTGGGTTTTTGGGAGGATAAATGTCTTCATGAGAGTGATTGGCCCCTTCTTACCAAGGTTTGCGTGAATCTCAACAGTAATTATAACTATCACTTTAGAATACCTCTCTCTTCCTTCCCTTCGATATTGGGTTTCATATCCATTTAGTTGTGGCTATCATATAGAGTTTTGGCTGCCTGCTGATCCCTTTTAGAGTTTTCGTTTTTTAGGTGTGTGCTTTTTACTGTGGAGACTAATATATATATCATACCTAATTTTTACTTTTTTAAATATCTCATTCACTGTCGCTACCTAAGGTCATCATCGTTAGTCTCAGCGGTTGCAAGGCCTTCCTCCACATTCTATGGAGGAATTTCCGAGTGAATTAGATTCCCTTGCCACATAAGGGAATCAATCTCTAGTATCAAATATTGAATTACACAACACTTCCCAAGAGTCTCTTTTACTAGAGGATATTTTTACTAAAGGTTTCATACCTCCTTTTAATCCTCCATTTACTAACCCTCTTGAACCTTTTTTAGTTCAGGTTACACCTTTTCCTTTTATGTATTTATCATTTTCCACTCCCAATGTCCTGATGACTGTAAGTGGGTCATGGTATTTTGTGGAAACTCTTCTTCACCACCACTTATCCTGTCTACCACCAGTTCAACATAGTTGATTGGTTATCCTACTATTCAGTCTATGCCTAGTCCAGGCATCCAAACTACACCTAATATGGGTGGAGTTCAACACTATCCTACCCCTACCTCTTTTATGTCGACTCCTAGACCATTGACTATCACCCCCATGGGTGTTGTTAGTTCGACTACCTTTAACAACCTATTTGGTTGGAACCCTTTTCCAATTTGTAAGCCCTAGAAATTTATGACTGGGGGAAATGTTTTGGGCATTCACATACTCGTTGGGGGCATGTCAACCCCTATAAGTTTTACTATACATTTTGGTCCTTCGCTGATCAATATTTTTCCTTTCAGTGGTTATACTTCCGGTGGTGGTCTTGAACCCAATGCACCTTATGTGTCTAGTGATATCCCTCATAATGGATTGCAGATTTCTGTGGTTTGGTTTTTTATAATCTGAACTCAGATAAAACACAGTTTTCATTCTTTCTTTGTCGACGTTTCGAGCCTAGAACAAGACTCCCTCATCTCGGTCCTGCTACATCTCCTTGGGGCCTCCCTGCTCAACAACCATTGAATCAAGGGGGAAACCAATTCTCTAGTAGTCACCCTCAAGCTGGGAGTGTGCCTTATGTCCCACCACCTCTTACTACCACACCTCCACTACAAGGAAACTACTATCCTTTGCAATCTACATACCTTGCTAGAAACCAATTTATGGGTGGACCTTATGGTCCCTTAGGTCATCCTACATCACCCTGGTTTGATTCAAGGGAACCTACACCTTTTCCATTTTTGGTTACTCTTGATATCCCATATCTAAACAAGATGAAAAATGACCCCATCAATCATAAATTTCTTTGGCCTCTGACCCCACATAAAATTCCTGTCGACATACCGAAGTTTGAAGGAAAACAAGGAGATGACCTGACAACGCACATCACAACTTAGAACCTTTGGTGTGTATCAAACTCAATGATTGATGATCGTATCCAACTTAGAATCTTCCCCCACATGTTGACTGGCAACACAACCAAGTGGTACATCGAGTTACCACAAGATTCTGTGAAAAATTTCAATACCCTTGCCATGGAAGTCTGAAAGAACTTACAATTACCTATATGTTAAGAAACCAGAAAAAACATTATGACTACACCACACTTAGACACCTCCACCCATATTTCCCATCATATCCATGAATGGAGACATCGACGGAGGCTAGTAAAAGCCCCCTTTCCATATTACCTCTTAAAAAATTGGTTCTTCAATTTTCTTCTATCAACCATCGCGAAGGACGTTGCCATGTCTCATGCGGTTACTAAAGGTCAATCTATTCATCATGCACATAATTTAGATATGATTTATTCACAATATGGAATGATTTATGATCTTATCCCTAATGCCCCTAGAATGTCCAATACTCTTGCTACTCAGTAACATAGTGTTCATGAACTACTATAAAACAATTGAGTGGGCAAGTTTCCCAGTTGTATGTTATTTTTGATCCTGTTCCTACTACCCAATGTTCTGCTCCTCCAACCACTGTTTTGGGCATGGAATCCCCCCACAACATGTTTTTGGGCTCAAAGCCCAAGTTGTGAGGAATATTGTTGTAAATACTTCGTGAATTGCAGGCGCAGAGCGTAAATTGTATGTTAGAGTCATAGGGTTTTCCGCCCTAAATTTTCAATGTAGTGTCAACCTACCCATGGTCAGCAGACCATGGGATTGTATAAATAGACCGAGGCCCTAAGTTGTAAAGCAGTTAACCAATGGATGGAGTCTAAACGATAGTGAAGCATAAAGTAAGATTCTAAGTGTCCTGGGTCATAGTAGTAGGAAGAGGCTCTGCAACTGAGTGCGTAGAGGCCTACTAGAGTCCGCATCTGAGTGCACAGGGTAGGGTTGAGTCTGTAATAGAAGGAAGAAAGTAATAAAAAGAAGTTTTATCTGAATCTTGTGTATCTATCCTAAGCTATTACATGTTCGATATTACTTGCAATTATATTGTTTAATTACTGCACGCACTTATATGAATTATGAATAGTTTTGAGTATAACTAAAAGTGTATAAATAAGTTCAGTTAATCACCTAATATTGGCTGTGGGGAAGGACTTGGGTAATAACATTGTTCAAGCCTCGAGTAGGTCTTCACGAAGGCAGCATCTCAAGCTACGAGGTACGAGTAAGTGCACGTAGTGACATGTGTGCAGGATTGAACCGCTGACAACTGGAAGTCATTAGACATCTCCAGGGTGTGGAAACCTAGTTCTAGCACCCTCCCATACTACTTCAAGTGAGACCTCAGTCTGCGCTTCGTGGACTATTGCCGAAAGGGCCAATAGTACCGAGATTTATTTAGCTAAATCATCTCTGAACCTGGGTCAGGCCCCACTGAGCCAACAAATGGTCCCGTTGCCAGGACCGGGATTTGCATAAGGGATGTCTTATGTCATGTCACTGGAATCCAATAAAGAAATAAATTGTAGGGTGGTTGGACAAGAAGATTCATGAGTTCGCTGCGCAGGAAAATAGGAATCTATGAGTATCAAGGGAACAGTTGTTAGAGTGCTACTTATGTATGGAAATCCACGAAAATTCTTTGCATCCTTCCCCTCTGAGTTGTATGAGTGGATCACGAAGCTAGTAGAGAGTCAGGGAAGGTGTAGGCTCGACAAACTGATTGTGTGGACTCCAGAATTGGTGTGCAGACTAGAAGCGTCAAATGATAAGATCGTGCACACTGTGGACCATTGGATCAATTGAATTATAGGGGGATTTATCACCGAGTTTGCGGTAGATACGACCGTCAGCTACAGTGAGGCAGAACGTCGCTTCCTCAAGGGACCGCGAGGTAAGTACATTAAATCATTAAACACTTGGATCAAAATGCTATTCTGTGAAAAGTGGGTTAAGAAAATAAATTGATGTTTGGGACTACGTGAAGTGGGAAGATCTACAAAAACGAAATTAGCGAAGAATTAGAAACTAGCCCCTTGATTTCACCCTCACGGGAGAGTGAGGAGGAGCTCGCGAAAGTTTCTCAGAGAAGCAAAATCAGTCTGATAAGGCAACGAATTCCACTCATACCATCCCCCCCCTACACCACCACTAGTTTCACCATTGTCACCCCCATCTTCACCCACATCACCTTCGCCACCACCACAGTTCAATATGGCGAGCGCGATAAAACTGCCAGTATTCAGAGGAGTAGGGAACGAAGATCCGAACTAATTTTGGTTCATAGTAAGGGATGTATGGGAAGCATAAGGAGTCATGGATGACAATATAAAGAAGGCAACACTGGTAAGCGCATTGCAGGATCGCACACTAATGTGGTACATTAAGCATTTTAATGACCATCCAAATGCAGGAATCATAGATATCCAGGCCACGTTGAATAGGGAACTTAGCAGGCCAAAATCAGAGACATAATCGATTATTGGGTTTAAGGAAACTGCGATGCTTCCAGGTGAGACCCCATGGGATCTAGACTAGAGACTGAAGAGTATGATTCATGAGGCCAATAGGACCTTGACGGATGGACAGCGCCATGCATGGTTTGTAGCATCACTAACACCGCATTTAAGGATGGCGCTATCACAATAAAAGTTATCCACCCAGGCCGAAGCTTTGGAGATTACAATGAGATTACACAAGACCCCTATACAAGATCCTGGTCTGTGAGTCCAACAAATCCATGTGCAACTGCAAAATTTGTGTTTGGAAATGCAAAGTTTGAAATAAGACAGGACAACTTGGCCAGAGGCATGCGAGGAGGTATGGTGCATAAAATGCAAAGGCTAGGGCCATGACAAGGACCACTGTCCAGTTTTCACGAATTATTTGGTGGGAGGAGGGTCGATGCCGTTAAGACCAGTGGCACAAGCAGGACTGAGCACAGTGCCTACATTATGGCACGTGATTTGTCAAATAGGAGGAAAACACACTACAGATAACTGTCACCTATTGCAAAAGTATACACAGATGTCCCAGCAACTGTTCTCTAATTTCTGCAGGTTGGTAGGCCATGATGAGCGCACTTGCAGAAGTTATGAGTTGATGATGGATCAAACCCCTAACTATAGAGTGTAGACCAAAACACGAGCCCTTGATTCGAATGCAGAGATGGCATGTGCTAGATTTCAGGGGTGTGGATGAGGTCGAGGTGGAATGATACTAGGAAGGGGTCGTGGACAACGAATTTGTTACAATTGCGTAGGGCCAGGGCACTATGCCCGCAATTATATGAATCTGATGAGAGCATCATTTTTATACTGTACCTAATTTGATCATGAGACGGAGAACTGCCCTACACTGATATCGAGGTTGCATGATAAAGGAGTACTCCGGCCTCCCTTGACTCAAAACCTATAGATGATGAGGTCTGAGCCGCGTGAAGAGGACCTGAATGTAAACATAGTGCTTCGAAGTGGTATCACAATTGGATATGACAAAGATAAGTTGCTAGAAGAAAGTGTGTGGGTTCATTAGGCTCCTATAAAGGAACCTGAATTTGATGTAGAGTGCGCGAAGGAGACATTCATGGAAGCTAGGAAGACATTCATGGAGGCCTCCACTTCAGGTAGTAAGGATCAACTAGACCCAAGGATGGATCCTTCAATGCTCACTACCTTTCTGGAGACATGCATGAAATTGTTGCACGATAGCAAGGTGGTAAAAGGATTGCAGGAACTTATCACTAGGAGTGCTAGGTCAGGAGAACTACACGTAGTCCGAAAACTTGGAAAGTAAGCATTGTAAATAGGAAGGGAAATGAGATTGGCTGCGCAAATCAGAGAGTACGAAATGGATCAAGTAATTCTGGATATTGGATTAGACATGAATGTACTGCCAAACAAACATGGGAATGCATGGGTAGACCCTCGCTACAATGGTCTCCTATTCAATTCTGAATGGCGAACCAATAGAAGATCTTTCCCATGGGAAGATTTCAAGGAGTAACGGTGGATATTGAAGGTGTGAATGCGATGGCAGATTTTGAAGTGATAGAGATTTTCAATGACAACAATCCCTATCCCGCACTACTGGGCATAGAATGCGCCACTAATATAAATGGAGTCATAAACATGAAGAAGTGCAAAATGATTTTTGAGAAAAAGTTAGTACGCGTAGTAGTACCACTAGATCCTGCCGAAGGAGTGCGATACACTAAATTGGTGCAAGGATGATAGTGATGACGATCTTGATTGTATTTATAAGATAATCGCACGAGAGTAATATTGGGTGAATCCAATAGTAGATGGTAGGATTTCATGGGAGTGTGAAAGCTCCCGCACTTCCGATTCGGACAAAGAAATAGAACGATGGCAGAATCGGTTGCACGAGGTAACCACGCTCAATTGCAACATGATGGTAAGATCACTGCGCTGCGTGACAACAGAGATGAGGGATCTGCCTAGGTACCACGAGTTGACCATAGTGGATGAGTTCCTGAACAAATTTGCGAGCGAAGTATGATAACAACAACATTTTGATGCTCTGAAATGGGCATTGCACACTACGCTCGCAAGGTGGCAGGGTATGCATAAGAAAATCTTTCAAGATTGGCACAGGTGTAGAAGGATGATGCGCCTATGATTTGGGAAACCACAGATGCGGCTAGCAGACAAGTATGACGGACGAGATGATCCACATACACACCTCACGAAATGGACCAAGGCCTATGGGGATGAGCCATAGCCTGAATGGGTGCATTTGTTCTTTCATACCCTAGATGTCATAACCATGAATTGGTAGACTGAGATAGAGCTCTGCCATGGTACAAGCGAATGGGATATTTTGCATGAGGGATTTTTGTTAACTTTCAGGTTTGAAGATCATTTCTGGGATACTGTTGATGATGCACTACAAGCAGTACAAGCAACTATCTTCAAAATAACCCAGAAGCCAATAGCCATGCTTAAGCCAGAATAGGCAACACAGCTAGGTTGCACGCTAGAGTGTTATAATGTAAATGTTGAGGAGGATGATGAGGACCCACGAAATATTAACATTCCAGAAATGGAAGGTTATCATGAGGTTTGAGGACCATTGATTGAGGACCCCGACATCACCCTGCCGCTAAAAACAAAACAGGTAAACATTGGAACACAGGCGGAACCAAAGTATGCAACAGTTGGAGACTATTGGGATGATGCCATGTTAGATAAGGTCACAAAGTTACTTTGCGAATATCAAGACTTATTACCGACCAAAATTACGAACTTAAGAGGGATCATTGGAGACTTAGAAATGATGAGGATCACCCTAAAACCTGCGCGAAGCCGATCAAGCAGAGGCCTTACCGCTTGAATCTTAAGTACAACGAAAAGGTCTACATAGAGTTAGATGAAATGCTCACTGTAGGAATTATTGAGCCAGTGGAAGAATCTGACTGGGTGAGTCCTATGGTTGTACAGGAGAAAAAGTAGAAGGGCGAAATAAGAATATGCATGGACCTTAGGAAGCTAAATGATGCTTGTGTACATGATCCATTCCCGACACCGTTCATAGATGAGGTGTTGGAAAATGTTGGTAGACAAGAAGCATACTCGTTCACAGATGGGTTCTCAGGGTATCACCAGATAAAGATCACACCGGAAGTTAGGAGCAAAACAACCTTCGCAATAGAATGGGGATGCTTTCAATACACTCTCATGCCGTTTGATTGAAGAATGCACCATCCGTCTTTTCGCGCATCGTTGTTGCCACGTTCAAAGAATACATACAAAAGTACTTGGAGGTCTATCTGGATGACTGGACAGTCTTTGGATTAGTTAAGCACCATGTAGCAAGCTTATGCTTGATGTTGGATACTTGCTGACGACACCAGATTGCGTTGAACCTTAAGAAGTGCACATTTTTGGTTCCCTTTGGGAACCTGTTGGGACATGTGGTCTGCAAATAAGGGCTAATGGTCGACCCTATGAAGATTGTCATTATTCTCAATTTGGAAGCACCACGAAGTGTTAAACAGTTGCGCGCTACCTTGGGACATACAGGGTACTATAGGAAGTTCATCAAAAGCTATGCCCAGATAACATGGTCGATGGAAATGCTATTGAAAAAGGATGTTACATTTTGTTGTAATGATGATTTCATGAAGAGTTTGGATATCCTAAAGGGGAAATTGTCCTCCACTCCAATCCTGGTCTTCCCAAAATGGGATGTGGATTTTCATGTACATGTTGATTCATCGTGTATTGCATTGTGAGCAATACTCACAGAGGAGGGCACGGAGGGCGTGGATCACCCTATCGCATTTACAAGTCAAAGATTGTCTAAAGATAAGAAGAACTATTCCGCCACCAAGAACGAGCGGTTGGAAATGGATTATCTGCTCCAAAAATACTGACATTATTTGTTAGGGGGACATTTCAAGATGTATACTGACCATTCTACGTCGAAATACCTGGTCAATAAGCCTGTGTTGGGGGGGCGCATATGTAGGTGGCTGCTATTGTTCCAGGAATATGATTTTGAGGTTGTAGTCAAGATGGGAGGCCTAAACGCAGAACCAAATCATTTATCATGCATTAAGACAGGCGAGGAACCCACTAATCTGGAGGAAGGATTACCTGATGCACAACTCTTTGCGGTGCGTGTCGCAGATGGGAACTTTGAATATATAATCCATTTTCTGACAATAGGAACTGTGCCAAAAGAATATTCTATCCAGCAGAAGAAGGAATTGGTGGTGCACACGGCAGATTTTCCTGTCATTGCGAGGAACCTATATGAAATGGGAAATGATGAGATATTGAGAAGATACGTACTTGAAGTTGAAAGAAGTTAGATCCTCATAGAAGCACATGGGGGTGCTGTAGGAGGACACTATGCATGATGAGAAACTACACCAAAGATTCCCTGCACAAGGTTGTGGTGGCCAACCCTACAATAGGATTCGAAAGCACACTGTAAGGCCTCTGATATATGTCAAAGGACTGGAAAACCATCACGGAGGGATGAGATGCCATTAAATCCACTGATGACACTACAACTGTTCAAGAAATGGGCAATCAACTTTGTAAGACTGATCAAACCTCACAAAAAGATTGGCGCGTGCTACATCATCACCGCAATAGAGTATCTGACACGATGGGTAGAAGCGAAACTGGTCAAAGACTGCACTGCCGCTACGGCTACAAAGTTTTTGTTCGAAAATGTATTAACCTACTTTGGTTGTTTGAAAATCTTAATGAGTGATCGTGGAACACATGTCCTAAATGAAACCATCAGTGCACTCACGAAAGAATTCCAGGTATATCATCAAAAGAGTACATCATATCACCCACAAGTGAATGGGACAATATAGGCATTGAACAAAATGCTGGAAATTGCACTGACCAAAGTGCGCAACACACAACAAAGTGATTGGGACCTACGCGTCTCTATAGTATTATGGGCTTACAAAACAACGTGCAAAAAACTGACGGGACAAACCCCTTTCCAGTTAGTCTATGGTGTGGAAGTTGTCATGCCAATGGAATATATCGTACCTAGTTTGCGAATAGCATCACTCACAGGGATGTCTGACCACGAAGCTCTGGAAGAAAGACTCATGCAATTGGAAGAACTTGAGGATTGGTTCTTGAAAGGTTTTCATTAGCAGGTTTAGAAACAACATGAAAAAGCTTGGCATGATCGCCATATTAAGTTGCGCACACTCAAAGTAAATGACTTAGTACTGCTATACAACAGTAACTTTGAAAATTTTCCAGGCAAATTCAAAATGCATTGGATAGGACCATACATGGTTAAGGAAGTCACCGATGGAGGTGCGGTCCAGCTCATCAAATTAAATGGAGAACCCTTCCCATGCAGAGTGAATGGCAGCTACTTGAAGCCTTAAATAGGTGGGCCGACTATCTGACTAGACGAGAGCAGTACAATCTTCATGCTTCAAGGAGCCAGACAAGGGCGAGGGACTATAAATACATATCGGTATGGCTGTATGGCAACAATTCAGAGGTTTCAAAAGAGAGAATGTAGCAAGTTTAGAAATCAGCAGCTCAGTGCACTGCAGACATCAAGACCATTCAGGACTGAAGGGAGGGACTCTGCGCCAAGATCATCGCGCCAACAAAGTGACTCGAGGACAAGTCACAATGTTTGTTTTGGGGGCCTGTTGGGCATGGAATCCTCCCACAACATGTTTTGGGGCTCAAATCCCAAGTTGTGAGTAATATTGTTGTAAAGACTCTGCGAATTGTAGGCATGGAGCATGAATTGTATGTTAGAGTCATAGGGTTGTCTGCCCTAAGTTTTGAATGTAGTGTCGGCCTACCCATGGTCTGCAAACCATGGGATTGTATAAATAGAGCGAGGCTCTAAGTTGTAAACCAATTAACCAATGGATGGAGTCTAGACAATAGCGAAGCATAAAGCAATATTCTAAGTGTCTTGGGTCGTAGTAGTAGGAAGAGGCTCTGTAGCTGAGTGTGCAAAGGCCTAGTAGAGTTTGCAGCTGAGTGTGTAGATCCCTACAGCTGAGTGCATAGGGTAAGGTTGAGTCTGTAACAAAAGGAAGAAAGTAATAAAAAGAAGTTTAATCTGAATCTTGTGTATCTATCTTGAGCTATTACATGTTTGATATTACTTGCAATTATACTGTTTAATTACTGCGTGCACTTGTATGAATTATGAATAGTGTTGAGTATAACTAAAAGTGTATAAATAAGTTCAGTTAATCACTTAATATTGGTTGTGGGGAAGGACATGAGTAATAGAACTATTTGAGCCCCGAGTAGGGTTGTGCGAAGGCAACATCGCAGGATGCGAGGTACGGGTAATTGTGTGTAGTGACGTGCATGCAAGATCGAACCGCATACCACTGGAAATCATCAGACATCTCCAGGGTGTGGAAACCTGGTTCTAGCACCCTCCCAGACTACTTCAGGTGAGACCTCAGTCCGTGCTTCGTGGATTGTTGCCGAAAGGGCCAGTAGTATCGGGACTCATTTTGCTAAATCATCTATGAACCTAGGTCAGGCCCCACTAAGCCAACAACCGTGATCAACATTATGCAGTCTACACAAAAACCTAGCCATAAGACTAAGACGAATAAGAAAAATAATGCTTCTTTTGAAGAGTAGAAGATAACCCCAAATAACCCAAATCGGAAAGCATCCACTAACGCTAAATCAGAGAAAGGAAAAGAAAATGTTGTCAAGTTCCCTTGCAAGATATGTTCTAAGGACCATTTAACCTATAAATGTCCTCATATCCAAAAGTGCACAAACTTACTCGCACAAAAATAAATTGGTCGGACCCCTACGGTCCTTAATAACCCTTTTCTTGCTCAGCAGGAACATCAAAATCTTGTATTGAACCCACCATGACCTCTGTAAGGGGGCCATGGCCATTCACATCCCCCTCCCCCTGGAGAATGACCATTAATTGTTTACACCTTTGAAATGGTTGATTTGCAACCATGAGCCAAGAACTATGGGAATCCTATCCCAAACGCTTTGGACATTGCCTCGAGTTCCATTCCACCACCACCTAACACTATTCATATTAAAAGACATGTTGTTGACCCCATGATTTGTCCCCAAAAATGGACACTTCAACGTACGACACATAATCGATCTGATTGGCCTACCTAAAATTATAGTATCGTAGAGGATCTGATGAAAGTGCCATGTGTTGTGTCAGTGCTTGAAGTATGACAAATTTTCCCAACACAACTGGAAGCTTTGCTTTTGGTCATAGGTGGGATTGACCCTCTAGATTCCAATATATAAATTTTTTACATGGAGAAAAATACACCTTGCCTCTCCCATAAAGTTGCATTCCAGGTGAAAGTTATGGCGAAAGGGAAAGCCATTCACCACACCATCATCGATGAAGGTGCATCAACCTATGTAATGGCTACTTCTTGTTGGTTTGCCTTGGGTTCACCCACTCTTTCACCACGTTGAACTCCCTAAAAGCTTTTGATAGCCACACTTTCATCTCGAAAGGGCATCTTTCCATCTACCGCATCACTCTTCATGGGAAAACTATTATAGTGGATATCGAAGTTGTAGATTGCCATCTTCACTACAATTTGGTGACACAATTGGACTTATGTTATGACTGCCATTGTTTCGTTGGTCTTTCATCTTATCCTTTTTACTCATAATGGGAAAATTGTAACAGTGGATAAATTGTCCTTATGTACCCCCAATTTTCACTCGTTATCTAGTGAAAATGTTCCTTTAGTGGATGGCATACCTAGCTCTTATGTCAGTGTTGATAGTGGTCTTCTAAAGGGTTCTTCGCTCTTAGGGTGATTCTCTCTCCTATTACCTGAGGTTCCACTGAACGTGTCAATGGTCTCTACTATTTTGAATGGCCCATTATATCCTTGGTTTCTTCTGGGCCATTCTTCCATTGATTTCTATGGAGAGAAGATGTCATTGTCACTAGGGAAACTTGTTTATTAGGCTATTCAATCTACATATGACTCTCTATCTACTTTGGTTACGATTGATGGTACCTCAACTTCTCCCATCACTTATCCATCTACTAATTTAATGAATGAATTCTTACCCTTACATGAGGCCATTATGGAGATCATGTCTCTAGACAAGCAACTCTGGGATGATTTTCATCACCACGTCTCAATATCCTACCAATCTGGCTTGAATGCAGAACCTACAGAAATCCCATCTTTTGATAAGCCTGCGATTTTTCCTACACCCTACGTGACTATTTACAAGATCAGTACGGAAGGTAACTTAGGTAATATATCGAATACTTTACTTATCAGCATCTCAATCAAGACAGGTTGCATGGAAAACATTAATATTGGAGCCAATTACACTCCTGAGGAGATTGCAAGCTTCACCTACCTATTTAATGAATTCTATGATTTTTTCACTTGGCCTTATGAGGAAATGCCTGACATAGATCCATCTATCATCGAAAATGAACTCAAGACTTACATGGATGCCAAGCCTATCGAACAAAGACTTTAGCTAGTCCACCCTTGAAAGACAACTACTATCAAGACATAAATTAAAATTATTTTGATAGCTGGTTTCATGTATCATGTTCCTCTGATGGAATGGGTATCTAACATCATTCCTGTCAAAAAAAAAACATGGAATCATCCATGTATGCATCGATTACCATGATTCAAACACTATTTTTCCTAAAAATAATTATCCTACCTTGTTCATCAACCATATAATTGATGATTATGCTAGATGTGAATCATTTTCCTTCATGGATGGCTTCTCAAGTTACAACCAGATCGCTATCAAACCAACCAATCAACAAAAAACCACCTCCATGGGGTAATTTTGCATAATAAAAACTTCTATTCGGTATTAATAATGTGGGAGCCAATTTTCAAAGGGTGATGGACTACACTTTTCATGACATTAGATAGAACATTCAAGAATATTTGGATGATCTTCCTGCTCACTCCAAGAACATCTTCAAGATATTTTTCTTAGGTGCTTCTTCTACCACATCTATCTAAATCCACATAAGTGCATGTTCTTTTTTGAATATAGGCATTTACTTGGGTTCATTACAATGAAACACAAGATACAAGTTGATCACAATAAGGTCAAGGCGATTATAGAATTTCCCCCACCACAATCCATTCTTCAACTCCAAAGTTTGTAGGGGAAGGAAAATTTCTTAGGACACTTTATTGTCAACTATGCTGAATTAAAAAAAGCTTTTATGTAGTTACTGAAGAAAGGAGTTCCTTTCTTGTGGGACAATTAGGATCAAAGATCATTTGATGCCTTGAAAAAGGCTCTTACTCCAGCCCCACTACTAAGTCCTCCTGACTAATCACGCGACTTCTTATTATACAATAAAACCTCACCATCCTCCATAGGAATGGTTCTGGTTCAAGAATATGATGATCATAGTGAGCATGTGATCTATTACCCTTAGAAATGTCTAACTGGACCCGAGCTTCGGTATTTGCATGTAGAGAAACTTTCAATTGTAGTAGTCTTTCTTGTCAGCTATTTCTAACATTATATTCTTCTATGTCAAACTACTGTCATTGTCCTAGAGAACCCCATGAGACACATCTCTTCTCATCAAATCATTCTAGGTAAGTATTCCAGGTAGATAGCTATCCTCTCGGGAATTTTATTTTTCCTTCACCACCACAAAGTCGAAGAAATACTTAGTTTTCACAGATCTATTGTTAGATCTTCCTAGATCCGACACATATGAGGTAGCCCATGATCAAATGTTAGATGAATTTGTTTATATGGTTGACTCGTTTGAACCGTGGTATAGATATATCCTTATATATCTTTAGACCCAATGATTCCGCCCAAATCTACCAAAATATGACTGTCGTCACATCCATTACCATGTGAAATACTACTTAGTGTTGAATGATACCTTGTATCATCATGGCACTGACTTAGTTGTCTCACACATGATGAAGCAAAAAATGTTTTAAATGATGACCATGTTGAGGAATTTGGTGGTCACCTTTTGGGAATGGCTACCGCTAAAAAAATCTTGCATGTAAGATATTCCTGGCCAAATTTTTCAAAGATTATATATTTGTGATCCAACAGTTTTATCCTTGTCAAATCTATAAAAAGA
Organism: Pinus tabuliformis; assembly: GCA_031772625.1. Classification (NCBI taxonomy): domain Eukaryota; kingdom Viridiplantae; phylum Streptophyta; class Pinopsida; order Pinales; family Pinaceae; genus Pinus; species Pinus tabuliformis. Next base: position 585,511,127 of record CM062817.1, read on the forward strand.
AAATGCATGTTCCTCCTACCCCACTTCACCCAATAATTACCATCATGCCTTTCTCTAAATGGGGAATTGACTTCATGATTTGTAATCCTACTTTAGCTAATGGTCAAGGTTACACTTTTGTCACCATCAACTACTTCAAAAAATGGGTTGAAGCCATTCTTACTTTTAAGGCTGATGGAAAGACTACCACATTATTCATGTTTAATCAAGTAATCTACCACTTCAATGTACCCCATATAATCATTACAGACCATGCATTAAATATTCAGAATCACATGATGTCCGACTTAACTTCTATGTTTGGTTTTCACCAAGATCATTCATCTTCCTACTACCCATACACTAATTGCAAGGTTGAAGCCGTAAATGGCATCCTCAAGACCATGATCTATCAGTTAGATGGAAATCATAAGACCAGCAGGAATATAATGCTATATTTTGCGTATTGGGCATATCGGATTTCAGTCAAGACTGCTATAGGTTTTACACATTTGAGCTTATTTACGATCTGAAAGTAGTCCTTCCAATCGAGTGTCAGATCACATCGCTAAAACTCTCTTTTGAACTTCTACCTCACACTATTGCAGAAGAGGAACATTTGTTATTATTGCATCATTTGGATGAGACTCGTTGAGATTCTGCACTAGCTCACAAGCGTCGAGTTAAGGCTCAATATGACAAATGCATTAAGCCTCGTTCTTACCAAGACGGAGATCTTGTTTTATTTTATGATCAAAAGCACAACCTCTTGGGGGTAGGAACAATTCAAACATTATGGATCAGCCACTACATTGTCACTAAGGTTCTTTCTAAAGGATCCTATGAGATTTACTAAGTGTATGATTTGTAATTGTATGTATATAAGTTTTATTTCTTTTTGGTGTGCTTGTCGCTTTAGCTTTCTTTTGGATACATTTGGTTATTTGTCTCATGCATGTTTCTCTTTTTGAACATATGCTAATTTCACTCTCGCCATACATCGGATATGCGAATGGTGTCAATCATCACGCATGGCATATTGCATCAGTTGCTTGGGTACTTGCTATGGCCACAACCCCCACATAATCTTTCTATAAAATTATGGGGACCCTTGTTGGGCGCAACCCAACTTGCCCTAGTTTTTGGCAAAGACTTCACATTTTGTGGAGTGCGCAGCACGGTGTGAAGTGGAGTGCGCAGCGGAGTAGTTTGAATATACAACATGGTATAAGGGCTTCAGGATAGGGTGAATCCCCTTTTTTTGTAATAATGTAAGAGATAAATGGGTTTTGAGACCATAGCCTCTTGTATTAGGGATTCCATGGTATTTGGACCATGGTATTGTAATGATGTACCCTCCGATGTAATAATATATATAGGGTCAAATAATAAGAATAAAAATCGATCTTATGATCTAGATCTATGTTATGGTCAAATTCTTGTGATCTGTAGTTGGAACAGGAGGCGAGGCTCTGTAGCTAAGTGAAGAGAGGCTTGAGTCTACAACTGAGTGCACAGACAACCTGCAACTTAGTGTGCAGGTCAAGAACTATTTTTTGTACAAAGAATCATTAAATTAGCAATAGTTCTTATGGACATAGCCCCACATTGGGGTGAACCACACAATTTTGTGTCTTCATGTGTGTATTTGTTTATTGTCCATTGTAGTGTAGCAGTTTACTGTAGAAATTCCCATTGTAGATCAACAGATTATGCAATATACTAAAGAAAAATACAAGACCTACTTCTACAATGAACTTGCAGAAGCTTAATCGATTTTGAGCGAGATCAAATAAAACACATATAGTCTTTGAGGTTTCTATGAGTTTCATGATTTTGTAGACTTTCTTCCAGATTCATCGCATTAGGTTTCTTTATAATCGATGTTTCGACCCAACAATGATGGTTCATCTTCAGGATGTGAAAGATTTTTAAAAGACTAATCTTATTTTTCAAAAAAAAAATAAAAAAATCACAAATAAAATCAAAACTGACAGAATATAATAAAAAAATTATAATTATAATTAATAAATACTAATAATTGTCATCTAAACATCTCATACACCTCTATATATATTTGAAAAATAAGATCAGTCTTTTAAAAATCTTTCACATCCTGAAGATGAACCATCGTTGCTGGTTCGAAACGTCGATTATAAAGAAACCTAATGCGATGAATATGGAAGAAAGTCTACAAAAAAGACATATAACAGAGAATGAGAAATCAATCACACATGAACACAGAAGAATACTCTAGGGAAAGCCTCAGCTAAAAACCCCGATCTCTGTATTATCATACAAGTGGAAATATGTCCGGATTACACGAAGCTTTAGCTCATAAGCTATCCAACGCTCAGTAAAATCCCCCAATACATCTCATAGACTGAATAGACACAACATATGCCTTCCCTCACCCCTCCAAGCCACCTATTTCATTGCTCAGTTTCTCTTGGGGTCCAATGCTGCCACCTGTGTGAATTGGCCTCATCACACACTCATCAAACTCAAAAGTAACTGCACAATCTCCAAGGAATGAATTCCTTCTGCATGCAAGAGATATCCTCCATGGAATATTCTTGCAACTGATAGTACACTGTCCCATCATTTGATCTCAACTAGGTCTTTGACTGAACTAACATGCATGAGTTATTTATGAAAGAATATTCATTTATCTGAAGTGCGGCAATTACATGCGTGCATGCATTAACTAACTGAACTCACAATTAGTTCAACAAATTGTTTGAACTAATCTAACTGGACTTAACTCAGTTAACTGAGCTAACTAATTACAACTCAAAGTAAAACTCATCCTGATCTCCTTTAATCAAGGGATAACTTCCTTAATCAATGGAGAAACTATTGCATGTCTTCACATAGACTTCATGTTTGATTTCCTACAACTAATTAACTCAAGATGAATTAATTAATTATTTTACAAACAGCTGCTAAGATCAAATTCGAATTTTAATTCTCAATTTTAGTTCAGGGACTAACTAAAATTGGAATGTATCCCGAAATGCTATTTATAGCAGTGCTATTTTTAGCACTTATATTTTTAGCATTTCTTGTTGCTATTTTCAACACTCCGTCTCAATAAGAAAGGGATTATCAGTCACCCCAATCATGTCTCTGTGGAACTCGAACTTGCATTTTGACAATGCCTTAGTTAAAATATTTGCATCTTGTTCCTTAGTCGAAACATACAACAACAACATGATCCTCTTCACCACACAGTCTCGAAGACGATGGTACTGAATATCAATGTTCTTGGACCTGTCATGAAATACTGGATTCTCAGAGAGTTTGATACAACTTTGATTATCATAGTAGATCATTGTTGGATCCATCCTCTGACCAAACAATCCCACTAGAATATTCTGCATCCAAATGGCCTCACATGCTGCCTCACTGGCAACCATGTATTCAGCCTTTGCTGAGCTAAGTGCAACTGACCTCTGTTTCCTGCTATACCAGGAAACTACAGTTGAACCAAGGTTTAAGATTCCTCCAAAAGTACTCTTCCAGTCTAATGGACTCCTTGCCCAATCTACATCTGTGAAGCCCTTAAGCTTCACTCCCTCTATCCGTCTGTACCACAATCCATACCGAGATGTGCCTTTGAGGTATCTCAGAACATGCTTCGTTGCCTTCCAAAATAGCTTGGTAGGCTAAGCCATAGCTTGACTCAGCTGGTTCACCGCAAAGCATAAGTCTGGTCGTGTGTTCACTAGATACATCAGTGAACCCACAAGCTACTGATAAACAGTAATAGCTACTACCTCACTTGAAGTAGAATCCTCCTTCCTCGAGTTACCAACTAGAGGAGTCTACATGGGATTACACTTCTCCATGTGGAACCGCCTGAGTATCTCATTGGCATACTTGCCTTGAGACACAAACACTTCCCCATCCTTCTGCCACACTTCCATGCCTAGAAAGTAGTGCATAAGACCCATGTCTTTCATCTCAAACTCTTTTGCAAGGTCCTCCTTGCAAGACTTGATCAACTGATCATCACCTGTCAAAATTAGATCATCCACATAAAGAACAATGATCAATGGCTTACCTTCTACCGTGATGTGGTAAGGTTCACATCTGCTTCACTCTTGGTGAAGCCCAACTCGGTGAAATAGCTTTCGATCCTGGTGTACCAAGCACGAGGTGCCTGCTTCGGCCCGTACAAAGCCCTCTTGAGTCGACACACATGTGACTCATGATCGAAGGTATCAAAACCTTTCGGCTGCTCAATGTACACCTCTTCCTCAATTTTCCTATTGAGGAACGCTATCTTCACATCCATCTGACAGATCTTCCAACCCATCTGAGTTGATAGTACCAACATCGATCTAATATATGAGTACCTTGCTACAGGAGGAAAGGTCTCATCGTAGTCGATCCCCTTGACCTATGAGAAACCATGGGCAACAAACCTTGCCCTATATTTCTCAACACTGCCATCAGCTGCCTGCTTTACCTTGTAAAGCCATCGGGAACTCACCATTGACTTGTCCTGAGGTCTTGGGACAACATCCCACACACTGTTCCTAATGATAGAGTCATACTCCTCTACCATAGCATCATCCCAGACTGTTTGTCACACTTCTTCCTCAAATGATGAAGGTTCGGACTCTACACACTCCCCAACCAGGTCCATGTAACCAGTGTACCACTCGGGTGACCTCCTCTAGCTGCACTGAGAAGATCGTTGTCCCACATTCTATCCTGCATACATCATCAACCTATCAACTTCCCTTGAGCGTTTCAGCCCATCTTTGGAAGACTCAGCATGAGTGGATGTCTCCACTCCCAGATCCTCTACGTGCAGCTGCTCCACATTAGTATGAGGCTCCTCCTCCTTAGGAATTGAAATTTCCTCCTCTACATGCAACTTAAGCTCCATCTCAAGTGATACTCGCATGGCTTTCTGTTCATTGAACTTCAGATCTCTGCTTACCACTGTCCTCTAACTAGTAGGCAGGAACACTTGATAGTTTTGGGGTGTATCATTGTACCCCAAAAGTATCCCCAAATCAGTTGTTGGATCTAGCTTCTTCCAGGCATCTTTAGTCACATGGAAATAAACCGATGTTCTAAAAATCCTGAAGTGACTCACATTTGGTCGCTTCTCGGAAAAGGCCTCCATAGGTGTCTTCATTCCCAGTATATAGTGCAGGCTTCTGTTTTGCAAGTATACTATTTTATTGCATGCCTCAGCCCACAAATGAAGTGGTAGGCTTTGGTCATGCAACATTTCTCAAGATGCTCCCACAATTGATTTGTTCTTCCTTTCGACCAGCCCATTATGCTGTGGGTTATGGGGTGCTGTCAACTCTCGTTTAATTCCTTCTGTAGTGTAGAAGTCCTTAAACTATTGGGAGACATTCTCTCCACCAATTTCACTACACAAGGCCCTTATTTTCTTTCCAGATTCTTTCTCTGCTAAGGTTTTAAACTCACAAAACCTCAAGAAGTTTTGATCCTTCTTTTACATAAAGTAGATCCAACATCTATGAGAAAAATCATCAATAAAAATAACATAGTACCTTTGTTTAGTGGTGGAGGCTGTAGAGAATGGTCCATAAACATCTGTGTGAACTCACTCCAGGATTTCTCCAGCTCTACTGTCTCGATCCTGAAAGGAAGATTTCACATACTTACCCAAGGTACAACCTTTGCATGTATCCATCTGCTCTAGTTTTCCCTTGGGATGTCCAGTAGAAATCTGCTGCATGATCTTCAATGCCCCATGGTGCAAGTGGCCCAATATTCTATGCCATAGCTCGCCAACATCTTGGCTTTGCACCATCTCTACTTTGGAACTCAATGAAGCACAGTCGTCTACCTCCGGCTTGTAGAGATTCTTTACTCGAATCCCAATCCTCTTGGTCTGTACAGTACCGATATGAGTCATGAATACCTTTCCTTTACTAAATACTACATCATAGCCTTTGTCTTCTAGCATAGTGATTGACAAAAGATTCTTCTTCAGACCCAGTACATACTTTACATCAGTTAGGGTGAGAGGAGCTCCATGCTTCCACTAAAACACAGCCGTACCTTCACTTGAAACACGGTACTTTCCATCATTGCCCATCTCATTCTGCATCTGGAGATCCTTCTCCTCTAAGGTACTGAAAAGATTCTTGTCATCGGACATGTGGAAAGAGGCTCCATTGTCTAGGTACCAAACACATCCCACCATGGATGAAACCATGCATGCAATGAGAGAGAAATCCAAATTGAATTGCGAAGCTAGTGCCTCACCATTTGATCCCTTCGAGGATCCCTTCTTGGATTTCTTCTATGGATAATTCATAGCATAATGGCCCACCTCATGACAATGAAAGCATCGCACTTTTGATTTGTCAAACTTCTTCCCACCATGGGAAGAACTGGATTTGGGATGGGATGCCTTCCCTTTCCCTTTCCTTGCCTTACTCACTAAGGCTAGATTTTCTTCATCATCTTGCTTTAATGAAGATCCATCTCTGGTGCTTCTTCTTATCTCCTCCTGCATCAGATCCGACCAAAGTCATTCCCAATCTGGAAATTTCTCTCTTCCATTAACCGAGTCTTGGTAGCTATGCCAACTCTTAGGAAGACTGAGGAGAGAAAGATTCACCATGTCATCATCGACTGTCATGATCCCTACACTTCCACGCTCATCCCTGCAGGTGGTGAGCTTGTTCAGATATGTAGAGATCATGTCGCCCTTTTCGCACATGATTTTCTGAAGCTTGTCTTTCAGCGCCAACTTCCTCTGATCATTGCTATTTAGATATAGATCCTTCAATGTTTTCCACATTGAAAACGGTGTCTCCTTCCCATGGAGACTCGAGACTATGTGGTCTCGAACTCCCTCCAGAAGGATTCTCCTCACTCTAGCCACACATTTCTTCCATTCCACTAATTTTGTATCATTAGCTGTTGCTAGCTTGGGGACTTATTGATCAATGAAGTCCTTTAGACCATTATCCTCTAATATTGCTTCCATGCGATCCTTCCATGCTATATAATTCAAGCTGCCATTAAGGGCATACTTGAGTCTTAAACCGTTGAACGCCATTGGTGAAATTTGAGGTGTGATAAGAATTCGAATTCTATAATCAGGAACTTCAAACTTTGAACTTCTCCCTTCTTTGTATATTTTTCTTCACTTTGATCACCTTTGCTCTGATACCATGTAGAATTCCCACTATAGATCAATAGATTATGCAATATACTAAAGCAAAATACAAGATCTACTTCTACAACAAACTTGCGGAAGCTTAATCGATTTTGAGCAAGATCAAATAGAACACATATAATAGAGAATGAGAAAGCAATCACACATGAACATAGAAGAATACTCTGGGGAAAGCCTTAGCTAAAAACTTCGATCTCTGTATTATCATACAAGTGGAAATATGTCCGGATTACATAAAGCTTTAGCTCACAAACTATCAAACTCTCAGTACAATCCCTCAATACAGCTCATAGACTGAATAGACACAACATATGCCTTCCCTCAGTCCTCCAAGCCTCCTATTTCCTTGTGTAGTTTCTCTTGGGGTCCAATGCTGCCACCTGTGTGAATTGGCCTCATCACACACTCATCAAACTCAAAAGTAACCACACAATATGCAAGGAATGAATTCCTTCTGCATGCAAGAGATATCCACCATGGAATATTCCTACAACTGATAGTACACTGTACCATCATCTTATATCAACTGGTTCTCTGACTGAACTAACATGCATGAGTTATTTATGAGAGAATATTCAATTATCTGAAGTGCAACAGTTGCATGCATGCATGCATTAACTAATTGAACTCACAACCAGTTCAACAAACTGTTTGAACTAATCTAACTGGACTTAAGTCAGTTAAGTGAGCTAACTAATTACAACTCAAAGTACAACTCATCCTGATCTCCTTTAATCAAGGGTTAACTTCCTCAATCAATGGAGAAACTGTTGCATGTCTTCACATAGACTTCATGTTTGATTTCCTACAACTAATTAACTCAAGATGAATTAATTAATTATTTTACAAACGGCTGCTAAGATCAAATTTGAATTTTAATTCTTAATTTTAGTTCAGGGACTAACTAAAATTGGAATGTATCCCGAAATTCTATTTATAGTAGTGCTATTTTTAGAACTTCTATTTTTAGCATTTCTTGTTGCTATTTTCAACATTTATTACAGTTACACTTTATTTCAGCACAATAATGATTTATGGATTTACATGATATGTTAAGTAGTTAATGTAATGTGGCAAAGTGATTTATGAATGACAAGAGAAAGAAAACATAAAAATACCACATCTCCACGTCCCTCAAGGCTACAGAAACCTGGTTCTACATCCTCTCGTAATCACTTCAGGTGAGACTACAATCTAGTTGTAGGTCGTTGCTGAAAGGGCCAGTGATTGAGGGTTTTGTTGGTGTGCATAATATATCAAACCTGGGTCAGCCCAAACCAAACCAACAAATGGTTCCAACCAATGGTTTTTCATCCTCCCATAGTCACTTTGGGTGAGAATGCGATCTACTTGCAAGTTGTTTCTGAAAGGGCCAGTAACTGAGGGTTTTGTTGGTGCACAGTATAGATTGAACCATTGTCGGGATCGAGATTTGTATGAGGGATATGTGGATGTGGCACCCGTCAAAGAAGGAAATGCAAGATTGGATAGAACTAAAAGAGCGATAATTTTTATATCAAGATAACCAAAATCCTCATCTAATGTCTGAAGCTTGGTTACAAAAGTATATTTTCACAGATAAATATGAAATTTTATTCTCATGATTTCTTGTCGAACTATACAAGTGGATATCAAGGTTTACTGAAATAAAGACCTGTTTCAAAGATGGAGAACCTTTGGTCTAGACTCTTGAAATGATACATCGACTCAAGAGCTATAGCAATAAGATTTCAAGGGCTGTTGATTTCTCAATTAATAACATCTTGGGAGGATCCATTACTGAGTTCGCAGTAGACTTGATTGTGTCCTACAACGAAGTAGAACGATGATTCTTTAGAGGAGCACAACGAAAGTATTTGAAATCTCTTAAACTTTGGATTAAGATGCTTCTATGTGAAAAGGGAGTTTTACGGATGTAATCAAATTGCTAGTTTATTTATGTTTGGAAGAAGAGAGAATAAATCTAAGCCAGAGATCACAGTTGATGAGAACCACTATTACAGTAAGAATGTTGCAACTCCTGGGGCTATCAACTTTACTTCATCAACCCGAGGTTTGTACAAACTTGGAGGTGACAATGTTGTATACAAAAGTAGATGCAATGGGTCCACTCTTTTGTCACTACTGAGCTGCGCGATAGACCACTAGGGTTTCTCAAACCAGCCTTCTATTCATTCAGAAGAATTTTGATTACCAATTGAGAAAAAATAATTTTACCCTAATTGAGAGAATTGAAATGCTACCTACTGCAGTAAAGGAAGACTGAAATAGATGCTTAAAATGCACAACTCATCTAGCTATTTGTTAAGATACCTTTCTTTAGAATAATTCTAAGCTAACACATGTGAAATCCTAACTAACCTAAGCATGCAATCTATTCTAATCAAACACTTAACTCTTGTGCACATGAATAAGCATAACAACCTTTTTCTTTTTGTCCTTTTTTGTGAAAACGTGAATGCTAATTCTTCTTGTTTGTATGGCAGGTGGGTTAGGTGTGGAGAGAGATGATTGTGATGGGTAATATGGCTTGGGAGGAAAGAAAGGGTCTTCTCCAAGCTTCATGATTCATTTCTCACAAATGGGGCTCAAAACAGGCCACTACAGGTCATCCTACAAGATGTCTACAAGATGTTTAGAGGATGTCCTAATTCACCTACAGGATCCCCCGTTTTCCTACAGGAATAGGTTGAAAGCATAAGGAGTGATTTGGACAGTGGTATGGGGATTAAGGAAGGTGAGTGAGGGAAGGAATAAGGCAAGGAAGTTGTTGGGACTCCCTCAAAGCTCAAACTAAAGTTGTATGATGGTTGGATTTGCTCAATAAGCATGGCAAGTTGTCCTTTTGAAATCATAACTCGGATTATGAACTTAGTGGTTTTTGGAAATCATGGATGGGTAATTTTAGGTTGGGGATGTTGATATAAAGTCTTACTACGCTATTGAAACTCCTGCAATATACACATCATTTTTGACACTTACCCATAAATCATGTCAAAACAAGAAAGGTTTACATCAACATAGGAAAACAGAATTTCATCATTTATTTGCCTAGTTCATGCATGGAAATGCTTGCAGCCTTTTGTGAAAACACCTTGAAATCTAATACAAATCTTAAGATATATAAAATGGCAACTGCAACCTATCTTTGAAAACTAATAGATGTTGACCTAATTAGCAGAAAAACCCTAAGTTTCATAAGAAACCAAAATTCTGTCTTTTGGGGTTGAATGAGGGTTTTTTTCTCAAATCATGGTCCCTGAAGGGAGGAATGAGGCAAGATCCACCTGTTATCAGCCTTTTTGGTATTTATTTATCTCTCTAAAGATACTATAAATCTATGCACAAATGGAAGCAAACTAATCAAATTCACCAATACTTGTAATGTAACAATGCCAAAATAAATTCAACAAGTAATCTATGAAATAATCTAAGCATACAAGTATAGTAAGAGGAACCTATGCTGCTAGGGTTGGGCCCTAACCCAAGAGCTTCATCCGTCTGAGTCAACTCAGTGCTGGATCAAGGGAATACTCATTTTCATTAACATATCAAAAAATACATAACAGTGTTTTTTCACAATCCTTCAACTCGAAAGTTCTTAGTTATCTTGCATAAAAAGTCTGAATCCTAATGAGGCTCTAGGCCTCCTTATTTATACAAATGAAGTTTCCAACAACTTCCTTACATCTAGGGAGGCCTGGCTCCCAACCTCAAGATAAACTGGTTTTTAACTTTCACTGGCTCAGCTGCCTGCAACTCTAAGCTAGTGTGATTTGACTCAGGAATCTTCGATTGAGTGAGGATTTAATGAGGAAGATCCATCTCCTATAATCTCTGTCTTGTCTCATTCGAGCTCTTGCACCTTAATCAACCATAAGTTTCCATATTTTTCTCCCAAAACTGTGCAATCAATGTACATTAGAGCACTAGAAATAACATCTTACTTTTACTCATCCCATTAAGGAAAATATAATTAAAACATTTAAAGAATTATGAGAAGAGTTGATTTTAGTAAGCTTGGAGGTGTATTAATGTCCATATATTTTACCCAATGATGATCCTCATCATCACCGCCTACCAAAAGTGTTTCTCATCCTTTGAGCAACTCGATCTATCTCCATGTCCTTCATTGCTCTGGTGGCTTCCCTGACATCCCATGCTTCTGTTGTAGTCTCTTCTTCCTGTGAATAAAATCCTATCTTCCTCTCTATCTCCTCCCACTGCTTTCTTTCTTCTTCTTCTTTTCTTCCTTCCAATATTCCCAAAAGAAATGGTAGACTGAGCCTCAAGCCAATCCAATTGAATTTGAGTCTTTGTAGTCCCTGCTTATATATTGAGGTTCTATTTAGTGCCTCTCTCATTCTGTCAAGAGAATGATATTCTCTGATTTTTAGGCTGTAAGGCAAGGTGTTCCATCTCCTTTGGCAAGATAGCTGGCTGTCATCTCCTAGTAATTTTAACATGTCTTCAAAGTGTCTAACTGCTTGTTCTTGTACAACAAGGTACCTTGGTGCAAGCTTGGGGTCATTTGCAATGAGGTTGTGGGTGATGATGACAACCATCGGGTTAGATTATTTTGCTCTGATCATAAGGGGTTTTGTCTCTTATTTTTTCATTACCTTTTTCATCTCTGTAGCTCTTGCCTCCTCGTGATTCAACCATGATGCTAAGGCCATCAATTACAAGTCCCCTAGCTTGGGATTTGGGCCCCACACATTTAAATCTGTCAAGGCCAAATTGTGTAGGTAAAACTCAGATATTTTTTCTCTATCTTCCAAGGTTCTCTGATCGTAGAGATCAATGAATTTTCTATAGTCTTGGAAGGGCATAGTTCCTCTTTGTGCTAGGGTATTTATTTGGAATTGTAACCATTATTCGTTGAGGTATAAGGCATAAGACTTTGCTGGCATCCTGCACTCAATTGCCTCCACGGAAAAGTTAGCCATAGTTTCCAATTGGCTTTCACTTTCTTGTACATGTCTCCTTAGCCATGTGTTTTTAGCCTCTAATTGAGATTTCTTCATTGCTTTTCTGTCCCTTATGCTACTCAGTTCTCTACCCATCTCCTACAATTTCTCCTCCATGTGGCCAATATCCTCTACTCCTTTTGATTTAGCAATCTGCATCGACCTGTGCATCCTTGCCCTTTCTTTTTCAAGCTCAAAGAATAGTGGAATGGAAAAATTTTGTGGTATCATCCTTCCTCCTTCAATGAACCTGAAGTAGAAGCTGAGGTTTGGCTATGGGCTAGGTTCTTCCAGTTCTTGGCCTTCTCCCTTTGTTTCTTGTTCAATCATTCCTTCCTGGTCTCTTTTTTATGTTTCCTGTACGCTTGATAGAGTTTCCTGTAGGATGGCCTCTGTTTCCTGTAGGTCTGTCTGTGTCTCCTGTAGGAGACCTTTTCCCTTTGATGAGGTTGGCCTTGTGACAGGCCTCCTAACACAGGTAACTAGAGACTTGGGAGAAGCTTGTTTTGATGATCCTTCTCCATCATTTTTCTTTAGAGGGGATGCCTTCTCTTGTTTCTTTGGTGAATCTTCAATGACAATTGAACTTTTGGTGGGGGTTTGAGGTCTTCCTTATCTAATCCTAGTGCTCTGTCTTGTCTCGAAGTACAATGGGGTTTGTCTTTGTCTCTTCCCCTTTGATTTGACAGGTCTACTTAGGTCAGTAAGAGCAGTTGCTGCCTCTTTATATGTAGGCTCTGGGGATACCCTTGGTGACTCTTCTTCCTCTATGTCTTTAGTTGTAGACCTTTATTCATCCTTCTGGCTTGTTTCCTCTTTTCCATTTTCTTTCTCATCCTCCTCTTTGTCTCCTCCTTCCTCTTCTTTTTCTTCCTTTATTTCTTCAATCTGTTCATTTGTTTCTTCTTTTGTTTCCTACTATGTCTCTTCCTGATTTTCCTCCTCTCTTTCTTGTTCAATATCCTCCTCCGTTTCTTCTACTTTCTCCTCTTTTGTTTCTTCTTCTCCCTCACCAGCAGTAGGGCTTCTGTCATATTCAATAGATTGAATTACTCCTTTTGCCTGCATATTTGTAAATGTTGTCCATGCAATAGGGAGTCTTAAGTTTTGTAGAGCATCTTCAATGATGAGTTTGATCAACCCATGATGGGCTAGCTGCTGTTGTTTTCCCTCTTTCACTTTGATGCTCATGTGTATCACGGATTGTAGAAGAAAGTAGGGTATACTCAATCTATTATGAGTAGTTTTGTTCTCTCCAAATCGCAGTTCTTGGAGGAGTCTGAACTGGTATCCATACACTACACTATATCTCCCTTAACATGGAATGTATTTAATTAGGTGGTAACTAACTTCATTCCAAGGGTATGGAATGCTCTCCCTTTTAAACCCATTTTTTTCCTCTATTGGTTCGTCTCCTTCCAAAATGAAAATTTTCTTTTCAAGGGTGTTGTTTCCCTTGCCTTATTTTCTCCATGGTAACCCTAGGGGAAGTGTAGTGATTCTTGTTATAACCTCAGGGGTAATTGTTACTGATAAACCCTTCACCACAGTAGTGGCATTGGTCCTAGTGAGGGGTATGAGTGAGAGGGAAAATTCTCTGGCCACACCATCATCGCATCCTATCATCCTCTCAAAGAACGCCATCCATTGGTGCCTTGTGAAAATTTCCACTATAGGAGGATGCTAGTGGATCCTTGCTATGTTTGTGGGTTCTCTCTTGTTGAAACCTCTTGTCATCTTTCCCTGGTAATTGTAGAGGCTTGTGTGGATACAATTCAAGGATTTTGGTAGGTGAGGGAGTTTTGAATGTTAACTTTTAGTGATATGAAATACAATTCTCCTATCCTAAGATGCACTAAAATTTCCTAACCAAATGGAGGATTTCCTTTTTTTTTCAAATGGAAAATATGGAAGGTATAGCTCCTACCTCACTTTGCTACGTTCTAGTGAGGATAACCCTTGATTTCACCTCCCTTAGTGCCCATTGATAGCTTTGTAGGTTGATTCGTCTGTGTCCTATAGGCTTCATGTAGGTTTCATGTGCTATAGATGTTGATTGTATCCCTTAGGTGCTACTTCAGGAAGGTTGAGAGAAACCTCTTCATTCGATGAATTCTTGAAGTTTGTTTTGCTCTCTTTGTATGGGAATTAGTGTTTTATTTCCATATATGGATGATCGTGTGGGGTGTTGTGCTGGTTGCTTAAGTATGAGAACCTCCTTTTGGACCGTTGGTCCCACTATCAGTACATCATTACACCTCACCTCGTAATCATCTCCCACTCCTTTCCTCTGTATCCTAACCATTTTTGGCTTCATTCCCTTTTTCTCTTGATTTGACTTTTTCCACGTGTGGAGTGTTCTAACTATTTTCTTCTTATTGATTGGCTGAAGGTGGCCAAGTTAACTGGCCACCTTTAGTTATAAAATCAACTCTCACATAATCTTACAATTTTGATAATATCATACTAAAGAGAGAGCATGAGTAATATGACATACCTGTGGGTAAGGTGCTTCATCGATGATGCATGCTGGAGAGTGCTGTCTCTTTGCTGTACTTTTCAATCTACATATTTTTCTGTGTATTTTTCTCTTTTAATTCTTGTTTCTTTTGAGATGCAGGTGCTGGACCTTGTTGTTGCTGATCTCATTGCTACTACTAAGCTCTGGAGGAGCTTCTTCATCCTTGTAGTCCTTGTTCTGAAGATGACTGCAAACTGTGTGGTTTTCTTTGTGGGATAGGCTACTACAGGAATTCCTACAGGATACCCACAAGATGTCCTGTAGTTTCCTATCCCTTAAACTTTCATACTTTTTCTCAACTATGAAGCATAAGGGATGTTGAAATGAGTGGAGAAGGGTGGTAGGGAATGGTAGGTGAGAGATGTTTCCTTTGGGTATGGTTCCACTTTCCCTCTTTTCCCTCTTTTCTTTTTTTCTTTCTTTTTTCTTTTGTAATCTCTATTTTTTTTTTGAATTGATTTCTTTGATGGATGAAGGGGTGACATGGTGATGAAAGGAATGGCTATGGTGTGGTGGAGTAAATGTTTTTTCATCCAGACATAGGCTTGTGTCATCAACTTGCTCTCGGACTACCTTTCTTCTGATTTCAAGGTCACTATAATTCCTATAGGAAACTCCTGTAGGATTACTGGGAATGCTGTAGAAAACAAAGAGTTTGAGTGAGATGAGTTGGAGGGGTTTATAAATGGAAGACTAGGTGAATAGTGGAAGATGTGAGATGGGTGGATTAAAACATGGCTCTTGTAGGTCTTGCTATCCTTCTCATGCTATGCTTATCCTCCTCTTGATGACCTGTAAAACATAATTTCCATCTTTTGTATCTTTTCTCCTTTCCTCTTTTTCTTTTTTTTTTGTAAAACAACTAGTCTGCCTCCAAGGAGGTTTTCATCCTAATTTCCTACCCTGGGTGCCCCAAAAGAGGTTTTCACCCAGAGATCGTTTCATTTTTCCTTTTTTTTTAAACACCCTTGGGCTGCCTCAAGAGGTTTCAACCCAATAGTGGGACTCAGGTGCCTCATGGAGGTTTTCACCTGAGTCTCTTTATTTTTTTCTCTTTCTTGTTTTGTTTTTTTTTCTCTTTTTTATTTTTTCTTCTTCAAGGACTTGGTGGGGTGGAAGCTGAGACTTTCTCCACCACCATCACTGTCTTTCTGATTCTATTGATGAATTCTTTCTTTGACAAGGGCTTCTTATAGATATTTAATCTATACCCATTTACAAGCAAAGGGATAGCCTCTACATCAATGGTTCTTATCTTCACAACACCATTATCTTGACACTTTTCTATTACATAAGTGCCTAACCATCTAGTCCTTAACTTACCCTTAAAATCCTTGTACTGGGAATCATACAACAAAGCCCAATCACCTTCTTGAAACTGTTTATCTTTTATATTTTTGTCATGCCAAATTTTCCTTTGAATTTGAGTCACCTTTGTGTGCAGGAGGGCCTGCATCCTAAATTCATCTATCCCATTCAGCTGGAGCAATCTTTCTTGTTGTGACCTAGTGATATCCAAATCCAGTTGTGCTACCATCCTTAAGGTGTTGTATTCAAATTCAATGGACAACAGGGCTTTCTTCCCATAGAGCATCTCATAAGGGGTAAATCCAGTGGTGATCTTCCAAGTGGTATTGTAAGCCCAGGTGGACTCAACTAATATGTCTACCGAGTCATTTTTGTTGCTGCTAATCACCTTGGTCAGAGTGCCTTCCAATGCTCTATTGGTTAGCTCCACTTGCCCATTAGCCTGTGGGTGGCAAGGAGTGGATGTTTTGTGTTTGATCTTGTGTTGGCTTAGCAAATTTTCAATCATGTGAGATGTAAATTGAATGCCTTGATGAATGGCCAATTCTCTAGGGTACTCAAACTTATAAAACACATTCTCCCTTAAGAATTCAAGCACCTTTTCTTTTGTTGCTGCTTTGATGGCTTTGGCTTCAACCCACTTGGTTAAGTAGTCAGTGCACACAATGATGTACTACTTCTGTTTGGATGGAGGGTCAATGGGCCCGATGAAATCCATGCCCCACTTGTCAAATGGCTCGAAAGTCACTTGAGTTTGCAGAGGCATCTCATCCCTTGGGGTAAGTTTCCCCATCCTTTGGCACCAATCACACCGACTGGTATACCTTCGCACATATTACTGAAGAGTGAGCTAGTAATAACCAGCTTGTAGTGCCTTGAATTTTGTTCTTTGGGCTGCAAAGTGACCTCCACAAGGCCCATTATGATAGGTCAGAAGGATGTCGAAGACCTTCTCCTACCTAACACATCTTCTTAGAATTTGACCCTGGCCTAGCTTGAAGAGATTACCCCCAATCCAAGTGAATGGGGAACTCTTCCTTATGATCCTGCTCTTTTCCTTGGAGGACAAGTATGGTGGAAACTGTGTAGACACCAAGTAATTTAGTATGTCAGCAAACCATGGAGACAGAACTGAAATGGAAAATAAATGTTCATTTAGTAACTGATCATCAACCATTCCTTCCTCCCTTGGAGGCAAAGTCAATCTTGATAGAAAATCTGCAACAACATTCTCCTTTCCAGGCTTATTAATAATAGTTAAATCAAACTATTGCAATAAAATTAACCATCTAATAATCTGGGCATTTACATCATGTTTATTCATCAAGTATTTAGTTGTAGCATGGTTAGTATGTACAAATGTTTGGTAATCGGTACTGTAATGCCTAAATTTATTCAATGAATGAACAATAACTAGGAGCTCTTTTTCAGTCACTGTGTAGTTCATCTTGGCTTTCGACATATTCTTACTGATGAAGTAAATGGCATAAGGTAGCTTGTCATCTATCTGGCCTAGAGATGCTCCTATAGCTTTGTGAGAGGCATCAACATGTATATGAAAAGGAAGAGCCTAATTTGGGCCTCGGAGAATAGGTGCAGTAGTCAACTTGTCCTTTAGGGTGTCCAAGGCTTCTTGACAACTTTCTGACCATAAAAATTCGGAGTCTTTGGCCAATAACCCAAATAAAGGAGAAGATAACTTGTTGAAATATTTTATAAATCTCCTATAGTATCCGGCTAAACCTAAAAAACTTCGGACATCCCTCTCTTTTTGCAGAGTCAGGACCCTTTTTATTATGGCTACCTTATTTGGGTCTACCTGCAATCCTTCCTGGGATATTGAGTGACCTAGAACAATCCCTACAATCATCAAGAACTCACATTTTTCGGGACTAAGGGATAAGTTCATTTCAATGCATTTGTTCAACACCTTACCTAGGTTAGAGACAGCCTCTTGGAAATCACACCCAAAGGATGTAAAGTCATCCATATAAATTTCTACTGCATCATTGACTAGCTCTGCAAAGATACTCAGGACTGCCATCTGGAAAGTGGTAGGGGCATTGCATAGACCAAAAGGAAGGACCCAATAATCGAAAGTACCCCAACGAAAGGTGAAGGTGGTTTTATCCTAGTCCTTTGAGCTAATCTAGATTTGATTGTGTTGGCATTATGATTCAGGTTTGGCGCTATGGCACAGGTGTTGTACTTGATGGAAACTCACTCAAGTGACAAATCTCTGTTCTGGCTCTCAAAATGATGAAAATAAGGGGTTCGTAGGTACACCTTTCAAAAGGTGCGGGCCCGCAGGCACACCATTCACCAAGTGCAGTCATGTCCATAGGTTATTCGAGCAGAAGGTGTGACCCCAGTCCACTCACTCCAATGCAGAGAAAGCACGCACACGTGGGAATTCTTATGTCTGACCCATGGTATTTAGCCCGTTGTTCATGATCCTATGGTTTTGGCCTGTGGTATAGGACCTAAATTATTGAACTCCGGTTTGGATCCCTTGTATTGGTTTTCGATGGCTTTATCCCATGGTGTGAATAAGGGCTTGCCTATAAAAAGGAAAGGAGATCGCTTGGCTAGCCACTTGTGAAATTTGAATATTTTAAGATTTGAAATTTTGGGTGATCAGTTTGAAAAGCTAGATCTAAATCAAGGTGAAATTTAAGGTGAATCTATTGATAGGTCGTGCTCTCTCGGGCGCATGATCAGATTTGTGGATCTGATTGTCTGTGGCACATTGGAGGACTATTAATTTGGCTCTGTTCAGAGGTCCACAGCGTAGCAGAAGGCGTAGGTGCGGGGGTCCGCACCGCTGCAGAAGACGCAGGTGCGGGGGTCCGAAGCGAAGCAGAAGGTGCTGGTGTGAAGGTACGTAGCGCAGCAGAAGGCACAGTGTAGAGGTACGCAGAGGAACAGAAGGACTAGGTGCGGAGGTACGTTGTTCGGCATAAATTGCAGGTGTGGATCTACGCAGAGGTACATAGTGCAGCAGAAGGAGTAGGTGCAGAGGTACGCAGAGCAGAAGAAGGATGAGGTGTGGATCTGTGCAGTTTAGACATAGAAGAGCTGCAGATATTCGCAGGCTTCTATTTGTGAAGTTGTGGACTTTTCTTGAAATATTTGTTGGCTGCCATTTACCTATTGTTGAAGAGTTCTGGGTTTAGATTACTGGTATTGTTGTTCTGGTTACTGCATTCTGAGAAGTTATTGGTTGATTCATTGGTTGATTGAAAAAGGGAATTGGTTGATTCACATGTACTTGATGATTATTTGATGTTTATGGATCCAGTTTGAAAATTTATGAAAAGTGGTCCTTGCAAGAAAAGAAATAGGCCAGCACCTACGTACTAGTAAATTAGCTAGTACAAGAGCTAAGGGGGTTGTAGCTCCCTTCCAGGAGAGACTGGAAAACAAGAGAGGGTTGTAGCTCTTAGCAGGTTGCAGTCTGCGTACTGGTAAAGGACTGCACCAATACAAAATCATTGTAAAAGAAGTTTCAAATTGAAAGAAGATAGAGACATATTGCAGCAGGTGGTTTTCACCCACATTGGGTTTCCACCTTATATCTGGTGTTATTTTGTGTGATTATCTATTTTTTTCTTGTTCTTGCTCATCATTATATGGTACTGACATACAAACTAATGATCAATATCTGAAGAATAAGTTAAAGTATAAATCTGGAAGATATATTGAAAAGAATTAGATAATACTGATTCACCCCCCATCTCAGTATTGTTTCCAACAATTGGTATCAGAGTAGGTCCTTTTGAGGAAGCTTGATCGCTTGAAGGAAGATCCATCATCATGAGCAACTATGAGAGAGAAGCATCTATCAGGCCACCAATTTTTGACGAGACAAACTTCATATATTGGAAGGTAAGAGTTACTGCCTATCTTCAATCTCTTGGTACAGAAGTCTAGGATATCATAGATACAGGGTACACTTTTCCATCAGCAACTCCTACAGATCCGGCTGAGAAGAAGAAATATGAAACAAATGCAAAGGCTATCAATACTCTACTAGGATGTCTATCTCAATCAGAATTCGTGAAGGTTATGCAGTATAAATCCGCAAAAGAAATATGGGACAAGATTGTTATGAGCTATGAAGGAGATGATCAGGTAAAACGATAAAAACTTCAAACCCTCAGAATTCAGTATGAAAATCTCAGAATGCACAACGATGAAAGTGTGGCTAACTATTTCCTTCATGTAGATGAGATTGTTAATTGTATGAAAAATTTGGGTGAAGAAATAAAAGAGGCTGTTGTGGTTGAAAAGGTTCTAAGATCTTTGTCCCCTAGGTTTGAATCTAAAGTTTCTACAATAGAAGAAAAGGAGAATCTACGAAACCTTACCATGTCACAGCTGCACAGAATTCTAACTGCTTATGAAATGAGGAAAGGAGAACCATCAGACAGGAGAGAAGCTACCTTCAAGGATTCCAGCAAAGGAGATTACTATGAGTCAGAACACGTGTCAGAAGAAGAAGAAGAATCAAATTTTGTCAAAAACCTTCAACGGGGTGCTGGACAATTCCGAGGTAAGTTACCTTTCAAATGCTTTGCTTGTGGAAGAGTCAGTCACTATGCTGCCAAATGTCCTGATAAGGATAAGATTGATAAGGGGAAGGAACTTGTTAGATGGAACAAGAAACAGAATGCAAATAAGAAAAGCTATTACACTCATGAAGATAGTGATGGACTTTCAAATAGTGACGAAGATGAACGAGGTAATAATTATAAACTTTTAATGGCTTTTGAAGATGATGATTATATGGATGTTGTAGATGAAGAAGGTCTTTATGAAGAGATTTCTAATCTCAAAATTTGTTTAGAAGAGGAAAATGTGATTATTGATTCTCTGTAATGTCAACTGGCTGAAAGGGAAAAACATCACGAAAAATTGGAATGTGAAATTGTTAGTCTTAGAAAAGAGATTGAGAAAACAAAAGCTCTTAATCTTAAATTTGTTAAAGGGTCTGAAACTCTGGATGAGATTATCAATGTGTAGCGTTCTCCACTAATCAAGACAGGTCTGGGATATAATGGAGAAGCATCTCAAGCATCCACCTCCAAAAGTTATCTTGATGCACAAGGAGGAGTGAGCAAAGGCCTAATAGAAATCATCAGGTAAATCAGGGACAGTTTACCTCAAGAACGAACAAAGACTATCAAGAAAACCAGTGGCAAGCTACCTTAAGGACAAATAGAAGCTACAACCAGCCACAGGTAAAATCTTCCCAATTTGACTCAAGAATGGATGTCAGTAGAAACTACAATCGGTTGGGTGATAGATTTGATATTCGCAGGAGTTTTTTCAATGGCCAATGTTTCTCTTGCCATAACTTTGGTCACAAAGCAACTCAATGTGTTTCCTATAAGAAAATCATGACTAGAGAAGCTCAAAAACAAAGAAATATGATTGGAATCAAGAAAAGGACCTATAACAACTTTTCCGCCCTTGAAAGTGAAATTGAATGTTCTATTTGTAATAACTTCGTTCATGAAGAGTTTGAATGCAGGAGCAGGTTTCGGAAGACAACTCAGAAGGAAAAAACCTCAAATTCCATAACATGGAGAATGAAGGAATCGCAACCAGAAAGATGTGGGATAGCTTTATATGCAGAAGGACAGGAAAATCAATGGTACATCGACAGCGGATGTTCGAAGCATATGATAGGTGATAAATAAAAACTTCAATCATATAGTGCTTCAGAAAAAGGAAAGAAAGTTTCTTTTGGAAATGATACCCCTACAGTCATAAAAGGAAAAGGCATTGTTCAGTTGAAAGAGAAAGTCAAGGTTGGAAATTTTTTGTATGTTGATGGCTTGAAGCATAATCTACTGAGTGTCAGTCAGATGTGCAATCAAGGAACTGTGGTAATATTTCGATCAAATGGATGTAGTGTTCGTGATCTTGATACAGGAAAAACAATGATCAAAGGCATAAGAACTCCAAATAATTTATACATATTTGAAGAAGGACAACAACAATGCTATTTGAGCAAGAATGATGAACACTGTTTATGGCACCGGAGGTTGGGGCATCTAAGCTTTTCACAGATAAGGAAAGCATGCAAATATCAAGCAGTTTGTGGTCTTCCACACATCAGAATTCTAGACAATACAATATGCAAATCATGTCAGTTTGGTAAGCAAACCAGAACTAACTTCCCTGAGAAGGAAGGATCAGCTAGCAGGCCTCTTGAACTAGTCCATACAGATGTATGTGGACCATCTAGGAAAAGGTCATCTCGAGGAGAAGAATACTTTATATTATTCATTGACGACTTCTCCAGGATGGTTTGGATAGGACTTATGAAGCACAAAGACGAAGCCCTTGAAAAATTCAAATCTTTCAAAGCCTTGGTTGAAAATGAATCAGATCACAAAATTAAGTGCCTCAAGTCTGATGGAGGTGGGGAATTTACCTCAAATGAATTTTTCGATTTTTGTGAAGAACATGGAATAAGAAGGGAATTCTCTACAGCTAGGACTCCTCAGCAAAATGGAGTAGTGGAAAGGATGAATAGAACGGTTCAACAAATGGCTCGTGCAATGCTTGATGAATCTGGAACTCCCGCAACCTTCTGGGGTGAAGCTTCATTTGCTGCGGTTGCTATTCTCAACAAAACAAATGTCCAGGTGAACAGCACTCAAACTCCTCATGAGCTCTGGTATGGTGAGACTCCTTCGGTAAAACATTTCAAAATCTTTGGAAGCAAATTTTATATTAAGAATAATGATGAACATCTTGGCAAGTTTGAACCTAGAGTAGATGAAGGGATTCTCCTTGGTTATTCTCCTCACAGCAAAGCATATAAGTGTTATAACAAAAGACTTGGAAGAATAGTTGACAACATTGATGTAGTGGTTGATGAAGAAGGAAACATTCCTAGGCAAGTAAATTATGAAAATATCGAAGAGGATGAAGATCATCCTTCAAATCAAACTGATGATGAAGAAGAACCTCAAGAGGCACCAGAGGAATAGATAAGGATAGAAGAGAAGACTCCATCCAGGTATGTTCAAAAGAATCATCCAGAATCTCGAATCTTGGGGCAAAAGGAGGCAGGCGTACAAACAAGAAGAACAATTGCAGAAGCTTCAAGCTATTTGGCATTACTCTCCTCAACTGAACCACAAAATGTAAGAGAGGCATGCAAAGATGAATGCTGGGTCAAGGCAATGGATGAAGAACTTGAGCAGATCGAAAAAAACAACACTTTGGAGTTGGTTCCTAGACCAAAAGATAAGAATGTCATATGGACAAAATGGATCTTCAAAAATAAGTTGAATGAAAATGGGGAAGGAATTAGAAACAAGGCCAGACTTGTTTGTAAAGGGTATGCTCAACAAGAAGGAATAGATTTTGAAGAAACTTTTGCTCCCATTGCTAGACATGAGGCCATCCAAATGTTCCTTGCTCTCTCAAGCTTTCAGAAGTTCAAAGTATTTCAAATGGACGTGAAATTAGCCTTTCTGAATGGAGACTTGGAAGAAGAGGTGTACATTGAGCAACCAGATGGTTTCAATCTTGGGAATGATCCAAATATTGTATGCAGACTAAAAAAGGCTCTTTATGGTCTTAAACAGGCTCCAAGGGCTTGGTACTATCGTTTGGACAAATATCTTCATCAACAAGGCTTTTCAAAGGGATCAGCAGATAGCAATCTTTATATAAAAATTGAACATGACAAATTGCTAATACTTGTTGTGTATGTAGATGATATTATCTTTGGCAGCAATGAAGAAACTATGAGTCAAAGCTTTGCCTTGGTGATGCAGAAAGAATTCGAAATGTCATTAGTTGGAGAGCTGACATATTTTCTTGGTCTACAAATCCAACAAAATGAAGGTGGTACCTTTTTGTCTCAAACCAAATACCTCAAGCAGATCTTGAAGAAGTATGGCATGGAAGATTCAAAACCAGTATGTACCCCTATGGTTACAGGATGCAGCCTCAGTGCAAATGATGAATCAATAGCCGTGCATCAACCAACCTATAGATCCATGATTGGAAGTCTACTTTATTTGACAGGTACCCGACCAGACATCATGCATGCAGTGGGAATAGTTGGAAGATTTCAAGAAAATCCCAAGGAAACTCATCTTCAGGGAGTTAAGAGAATCTTCAAGTACCTTCAAGGAACTCAAAACTATGGCTTATGGTATCCTAGAGATACAGATCTCACACTTCATGCTTATACAGATGCATATTGGGCCGGAAGCGTGGATGACAGGAAGAGCACAAGTGGTGGTGCATTTTTTATGGGTTCCAGATTAGTATCTTGGTTCAGCAAGAAACAGAGTTTGATTGCTTTATCTACAGCTGAAGCAGAATATGTGGTTGCTGCATCTTGCTGCACTCAACTCCTTTGGATGATGCAGACCTTGCAGGATTTTTCAAATCACTTGTACACCACCTATCTCCATCCTATGTGATAATACAAGTGCTATCAGCATTTCAAAGAACCCAGTCATGCATTCAAAGACCAGGCATATACCTATCAAATATCATTTTCTTCGGGAACAAGTGCTTGAACAAAAGGTCAAGTTGGAGTATGTTCCTTCTAAGGAACAAGTTGCTGATATACTCACCAAACCATTGCCCAGGGAGACCTTTAAATACCTCAAGAAAAAGTTGGGGGTAGTTGATGCATCATCTTGTTGTTGAATCTCATCTGTTTCAGAGATTGTTGGTTGTACGCGAGTTTCATATGGGGTATACACATACATTTACTGGGTTATGGATTTGTCGAAGATCGAATGGCACAGGTTCAGGGGGAGCATATATTCTTCTAATAATGCATTGTTGGCATTATGGTAGAAGATCTTGGAGGAGAAAGTACAGAAGGAGAACATGGATGCTGATCTGAATATTGCTGCTAATGTGTCTCTATCTCTCTTGTCAAGATCATGTATGGTGTATAGTAGATTATGGTTATTCTTGAAGAATTTTTCTTTTGCAGATCTGGTCTATAGTCAGGGGGAGCTCATTCAGAAATTTTAGCAGGCACTCAGGGGGAGTATGGGCAGCAAAGGAAGAGAATATCTTGGTCCGCCCTTTGCCCTTGATGTCAAAGGGGGAGAATGACTTTGAGGATCTTGGGGTTGCCATCAAGTCCAAAGGGGGAGATTGTTGGCATTATGATTCAAGTTTGGCGCTATGGCATAGGTGTTGTACTTGATGGCAACTCACTCAAGTGACAAATCTCTGTTCTGGCTCTTAAAATGATGAAAATAAGGGGTTCGTAGGTACACCGTTCAAAAGGTGCGGGCCTGTAGGCACGCCACCAAGTGCGGTCATGTCCGCAGGTTATCCGAGTAGAAGGTGCGGACCCCAGTCCTCCACTCACTCCAATGCAGAGAAAGTGTGCACACGTGGGAATTCTTATGTCTGGCACATGGTATTTAGCCCGTCGTTCATGATCCTATGGTTTTGGCCCGTGGTATAGGATCTAAATTATTGAACCCCGGTTTGGATCCCTTGTATTGGTTTTCAATGGTTTTGTCCCATGGTGTGAATAAGGGCTTGCCTATAAAAAGGAAAGGAGATCACTTGGCTAGTCACTTGTGAAATTTGAATATCTTAAGATTTGAAATTTTGGGTGATCAGTTTGAAAAGCTAGATCTAAATCAAGGTGAAATTTAAGGTGAATCTATTGATAGTCCGTGATCTCTCGGGAGCATGATCAGATCTGTGGATCTGACTATCTGTGGCACATTGGAGGACTGTTAATTTGGCTCTATTCAGAGGTCCGCAGTGCAGCAGAAGCCGCAGGTGTGGGGGTCCGCAGTGTAGCAGAAGACGCAGGTGGGGGGGTCTGCAGCGAAGCAGAAGGCGCTGGTGCAAAGGTACGCAGCGCAATAGAAGGCACAGTGCGGAGGTACGCAGAGGAGCAGAAGGACCAGGTGCGGAGGTACACTGTTCGGCAGAAAGTGCAGGTGCGGATCTACACAGAGGTACACAGTGCAACAGAAGGAGTAGGTGCGGAGGTACGCAGAGCAAAAGAAGGACCAGGTGTAGATCTGCGCAGTTTAGACACAGAAGAGCTGCGGATATTTGCAGGCTTCTATTGGTGAAGTTGCGTACTTTTCTTGAAATATTTGTTGGCTGCCATTTATCTATTGCTGAAGAGTTCTGGGTTTAGATTACTGGTATTGCTGTTCTGGTTACTGCATTCTGAGAAGTTATTGTTTGATTCATTGGTTGATTGAAAAAGGAGATTGGTTGATTCACATATACTTGATGATTATTTGATGTTTATGGATCTAGTTTGAAAATTTATGGAAAGTGGTCCTTGCAAGAAAAGAAGTAGGCCAGCACCTACATACTAGTAAATTAGCTAGTACAAGAGCTAAGGGGGTTGTAGCTCCCTTCCAGGAGAGACTGGAAAATGAGAGAGGGTTGTAGCTCTCAGCAGGTTGCAGCCTGCGTACTGGTAAAGGACTGCACCAGTACAAAATCATTGTAAAAGAAGTTTCAAATTGAAAGAAGATAGAGACATATTGCAGCAGGTGGTTTTCACCCACATTGGGTTTCCACCTTATATCTGGTGTTCTTTGGTGTGATTATCTATTTTTTTCTTGTTCTTGCTCGTCATTTTATGGTACTAACATACAAACTAATGATCGATATCTGAAGAATAAGTTAAAGTATAAATCTGGAAGATATATTGAAAAGAATTAGATAATACTGATTCACCCACCCTCTCAGTATTATTTCCAACAGATTGTACCCTCTGAACCCTTCCAAGAAAGAGAAAAACTTTTTCCTTGTTAGGACATCTAACACTTGGTCAATGAAAGGTAGAGGGAAATGGTCCTTATTTGTTTTTTTCTTTAATTCTTTGTAATAAACACAAATCCTCCACTTTCCATTTTTCTTTGAAGCAAGCACCAAAGGATACACTCACTCACTATTTGAGATAGGCTAGATGAATCCTACATCCAACAACTTTTTCAACTCTTCTTTTACTATATCCTTGAGTCTGGATTCATTCTCCTTTGTGGTTTTCAAACTGGTCTCCAACCTTATTTGATGTAAATGTGGTGAGTACACACTGAGGGGTGAAATCCCTTCATCTCTTTGTAATTCTAAGCAAAGGCATCCAAATTTTCTCTTAGCATATTACATAACTCTTCTTCTTGGTGTATAGAAAGAGGGGTTGATTTTCAGTGTTCTTTCAGGACTGAATTATATTGTCTTGACACAAGTAGGGTTTGAATCAGCTAAGCATAGATCAATCCAATGGTCGTTATTAGTTTCCTTCACTACTTCCTCTAGAGACAAGGTGTTGGGAGTTGGATGTTGGATGATGTGTTCAATCAAATCATCTTCATTAGGTTGTCCTCCTCCCATGGAAATTTCTAGGGTATAGAGTTGGGCAGAGTAGACTTCATCTTCTTCCTCCTCTTCTAGCCTTAACGGTAAGTCATGTTCTAAATATGGCTGAGTAGGAGGGTATAGGACCAATTTCTTAGATAGATTCCCATTTTTGATATTCATGTTTCTAGCTTTGTAGTTGATGTAGGCATCGACAGTGGCTAACCAAGGCCTCCCAAGTATGAGAGGATAACCATTAAATTTGGTCTTAGGTTGGAGAACTAGGAACTCTACAGGATACTCCTAGGATTCAATGGAGACCATCACATCCTCAACAATCCCCTCAGGGGATACTATGGATCAATCTGCAAGCTGTAAGACTGTCTCATCTTTCTTAATGAACCCTGGAGATTCATCTTAAGCATGGTGTCCTTAGTCATGGTAGCCCCAAGATCAATCAAGGTATGTGGGACAATGGTGCCATTGATGTGTACATATACTACAAGGCTTCCAGGCTCTAAATACATCGGGCAAATTACCTATCCCAACATTAAGTTGGATAGTTGTCCAATGAAATTAATGGTAGGGGTGACTCTTTTTTGCCTCCCTCGATGTTTGAAACACTTCTCTTTGATTAGTTTTTTGTAAATAGGTACACCCTTAATAGCTTGGAGAAGTCAGATTTTGACACATAGATTTTTCAATTCACCCAGAAGTTCATTCTCTTCTAGGGTAGGCTGGACTGGATGAGTTAATATTTTAGGAAAGAGTGGTAGATTCATTCTAGGCATGCTTTCCTCTCTTTATTCCTCACTCTCCCTAGGTGGAGATGGAGGTTGATTATCAGGAAGCACTCTCCCATATCTAATGTTGATTTCCTGAATTTCCATAGCATAAGCAGGGTAGGATGTCTCTCCAGTGTAGAGCTGTTATGCTTGTCTATTTTCGGGTTCAGGTTTGGCTGGTTAGGAACTTGAGGATGTTTAGGTGGAGCAGGGTTTAAAAGTTGTGGTTGAGTAGGAGGTGAAGGAAATAAAGCTGGAACATTGTTGCATGGGGCCCCCCACCCTTGGGGTGGTGCATTCCACTGAGGTTGTGGAGAAGTATATGGCTGAAATGACTGTTTGGTCGGCTGTGAATGGTACTGAGGTGTAAAAGACTAGGGAGAAGGTGTATACTAGGAGGGATAAGCAGGGGGGGCCAAAGAGGGAATGGATGTGTTTTGGTTAGGGTTTTAATATGCATAGGATGACCCATGCATGCCCTGCTGGTATGGTCGAGGCCCATGAGGCCTCCTTTGGTTTATGTAGCAGAGTTGTTCAATCACCCCTTCAGTTCCCTTATACACAGCTTTTAGTCCAGGTAGAGAAGGGCACTTATCTGTGGAGTGGTTTTCTTCACAGACCGAGAAACTTTCTATAAGGTTTAATGGAAATTCATTCCTAGGGTGCTTCCTTATGCATCTAGGGTAGAAGATGTCCAATTCTCTCTCTTCTTCCACCTACTTCCTCTTGATTTTCATAGTGTCCATCTATAGTGAAAGGGTTTGTAGCAATCCACTCTTAAAATCTTCCAACATGTTCCCAGTTTCACTTTTTATAGCAGTGTTGGAAGAGGATGAGCTAGCCACTGTTTGACTACCCCTACCCTTTTTCCTATCTACCCTAGAATGGTTCTTAAAGATGGTCTTGATATCTTCATAGGGTAGTTGGTAGATGTCCCCTATTGATAATAGGTTTAGGGTATCTAGGAGATCTTCCCTGATCCCCCTAAGTAGGACTAGCTCAAGTGACTTAGGATCAAGTGTGCACCTGGCCCTTTTATAGCTAAGCTAGAATCTTTCCTCATAATCCTCTGAGGACTCATCATGCCCCAAGGTCATTCTAAATTTTTCCTCTTTATTGTATTTGGACCTGTAGTAGCCCCTATACTTATTGTTCAAAGCTTGCTGCATCTAAGCCCAGGTGGTGATACTATATCCAGGTAAACCCATGAACCAGGGCAGAGTTGCATCCTTGAGAGTGGACGGGAATAATTTCAACTTCTGATCATTAGTGGTGTAGTCATAAGTTTTGCATATGATAACAAATTCAAACAAGAAAGTATCTGGATCTTGTGAGGTCAAGCCATGGAAGTGAGGAAGAGAATATGGGCTTATGTTCTTCATCTTAGCATCCCCATTGGTTTCTCTGATGGAAAAAGAACCCTTAATTCTTTCTCTATTTCCCCTTTTATTTCTATTTTCAGCCATTAGGTCAGTTGGAATGGGTTATTCTTCTTCCCCTATAAGCTCTTCAAAAATATCTGGTTGCTTGCCTAAGGGGTCCTCTAATTCAAAGTCACTGAAGAAGAGGAAAGGTTGGCTATTTAAAGTGGTGGGGGTATTTGGTAGAAATTTCCCTAACTTATCCCTATTCCTACAAGGCATGAAATAAGTGTTTTGTTTTGTTTTTTCAAGCTTTAAAACTAATTCTAGAATAGAAAAGACAACTAAATTGAAATTAACTACTGAATGAAATCACTTGTAGAATGGAAAGGAAAGAAAACTAGCTTACAAATATCTTGTGAAAATGAAACTAATAGCAGAATGAAAGAGATAAGAAATGGAAGAAAATAAAGCAAAAATCACATCTACTTAGGCACCTCCCTGGCAATGGTTCAAAAAAGTGATGAGCACAAATATTGCAGTAAGAATGTTGCGACTCCTGGCGCTACCAACTTTACTTCATCAACCTGGGGTTCGTACAAACTTAGAGGTGACAGTGTTGTATACACAAGTAGATGCAATGGGTCCACTCTTTTTTCACTGCTGAGCTGGGTGATAGACCACTAGGGTTTCTCAAGCCATCCCTCTATTGATTCGGAATAAGTTTTATTACCAATTGAGAAAGGAGAATTTTACCCTAATTGAGAGAATTGAAATGCTACCTATTGCAGTAAACGAAGACTGAAATAGATGTTTAAAACGCACAACTCATCTAGCTATTTGTTAAGATATCTTGCTTCAAAATAATTCTAAGCTAACACATGTGAAATCCTAACTAACTTAAGCATGCAATCTATTATAATCAAACACTTAACTAATGTGCACATGAATAAGTATAACAACCTTTTTCTTTTTGTCTTTTTTGTGAAAACATGAATGCTAATTCTTCTTGATTGTATGGCAGGTGGATTAGGTGTGGAGAGAGATGGTTGTGATGGGTCAGATGGCTTTGTTGGAAAGCAAGAGTCTTCTCCTAGCTTCATGATGCATTTCTCACAAATCGGGCTGAAAACAAGCTACTACAGGTCGTCCTATAGGATGTCCTAATTCACCTACAAGGTCCCATGCTTTCCTATATGAACAGGCCGAAAGCATAAGGAGTGATTTGGATAGTTGTATGGGGCTTACGGAAGGTGTGTGAGGGAAGGAATAAGGCAAGGAAATGGTTAGGACTCCCTCAAATCTCAAACCAAAGTTGTATGATGGTTGGATTTGCTCAACAAGCATGGCAAGTTGTCCTTGTGAAATGATAACTCAAATTATGAACTTAGTGGATTTTGGTGATCATCGATGGTTAGGATGAGGCTACTAATATGAGGTCTTCCTACACTATTGAAACTCCTGCAATATACACATCATTGTTGACATGTACCTATAAATCATGTCAAAACAAGAAAGGTTTACATCAACATAGGAAAACAGAATTTCATCATTTATTTTCTTAGTTCATGCATGGAAATTCTTGCAGCCTATTATGAAAACACCACGAAATCTAATACAAAGCTTAAGATATCATAAATGAAAACTGCAACCTATCTTTGAAAATTGAAAGATGTTGACCTAATTAGCAGAAAATCGTAAGTTTCATAAGAAACCAAAACTTTGTCTTTTTCAGCTGAATGAGGTTTTTTTCTTAAACCATGGTCCTTGAAGGGAGGAATGAGGAAAGATCCACCTGTTATTGGCCTTTTTTGTATTTCTTTATCTCTCTAAAGCTACTGTAAAACTATGCACAAATGGAGGAAAACTAATCAAATTCACCAATACTTGTGATGTAACAATGACAAAATCAATTCAACAAGTAATCTATGAAATAACCTAAGCATACAAGTACAATAAGAACAACCTTTGTTTCTAGGGTTGGGCCCTAACCCAAGAGCTTCAACCCTCTGAGTCAACTCAGTTTTGTATCAAGGGAATGCTCATTTTCATTAACATATCAAAAAATACATAACAGTGTTTTGTCAGAATCCTTCAACTCGAAACTGCTTAGTTACCTTGCATAAAAAATCTGAATCCTAATGAGGCTCTAGGCCTCCTTATTTATACAAATGATGTTTCAAACAACTTCCTTAAATCTAGGGAGGCTTGGCTCCCAATCTTAAGATAAAATGGTTCTTAACTATCACTGGCTCAACTACCAATGATTGTCATGACTCGGCTGCTTGCAACTCTGAGCTAGTGTGATTTGATTGAGGAATCTTCGAATGAGTGAGGATTTAATGAGGAAGATAAATCTCATATAATCTCTCCTTCTTGTCTCATTCGAGTTCCTACACCTTAGTTAGCCATAATTTGCCATAATTTGCTCCCAAAAACCTGCAATCAATGCACATTAGACCACTAGACATAACATCTTACTTTCACTCATCTTATTAAGAAAAATATAATTAAAACATGTAAGTAATTATGAGAAGAGATGATTTTAGTAAGATTGGAGGTGTATTAAGGTCCATATATTCTACCCAATAATGAGCCTCATCAACAGTAACACGAAGTGGAAAGAGATATAGAGTAGATACCAGAAAGAGATCTTGTGGACAACACCCGAAGACCTTTATAGATACTGATTATAGTCCTCTTTCAGTGAAGCTGAAAGTGGAATAGAGGATAGCCACCCTGATTAACCCTGGGTAACTTCACAGTATCCACCTTCCCATCCTGAGATTTCATAGAAGCCAGAATCTAGTAATATCCAGGGTGTTTTTGGATCTCTCCCTCCCCCTTCTCCCCATACTCCCCCTACACCCCATCCCCCTCCCCTTGCTCATCCCCTCCCCCTCTAATAAGAAATATGGCTGATGATATTAAGCTACCTATTTTCAAAGGAAGTGGATCAGAGGATCCAAAACAGTTTTGGTTTTTCTGTGAAGTTTTATAGACCGCGAAACAAATCGATGATGAAAATATAAAGAAAGCACAACTCATTATGATGTTTTGAGATAGAGAACTGGCATGGTATATGAAGTATTCAAATAATCAGATCAGAGCATTTGCAGATATTTAAAGCAACATTGATAAGAGAATTTAAGAAGCCAAAGTTTGAGTTAGAGTGCATCACTAAGTTGAAAGAAATTAAACAAAAACATATTGAGTCTATTTGGGAGTTTGATCAGAGATTTAAGGTATTGTTGGATCAAGTGAGCTTTGACAGAGCTCCACAACAACATCAAGAATGGTTTATAGTTGTGTTGTTACCACATATCAAATTACCACTGACGCAACAAAAGATAACAAGTCAAGCTGAAGCACTACAAATTGCTATGAAGTTGGAAGCTTCACCTATAGGAGATACTAATGTAGGTATGAAAAATATTCAAAGTCAGCTGGAAAACCTAACCCTACAGATACAAGATATCAAGAAAAGCATAGAATTTAGAGAAGAAGTATGGTGTACAAAGTGTAGATCGGAGGGTCATTCTAAAGAATAATGTCCTATCTTAAGGGATTACATGGTTAGTGGGGCACCGAATCCCTTAAATCCAAGATCCAACTTGTGGTGCGAGATATGTAAGACTAGAGGCCAACATCACTCAGAATATTGTTACCTGTTACAAAAACATGTGTAGACTCCAAGGAACCTATATTGTAAATTCTGTAAATCAGTAGGACATGATGAGAATAATTCTCAAGCTTATGAACTAATGATGGAGCGTGGTGCTGATACTTATTGAATGCAAGAAGAAGAACATGGAAATGAAAGCATTGGCCAACACAGTGGTTGAGAAGGCTATCAAGGTAGAGGTCGAGGTGTTGGAGCTGGTCAAGGACATGGAAAAATCATTCGCTATAACTGCGGCCAGGTAGGTCATTTTGCGAAAGATTGTCAGAACCCTACAATGACATGTAAGTACTGTAAATCCTTTTACCATGCAATTGAAGAATGTCCTATACTCATGGCAAAGATTCAAGAGAAAAGGAATCAGTAGCCGAAAAAATATATTCAAATGATGACTTATGAAAGGAGGACTGACGAACCTTGAATTGGTATTGTTACTAGAAGTGGAGCTACGACCAAAAGTGAGAAAGCATATGAGAAGAAAGAAACTGAAGGTACATGGGTTACAAAAACTATTGAGAAAGTTCTTGTTTTTGATATTAAAAAATAAAAAGAGGTATTTATCAAAGAAAAATGAAGTTTTATGGATGATGGAGCTTCAACATCTAGTGCACAGCCAAATACTAATAAAAAAGTAACTGCAACATGTCATCATCTTCGACACAGGACCTAGATACAACATAAGATCGAGCTTCGACACAAGACCATGACTCAACAAATCAAGTAGGTATTTTAAAGTCTTTTCTGTAGACTTGTATGAAATTATTAAGAGATCAAAAGGTTGTCGAAGGGCTTCAAGAGTTGATAGATTCCTGTGCATCTAAAGAAACATCGCAAAGTGAGATACGCGCAGTAAATAATTTGCATCGACAAAAGAGAACCGGAAGAGAAACAAGGCTTAGTGCACATATAGGAGTATATGAGTTGGATCAAGTTATCCTAGATCTGGGAACTTTTGCTAATCTCTTGATGAAGCAGACATTGGAATTAATGGGTAAGCCGAAGCTACAATGATCACCTATTTAGTTAATGATGGAAAATCAGCAAAAGATCTTCCCTCTAGGAAGACTACCAGGTGTCACAGTAGATATTGAAGGAGCTCGCACTATTGCTGATTTTGAAGTAATAGAGATCGTTGATGAAAACAACCCTTATCTTACATTGCTTGGAATTGACTGGGCATTTGACAATATGTCTATAATTAATATAAAGAAGAGATAGATGATATTTGAAGAAACAATATGAGAGTAATTGTCCCCTTAGATCCATCAAAAGCAGAAAGATATACATAACCAATCAAAGAAGAATATTGCGCAACTGATATAAACAATATCTATCAAATGATAGAAAAAGAACAAGATTTGGTTAACCCTACTGTAGAGGGCAAGTTGAGTTGGGAGCATGATAGTTCTTGTACGTCAGACTCAGAAGAAGAGTTGGAAAACTGGCAGAATAGGTTGCATGAGGTATCCACAAGACAATGTGCAAGAATTCACAAATCAGTTCGTTGAATGATATCCAAGTTATGTAACCTACATTCTTGTGTTTCTTTAGGTGATGTAATAATTCTATTAATGAATATGAAGAACAAGTTCCAGAAAATGAAAGGTTGTTAGCCTTGGATATAAACCTTAAAGCTACCCCTACTAGATGGCGGAATGCATAGAAGAAGAATATAGAAGGCTTGCAAGAATGTTGAATATTTATGTGGATAATGTTTGAACAAATAGATACAAAGATAGAGATAAAATTTGAAGGTGAAATTGATCCTAGGAGTGTTACAGGGAAAAGTGTCTATTTAGAACTGCTCTATCCCACTAAGGTGTGACAGCTGCCTTAGAAACAAACAGAGAAAAACTACTTTTGTTTTTCCTTTATGAATTATAGATAGAGAGGAACAGAAAGACCAACCCCTGTCTTGCGCTAATCCTTCGATTCGATCCCTCTCTTCTTTGATAGTCCTCAGCTACCTGCTCCCTTGCACGCCCAGCTTCACAAAGTACCTGTAAGATCACAGAAGCATAGCACTATACAAAGACATGGATCTATAATCATAAACAATCTAGGATCAGATGTAAATTGACCATACAAATGTAACAAGCATCAATGATACAAAAACATGGAGGAAAAACTCAAATAGCTTTTATTGATAAACAAGAAAAGATCCAGGAGGAGTTACAACCAGTTGTTTTGACCCAGCATCAACCTCCCAGCAAACAAGCCCCTCTTCACCTCAAACAAAGCTTAGATCACCCAACAATCTGATGTTTGTCTCTAGAAACCAACAACAATTCCTTACAATATGCAAAATTCCAGCCTCTGGATCTCTGGGATGAGGGATCCATATATAGATATCTGTAAGGGGGATGAGTCAGCTTGTGATTTGATTAGTGTCTTCTCTCTGATAGTTCTTGCTTCCACTTGGAGACTGAGGGCCTCTTACTCATCCTTGGTCGAATTCAGTGAGGCAAGTGTCACAGGAGAAGATTCTGGAAGCTTCCATTGCCTCTCCACCTCGCGGAATGACACTGCCATTTGTCATTTCTCGCCCATCGCACCCCACAGAAGGGACTTTTGAAATGCAACGCACCCTCACAGTGTATTTAGGTGAGATGCAATGCACCTAGCCAGTGGAGCAGCTGCAATGATCCTGTTTTGACCAATTCTGAGTAGTTTCTCATGGAGAACTTCTGGGAGAAGCTGTAATCTGTTGAGCTTGTTCCTTTAGGGGTTAGAACAACACTTTTAGGGACTTAGGAGCCCTTGGTTTATGGACATTTCATGCTTGGGGTTGTAGGGCACAAAAATGTCTATAACATTTGCCCCCTAAAGTATGAGGCCGTTAACCTTTTGGTGTCGGGTGAAATGCTTTATTATGAGGATCCGAAGTTCTTTCAATGCTGGGAGGAGACCTGTAATAAGATACAATACAATACATTATCTTCATACTATTTTCATGATCTAGCTGAGGCGGGCATTCCCATGCTCAGCTTTATAAATTCATTTTCATGTACATAGGACAGACAATCGTATGAGTGTAGACTGATGATTTTGATAGAGCCATCATCCTTTTGAGTGGATGATTATCTGTGCAACAATGATGTACATTTAATGTCTTTATTTCCCTGAATATATATTGCAGCCCGGATGGATGAAACTAGATTCGAGGTCTTCAATCTCGTCCGATCTTCACTCGAAGTACAAGTCGATCCATGTGAGAAATGTTCTGAAGTCGAACATGGAAAGACATCGCTTGATTACCAGTCAATGATGTAAACTGTTAACAAGCGCAAGAGGAATCACCGATAATGATAATTACCCTCAAGGTACTGCAGTACAATTCATGTGGTGTGAATAAAGGACTTGGCGTCGAACACCATGCAAAATCTTCCGGTCGAAGGTCATTGATGTAAATCTGTCGCTGGAAGTGAGAAACTTGCCATTGAGGCATGCAAGCTTCAAAGTACTGAATGGGGTGTTCCTAGATCAACTTCTTGGATAATGAGCTAATGTCGACAAGAAGTGATCCGTCACAGGAGGGCCTTAATTAATCCCACATCAATGACACGGAATGGAGCAAATGATTTTAATGGAGGTGAAAACGATCTGGTGATATAAAGTTCAGGGTGGTGGTCATGAAAGAATGGAGTATAATGTATGGTAGTGGGTGAGACACAGGTGAATTCTCTGAATGAATTCTCTTGAACATATCGGCGACACTGATGTGATGGATCGGTAGCATTAACCCCAAATGTGGATGGTATGGCGTGACCATGGTGATGTGACCAATGAATGAAACAACCCAACCCGACTCGGACACAGAGTGGAAGTGTCATGTTCAAGAGCGACTTGCTACCAACAAAGTTTCTTTGAGTTTTCTTCCCAATTTTCCCCAGTCATTGCTGACCAGTACCTCTTTATTTTTGTCAAGCTTGAGGAGGATAACATATGCTTGTTCTATAATTTTCCCTTCGGGCAAACCCATCGCTATGTTTTAACGAGCCTAGCGATAGTGAAGCTCGTTCTCGTCTATAGACAAGTTTGTCGCTATTATACTTTTAACGAGTTTAACGACAAAGATAGCTCGGTCCTTTTCAATTTTAGAGAGTCTGAAAAGGAACGTAAAGGTAACTCTGAAATTCCTTTTTCGTCATCTAATCCCTTAAGTCCGAAAAAGTATAAAACAATACAGAAGGGATGAATTTTCGATACTTTTAACGAGCCGAACAAAACAAGCGCTCGATCTTTTTGTGTAATAATCCCTCAGGTCCAAAAAGATTAAAATCTAGAGGAGGGATAGCACTTCCTGTCCCTTTAACGAGCTGGAGAGGCCAATGGCTCGGCAAT
The DNA here is from genome assembly GCA_031772625.1 of Pinus tabuliformis. Classification (NCBI taxonomy): domain Eukaryota; kingdom Viridiplantae; phylum Streptophyta; class Pinopsida; order Pinales; family Pinaceae; genus Pinus; species Pinus tabuliformis. Next base: position 585,548,606 of record CM062817.1, read on the forward strand.
CTTTTCATATTTTACGAGTCAGTTGAAAAGAGCTTAAAGGAGACTCGTCTTTTGAGGAACAAGTGATAAAACGGGTAGCAGTTGATTCCAGGTAAGGTTTGGAATTTTCCAATCATGGCAGTGTCACAAGGATGGCTAGTGAAATCACTCTTCGCAGCTGTTCCTCAAAATGGGTAAACAATCAAATGGAGGTGAATGATCGGCCAATGAAAAAGTGGAGGTGACGGTGCAAACACGACCAAGGATTTAACGGCTGAAGTACTACTTTCACAATGGTTATTTATCGGGGAATAGTTCATTTTTTAACGAGCTTAAACGCAGGGGGAAACATTTGCTCATGTCTTATGTTTATTTTTTAACGAGCTTGAACTATGTGCTAAAACTGCTCGATTAATCCAGTCGTGTGATAAGAATGTCTCATATAAAACGACAACTTTTAGAGTTTTGCCCCACATCCTTCCTTTATGCAAGTTAGGAGACGGCCAATCCTACGAGTTTAAAGGGTTAGAGGTCCTAAAAATTTAAAAAATAAATAGTCGCTCTTCGCTTGCACTCCAAAAGGTTTGCATGCCCCTAGGTATAAAATAGAGTTTCAAGGTTACCCCTTCTTTAGTCCGTTAAAACATTTGTTCTACCGAGAGAGGCCTACCTCTTACACGTTACCAAAGATTGTTCTATTTACAGCGCAAACAAAACACTTCCTCGGCGATGTCTACCGAAATATACAAAGGTGAGTGAAGGAGGCTACTCCACTCACATAACTTTGACAAGAGAATCTTGTTCTAGAATAACCCCCTCTTCCAATCATGGACGGGGGTACAGACTAGTCATATTCTCTCGCGGAAACCTACCCTATACCCGAAGTTTTCCTGCTGAAGCAGACCAGGGTGCATGCCCCCTAGGTTTCATTCATGTCCCCCCAAATCACTCGCGCTCATCGGGTGGACGGACTGGAGATTGAGACATTTCTTGCATGAAAAGACCATTCAGGGATGGTATATGACTATTTGCTCTGTATGATCCGAGAAATGAAAGCTGGTCCACGAGCTTGACCACTCTTCCTTCGTGCAGAAAACACATTACTCTAAAGAGTGAGGAGACAATTGCTCCCATGCAATAAATATAGTCTCGTCCAAGGAGTAGATTGTAATCCAGGGGTCCTTGAACTACCATTACGTTCATGTGAACGGTTTTCCCTCTCAATGTTATGGGCACATCGGGAAGGATCCCTAACGGTCGACTAGTTCCTTTATCAAAGCCTGTCAGATTTCTCATCTCAGGCAAAAGCGATGGCGAACCAAGCACTTTCCAAGCAGTTTAGGAAAGGATACTCACAGAAGCCCCCTCATCTATGATGGTACCAACCATAACCATTCTATATATTTGAACAATAATTTGGAATGGTATACTAGCTGGTAAACGGGGTCTGCCTAGTTGATTCCAGTCGAAGGAGACAACTAGGTTGCTTGGAGGTGGGACCGAATAGACGGACGGGTACGACTCTGACGAACTTCGTTCATGCGGTAAAGGAACGGGTAAAGTGCCCCCATGTTCGTTGGAGTCTGTGCTTATGAAAAGAATTTGGACGGTGTCATCCTTGTTCTCTTCAGTGACTGTATCATCTGAAGATGGAACCTCTGAAGGCAAGACCGGGTCAACTGCTGCCTCGACCTTTTGAATTTCGTCTAGTATGGATTCAGATGGTTTATCTTCAATGATAGATGCTTCGGCCGACCACCTGAGCGGGCCAGCCAGATTTTCAACTAGTGACGGACTCGGCAAGAGTTTTTTATATCCAGGAGGAAGTCGTAACGGTGAAACCAGACGATCGTCCAAAACTCTTTTAGCTTCATCTAAGAAAGGACAACGGTGGATGGTGTGATCGCCTTCGCACAGTTTACAAGGAAATCTATATTTTCCTTTTTGTCCTGGGGATTCACTTTCACTAGTTGACGATGTGCTTTCAACATGATCATCAGAGGTTGACGACACCGGGTTGTGCAAACGAGGGGACCAGTCCCTTAAGATCCGAGGGATGCAAGGACAATCTCTGTGATAGTGGTCTCCCTTGCAAATGACACATGGCGATTTAGGCCTGGTCGGTGCAGTGTGTGGATTTTCGCTAGACGACACTCGTTTGCCCCCATTCACTTTTGGCTCCTTCTTCTTCTTCTCTTTCTTCTTCTTTTCCTTCTTCTCCTTAGGCACTTGACTTTTGGCTTTACCAACCCCATCAAGCGAAGACGAAGGAGGAGAGGAAGAATTAGAGGAAGTAGAAGGTTGGTGGGTAACTTTGGACTCATCTATTTGCTGATTCGATTGTTCAGGAATTGTGGTGTGAAACGACAGAGGTTGAGAAGAGCCATACAGGAAAACCAATTGTCGGTCCTGGAAGCGACAATGTGGCCATATGGGGTGCACCAACATCTCCCCATGAGGAGAAGGGACTAGGATTTCCTCCAAGGGGAATTCCTTGGTTAGTGGACTCCATTTTCTCAACCCAAGATCAACGTAGGAAAGGGGTAATGAATATTCCGTTTAAAATAAATTTTAGATGCTTTGACACAACTTGTTTTTTCAGTTTTTAAGAGTCGAGAAAAAACAAAAGATGACTCTAGTCTCCTTCGATTTTTAATGAGCCTGAAGTGACAAGTGCTCAGATGGACCTTTTCCGTTAAGGAGTATGAAAAGGAACGAAAGGGACTGCTCTGGAAATCTAGGTAGAGGGAGTACCAAACCAATCGCAAAACTGCAGAATACTTTTTACGGTACGGTAGTCAATCTTCCCGAATGCTATGTTCAGTGCATTGCGATCGATAGGGCGGTAGACACGGCTTCCTATGGATAAAGGATTAAGCCTATTGGGGTCTCCCAAAATATACTCGACGGTACGTGGGAGCACAAGTCCGTACTGGCACTTATCGTCTCAAAGTGGAGGAATCACCCAACCATCAGTGAGAACAACAGTTACCAGGCTTTACGACACTGGAATACGTCTCTAGCCTAGACTTCTAAATGTTGTGCGTTAAGTTCCAAAGCGTTGTTAGATTCATTGAATTTATTTTAAGTTGATCTTGTTTATGAAGTTTTCCTTTCGGGTTCACCACAAGATGTAGATGTAATTCCTAAAATGCAATCTAAGATGATAAACAAACTTTTTATCTCTTTTATGCAATGAAAATCCTGGCTACTAGGGAAAAGAAAGACAGAATCTTTTCACAAAGAGCAAAGAGCACACTCTAAATGCACTTTCCTAAATCAAGCCAATCAGACTGTCTATATGCAAATGCACATGCATGTATTTGTTTTCGACTTTCTTAGTATATGGATGCTAAAAAGAAATTTGATGCACAAATCTGAATTTCTTTTCAAGCGACAAATATCAACAAGCTTCTTTTTCGAAATCAAAAAATGGAGACGATTACAACACCTTACGATTTTGAAATGAATACTTGTTCTTGACACTAGAAAATTACAAATTCAGACCAAAAGCAATAGTAACAGGATAATCGACCATCAACAGCAATCAAACTTTTTCCTACGATTGAAATCGACACTTGCGACAGATTCAAATCAAAGGACGACAGTACGACTATGTTACTTTTGCAAAGGAGAACTGTAAATGACTCAACAAACACACAAAAACATCTACAGTTATTTTGTACAAAGGAGGCGGAATAACAGCAAGGAAAAGGGGTTTCAAACAGACATATACTGATCATAGGTAGCAAGATTTAGGAATAGAACTGGAAAGAATGAATCACAGAAGCCACAGCTACACAGAGCTAGTCTGATCAGCGCACCTGTAACACAGAGAATCTGAAATGCAGCGCAGGTTGTCCACTCAGTAAGTGCGCTGAAATTCAGAATCTCTTAACAGTACCTGCGCTGTGCCACAAACGAGACTCTGTTCGGGTTTCGGGTCACAGTTTTCAGTTCAGTTCTTGGGTTTTGGCCGAGTAAAAAGCAATCAGTAATGCAACAATCAGGGGTAGATCTAAGGAGGATCTAAGAGCTATCACAGGGGCAATCAGATAGTTTGTGAATCAGTTGTTTAAATCATAAACAGATCCAGTGGATGGACTGAAGTAGCAGTTATCTACTTTGCATTTGTTATGGAAAATGCAGTTCGAATGCTACTTGTAAGTTTATGAAACAAACAACAAAGAATGATAAACAAGCAAACTAATTAGCTCCCCAGCGGAGTCGCCATTTTGTTACAGGGAAAAGTGTCTATTTAGAATTGCTCTATCCCACTAAGGTGTGGCAGCTGCCTTAGAAACAAACAGAGAGAAACTACTTTTGTTTTTCCTTTATGAATTATAGATAGAGAGGAACAGAAAGACCAACCTCTGTCTTGCGCTAATCCTTCAATTTGATCCCTCTCTTCTTTGATAGTCCTCAGCTACCTGCTCCCTTGCACGCCCAGCTTCACAAAGTACCTGTAAGATCACAGAAGCATAGCACTATACAAAGACATGGATCTATAATCATAAACAATCTAGGATCAGATGTAAATTGACCATACAAATGTAACAAGCATCAATGATACAAAAGCATGGAGGAAAAACTCAAATAGCTTTTATTGATAAACAAGAAAAGATCCAGGAGGAGTTACAACCAGTTGTTTTGACCCAGCATCAACCTCCCAGCAAACAAGCCCCTCTTCACCTCAAACAAAGCTTAGATCACCCAACAATCTGATGTTTGTCTCTAGAAACCAACAACAATTCCTTACAATATGCAAAATTCCAGCCTCTGGATCTTTGGGATGAGGGATCCATATATAGATATCTGTAAGGGGGATGAGTCGGCTTGTGATTTGATTAGTGTCTTCTCTCTGATAGTTCTTGCTTCCACTTGGAGACTGAGGGCCTCTTACTCATCCTTGGTCGAATTCAGTGAGGCAAGTGTCACAAGAGAAGATTCTGGAAGCTTCCATTGCCTCTCCACCTCGCGGAATGACACTGCCATTTGTCATTTCTCGCCCATCGCACCCCACAAAAGGGACTTTTGAAATGCAACGTACCCTCACAATGTATTTAGGTGAGATGCAACGCACCTAGCCAGTGGAGTAGCTGCAATGATCTTGTTTTGACCAATTCTGAGTAGTTTCTCATGGAGAACTTCTAGGAGAAGCTGTAATCTGTTGACCTTGTTCCTTTAGGGGTTAGAACAACACTTTTAGGGACTTAGGAGCCCTTGGTTTATGGAAATTTCATGCTTGGGGTTGTAGGGCACAAAAATGTCTATAACAAGGAGGCATATCCAGCTATGCACTACAACATTGAAAGAAATTCCATAACAAGAATAGGTATAGGGATTCATGCACACATTAGAGATAATCCCTAAGAAATGGTACATAGAAACAGAGCTTCAACATGGTACCATGAATTGGGAAGACATGGTTGATGGTTTCATATTAAAATTCATCTTTGAGGATGATTTTCCATGCATAGATTTTTCCCTTCAGACAGTTAAGAAGAAGATCTTTGAGAATGTAACCCCATTGACATGGCAGCAACTTGATTGGGCTACACAAATATAAAATGCACTAGAATGCTATAACCTTACTGTAGATGAAGAAGAAGATCCCCACAACATCGAAATAGAATAATTAGAAGGATACCACGAAGTAACTAGACCTGATCCAAAAATACTAGATATAATGAATCCACTGAAAACCAGGAAGGTGAACATAGGATTAGAGAAGGAACCTAAGTTTGCAACAATAGGAAACTATTGGGATGAAGAGATAGTCAGTAAAGTTACATAGTTACTTCATGAATATCAAGAACTATTTCCCACCAAGTTTTCAAAAGTGAAGAGTATAATAGGAGAACTAGGATTCATGAATATTCCCCTTAAGTCTGATGTGAAGTGAGTCAAACAAGGACCTTACAAGTTGAACCCAAAGCATAAGGAGAAAGTGAAGGTATAACTTGACAAGATAATAGCAGCAAGAATTATTGAACCAATAGAAGAATCATAATGGGTAAGTCCTATGGTGGTACAAGAAAAGTGTTGGGTTGTGCTATATTCTTTCCAAGACTACCCCACACATGGGGGGGTCACATGGGGGGCAGTAGCATTCCCTATACGATGTGTCAAGCACTATGGTGGGGTCACAGGGGGGTAGTTTCCTCCCCTGTCATGGAGTATGTGGGGGGGGGGGGGGGCGGTAGCCCCCTTGCACATGGTTTTGGGAAACACCTCAAGAAAATTATTTCGGACCCTAAGTGGGCAGACCTACCTATGGTTTTGTGCATGGATTTCACATATTGTTTTGGGAATGATGGTTTTCTATCCATGCTATTTTGTAGATCCGGTCAAGGGAACTATGGTTATGTTCTAATCTAGGGTTAATGGATTGGTGTTTATGGATGCTTCGACATGTATATATATGTATTGTAACATTGAAAGGGACATAATGAAAAATCAATCTGGTAGTCCTAGTTTTGGGATCCAGGGGAAAATATCTGTGTATATCTTTTTTATGTTTTATGCTCTCGCCATTGTTTATTTTCTGTTTTTAGAATTTGTATGCAGGCAATTTATATAACCGAAATGCTACAACCATAGTGCAGATGAAGAAGAAGATCATCGTGACATCAAAATAGCAGAATCAAAAGGATATCGTGAAGTAACTGGCCCTGAGCTAGAAATAATAGATATAATGAAGCCACTGAAGACAAAGAAGGTGAACATAGGATCAGAGAAGGAACCTAAGTTTGCAACAATATGAGACTATTGGGATGAAGAAACAGTCAATAAAGTTACATAGTTACTTCATGAATATCAAGAAATATTTCTCACCAAGTTTTCAGAGATGAAGGGTATAATAGGAGAACTAGGAGTCATGAAGATTCCCCTTAAGCTTGATGCGAAGCGAATCAAACAAAGACCTTACAAGTTGAACCCAAAGTATAAGGAGAAAGTGAAGGCATAGCTTGACAAGATGATAGTAACAGGAATTATTGAACCAATAGAAGAATCATAATGGGTAAGTCCTATGGTGGTGCAAGAAAAGTGTTTGGTTGTGTTATATTCTTTCCACGATTACCCCACATGTTGGGGGGTCACAAAGGGGATGACAACATCCCCTGTACATTGTGTTGGGCACTGCCGGGGGGCGGTAGACCCCCTGCACAAAGTTTGGGGCAACGCCCTGGGAAAATTATTGTGGACCCTATATTACATGGGCATACCTACCTATGGTTTTGTGCATGGATTTCACACATGTTTTTGGCATGATGGTTTTCTATCTATGGTATTTTGTAGATCCAGTCAAGGGAACTAAGATTATGTTCTAACCTAGGGTTAATGGATTGGGGTTTACAGATGCTTCAACATGTATATATATGTATTATAACATTGAAAGGAACATAATGAAAATTAAATCTAGTAGTCCCAGTTTTCAGATCCAGGGGAAAATATCTATGTATCTCCTTTTTATGTTTTATGCTCTCACCATTGTTTATTTTCTATTTTTAGAATTTGTATGCAGGTAGTTTCTATCACTGGAATTCTATAACCTTATTGTAGATGAAGAAGAAGATCCTCGCAACATTGAAATAGAATAATCAAAAGGATACCACGAAGTAACTTGACTTGAGCAAGAAATACTAGATATAACGAATCCACTGAAGACCAAGAAGGTGAGCATAGGATCATAGAAGTAACCTAAGTTTGCAACAATGGGAGACTATTGGGATGAAGAGACAGTCAATAAAGTTACATAGTTACTTCATGAATATCAAGAACTATTTCCCACCAAGTTTTCAGAGATGAAGGGTATAATAGGAGAACTAGGAGTCATGAAGACTCCACTTAAGCTTGATGCGAAGCGAGTCAAACAAAGACCTTAAATGTTGAACCTAAAGTATGAGGATAAAGTGGAGGTATAGCTTGACAAGATGATAGAGCAGGAATTATCGAACAAATAGAAAAACCATAATGGGTAAGTCCTATGGTGGTGCAAGAAAAGTGTTTGGTTTTGTTATATTCTTTCCATGACTACCCCACGCGCAGGGGGGGTCACAAAGCGGGTGATAGTATTCCCTGTACGTTGTGTCGGGAGCTGCTAGGGGGTCACAGTGGGGTGACTTCCCCCTTGTTGGGGGGTATGCAGGGGGGGAGTAGCCCCCCTACATAGGGTCCAGGCAGTGCCTCGGGAAATTTATTTTTTACCCTTTATTAGATGGGTGAACCTACCTATGGTTTTGTGCATGGATTTCACACATGGTTTTGGGCATGATGGTTTTTTGTCCGTGGTATTTTGTAGATCTGGTCAAGGGAACTACGGTTATGTTCTAATCTAGGGTTAATGGATTGGGGTTTATGGATGCTTCGACATGTATATCTATGTATTGTAACATTCAAAGGAACATAATGAAAAATCAATCTAGTAGTCCCGGTTTTGGGATCTAGGGGAAAATATCTGTGTGTATCTTTTTTATGTTTTATGCTCTCGCCATTATTTATTTTCTATTTTTAGAATTCATATGCAGGTAATTTATGTCACTGGAATGTTATAACCTTACTACAGATGAATAAGAAGATCGTCGCAATATCAAAATAACAAAATCAGAAGGATACCGCGAAGTAACTGAACCTGAGCTAGAAATACTAGATATAATGAAGCCATTAATGACCAAGAAAGTGAACATAGGATCAAAGAAGGAACCTAAGTTTGCAACAATAGGATACTATTGGGATGAAGAGATAGTTAGTAAAGTTACATAGTTACTTCATGAATATCAAGAACTATTTCCCACCAAGTTTTCAGAGATGAAGGGTATAATAGGAGATCTAGGAGTCATGAAGATTCCCCTTAAGCCTGATGTGAAGCTAGTCAAACAAAGACCTTACAGGTTGAACCCAAAGTATAAGGAGAAAGTGAAGGTATAGCTTGACAAGATGATAACAACAAGAATTATTGAACTAATAGAAGCATCAGAATGGGTAAGTCCTATGGTGGTGAAGGAAAAGAAGACTCAAGGAGAGATTAAGATCTATGTTGATATGAGGAAGTTGAATTATGCATGCTTACATGATCCCTTCCCTACCCCTTTCACAAATGAAGTGGTGGACAATGTAAGAGGTCAGGATGCTTACTCATTAACAAATGGATTTTCAGGTTATCATCAGATTAGGATTGCACCTAAGATCAACATAAAACCACATTTGCTACATAATGGGGCTCATATCAATAAATAGTAATTCCTTTTGGATTAAAGAATTCCCTTGTTAAATCTTCTAGAGTGGTGGTTGCAACTTTTAAGGAATACAACCATAAGTATTTAGAAGTATACTTCGATGATTGGACAATATTTGGATTGTTGAGCACACATATTGGAAGTTTAAGACTTATGCTTGACACATGTAGATAATATCAGATCACTTTGAACCTAAAGAAGTGCATATTTTGTGTACCCTTCGGCATATTGTTGGGACATATTGTTTGCAAGCAAGAACTAATGGTGGACCCTACTAATATTGCTATCATTGTGAATTTATCTCCACCTAAGACACTAAGTCAAATTCACACTACATACAGACATACCGGGTATTATAAGAAATTCATCAATGGGTATGCACAGATCACTGTGCTTATGGAGAAATTTTTAAAGAAGGATGTAACTTTTCAGTGGAATGAACAATGTCAGAAGAGCCTCAACATATTGAAATAAAAAATGGTTGTTGCACCTATATTAGTGTTCCTTGATTGAAATATGGAATTCCATGTCCATGTGGATGCCTCTTGTATAACTTTGGGAGTAGTATTAGCACAATCTGGTTGCAAGAGCAATTGTTCATCCTATAGATTTTTCAACTAGAAAGTTATATAAAGCAGAAAATAATTACACCACTACGGAAGGGGAAGGACTGACCATGGTGTATGCCTTGCAGAACTTTAGACACTATTTGCTGGGATCACACTTTAAAATATTTACAGACCATTCTGCACTGAAGTACTTGCTTAACAAGCCTATCTTAAGAGGAAATATTTGCAGATGTTTACTGTTATTCAAGGAATATGAATTTGAAATTATTGCTAAACTAGGAAGACTGAATGATAGACCTGATCATCTGTCAAGATTGGAAACAAGGGAAGAACCAATTAACATTGAGGATAATCTTCATGATGCACAGTTATTTGTAATCAGAGTTGCAGATGACCATTTTGTAGATATCATTCAGTGTTTTACCACATGGATGGCTCCTTCAGAGTATACTATGCAGAAAAAGAAAGAATTAGTGGTTAAGGGAGCTGACTTTTCATTAATAGTGGGACAATTATATAAGATGGGATCTAATGAGATACTACACAGATATGTTCCTAAACATGAAAGGAAAATGATTCTAGCAAAGGCTCATAGTGGCATAGCTGGTGGTCACTACACAGGAAAAGCTACTGTGCGGAATACTTTGAGAGAGATATTGTGGTGGCCTACACTACATAAAGATGCAAAGGAGCACTGCATAGCATGTGATATGTGTAAACGAACAGGAAAACCTTCAAGAAGAGATTAGATTCCATTGGTACCACAAGTTACATTGCAATCCTTTAATAAGTGGGTTATTTATTTTTTTGGACCCATCAACCCACCTAGAAAGAGGACTGGTGTGAGGTACATAATTACAATGATTGATTACTTGACAAGATGGGATGAAGCACAACCTAAGGGACTACAATGAAAAGTCTGATACAATTTTTATTTTTGAGTACATATTGTCAACCAACTTGGAAAGAGGATTTGTGTGAGGTACATAATTACAACTACTAATTACTTAACAAGATGGGATGAAGCACAACTAGTAAGGGACTGTAGTGCAAAGACTGCTATAAAGTTTATTTTTGAGTACATATTGTCTAGATTTCAATGTACAAATATTTTGGTGAGTGACCAAGGTTCACACTTCATAAACACGACTATTGAAGCATTGACTGAGGAATTCCAAGTTTATCATCAGAAAAGTACTCCTTATCATCCTCAAGCAAGTAGAATAGTAGAATCATTTAATAAGATTTTGGAAAATGCACTTACTAAGGTATGAAATGTGAATAGAGATGATTGGGACCTTAGAATTCTAGCAATTTTATGGGCTTATAGGACCACATGAAAAAAGTTGACAGGTTTGACACCCTTCAGATTAGTTTATGGGAAAGAAGCTATGATGACCATGGCATACATTGTGCCTAGCTTGAGGATTGCAACTTTTACAGATATGGCAGACCTTGACATAATGAAGGAAATAATGTCGTGGTTGATTTCTTTGGAGGAAGATAGATTTATAGTAGGATTTCATTAGTAGGTACAGAAAGCAAGAGAAAAGGCCTGACATGACAGACACATTAAGCAGAAGAAGTTCCAAGTAGGAGACCTTATTCTCCTGTATGATAGTAAGTCTGTAAAATTTCCAGGAAAATTTAAGATGCATTGGTTGGGCCCATATATTATGAAGCGTATTACTAATGGATACATTTTTCAATTAGCAAAGTTAAATGGCGAATTTATTTAGGGAAGAGTAAATGGTAGCAGGTTGAAGTTGTACATGGACAACCCTACCCCTACAACTTCACTCTAAAGAAGAAAGGAGAAAATTTTTAGTGCCACCTTCAGTTGAAAGTGGGCACTAGACTATAAAATATGCTGCAGAGAGCTTTGATGTAGGGAGTTACTTCACTACAGTTTGGATTATGTCAAAGTACATAGGAGTTGCGACGTAAAAAGGGTTGTTAGCTACAACATGGGATGCGTAAAAGTTTGCCAGAAAAATATGTTCGTTAAAAGGGAATGTTAACATTAAAATACATAGAAAGCTGCATTTATGAGGACAAATTGGTAAGATCTAAGGATATATATGCAATTAATGAACAAAATCTAAGCACAATCTGAACAAAATATGAGCTGATGATGGGGTTAGAAACTCGAAATTGTTATAAAAATCTATGTCTCACCTAGCTTTAACACTTTGCTGAATTGAGAATTCAAGTATGGATATTGCGAAGAAGTTATAGAGAATTTCCACATGAACACCTACCGACTGAAGAATTAATTCATATATTCAATGAGAAGGGCTTATCCGGAGTTATGGAAGAAACAACTAAAGCAACCACTAGAATGGCCATAGCATAATCTAATATGTCTATAGCAGAATCACCCACAGTAGCATCATCACACAAACATCGAAGATCTCCATAGAAGAAACCAACCAAGGAACAAAGAAAAAAGAAGAAATAAGACAAGAAACCTGTCGAGCCTCAACAACAACCTGAAAAAGTTTTATGCAACAAAGAAGAAGTGGAGCAAGCAGAGAAGAAGGAAATAGATGATGCATCATTTCCATCACCTTTCCCACCATATATTCTGCCCAGAAAACCGAATGCTAAACCGGTGAAGGACTCAAAGGATGAGAAGTTTGGCACCTCCACACCCTTATTTCTAGAGAAAGTACCATTTACTGGGGAAATTCTTGGAAAAAATCTGTTGTTGAAGTTCGCGAACTAAGATTTCAATGACAGAAAGAAATAACCATTGTTTACACTAGGTCGATATTTCAAACAAGTAAACTACCTAAAGAGTGGTGTGACAAGGTTAGAACCACAAAAATGGGTGAATGGATTGGTGCAGTCAGGATTTGAGGAACATGTTAAATGTGTCATACTTCGGCAGAAGTCCGGGGAGCATGGCTTGTGTCCGAAAACTACTCATATCAGTGCATGATGGATGCCTATGGATGGGGAAGAGGATCCCTATAGACCCAATGTTGATCTGGAGTATCATGAGACTACCGTATCAAGGGTAGAACCCAACAAAAGAATTTTTCAGAAAAGATCAGGACCGCGCCATAGCCGAAAGCATGAAGAAGAAGTTTGGACTCACAAAAGGGAAGCGAGGATATGACATAAACTCAATCAATGAAAAAGGGGTTTGCATCAGAACACACATATTGGCTGGGAAGATCATGAGAAAGTGTCAGGATAATGAAGTCCTTGAAACGGTAGTTTCATTAGCTACGCAATGTGCCAATGGGGTTCAGTACAGCTGGACCAAATACCTTTGCAAAGAATTTATGGACGATTGTCGCAAGGTCCAGGAGAAAGGTACCACATTCCATTATGCATGGTTGATATTGATAATTGTAATGTTGGCATGGAGAGAGACATAGGATTCATAATTCCCTCTGGTATCTTCAGATGTTTTTGAAGCTACACGATATGTCTCGTTGTGGTATACCACTCAACCATCATGAGCAATGGAGAAATTGATGTTTTTTGTATTATACCGCATGGATTTTGATATGTTGGTGAACTAGCACCCTCGCCTGTTGCCAATCGTATACGAAAAGTATAGCATTGTTGTGAAGTTCAAGGCCAATTTTCACAAAGTGTACATACAGGCTCGTAGATACACAAAGAAGAAATTGCGTCCCCTACCATATTTGGTAACAAAAGATGATCTCTTAGTGAAAGTACACCAGTGGCCTGCAAAATGGATGACTACACTAGAAACAAAGGAAAAAGATAGTGTGACAGAGGAGGACATAACGCAGCATGGAGAAGTGAGCGGAAAGGATAAGGACTAGGATGAACATGAATGAGAGGAAGAGGAGCAACATGATGAGGGTCACCAAGATCCTCCTGAAGGAGATGAGTAGAATAAGGAGTAGGAAAAGATAGAGATAAACCATGTTTTCGTAGAAAAGGTGAAGGCAGGCATCGAAGCTACCTCAAGAACTAAAAAGAAGTAGAATGAAGATAAGATGAAGGGTATAACACCAATGGTTCTCACTTAATGGGACTTAGACTAAATTAGGGACATGATACAGGAAGAAACGACCAAATCATGGAGCAGGTTATAAGATTGTTATGGCGCACTTCTAACAGGTGTCGAAGAGTGCATCGCATAATTAAGATACTGGTGTATACGACCAAACAACCAGCAAAAATAGAGGGAAGGATTGGAGAGAAAGGAAAATAGAGCCTACACTTGCAATGAGGTTAGAGCCAATACTAGCTGAAGAAATACAGTTTGACTCCATCGAGGTACAACAACAAGAAAAATGGTGGAAGCATGTCAACATGAACATCACAGAAGTACCATTGCAAATATTACATAAGTTGCATTTGGATATAATAGAGGAATGGAAGTTGCGTGAACAACACACCTCACAACTGAATATTCAGGTAGAAAGAGAATGGGGTTCTCTACATTAGAAGCTCGACTAGATGATCTAGGAGATGGATCAAACAGTTTAGCACCAGAAGAAGATAAAGGAGGTGGTTGAAGCAACATGAAAATAGATTCCAGACCTTGATGTCTTAGTAAAAGAGCTAGTGGAGGACAAGGTCGTGAAGCTAGGCCTTGCAATTAAAGGATACAAGGAGAAAATCACCACAGTACAATTTACATATGAAATGTAGACCATTTTGTTCTAGATGAAGCTACAACCAACTACGCTGTAGGAAGTAAGAGAACATAGGGAGACTGACCTAAAGGCTGCAGTGGCTAGCATCTCCGCGACAGTGACAGATTATGGGAAACTTTTGGACAAGAGTTTATAGATTTGGACTTCATTGTAGGAAGATCAAAATGTATAGAAACTACAGGAAGACATTTAGCAGAAGAAATAGGAGTTGGAAGAGATATGGGGAACTACAAAGACCTTACCAATCTTGCAGAAGCTCGCCAAGATCAATGAGGGAAAGGCCCTAAATAAAAATATTGAGGAACTAAGGAAAGAAGAATAGGTTTTAACATAGAGAACTCAACCATGGCAAGATGAGGCTCTCCAATTGTCCTAGGCAGTAGATGAGAAGCTTCAAGATCTTTGACAGAAGGAAACAGTAATAATGCATAAGGATGCAGAACCTGTCACAAAAGCACTATTGGAAGAGGTGTGCAGCGAAGAGAAGCAGGTCACATAAATTTTGTAGCAGTTGAACAAAGCCTGCAACAACATCGCAACAAAAATCAAAGGCAAAGCAGTTGAGTGACTCGAGATAAGTCACATGTGGGTTGCTGGGGTGACCAACTTGGCCTATTTTTTACAAAAGACTGTGTGTTTTGTTGAGCGGAGTGTGTAGTGGAGTGCACAACAGAGTGCGAAGTGGAGCGCGCAGTGGAGTAGTTTGAATATACCATGTGGTATAATTTCTTCGAGATAGGGCGAAGCCCCTAATTTTTCTAATAATGTAAAAGATCAATGGGTTTGGGGACCATAGCTACTTGCGTTAAGGATTCCATGGTATTTGGACCTTAGTATTGTATTGATGTACCCTCCAATGTAATAGTATATATAAGGTCAAATAATAAGAAGAAAAATCAATCTTATGGTCTAGATCTCTGTTATGGTTGAATTCTTATGATTTGTAGTTGCAAAAATAGGCAAGGCTCTACAACTGAGTGCGCAGAGGCTTGAGTCTGCAGCTGAGTGCGCAGACGACTTGCAGCTTAGTGCACAGGTCAAGAACTGTTTGTTGTACAAAGAATCTTTATATCAGTAACAATTACTGTGGACGTAGCCCCACATTGGGGTGAACCATAGTAATTTGGTGTCTTCATGTGCATATTTTCTTATTATTTGTTGTAACGTAGTAGTTAATTACAGTTGCACTTTATTTAAGCACAATGATGATTTGTGGATTTACATGATATCTTAAGTAGTTAATGTAATGTGGCAATGTGATTTATGAATGATAAGATAAAGAAAACAGGGAAATACCACATCTCCATGTCCCTCAAGGATGCAGAAACATGGTTCTACATCCCGCCATAGTCGCTGCAGGTGAGACTGCAGGTCATTGCCAAAAGGGCCAATGTTTGAGGGTTTTTTTGGTGCGCAGTATAGATCGAATCTGGGTCAGCACAAACCAAACTGACAACCGTTTTTCTATTTCCAACCCGCTTCTTTATTTGCGTTTGCCGAATTTTGACTTTTATCGTTTGCCTCAAGGTTTTTCGATCATGTTGGTTCTGATCATATTTATGCACATCCTTCATTTTGGCTATTACGATTGATGGTTTTGGGTTTTTTGCACCTCTTCGCTATCTTTTGATTTCATGAAAATATTTTTATGTGGGTCATAAGGCTGCCACATCACCTTACATCTGGCATTTGGTTTCACTAATTGGCATTCCCTCTAGATAATTCGGCACATCACCTCACATTTCACATTTGGTCACATTGATTGTTTATCTCCCCATATACTTGATTCCTGCATTCCAAAAAAAATTAAATTGTAAATACATAAATTAATTATTATATATATTTTATAATGTATTTTTACACCCTAAAATTTACATAAAAAACAAAACCAAACGAATAATATGTATATAATACATAAGAATTACAAAATTTAATCTTTGTATATAATATCATACATTAGGAGAAAACGAATATATTATAATGTACATAATAAAAATAATATATATTATCATTTTTATTGTAAATAAGCTTAAAAAATTAACAATTATATATTAAATATTTGTAAATATATTTAATAAAATAATAACACACCTTGTGATAGTATTAATTATTTAATAAAAAAAAAACTTATAAAACAAAACCTAAAGCCTTTTATTTAACATGTTGAGAAAGTAAATTAAGGCGTATGTAAAACGTATACAACATATTATGAATATTTAAATTGTAAATAATTTAATTTCTTTTATAAACAAGACTCTAGTGCCAAGTCTGAACCATAATATGGCTACACATTATGTATATCCACGACCATTTGTCCACGTACTTGCCATATATTTCAACTCAACACTGGACTCGTTTCCTGTAAAAATGACTCGGATCCCTTACAAGCCATGTATGTCGGACTTCTCTTAAATTTGGACACAAAGATGAAACATGTTATTTTATAAATATGTGTGGAATAGGTGATGAGAATATTGCAAATCGATTCCAAAAAGACTATTGCAAATTGATTTTAAACATCAAAATTCCGGAAACTAGAATTAATGATGAAATTTACATTTATTTGGCTTATACCTTCTTACAAATATATCTTCTTACACTACAAGCGCACTAGAAATTTGAAAACGAATATCTGTTAAAATTATAAATAAAAAACTTATATTTTCATTTCATTACTATGTCATTTAACCGATTCAATAATTTTGATTATTCTTTTGCTGCAGGTGAATGAATTTTGGTCAAATGAATACGTGGATTGTGATAGCGTAACCAAGAATTCGACCAACACTACAACGTTGAAGACCAAGCCAACAACGTATCGTGCATATCCACGCAACCTAGGTTAACGAAAGCCAATGCATGTAATCACCCAGCTGCCAAGAGATACGCTCAATTTATCGTTATTGAAATTATGGTATTTTAATTAAAAATTTGTTGAAGAAAGGGATACGTGGGAGTAGTATTCTCATGTTCATGAAGAGAGCCCAGAACGAATTTACAGATTCATGTTCATAAAGAGAGCCCAGAACGAATGTAGGGATACGTGGGAGTAGTATGAGCTCCCAAATTTACTTTTCAGAATGGAGCCCAGAACGAATTTACAGATTCATAACCAACATGGAAACATATAAATCAACATGGAAACATATAAATCGTTGACATGCAATTCCATGTGGCGGTATTTCGAATAATTTTAACATAATCCGCATTGGAAAAATGGACCTAATTTAGGCCATGCCTTTTCCCACTCATATTCCTCCCATCCATGAGCATGACCACGGTGCGATGCCTCCAGTCCACAAACAGTGTCCCAATCGTTTTAAGTTATTTAACCACAAAATATATGAGATTAAAAATGGATTTGGAAGCTACCAGAATATGTATATCTGTCGGTTTTTACTGTTCATTGATTAATTTGTTCACGTGTTGTAGGTGGGCGAATCTGGCATGAGAGTTACGAAGGAAAACTGGAGTTCAAGCTCCCAATGTGGCACTGCTTTACTTCACCGCAATAATTCAATCAAGAAACTGTAATTAATTGACAAATTTCCAATGACACTTATGAATCAGATTGTGTGAAGGTGAGGGCACAAAATGAAGTTCCTCATTGCACCAAAGAAGCATAATCCCTCAATTTGACAAATCAGTTTCTGAAAGAACGCAGATCAAGCATGGACTTGTCATGTTTAATCAATCTGTTTTGGAAAATTCGATAAAAACTGATTACATGAGTTGTAAAAGTTAGAAGGAAGAAATAGAAAGAATCATCAACATAGAGGGGGAGCGAGCTACAAACTATTTATGATTGAGTTTTGTAAGATTATAGGGGGGATTATGCTATCGTAATTCTTTTGTAGATCAGAGAGGGTAGGAATCCAGGAAGAGAGGCATAAACTAGCATTTGCAGCTTATGTTGCAAAGGAAACGTCGTAAGGCATAGAGTGGGGAAGAATAGCATAGAGTGGGGAAGAATAGGGACATGTGAATGGACATTGTTGAAAGCAACGGTGGATGATAATGAGTTGCAATTGCAATAGTTAGGTATGTGTATTCTGAAAATGGATATTTTGTAAATAATAGTAGTTTGTGGAAGAATAGCAACATGTGAATGGAGATTGCTGAAAGAAAGGGTGGATGATAATGAGTTAGAGTTGAAAGTATTACTTATGTGTATTTTGAATATGGATATTTTGTAAATAATAGTAGTGTGTGGGAAAAAAGCAACATATGAATGGACATTGTTGAAAGCTAGGGTGGATGATAATGAGTTATATTTGAAATGATTAATTATGTGTATTCGAATATGGCTATTTGGTAAATAATAGTAATGTCTTGTAGAGGTTATCCATTATCCATGTTGTTGTTTTTGTTTATGTGAACAATTTTTTTTATTTATTTTTTATTTTTTTTATTTTTTTCGCGAGATGCAATTTTTCCATATGCTACCTATTTATGGTGTTATTAGAAAATACTATTATATTGTAATGGAAGAGGTGAAAGAAACGATACGACATTGTGAACAACATCATGGTCGTCGTTCCATATTTGTAAATGCATAAAAAATTGTTGGAGCCATGATGATAATAATAAAAATTCCACCAAGATTTTGAAAAAATTTAGCTAAATTTTTTGAAAATGTGGATTATAGTTGTCACTTTTTAGAATTTTGAGTGCCTTAATTTTGCACAAAAAATGATAGAAATTACAGCATGATTTTGAAAAAATCCAGCTAATTTTTTTTAAATGTCAATTACAACGATCAAGCTTCAGTATTTTGGGTGCCCAGGCATTCATGATGGATGCTAAATCCATTTCCGCCATCCAAAAAAAATGTAAACACTCCCACAATCAAATTTCGGAATTTTCCGTCCAGACAAAATTGTGACCTCTTGAGTTTAGAAAACAAAGAGCACTAATCAGCGCAGCATCATACCAAAGTTTGAATTCCATACATAAAACATTACAGTAAAAAACAGAACTGACTGAAAGAAAAAATCTGTATACAGAGAGATACAGTATAATTGTAAGGAGATCGTCCATATTTATAATAAATTGGGAGAAGCCCAACATTGAAAACTGGTCGTTGGACAGTTCACCAACCAAGTAATGATAGGTCAAATGTGCACAGTAATTAGATCACTGACCTAAATAAATTTTAGTCTTTAACTCCATGGTGTATGTACAACAACAATTATGATTACCTTTTCATGAGATCTGCAGGTAACCCTTGTTCGTCAAGCCTCCATTGCCTGTACACTACCGAAGAAATCTCCAAGGCATACTTTCCAGTAAACACTGTTCTTTCAAGAATGCCTCCGCCATTTATAAGAATCTGGCGAGCCAGAGCATTGATGTTGATTGTGTCCCGGAAATGAGGGCTCAATAGCTTGTGAACGGGATGCATCACACTCAGTTGTCTGTTAGTAGCAATAATAAATGGTTCCGTAACTGCATGAGTCTTGAGCCTAAAAGAATCCGACCATTACAGTCTCAGTCTGGACTATATATAGAATGATATTGTAAATATCAAACAAATTTTGCAGGTATTCTATTAGTTGTGGCTATTTGGGTTTTACCAGTAATTGATAAGCTGATGGTAACCAGAATCATTAACGGTCACGTACGCTTTATCCAGCTGCCATAGAGCTCCTTCTGCGCCTTCCTCTGCTGGAGTAAACACCTTCCCAACACTTGCCCGATCTTCTGAAGGGGGTAGGCTCAACTCGATTGCAACTGGCCTTAATGTGCCATCCTTCTGCCATCCTTCTTCAGGAAGAGAATTGAACGAGAAGCATATGTCTTGGTGATAGACAGAGCATTTATTCGATCCAGATGGGGCATCAAGGCGTCATGGTGGTCCAGAATGAAGAGTCTGTTATCCCAAAGAGCCTGAAAATATCATATCCATCTATGAATACATGAATCTATAAAAGAAATTCCCATCTGAAGCCCTGAGTAGGCTATGAGTGAGACTTTTTGCCTCTACATAAGAGTTCATTAGATAATGTGTTCTACAAACTCCTCTCACATACTCAACTGCATGACTGCCCTATTCAAGAAGCCATCTATTCCAATAAGCATGTGAATGAAAATCACCCATACAATTTACAAATTATAACAACCAACAAAAAAAATAAAAAATGTACTCAGCAGACTAAGGCAACAAACTGGTCAAGTAATAATCCTCAAAAGGGCCAATATACTGGGACTGTCCATTCAACTAGGTATTACCACCTATATTTTATCCTGATTTAAGTATATTTCCAGTAACAATTCACCAAACCGTACTCAGCCTATGTGATGAAACAATATCACCAAAAGTTCAAAGTAAGCATGTTACCAATAGAACTGTTGGCTAAACCTATAAACAATCTTAATCATCCACTTCTACCTGCCTTCTTAGTATTAGGCTTTTACCAACAGGTGTGTGATTAAGTTGTTTCTCATCTTTTATTAGCTACCAGGTTTGACAGAAAAGAAGTGCAAATTTCCTGCCTCCACTATCTAACAGATCTGTTAATTTCTGAATCATTCAAAACTTGAACAGGGCCAATGTATTGAAATAACACCATGAGAGTCTCAGAACTTGTGCCTCCATTTATAAGCTATCTTAACTAAGCCATTTCTTATTCTTGGGACCCTTTTTCTGGAATGAACCTTCTGCTTATGGTGGGCCGATTAGGCATGTATCCGGCGTAAGGGTATTGCCCAAAATTAACTGCAGCATGAAGAGCCGAGGCCACCCATATGATTGTTGTTATTGCCTTTTCAACTTCTTCCACGCTCTCCATGCTGTACCACCATGTCTCGTCCTTCTTGTCTCCGTGACCAACATTTCTGATTTCGTTCCACCATGCTTGCAGCTCTGTATCAGATTTCACTGCATCATCATTCTGGTAGTACAAGGACAGGTACTCCTTAACCCATGAAACTATTGGGAACCATATCTCCAATCCATCCACAGCGTAAGGGTAGTCTTCGATCATCAGCTTCAGCCCGTAGGGCATTGATGAGTCCACCACTGCCATACCCCTGTCAAGTTGTAGCCACATTCAGGTAAAAATGTTAATCAAAATTCAAATGGTTGACACAAAGATGAGGCTCAAATTTTAATCAGTGTTGATTACTGTTTAGAAAACAAAGAGCACTAATCAGCACAGCATCATACCAGAGTTTGAATTCCATACATAAAACATTACAGTAAAAAACAGAACTGACTGAAAGAAAAAATCTGTATACAGAGAGATACAGTATAATTGTAAGGAGATCGTCCATATTTATAATAAATTGGGAGAAGCCCAACATTGAAAACTGGTCGTTGCACAGTAATTAGATCACTGACCTAAATAAATTTTAGTCTTTAACTCCATGGTGTATGTACAACAACAATTATGATTACCTTTTCATGAGATCTGCAGGTAACCCTTGTTCGTCAAGCCTCCATTGCCTGTACACTACCGAAGAAATCTCCAAGGCATACTTTCCAGTAAACACTGTTATTTCAAGAATGCCTCCGCCATTTATAAGAATCTGGCGAGCCAGAGCATTGATGTTGATTGTGTCCGGGAAATGAGGGCTCAATAGCTTGTGAATGGGATGCATCACACTCAGTTGTCTGTTAGTAGCAATAATAAATGGTTCCGTAACTGCATGAGTCTTGAGCCTGAAAGAATCCGACCATTACAGTCTCAGTCTGGACTATATATAGAATGATATTGTAAATATCAAACAAATTCTGCAGGTATTCTATTAGTTGTGGCTATTTGGGTTTTACCAGTGACTGATAAGCTGATAGAATCCGACCATTACAGTCTCAGTCTGGACTATATATAGAATGATATTGTAAATATCAAACAAATTCTGCAGGTATTCTATTAGTTGTGGCTATTTGGGTTTTACCAGTGACTGATAAGCTGATGGTAACCAGAATCATTAACGGTCACGTACGCTTTAGCCAGCTGCCATAGAGCTCCTTCTGCGCCTTCCTCTGCTGGAGTAAACACCTTCCCAACACTTGCCCGATCTTCTGAAGGGGGGTAGGCTCAACTCGATTGCAACTGGCCTTAATGTGCCATCCTTCTTCAGGAAGAGAATTGAACGAGAAGCATATGTCTTGGTGATAGACAGAGCATTTATTCGATCCAGATGCGGTATCAAGGCGTCATGGTGGTCCAGAATGAAGAGTCTGTTATCCCAGAGAGCCTGAAAATATCATATCCATCTATGAATACATGAATCTCACTGCTGTTGTAGATCAAAAGACAAGCCAAATTACAAGGAACAAGCATTGAGTTGGATCAATATACCTGCTCCACTGTTAGACCGTCGAGATTATTTTCGATGTGTGAAGCAGTAATAGAACTGATCTGAGGACCAGACATCAAAGGGTCCAGTTTACTTCTCGGAGGAAAACTCTGTGAATTCAACCATTCACAACATTAAAATTATGTAGCCTAAGCTTAATTAAAAATAGAGAGGAGACAGATGGGGACTAGAGGTCTGCTGATTACTTGGAGTCTCTGTATAACAAGAGGATTGACTCCGGCCAGCATCTGGCGCGCAAATTCTTCATCTTTCCTCCATGCAAATTCGTCATCTGCACCCATTAATCCCATTTCCAGTAAGTTCAATTATTCAGAATCTGGTAGAAATCAAGCACAGAATAAGAAGATGCATGGACGTGTTTGGAAGAGAAATACTTACGGGCTATAACTTGAGGAAGGGGATACTTGAACAATTTTTCGCCGTCTGTTGTAAGAAACTCTTTGACAAGCTCAAAGGGAATGAAATTTTTGGCAGCTTCCAGAATTGAGTTGTTGGGCAACTTTTTCCCATCGGAAAAGAGCTTCTTAATGTCTTTAAAGGAGTCGAACTCATTCATAGTTGAATCAAACAGCGATTTGAGCTCTGGTACCAGGAATTGAACAATTGCCTTGAGGGAATGCGCTAAGAAATTAGACATTTTCAGATGCCCAAAACACTCATCTCGTGGGACACATCTCGTACTGTTTACAGCATCGACACCCAAAATCCAGGTTCCGATGTCGCTGGAGAAACTGTAGCAGCAATGGCTTCCGCGTCCATCGTTTTCTGAACATCCGACTTCTCTTATTCTCAAAGTATTTTCAAACTGCAACTCAGGGAAATTAAAATATGGGCGACTAATAAGCATCTAATGACTGCCATTGCCATGAGCGAGAACCTCGAGACGAAAATTCATGAACCATTTTTTCGATCAACGATCAAACTTTGTTCAATCATCTAACACCACAAATCTACGGTGAATAATAGGACACGGCGATGGCATCTACGGTGAACAATAGGACACGGCGACGGCTGGGACAATTCATTTCAAAGGGAAACGCATTACGGCGTAAAAACGCCTTACGGCGTAAAAACGCCTTACGGCGTAATTATCTTTGCAATGTAACGCAGATAGACTAGAAGGCAAAATTCAGGTGAAATGGATTCAGTACGGTCTCTTGGTGTTCTTGCAAGGAAGGAAGAATAGATAAAGGTGGCAGAGTGCATGCAAAAAAAACTAATATGTATTCAGTATGGCCACGCCTCCTTTTTTAAGAGCTAGGATCCTCGTTTGCAATACAAAGCTTTTCCTTTTCCACTGGTAAAGGTGGCGGAGAGTCAAATTGATCGTAAACGAATCTGGACATTTGCTAACTGCAGATATCAAATGCAGCATGCCCATTCAAACTTTAAAATTCAAATTTTAATCTCCCTGTAGAGGGAATGGGCATGGTGGTGGGTTTCTAGAGGTGAACCCAAAATCTGTTTTGAATGAGATGCAGAGGGAGAAAAGAGGGGTAAGAGCTTGGTAGGAAGTTTAAGTTTTCATAATGGGTTCATTGCGTGATGTAGTACTCAACATAATGGGCTTCTGTTGGAATTAACTTCGTTTACAGCTGTCAGCATTAGAGTTATGAGGGAGGGGGTGCGATTGCGAAAGGAATTTGTGAACGGTCTTATCCAGGATGATAGTGAGTAATGAGGTGATTTAGCTAGCCCATATCCCACGCTATCCAGGGTATGACAAGTTATGGGCACAGGTACCTGAGTATGATACCTAGTACGGGTACGTAAATCAGACCCTGTGGTACACATTCCCTACCATAGATCATAACTTGAAAGATGCAGAGAGACCAGTGCCTCCATATGTGTCGGATTACAACATTTATTGAATCAGACAAAGGAATTAAATCTTTGAAGCTCTAGAGTTCGGTAGAAAAATGGTCACTGAGGATACTGGAATTTACAAGCAAGAAACTAACTATAATTATTGCATAATCACAAAATTAATTAAGAAACATTTATACCTTCTAATGGAAACTCACAAAATTTCTGGACTAAAATCAAAATAATGAACAGGTTGAGTGAATAGTAAAGATTGTATCGATTGCCTATTCACGAGACTTATCTCTGTGTTCACGAGAATAGAATGCGCAAGGGCAGTAACATAAATCCATGAAGAAGTTAAGGCATGAAACCATAAATGTATTCAATAAGTATGATGATACAATATACATAATGAGAGGCTATCTATATAGTACAGATGCCTCAGCCGTCTATATAATTATGGCTAATCATAAATAATGACCATATCATACGTCCATTATGATATAGCAAACCATATCACATAATGCCAAAAACCCATTGAGATGTTTAATCAGTAGTGTCATATCCTGCACATTGGTTCTGGGAGCTCAATTTGAGACTAGAGAATTCTCAATGTCAATTACAAAGCGATATTTCACATCTTTGTTAATCATTCGTTCTAAGGCCTCATTAATATACTGGATTGGAATGACTTCAATGTTTGGATATACTCTTTCCTTTGCACAAAAATCAAGCATTTCTTGAATGTCTTTGGTGCCACCTGTTACACTCCCTGCAATCGATTTCATGCCTGCATGCAGAAACTCAAGTATGGATGTTATACTTAGTGATTCAGAAGATAGACGAGAATTGTGCAAATAACACATTTATTTTTCCATCAACTACAACTGTATCAGTCTACTTATCAGATTTTTACTTTTATCCTCAGATGATGCACCTTTAGGTTTTTTGGTAAAACACATAATGCACATAGAAATTTATGTTACCTTAAACCTAACACGTTTAGCATTTAAATAATGAATATATCTAACTTATAAATCATTGCTGTCATAGGCAACACGTGGTTCTTATGGTCTGTAGTATATTACAAGTTCCATTCTACAAAAAATACTGCATGGATCTTGGTGCCACACACATACGCCTAGTGACTTGAAACCAGAGAACTCTTAAGAAATGAAATACAATACAGTTGATGAATCTTTCCTCTTTACAAAATAAAAATATATATGTATGGCATGGACTACTATTTTAGGAAAAAACCGTAATTTATTAATAACCCTTGTAAATTTGGCAAGCATGGTAAACCTGGGCTCTATCTTCCATAAATGTATTTTAGAAAACCTTGGCCACTTGGTGAACTTAATTTGTTAACAAAGGTAGAAAGATAACCGATTGGCAAAGAATGGCACACATTGTTAAACATTGTAGTGGTTTTTTTGGCCTAAGGACAATAACAATGAGATGCATCTAAGGATGATAATGCAATGTAATGTAATAAAGTGAGGAATAAGTAAATATATAATAATAAGATACGACATTTACGTTAATCTTATATTAAAGAGATTAGGTGAGTAGCTCTTGAGAAAATAATGAAACTTGCCTGATATAAATAGAACACCCTTGTATGCCATTTTTTAGCACAATGATATAATACTAATAATGGGATATCTCATTTTCCATCTCTTTTGTCTCTTCATATTCTCCATATTTTAGTTTAACATTATGTCAGAGCCACGCCACATTGATTATGGCATTGGCCCATGACAAGAACCATGCCATTGAAGGTGACAAAGCATTGTGTCAAAGAACAGTATCAAATCAAGTTCAATAAGCAGTTCGAGAAATAGAAATTATATCAATGTGGCTGTTACAACAAAATTGTTAAGAGAAAAGACTTCAATTAAATGACAGATGAGGTGAATCAATTTTTTCTAAGGATCAAGTCATTGGAAAAGGGGCCAAGCTTTAAGAAGCAACTGACATCTAACCAAAGAGAAAACAGTCCAGCAGCTGTAGAAGTAGACCGACCCCAACCTATGATCAAAGGACAGTGAGTTCAAGTTTGTTGAGCATGGTTGTATAGAGATTAGTAGATGTCTAGCAGCATACAAGTCTACAGTGACATGTATTGACCTGTTGAAGGAGGTGCTAAGGGTAGACAGATACTTGTGTGTATTGACCTGCAGCATACAAGATAGTTGGACCTTGGAGCTAATTAAACTGCTAGTGACTGATAAATAGCTTGAGCCCACAAATCTAGAGCAGAAGATTGATCAATTCAACCTAGCATCATTGAACCTTTGAGAAAGTACACAATAATTTATTTCTAAGTGACAGCAATTTGAAATCTGTCTTTTAGAAGCAATATGAAGTAAATCCTCAGTTTTAAAACTCTCTGCTAATTGAAATTTTGTTTTAAACTGAAAAGTATGTTTTAAAACCCACTGCAAATTACAAACTGCAAAACCCTTATTGCATCTTGCAGTTACAGGCAACATTCTCAGAGGGGTTATAAGTTGAAATTTGTAAGCAAACCTTAAGGGTTTATGTTCTATATTGGAGTTAGAAAGAATTTTTTCTCGGAGTAATAAGGTGATTGTGTATGGAACCAGGCACAAATTTTTGGAGGCACAAGCAGATCTGACCCATACCAATAATATTATGTCAGACTATATCACATCACAAATTGAATGGGAAGAATCACCCGGCAAGGAAACAAAGAATGAACCTACTCCTTTCCTATCATGATCTTTGGGAGTTGGTCACTCCAACATGTCAAAAACTAGATCCCATGACTAATCACTATAAGAAGAAAAATAAAAATGTAACACATTTATACACACCTAGATAAAAAAAAACTTACCCTGATGGATTAGCATAAATCTGAATCAAGAGAGATAGGTACAGACTTCAACTTATTTTTTGTCTGTACATATTTGCATCTATGAAACTTCAAAGCAAAATGATTTTTGTGAGCTTATGGGAAATTGGCTTATTCAGCAAGGGAAGAGATGGGATTCACCATTCAATTATTTTATTCCGTGTCACTGAAGCGAAACGTACATTCGCAGACGATTTATACTAGTGCATCCTTCTGGTTTTTTGAAATTAAAGAAATTGGGAATCATACATAACCAGTTTTAATGTTATGTATCATAAGTTTTAATGCGCTTGCTAAATAATATTCCTTTCAAATATTGTTCATTTACATAATATTCTCTGATATGCAGATTTATTTGCTAAATCCTTCTCTGCAAGCATGCTACTGATGTATATTTCGTCATGAACAGAATCAAGGAAGTGTAGGGTAAATCATAGAGTCAAAAGGCGTGACAATTTATTACATGCAGGCCAACAATTCCCTGATACATCCTTCAAATCTTACAATAATCCAGACCTTCATGCAGTAGAAAAGGAGTTATACGTTGGTTCCTTGTGTGAAGTTCGTACTGCATCAAAACCATGGCAGTTTTGGATGATCATGTTAAAGAATGGGAACTTTGATACAGAAGCAGCTTTATGTCCTGCAAACGGTAAAAAGAGAGGTCCTTTTAGAAAACCTAAAAAATTCCCCTGTTTCGGCAAAGGCTGCATGAACCAGCCTCTTGTGTATCATAATCCATCAAAGCTTCAATCAACAGGCAAATTGAAAGGAAAATTCTATGGATCATATGATTTGGATGCTGATTTCAAATCAGGTAGACAAAAAAATGTCTCTTATTATTCGGTGGTATGGGAGAAGAATCCTAAAACAGGGAGTTGGGTATTTCACCATACATTAAGAACTTCAAAGAAATATCCATGGTTGATGCTATATCTGCGTGCTGATGCTACTCGTGGCTACTCTGGAGGATAACATTATGAAACTCGGGGGATGATGAAGAAGCTTCCTGAGTCACCAAATTTTAAGGTGCGGTTGGAGAAACTGCAGCAGCAATGGCTGCTGCGTCCATTGTTTTCTGAACATCCGACTTCTCTTATTCTCAAAGTCTTTTCAAACTGCAACTCAGGGAAATTAAAATATGGGCGACTAATAAGCATCTAATGACCGCCATTGCCATGAGCTAGAACGGCGAGACGAAAATTCATGAAGCGTTTCAGTTTCTCGAACCGTTTGCTTCATGAAACGTTTTTTGATCAACGATCAAACTTTGTTCAATCGTCTAACACCATAAATCTACGGTGAATAATAGGACACATCGACGGCTGGGGCAATTCATTTCAAAGGGGAACGCCTTACGGCGTAATTATTTTTACGTACTTAGTTTGTTTGTAAAGGGAGATATCAAACTCAATCGCATTATTGTGGTGAGAAGGGTGTCCTTTTTGCAGACAAGAATTGAGTCTTAGGGAGGCGGAGAATTTGGATTCTTGTAGTTCTCTGTTAGAATAACTTTTTTTTAAGATTAATGGAGTATTATTTATTTATGTAACTAACAATTAAGAACTATGGTTTTGTTGTGATTATTATTGAATAAATTATTCAGTTTCAATTTGATGGTTATGATTGTTTATTTTAAGCACTATTGTTTGAATGTTAATAGTTTATGCTCAAATTAAAATCTTGTTAAGCTATAAACTACTAGCTATCTACAAGCTTAAAGTAATAAATGTGTACTATACATGTCTTGTTATTTGAACTATTTTAATACTGTGGCATGAATTGAGAGATGTTAGCAAGTAGATGTTTGTTAACTATTTAGCAGACATTTGTTTGACACTTGTTTGAACAAGGATTAGGCCTTGGAACTATTTCAGTGACATATTATCTTTATCTTATTCCAAATTCAACATTTTCTATTTCTTTTCCCTTCCTTTTACATCTTGCTCTTGATTTGGACAAGGATCTATTTCTCTTCCTAAACAACATATATCTTTTCATTTTTTGCATATTTTTGCATTTGCATTTAAGCTTTGTACCAAGCCATCTCTCAAAGAGGCCAAAGTTTATTAAATTATGATTTGATCAGCCTTTAATTCAATCAAACCTTTTGTGTTGATCTTAATCTTTAATTTACTTCGTTAAAGGATCAATATAAAGGTAATGTAATTTATTGTATATTTTGTCTATGATTTCTTTCCTTTATTTTACAATTGTTTAACTTTAGATCCTAGTATAGTTTTACAATTTCTTTTCTTTTTAATATTTAACTAAAGAGTTGACTTTAACAATCTAGTTGGAATTAACATTTTCTTTTACTTTGATTAATAGTGTTACAAAGCTAATTTTAGAATTAGAAATAAATTAACATAGAATATGATTAGATAGTTTATAACTTTATTAGAATACTAACGTTGCCTTAGAATTCTAACTTTTACACATTATAATAATAACATTATTTGATTTAATTAACACTTAGTTTATATTTTATCATAGGTATATTATAATCTTACAATAAATTAAATTATATATTAATATATAGTTTTATATAGTAGAGTTGTTTAGTGTAGTTAGCACTACTTTAATAACATTTAGGAATATATTATAGGTAGAAAATTATAGATATTAGATTTAGCATTAATTATATATATATATATATATATATATATAGATATAGATATAGATATAGATATATTGTTAGTATTTTATCATAGGTTATATTAAGATTTTATAATTAAGTGTTAACTCATAAGTTAGATATATATTAATTAGTACTAACATAAGCTTGCATAGGATTAATAATTAGTGTTATATAGGTTAGGATAAGTAAAATTAGATTAGAATAACACTTAGATTAGGCTAGACTAACACTTAAATTGACATAGGTTAACCCTAGGTTCGGTTTAGCTTAGCCATTAATTTAGATTAAGAATTTACTTCTTTGCATGAGCTTTGCAAGAAGGTAGATCTCATGTTTCTCTTCCTGTTGGTAAGAAATAGAAACATCACAAGTTAGCAAAAAGGGAAAGAGGGTAATTGGACCCAATTGAACCAATCAGAACCACCATTTAAAATAGAAAATGAGTTGATTTAAGGACCCAACCGGGTGGTCTCCCTTACATCTTGATGAGGTCATTTTTTCCATCAACATTTTTGGCACTAGAAAGAGGGCATGAGCTAGTTAGTCTATGTGAAGCCTTGTTTTAACATTTTTCTACATATTTCGTCATGATGAATTACCCCCTAAGCTAGTTTTAATTGAGAAATT
The DNA here is from genome assembly GCA_031772625.1 of Pinus tabuliformis. Classification (NCBI taxonomy): domain Eukaryota; kingdom Viridiplantae; phylum Streptophyta; class Pinopsida; order Pinales; family Pinaceae; genus Pinus; species Pinus tabuliformis. The sequence continues at coordinate 585,579,322 of CM062817.1, forward strand.
TACCTCTATTGTTCAAGAATATAATGTAAGAACTTATAATGATCATAAAGAGGAATCTACATTAGTAAATCTTAATTCTACAATTAATATTATTGAACCTTTAGATGAAAAGAATGATCTTCTTCAACCATCAACATCAGGAAAAAATATTACACCTAAAAGTGTTTCTATTGTATCTCTTATTTTTTTTTCTAATGAGTCATATTCAATATAATTAAATTATATGGATCATCAAGATTTAACAAATAATCATGATGATAATTATTTTTCTGAAAATGATCTAGGTCCTATTTTGACGACAAATGACACATTATTAAACCAAAAGCCATTTAATGAATTATCAATTGAAATTCAAAATGATGATTTATTTTCTGGTTATCACTATTTACAACATAGTTATTGTATGTGTCATCCTGCTAGAATATTTACTAGTTCAAATTTTAAGAATGAATTATATCATGGAACTCAAGGGGTATTTTTAAATGATCAATTATTTATTGATACCAGTTTACAAACTTTTACTCATCCTTTTCCTCACTATCAAGATTCTTATAAACTATGGTAAGAGGATGTGATTTTTAACATATCCTGATATTGATGAAAGTGAATCATTTAATTCATTTTCCAAGCACAAATTTTCATCCTTCCATTCTAATTTGGATCATCAATCTCTACTACATGTTTTTGATATTACTCATGACAATCTTATACACGAAACTTGACATGTTGAAGGCTTGATACAATCATCTAGTGACCCTCTTACATTTGTAGATAATCATGGGTTTACTTGTTGCGTGGATTCTGATATACACATAACACATAAATTTGAGAATCCTTCTTGTTTCTCTCTTTCCTAAAAAGATCAATATATCATAAAGGAAAAAGATAGTTCTTTTAAAATTTTGGGGAAAACTAACTCTAATATTTTTAATCTTATATAGTCTTCAAAATAAATCTCTTATTGGATTCTTAAAGGTGATCTTGCTAACTCTTTAGCTTGTACATATTTTGATAGATTTTATTTAGAATTTGAGGATTCTTATAATAGAATATTTTCTAGTTATAGATTATTTTTGTCTTTATTATCAGGAATTAATATACATGTTGACTTTAAAAATTTTGTATATAGTTCAGTATTTGCCTCATTACTTTTACTAATGTATGTAATGTATTTTTTGCAGGGAATAAAGTGATTGCTTGGTTGCATTGGAAATATGACTATACCTAGTCATTTTCCTCCAAAAGAGTTAGAGTAGGAATTTAGTTAGTTTCATTTTATTTTTCTTCTAAAATAAAGAAATTATGATATTTTAATGAATAAGGATGAGACCTTACCATTCATTCAACATCTTTCTCATTTTGGGTTTTTCATTTGTAAAATTTGTATTTTACATTTGATCAATGGTAAACCCCATATTCTAAGATGTTAACTCAAATATAGTGTTCATTTCTACTTTTTACACACATAGTTGCAATAGTATTAGCATTTATATTTTAAATAAATGGTTAATTAATAAAAATGCTTACAAGATAAATCTTCAAATCTTGGCATAACATATTATTTCATATATTCTATCCGTATGTCAAGTTTTTTATTTTTATTTTGTCTTGTGAAAAATCCTTGTAGTGTTTTGCTTAGCATTTAGAATTAATAATTTGATGATGTTCAACATAAGCAAAGTTGGAGAAAAATGTAATTTGTTTTGCTTAGTTTCATATACTCTTCATGAGAGGATGACAAGATCTATAAGGTAAAGTTGTATTCTTCCAGGTATGTGTATATGTTGATCTCCATTTACCATTAGTTCCATATTTTATTTATATTTTGTCTCTTATTTTTCTTTTGTTTTCCTTTTGCATGTTTTCATTAGTTTGATTTGAGGATTTTATTTTGCTAACAAAAGAAGTTGTGATGAACATTCATCATACTGCAATCAGGGAATTCTTTTTCCTCTTCTAAATTTTACTTCCTATTTCATTTATACTCATTTTGAAACTAATTGTTAGTCTTAGTCCTAAAACATGATCTTTAAAGACTTTCAAATTAATTTTTAAGCCATATTTGTAAAAGAAAGAAAGCTCCTATAAATGCATCATAAATGTGTTGTCAAATGAGCCTTATTTAAAAAAAATAATTACTTTACAAGATAAAATCTTCAATTTTTACATAGTCATCATCTTATACATTTTTATGTTAATTTATTTTATGTTATCTTGTAATATTTATCCCATGGATCATTCTTTCAATTGCTTTCCTCCTAATTTTCTAGCATTTGTTTCAATTTGGTTTGAATTTGTTTTCATTCACTCTTTAATAAAATGGGGAAATACTTTTTCAACTTGACATAATCATTGGATTTATGCTCTATTTTCTATTAACGAAACCTTATCCTTAAGGAATATTTCAATTAAGATGATGTTGTTATGTTCACTTTCAATTATCTTAAAACAGTATAAGTCCATGATTTTGATTCTATGTGTTTAAAGCTACCATCGTTATCTAATGGATTATATTTTTATCCCCATTTTCATGAAAGAAAATATATTTATCAATAGTAACTTAAAGGTCATTAGCTTTTTGGGAGCAAGGCTAATCAAGTAAATATTGGTTACCTTAAAATTGTTTACGCTATCCCTCACACTTAAGGAGCAATCTTCTACCCCATCTATTAAGTAATATCTATGAGATTAACAATAACCATAGTTAAATCTAAAAATAAAAAATGGTCAATTGAAGGATATGAGGTCTCATCACGAGCCAACCTACTATGATCATAGGTTCTAACCTTGTGAAATTACCATTATTGGTCACCAAGCCAAGGTAATGGCTTTCAACCGCAAGGTTGAAATACAAGAGGTCTCATCATGAGTCAACTTGTTCATTATGTTAGATCCCATGAATGGCATTGTCATTAACTGGTTACCAAGCCAGGATAATGATCTTCTGTTGACATCCAAATAAGTTTAAGATGATCTTTTGTAACTATGTATTTATTTGTAATAGATGGGACACTGGCACCTAAAAGGGTTAAAAGGCATCCTTGTTGAGGCTATAGACACCTGTTAGCAGCAGTGGTCATGCCTATGGTATGGAAGTTAATTTAACACTATGTTTTACTTGATTACCTTGTTTACTTGAAAACTGATTATCGACCAAGTTGACTATTGTACATATAAATTTGTTGAATATATCATATTCATGGGGTAAATTTTTATAAGTTCATGAACAATGATGGATATGATTTTTGTCTGTTAACAGTACATGACAGGGACAAAACTGCTAGGATATCTGAATTTGGCATTTTGAATCATTTAACTATAATTCCTTCATTTTTAGAGGTTTCGTATCTTTAAACCAGAGATAACTGCTTCTTCCTATTGATCGCCATTGTTGTTGGCCACAACCCCCCCATAGTTTTCCTAAAAAATTATGGGGACCCTTCTTCTATTTCCAATCCCCTTCTCTATTGGCGTTTGACAGATTTTGACCTTTTCGATCCTTATTGTTTGCCTCAGGGTTTTTCGATCATATTGGTTCTGATCATATTTATGCACATCCTTCATTTTGACAAATTATGATTGATGCTTTTGGGTTTTTGGCACGTCTTCGCTATCTTTTGAGTTCATGAAAATACTTTCATGTGGGTCATGAGGCTGCCAGATCACCTTACATTTGGCATTTGGTTTCACTAATTGGCATTCCCTCTAGATAATTTGGCACATTACCTTACATTTCACGTTTGGTCACATTGGTTGTTTATCTTCCAACACTTTGGTTCTTTCATTGCAAAAAAGAGTTAGATCATTAACATTGTAATTACATAAATTAATTACTATATATATTGTAATATATTTTTATATTTCAAAATTTACATAAAAAAACCAAAACGAAACAAATAATATGTATCTCATAAATAGGAATTACAAAATTTAAACTTTGTATATACTAAAATCATACATTAGAAAATATATATATATATATATATATATATATATATATATATATTATGATGTGCATAGTAAAAATAATATAAATATTTGTATTGTAAATAAGCTGCCAAAAAATAACAATTATATATTAAATATTTGTAAATATATATAATAAAATAATAACACACCTTGTGATAGTATTAATTATTTAATAAACAAAACCTAAAGCCTTTTATTTAACTTGTTGAGAAAGTAAATTAAGCCACATGTAAAAGGTATACAACATATTATGAATATCTAAATTGTAAATAAGTTATTTATTTTTATAAACGAGACTCTAGTGCCAAGTCTGAAACATAATCCATTTGTCCACATACTTGCCATACATTTCAACTCAACTTAATGCTAGACTTGTTTCCTACAAAAATGACTTGGATCCCTAAATTTGGACACAAAGATGAAACATGCCATTTCATGAATATGTGTAGCGAATGTCTGATAATTGGTTAAAAATATAAATGACAAACTTGCCATTTTCATTTCATTACGATGCCATTTAATTGTTTCAATAATTTTGATTATTATTTTGCAGTAGGTGAATTTGGACAAATGAATACGTGGATTGTGATAGGGTAACCAAGAATTCGATCAACACTACAACGTTGAAGACAAAGCCAACAATGTATCGCGCATATGCACGGAACCCAGCTTAACAAAAGCCAACGCATATAATCACCCAGCTGGCGAGAGATGCACTCAATTTATCGTTACTGAAATGGCATTTTAATTAAAACTCTGTTGACGAAAGGGATACGTGGGAGTTCATCAAGAAAAGGTATGAGCTCGCAAACTCATTTTTCAGAGCCAAACCCATAACGCATTTACAAATTCATAACTGCCGAGCTAGCATGGAAACATCTAAATCGTTGACATGCAATTCCAGGTGGTGGTATTTCGAATAATTTTAAGCTAATCGGGGCTGGAAATACGGACCTAATTTACGCCGTGACTTTTCTCACTCATATTCCTCGCATCCACAACCGCCACAGTGTCATACCTCCAGTTCACAAACAATGTCTTAATTGTTCTAAGTTATTTAACCACAAAATCTCTGAGATTACAATTGGATTTGGAAGCTATCAGAATATGTATATCTATCAGTTGTTACTATTTGTTCATTAATTTGTTCACATGTTGCAGGTGAGCGAATCTGGCATGAGATTTATGGAGTCAAACTAGAGTTCAAGCTCCCAATGTGGCAGTGCTTTGCTTCACCGCAATAATTCAATCGGGAAACTGTAATTAATTGGCAAATTTCCCATGGCAATTGTGAATCAAATTGTGTGAAGCTGAGGGCACAAAAGGCAGTTCCTCATTGCACCAAAGAAGCATAATCCCTCAATTTAAAAAATCAATTTATGAAAGAACGCAGATCAAGCGTGGACTTGCCATGTTTAATCAATTTGTTTTGGAAAGTTCGATAAAAATTGATTACATGAGTTGTAAAACCTGGAAGGAAGAAATAGCAAAAATCATCAGCACACAGGGGGAGCTTGCTACAAACTATTTAAGATCGAGTTTTGTAAGATTAGGGGGGGGGATTAGGCTATCGTAATTATTTTGTAGCTCATAGGGGATAGGAATCGAGGGAGAGAGGCAAACAGTATTTTTGTAAAGGGAAATTTTAAACTTATTCGTACTATTGTGGTGAGAAGGGGTCTTTTTGCAAGAAAGAATTGAGTTTTATGGAGGCAGACGATTTGCACTCTTGTAGTTTTCTGTTTTTTTTTTGTAAGCTTGGCAGTACCTTTCTATTATTTTTCAAAAAAAAAGTACGCTACATTTATATGTCTGAGAGTTAGGTGGCCTCAATCTACACTTTGGGAAATTGGATCTGTTGGCCACCTAACCGCAAAATATGTCATCCAAAAGAAAAATGGATAAGTCTAACCAGACGCACTATGTAAACCTCAGAGTCTTTGTACTTCCTATTTTCTAAATAACTATAAATATAACTGCTAATAAGCTTGAAAATCTGGGATTGTATCATGCAAAATTAAAAGCAAGGTTACAGTGTTGCTACTCATCATCATCTGAATCCACCGGAGTAGGATCTTTCACAATGGAACCCGACAGCTACTTGTGGGGTATGCAAGGGATATGTTGCTCAATTCGGCTAAGCCGACCACTCTGCTACTGTAATTGAAACTGAATTTGTTATGAAACCAGTGCAAGAAAAAGATAGAAAAGATAGATCAATGCCTTAGAATTCAGCCTCTTCGAGGGGGCAACCTCCTTTACATTACATAAATGAGCAATTCTTGGATGATTCAAATGACGAAACCTCCTTTCTATATATAGGAGTCTAAGGAGTCATAATATAACCCGACCTAACAATAATAATATAAAGCCACAAAAATAACAATAAAGAGATTCTATGGGGCACAGTAATAAAAATATGGGGATAATAGGGGCACAACGATATTAATAAGGGATACAACTACAATAGTAATGGGGTAATTACTAGTATTATAGTGTCCTATCATGCCCCTCTCCTTCAAAAAAAGTGTTGTCCTCAACGCTTGAGTAGTTCTGGATGCTTCTGTAAAAAATTCTCATCCTCCCATGTGGAATCTTCAGCAGATAAGTTCTTCCACTTGATGAAATACTCTGAGATTGATCAATTTCGTAGTTGTCGAGTTCTTGTTTCTGTGACTGCTTCTGGTTCCAATATAATTTTTCCTTCGTCGTTAAGTTCTGGAAATATTGTTTGAACTGGGAGCTTGTCGCCTATAACCTTCTTTAAACATGAAACATGGAAAACTGGGTGCACTCGAGACATTGCAAGAAGCTTGAATTTGTATGCCATAGTACCAATCTTTTACAACACCTTGTACGGACCATAATACTTTGGTGATAATTTATTATCGTTCTTAGCTTGCTCAAGGGACATTTGTTTATATGGTTGTAGCTGTAGGAATACCCAATCGCCTACATCAATACTTCTTTCGCTACAATGTTGATCTGCCTGTTGTTTCATTCTATTCTGTGCCAATACGAGGATATCCTTTAAGAGTTGGAGGACTTGTTGTTGATGTTCAATGTGATGTTCCACTGCATGAACCTTAGAATTTTCTCTTAAATATGATGTGATGGATGGTGGCTGATATCCATAAAGTGCCATAAATGGGGTCATTTTTCTTGCTGTATGGAAGGAAGTGTTATACCACCATTTAGCCAGAGGCAACCATTTGACCCATTGTGTCTGTTTATCAGATACAAAGCAACGAAGATATACTTCCAAACATTTGTTTACTATCTCAATTTGCCCATCAGATTGAAGATGATAAGATGAGCTGTGAGCTAACTGAGTACCAAGACAAGAAAATAATTCTATCCAAAAATTTTAAGTGAAAATGGGATCTCTATCACTTACAATAATCTTTGGGTTTCCATGTAGCTTTTGAATTGTTTCCATAAATGCCGTAGAAACTATATTGGCTTTCAATGGATGTGATAATGCACCAAAGTGTGCATACTTGGTAAGTCTGTCAACCACCACCATGATGACACTCTTTCCCTCAGACTTGGGTAAACATGTGATAAAATCCATTGAAATCTCCTCCCAACGTTGGCTTGGAATGGATAAAGGTTGTAATAGACCCTGGGTCTTAATTGTTTCAACTTTATTTTGTTGGCAAACCAAACATTCCGCCACAAACTTTTGAATATCTGATTTAAGGCCATCCCAAAAAAATTCCTTCTTAACCCTGTGGTAAGTTTTTAAAAATCCTGAGTGCCCTCCTAAGGGAGAAGTGTGCAATTGCATAAGAATCTTTTGTTTGAGTTGTGAATTCTTACAGAGGTATAAGCGATCTTTGTACCATGACAAATAATTTTTTCAGCTAAATGTATCAGATGTACTGGAATCTTGTTGTAACTTTCGAATAAGTGACCACACTTCTTCATCATTCTTCCATTCCTCCCTTGCTTCATTTATCCAATCTAGTTGGATAATAGAAATGGCACACAACAACGCTTCCACATCCTCATCCTTTCTTGAGAGTGCATCTGCCACCACATTTTGCTTCCCTTTTTTGTAGATGATTTCAAAGTCATAACCCAACATCTTTGTGACCCACTTTTGTTGCTCTTCAGAGGATAATCTTTGTTCTAAAAATTATTTAAGGCTATCATGATCCATTTTTACCTTGAAGTGTCTTCCCATTAGGTAGGGTCACCATTTCTTAAGTGCATGTAGTATTGCCAGCATTTCCTTCTCATAAATAGCCTTGTGTAAAAACTTTCCCTTGATTGGACAGCTTTCAAAAGCAATGGGTCTTTCATATTGCATTAAAATAGCACCAATTCCATTTCCTAAAGCATCACATTCCACAATAAAGGTTTTTGTGAAGTCCGGTGTAGCTAAGACCGGTGCTTGGCACATTGCCTCTTTAAGATGTTCGAAGGCCTTTGTTGCTTCTGGAGTCCATGGAAATGCATCTTTCTTCAATAATGTTGTTAGAGGTGCTGCTATTCTCCCATAATTCTTAACAAACTTGCGATAATACCCTGTCAACCCGAGAAATCCTCGCAGATGCTTTATGGATGTGGTGATTTTCCATTCCTTAATGGCTTTAATTTTTCTAGGGTCTACCTTAATTCCTTCGTGGGATACAATATGACCCAGATATTCCACCTCTTGTACTCCAAAGAAACATTTGGATCTTTTTGCATATAATTGTTTCTCCTCCAATAGTTGTAGCACCCTGTCAACATGTTCAACATGATCCTTCCAAGACTTGCTGTAGATTAATATATCATCAAAAAATACTAACACAAATTTTCTAAAGAAGGGTTTGAAAATGGAATTCATCAAACCTTGAAATGTAGAAGGTGCATTGGTAAGGCCAAAATGCATGACCAAAAATTCATAATGACCCTCATGAGTTCTAAATGCTGTTTTTGGAATGTCTTCAGTCGTCTCTCTAATTTGATGATATCCTAAACGAAGATCCAACTTGGTGAAGTAAATTGATCCATGCAATTCATCCAATAATTCATCAATGACAGGAATGGGAAACTTATCTTTAATAGTGAGCTTGTTGAGCTCCCTATAATCTGGACACATGGGCCATGATCCATCCTTCTTGTGAACCAATACTACAAGAGCATAGAAAGAACTTTGACTAGGTTTAATTATACCAACCTCTAGCATTTCTGCAACCATATGTTCAATTCACTATTTTTGGCATAGGGATATCTGTACGGCCTGATGTTTGGAGGAACACTTCCTGGAATCAGATGAATAACATGATCATGATCACAAATTGGTGGGAGACCTTTGGGAGTCTCAAATACCTTGGAATGATTTTCCAAGACTTTTTGGAGATCTGGAGAAATAGATGATTCCGATGTGGAAACATCTAGTGAACATAACTGTGCAATTACACCTCTTTGTTCCTTTTTTAGAAGCTTTGTCATCCCATTAGAACTGATTATCTTTCCTGGTTTCCTTGCAATACCCTTTAATTCAACTTCCTTTCCTTCCGTAGAAAATTTCATGAAAAGTTCTTGAAAATTAAAAGCTATTGTACCCAAGGATTATAGCCATTGGACTCCTAGTACAACATCAGCACCTCCCATTGGAATGGAAAGCATTGGGCTAGTCAATACATATTCTCCCATGGATAGCTTGATATTATGGCACTCTCCAGAGCAATTTATCGTTCCTCCATTTACAATCATCACTTGACACTCTGGCGCTGGATATAGGAAGCAATTCAATTCCTTTGCTACCTTACAATGAATAAAATTATGGGTACTTCCTAAATCAATCAACACTATTAACTTTTTCTTCTTGATTTGTCCTTCTATCTTGATGGTTTGAGGAGTGGTAATTCCAGCCAATGCATTACAAGATATGGTCGAATTCATTTCTTCTTTATCTAGGCTTTGTTCCTGGAGTATATCCTCTTCCTTTGACCTTTCTTGCTCCTTTTCTTCTTCCTCTTCACAATCTATGTAGAATAATTTCTTCTCAGCAAACTTATGACCTTTAGTGTATTTGCTATCACAACTGTAACAAAGCCCTTTTGCTCTTTTTTCTTCCAATTGTTGTGGTGTCAACCTTATAGGTTGTGGAAGGCTAGGGATAACAACACTTCCATCTTTATAGTTGTGACTGGTATGCTTCTTGGTTGCCATAATTTTGCTTTCCATTTTTCTTGCTAACTTGAATGCCTTCTCTAATGAATCAGGTTCCCGAAAGAGAACATCATGTTGGATATTATCCTTTAAAGTCCCTATGAACACATCAATCCTATGCTCCTCTAGAATATTTTTTACCCTTCTGTTCAATTTTTGGAACTCCTCAATGTGCTCCATTATTGAACCCTTTTGTTTGAGACTTATCAATTGGCTAAAAAAAGTGTTGCTTTTTGTATCCTCATAATGTGTTGTCAATTCTTCTGTAAAAATTGCCCAAGTGATAATTTGTTTACGAGAGCAAAGCCATTGATACCATATAAACTGATTTGGTTCCAAATATAAATCTGCAATACGTACATTTTGTGTGTTTTGCACATTATTTAGATCGAAAAATTGCTTCATCTGTAATATCCATGTTGCGGGATCCTTGCCATCAAACTTCCTCATATTGATTTTTGGAATATGGTGGGTCTTCGATCCAAAATTAGAGTCTATGGAATCATGATTAACATTTCTTTTGTTCTCATCATAAGTTTCCTTTACTACCCTTTCACCATTAGTGACCATTTCTTGTAGCAACTTATTCATATTTATCTTCAATTCTTCCATGTCTGTCTTCAAATCTATCTTCAAGTCGTCCATCTTAGCTTCCACGTCATTCATCTTAACTTCTACGCCTTTCCTTAAACAATCCATCTTAGCTTCTATGCCTTTCTCTAAACCATCCATCTTAGCTTCTACATCTTTCTTTAAACCATCCATCTTAGATTCTGTTCCTTTTTGTGCAAGTGACACTTGTTGCGCTTGGTCTCGTAATTTTGATATATCATGTTGCATTTCTTCCTCTTTTTCCTGAGTCATGCTAGAGCTTTCAAGTTGCCTACTAGGTGTTTGCATTTTCTTTCCTTGGGGCATCAATTATCGATAATAATGCTTTACTATGCCCTTTGAATTCCTTCAAACTAATTTTTCAAACCAAGCTTATGCAAAAAATTTAAAAAAACTACAAACCTTTTTTCACTTTGTAGGAGCCTGATATTGAATCTGATGTATCTCTGTAATTTCGGATCACCCAGGTCTAAAATTGTGATCTGTAGTACCCCTCTATGTCCTCTTTCCAATGCCACTAGTCTGATCCAAATTGGATTCTCCAAGAAAGAGTTATGCACAATCTCCCACAGTGACCTGATTATAGACTAGTTCAGTAGAGCAAACGTGTACGACATGCCACGAGTCATTGTTTTGACTTTTGGATCTGAAAAATATATACAAGAAACTACAGTCCGTCCTCTTTCTGTACCTTCTTATGAAATTTCAATCCAATGCTCAGAAAGAAAGTTATGACGATTTTCCCTAGGTCACCTGTTTGGAATGTAATTCAGGAGTCTGCAAAAAGACCAACTTCCTCAGATCATATCTCCGCAAATATAGGGAGAAAAGCTCTGAAATTCGGACCCGAGATTCAACGCGATTTCTTCTCAAATGGTTTTTTCTTTTTAGCTTCTAAAATGTCGCAGGAAAAAATTTATAGCGAAAAATGCGACGATGACCTGTTTGGAGCAACGAAACCCTAAAATCCAAAGCTCTGATACCAAATGTTATGAAACCAGCTCAAGAAAAAGATAGAAAAGATAGATCAACGCCTTAGAATTCAGCCTCTTCGAGGGGGAAACCTCCTTTAAATTACATAAATGAGAAATTCTTGGATGATTTGACAAATGGAAAAACCTCCTTTCTATATATAGGAGTCTAAAGAGTCACAATATAACCCAACCGACCTAACAATAATAATATAAAGCCACAAAAATAACAATAGAGAGATTCTATGGGGCACAGTAATAAAAATATGGGGACAATAGGGGCACAATAATATTAATAAGGGATACAAATACAATAGTAATGGGGTAATCACTAGTATTATAGGGTCCTATCAGAATTTTTTGAAATTATTTAGTGTAACCTTCTCTAGAGCTTATGCTAGAATGCTCTTCATCATCCATAAAAGATGAATTGTCTTCTTGTATTAAGATGATATGCCATGAGTGTGGCCTAGGTCCGGGATCATAGCTTTCCACTCATCCATATCAAGTTCAAAATCCTCCTCGATCTGTTGAATCTCAACCTCCCAATCTATAATAAATTGCTTGATCGGGTTGGAGTTGCTAGCATGGTATGCTTGAGTCGCTTCCTGAATTATACGAGAGGAAAGGTTGCATCCATGAAATGCCCCAATAACGCCACCAAAAGAGTTGGGTTGGCTATTCAGTGATGAAGTGGCCTTCCTCTGCTTCCCCCGACCTCAGTCCCCATAGTCATTCTTTCCTATACCGGCTGCCCGAGCCATGCTTTTCTTGTTGCTTGACAAACGCTTCTCTAAGTCCAACTCTGGGTACCAACTAGAAAATGGTTGTAGCTTGGGTTACGCTAATGTTCCAGACCTGTTAAATTAAATTCAAACGAAACCATCTAAGTAAGGAACCCACTCCAACTTTTACTGCCAACCCACTGCCAACAGAGGATAATGGTCCCACTTTTATCACTCATCTCCCTTTCCCCATTGCAAGGCGTCAATGGAGTGGCCATACCATCTAAATTTGGGACCTCTGAATTATCCAGGCACGTTCCATATTTTATCAAATCCACCATCTGACCACTGTACAAAGAATTAAATACAAAATTGAGCCCACAACTACACTGAGCCAGCAGCCCACCAACAGCCTTCCGACGAAACTCCATACAGAGAACCCAGACCACAAAAATCAAACCCCTTTCCCAGAAGCCAACCTATGGTGACAGGCATTGAGCCATTACCAACTCTGAAACTAGTTTTTGTATACCTCACTATGTTTCCTGAGCATTGGTGTGATCCCAAGGATTTCACTAGAAATAAAGAAATTCTTGCATTTATCAGATCGAGCTAAGTGGGACACAGGTATTTATATTAGAACTACACTGAGATCAGAGGTTATGAATCATAATTTCCTCCTTACATATTGCTAGTTTTTGTACCTGTTAGGATCTTTGCATTATAATACACAAGGGAAATGCTTAATATGGATGAGTTGCATTTTGTCTCCTACAAGAAGAAAGAACATATCATGCTGAAAGCTGACATAGGCCCCTTTACCAACTAGACATTGCAATAACCCATGTGGGACAACCAAATTCCATACATGACAGACACAAGGACATACTGAACAATAGAATCAACCACAACCAGAAGCCCAACGAGGCCATGCCTTTGACAATTCCAATTCCCATCCCCCAGAACACAAACACATGGATCTCATAGGTCGAAGGTTGAATAAAATGATTCATACAAATAGAAGGTGCTAAATTAAGACTAGAAACATACCCATGAGTGCTGCAAAGACATAGAGAAGACAATGACCATCATCTGCCCAGAACCACCCACTCAAGCTAAATCCATAGGAACGTAAGGTTGTAGACTAACTTACCCAACAAGCCAAATGGAATTCTCACTTTTCCAACTATCATTATACCGCTGCCACCCTCAAACTCGATCCTTAAACTCTACATGCGCACCACCACCTCTCCAAGTGCTACATGAGTTAGGGTCCTATAATTTATAGGATCAATTGATGATTATCTATTGATTTTCATGTCATGAGATGTTGTAAATAATGATTTCATTCTGCAAATTATTTTCAAAATCCCAAAAGAATAAAAAGAAAAGTAAAAATATATGATAAAGAAAAATAAAAAAATAAAAAAATAAAAAGAGAAAAAGAAGAAATAAGGGATATATAGAAAAATGATATACACGTAAAAAAACAAAAAACAAAAGAAAAGAAAAAGATTTGAAAAATTAAAAATAAGCCCCAAATAGTGAGCTAGCTAAAATGCCTCTTTAATTCCAAAAAATGTAAAATTTTATAAGGTTTAAAACCTTAGTATATATGATTTATTTGTTTTTTTTATGTGAATTTGATAAAACATAATACGGCAAAAGTCATTTGTCATTTTTGTTATCAGGAAAACTAGTCTCCATTCAGAGCTATTAGTCCCACTAAGACGGGTAGCTATCTTAGAAACAAACAGATTAAAGTTACTTGTGTTTTCCTTTATGAGAGATGGATGAGAGAGAAGCAGAAAGCACCAACCTCAGTCTTTCGCTAGTCTCCTTGCTTGTTTCCTCTCTCATTTGATAGAGATTTCGCCACTCCTTTCTGACTTGTCCCACTTCAAAGAACACCTGTAGAGCCAAGGCAACAAAATACCATCAAAACATAGAGATCTATAACCATAAATAATGTAGGATCAAATGTACATTAACCATATAAATGCATACATAAACAAGATTCAGAGATATACAAGCATATGGAGGAAAACTCAAATAGCTTTATTGATAGAGGTAGTAGAAGAGAGGATTACAACTAGGTCGTCTGATCCAGCATCATCCTCCCAGCATGAAAGCCCTCTTCACCTCATACAAAGCAAGATCACCCAACAATGTCTTCAAAGAGAAACCAATAGCACTTCCTTGCAAATTACAAAATTCCAGCCTCTGGATTTCTTGGATGAGGGATCCATATATAGATGTTTTCAAGAGAGTGATTCAGCTTCTGAGATTTTGATTAGTGTCATTTCATTGATAGTTCTTGGTTCCACTTGGAGATTTCAAATCTCTTACTCATCCCTGGGCGAATTCAAAGAGGCAAGTGTCATATGAGAAGTTTCTAGAGGATTCTCTGGGTTTCCACCTAGCACACTGCTTCTGCAATTTGTCTACTCTCGCTCATCGCACCCTACAGAAGGGATTTCCAGTATGCATCGCAACCCCCATGTGTAACAGGTGAGATGCATTGCACCCTATGCATGGAGCAGTCAGTATGGTCCTGTTTTGACCAGTTCTGAGTAGTTTTTCATGGAGAACTTCTGGAAGATGATGTAATCAGCTGACCTTGTTCTTTTGGGGTATGAAACAAAACTTTTAGGGGTTTAGAAGCCCTTGGTTTATGGACATATGTGATTGGGGTTGAAGTGCCCAAATATCTCTATAACAGTTTCCCCCTAAAGCATGAGGTCGTAAATCCTTTTGATGTTGGGTGAAATGCTTTATAATGAGGATTCGAGGTTTTTCGAACTAGAAGGTGACCTGTAATAAGATACAATACAATACATTATCTTCACAATATTTTCATGATCTAGCTGAGGCAGGCATTCCCATGCTCAGCTTTATAAATTCATATTCATGTAAATAAAACAAAAAATCATCTATGTGGCAGACTGATGATTCTAGTAGAGCCATCATCCTTTAGTTTGGATGATTATCTGTGTAGAAATGATGTACATTTGATGTCTTTATTTTCCTGAATATATTGTAGCCCAAATGGATGAAACTAGATCCAGGGTCTTCAAACTCATTCAATCTTCACTCGAAGTACAAGTCGATCCATGTGAAAAGATGTTCTGATGTTGAACATGGGAAGAGATCGCCTAAAGCTGTTAACAGGCGCGAGAGGAATCACCGATAATGATGATGACCCTTAAGGTACTGCAGTACAATTCACGTGGTGTGAATACATGAGATGATGTCAAACACCACGTAAAATCTTTCGATCGAAGGCCATTGATGTAAACCTGTCGCTGGAAGTGAGAAACTTGCCATTGAGGCGTGCAAGCTTCAAAGTACTGAAAGGGTTGTCCCTAAGTCAACTTCTTGAATAATGAGCTAATGTCAACAAGAAGTGACCCATCGTAGGAGGGCCTTAATGAATCCCACATCTATGACACAGAACGGAGAAAATGATTTTGTGGAGGTGAAAACGATCTGATGATACAAGGTTCAGGGTGCTGGTCATGAAAAATGGAGAGTGAAGGTATTGCAGTGGATGAGATGTTGGCTAAGTTGGTGAATTCTCTGAGCGACTTCTCTTGAACATACCGGTGACACTGAAATGGATTGGTAGCGTCAACCCCAAGGTGGATGGTACGGTGGACTGATGGTGATATGACTGGTGAACGGAATAACCCAACCTGACTCAATCATGGTGATGGAGTGAAAGTGTCATGTTCAAGAGTGACCTACTACCAATGGAGCTATTCAAGTTTTCTTCCCTTTTCCCTAGTCATTGCTGACTAGTACCTCTTTATTTTTGTCAAGCTTAAGGAGTATAACATATGTTTGTTCTATAATTTTCCCTTCAGGCAAACCCATTTCTATGTTTTAACGAGCCTAGCGACAGTGAAACTCGCTCTTGTCTGCATGGACAAGTTTGTCGCTATTGATTTAACGAGTTTAATGACAAAGATAACTCAGTCCTTTTCAATTTTAGATAGTCTAAAAGGGATGGAAAGGCAACTCCAGTGGTCCTTTTTCGTAATGTAATCCCTTAAGTCCAAAAAAGTGTAAAATAATATGAAAGGAATGACTTTTCGATAGTTTTAACAAGCTGAACAAGACAAGCACTCGATCTTTTTGTGTAATAATCCCTCAAGTCCAAAAGATTAAAATCTAGAGGAGGGATAGCACTTCCAATAGCTTTAACAAGTTGGAGAGGCCAATTGCTCGGCAATCTTTTCATATTTTACGAGTCAGATGAAAAGAGCTTAAAGGAGATTCGTTTTTTGAGGAACGAGTAATGTTTTGGATAGCAACTGGTTCCAGGTAAGGTTTGGAACATTCCAATCACAGTAGTGGAAAGAGTGTGGCTAATAGAATCACTCATTGCAGTTGTTCCTCAAAAGGGTAAACAATCAAATGGAGGCGTATGATCGGCTAAAAAAGAGTGAAGGTGATGGTAAGAACACGACCAAGGTTCAAAAGCTAATAGTCACGTGATCAAAATGGTTATTTACTGGAGGTGGGGTTCATTTTTTAATGAGATTGAACTTCTATGGAAACATTTTCTCATTGCTAGGTTTATTTTTTGACGAGCTTGAACTTCGTGTAAAACTGCTCATGGCGAGGTTTATTTTTTAACGAGCTTGAACTTTGTGTAAAACTGCTTGTGGCGAGGTTTATTTTTTAACGAGCTTGAACTTTGTGTAAAACTGCTTGTGGTGAGGTTTATTTTTTAACGAGCTTGAACTTTGCATAAAACTGCTCATGATAATAGTCTGAGACATTGATTTCACCATTAACACTATGTTCTTTTGACGGTCGTGCTGCCTATTCGATTACTCCATCAACAGGTCTTATATGCAGTATGCCTTGGAATGCCTTGAACCAAAGGTATTTAACTAGTGTGATGCAGTACTTCCAGTTATAAAATAACATCTCACCAAGGTGAAGAATGGAAGATCTAAGAACTTTGGTTATGGTTCTATTCTCACCGCCTTTGCCTTGGAGAAGATCCCACTGATGCAGCCACAGTACATTTCACTCGGACCATCAGTACCAATGGAACCACAGATGCAGAAATGGGTCGATCTTATGGCCAGTCATGCTGGTCAGTCACAGATTTCATTCTCTATTGCCTTCTTTGAGTGGTTCGACCGTCAAGAGATGGTCTTTGCTGAGTATCCATATGCTGGGATGGATTTTTGGGGTGAACTAGATTTGGTGTTGCTGGCTGGTGAGCAGTGGGGTGTTATAGGTAAATGTTCTGACCATATCCCTATTTATTGTTTTTATAATGTTCTTATGTCTTTTAAATGCTATCAAGACTAATCAAACTCATATATTCATGCAGATATTGGACCTGCGACCAGCAGTGCACTCGAGGGTAGCAGTTGTCATTCCAGCAGGAGAGGCTGTAGGGAGTGCTATCCTCCATGATCTAGACGTAGCTAAGACCCTTGCAGTATTGCAGGATCATACCGAGGGTTTGACCCTGGTATCCAGGATGTGAGGACCGACGAGTTACCTCTGAGATTACAGTGCCATACTATTGGCGTGCCGAGTCGATGGACTAGGCTCTTATGTATGATCACACAAGCGATGACTTTTTATCACCAACACCATTAGTCTAGGGTGCTTTTCTTCATTTTTGAGTTTTCGGGTCACGTGACTGATCTTGTCTTGGACACAGAACATCTTTAATAAACTATAAACAGTTATATATGTTTTTGATTTTCGGAGCTTTATTTTGGTTAAGTTATATGATCCTAATGTAAATGTTGATTGAAATTATTTCTTTTATAAATGTTGCAAATGTCTATCTAACACATAATTTGCTAATGAATCAGTTAATGTGTTTAAGTTTCTGGAAATGTGTTGATACTGAATAGAATCAAATTGCCTTTCCAAAATCCTGACCCTTAGGAACATACGATAGATAGCTGGATTCCGAATAGAATATATGCCAGTAAGCTGTAGGATGAGAAGTTGTGAGTCTAGCCTGAAAAAAAGTTAGCGTATTCCATGTGCGATGGCATCAAAGAGAAGTTTTATCAACGTGGTATACTCAGCGATGTTTTTTTGTTGATCAACCACTACATACTCCTCTGAAACTCACTAACTTGCCACTTGGATAAAAAATGGCCTAGGCCGCAGAAGATGGGTTTCGCGTACTACGACTAGCTCCGTCAGCATATCCAACGAATGATTCCAATAGGTTTGACATCTGCAAAAAATGCAACAATGGATTACCTAACCAAAAAGATCACTCTTGATGAAAAAAAGATGTAACAAAAGCATATAAAGAGGTTACTACAACCTAATCAAGCATAGTAACGCTTAAGGTACAACCCATTTCGGAGTTGCGCATGTGGAATTCCATCGTAATCTACTAGCTCATAGGCTCCTTTTGCTAACACTCGTTTAGCAATGTAGGGACCCATCCACAAAGATTGGAACTTACCTGCTCCCAATTTATCGGATTCCTGATCGTAAAGCAAGACCAGGTCACCTTCTGAGAAGACACGGGGTTTGAAATTTTTGTCAAACTACGCCTTAACTCGTTTCTTATGGGCTTCATTAGCCAAGGTGGCGTCACGACAGGTTTCATCCAATTGGATTAGTTCCAAGAAATGAGCCTCTTCCTCTAAAGTTCCGGGGAGAAGGTCGATTGCGAGATTGAGAGATGAAATCTCACATTGAACTGGTAAGATGGCTTCTAGGCCATACACCAGCTGAAAGGGTGTAAACCCGGTCGCATTTCTTACTGAGGTTCTGTACACCCACAAGGCTGAGTACAAGATTAGGTGCCAACTCCATTTGTGGACTCCGATCATCCTTTGCAGCATGTGCTTTAAGACTTTGTTGATGGCCTCAACTTGTCCGTTAGCTTGCGGATAATATGGAGTAGAAATATCGTGGGACAATCCTAGTTTGGCAACCAATTCGACCATCATGTGATTGTGAAAATGCGATCCATGATCTGTGACTATAGCCTGTGGAACATCGAGCCTAGAGACTACATGATTAAAAAGAAAAGAGCAGTCGTTTCGCTACTGTTGTTTAATGTAGGCATCGCCTCGGCCCATTTCGTAAAATAGTCAACTGCGACTATGATATACCCATGCCCCCCAACTGAGGTGGGGTTACATGTCATGAAATCTATGCGTCATTTGGCGAATGGCCCAATAGCAACTACTGGTTGTAAAGGTGCGGGTGGCATTTTGGTTTTGCAGTCGAAGATTTGACAAACATGGCAACTTCTGATTGCGGTTATGCAACCTTTGAACATTGTTGGCCAAAAGTAGCCTGCTTGTAAAATCTTTTGCGCCATAGCATAACCAGATTGATGCCCCCCACACGCGCCTGAATGAAAATCATTTAGGACTTTTTTGGCCTCCTCATGGGTGAGGCACCTTCGCAGAACTGTATCGATATCGCGACGGTAAAGCGTATCACCGATGATCATGTAGTCTTTTGCTTGGTATCAGGTACGTCTTTGTTCAGAGTGAGAGGTATTAGGCCTGTATGTTTGGGTTTGGAAATAGATGATTATATCTCCATACCACGGATCGCTTGACAATATTAGAAACAAAGATTCATCCACGATTGTTGCTTTGGATGTTGAATCGTTGGACGATGACGGGAAATCACATAATAAATCTGTGAAAACTAGAGATTTCTTTGATTTGGATTTTACGAATTCCAGATTAAACTCTTGCAAAATAGCTATCCATTTTAAATATTTTCCCCCAAGTAACTGACGCGACAGAATGTAAGTCATTGGGTTGCAATCTGATAAAATCATAGTTTTGCGAAAGAGGATATAGTGTCAAAATCTCTGTACTGCTTGAACAGCTGCGAGAGCCAGCTTTTCAACATAGGAGTATTTGCTTTCTGTATCATTTAAGTTTCGGCTTAAATAATAGATAGGATGTTCGTTTCCATTTTCTTCTTGAACTAAAAACATTGTGATGGTTGTATCTGCTGCAGCTAGATACAGGTTAAAGTCTTTTTGATAATCAGGAGCATACATTAATGATGCTTTTATTAGGGATTCCTTTAGAGCATCAAAGGAAGCTTGCGCTACCTGATCCTAGTTGAAGGGCACTTCTTTTTTCAAAAGATATGTATAACATTTAGCAAGTTCAATGTAATTTGGAATGAATCTCCTCAGAAAGTTTTCTTTCCCTTAGAGTTTTTGAATCTGAAACAAATTTGAAGGTGGAGGCATATCGATGATTTCCTAAACCTTACATGGGTCGAGTCATATTCCATCCTCAGAAACTACGAAGCCAAGTAAACGACCATAACTGACACAAAACACACACTTGTGTGGTTGAGTCGTATCTTGTAGTATCGGCAACATGGAAATATAGCTCTCAAATGCCACGGATGATCGGTCTGCTTTTGCGAATGAGCCAGAAGATTGTCAAGATATGGTTGAACGATGTTCTTGATGTCATGGAAGGCATAATTCATAGCCCTCTGAAAAGTTGCCCCTGCATTCTTTAAACTGAAAGGTAATTTGTGGTAGGCGAATGTGCCCCATGGACATATAAATGCAGTCTTCGACTGGTCCTGTGGGTGGATATTTACTTGATTATACTCGGAAAATCCATCCATAAATGAAAAGATTTCTGATCCGGCACATTCATTAATTATCTGGTCGATGAAGGTGTAGGGTAGTTGTCCTTTGGACAAGCTTGATTTACATCCCTGTAATCAATGCACACTCTAATCATTCCCTTCTTTTTCATCATAGGAACAATATTCAATACCCAATCAGTTAGAGGAACTGGGTAAATGAAACCAGCATGTAAAATTTTTTCAACTTCTGCCTTAATGGCAGTGGCTTTCTTCGGGTGCACCTGCCGAAGCTCTTTTCATACCGGTTTGACATCTGGATACATATTGATTTCATGTTCGACTATGCTCGAGTCAATGTCTGGCATTTCTTTGTATGACCATGCAAATACATCTCTGAATTCGCAAAAGAGAGTGCAATATATTTCCAGTTCTAAAGAAGAACAAGATTTACCGACATGAATATTCTATACAACGTTAGGTTTGATTGTGATATTTATGGCGACAGTTTCTTCAATATTTCATAGATTTCACTTTGAATCCACTGTATTTACAGTATTTGATAGAAAATAAAAAACTGAAGGATGATCAAGGTCGCTAGAATAATCTTCGTTGTAATCCGGAAGATGGGAATGATGGTGGTAATCTTCCCATGGTGCCTCTCCTATCATCATCGACTGAATAATTCCTTCGTCTGTAGAATGTACATGCGACCAAGGATCTAAAGAGGTGCCATTTTCTTTTGACATATCTACCCAAACACTCGATGAGCGTTGATTTGTGTTTGCCGCCCAGGCTGAGAAAATTGATTGCTACAAAATATTTATTGGGCTTGGAGGCAAACCTGTTGATGATCCATGCTAACAAAATGTTCGGAAATCTTCTGAATGGAAGATATCATATTGTAGGTTCCTACTGTTGCCACTTCCTCCAGATTACTCAGAGGCAGTAGGGAAAAAGTACCCATCAAGGTAGGGTCTTTCAGTAGGCCTACTCCAATATTTTGAAGCGAATGAGAGCTTCCATGGATCATTGGAATGCTTCCTGTAACTTGTGAACTGTTGGGGAGAAAGGTTTGTTGATCAACGATTGTAATTTCTCCTTGGAAAGGAAATGCAATCTTCCTAAAGTAAGTTGATACAAAAGTGGCCATGGCATAAATTCAGGGCCTTCCTAGTAAGATATTGTAATCGAGGTTTCCATCGATAACTTTGATGTCAATTTCTACTGTTTTTCCCCCCAGTTCAACTTGTAAGTTACTTAAAATCCCATACGGGGTGTATGTTCATCCATTGAATGCTTTTAATGTTGTTGATGATCTTGACAAGGGTGGTGATCCTAAAGTTTTCCAGCAACTCATTGACATAATGCAGGTAGATGCCCCCTCATCAATAATTGTTTGATGAACAATTTTGTTGAGGACTTTCATTTGGATGAGGAAAGCGAGTTGAGCTGGTAACTGAGGTTCAAATCCTTTATGGTTAAAGGCCACCAGATTGGAATCCGCTGGGTCAATCCCACCTATTGCTGATAATAGAGCCTGTTTTTGGGAGGGGCAATTTTGTAGTACTTCGAGTGTCAACATAGCAAATAGAAATTGGGCCAGATCCTCTACTATATTATAATTCTGTGATGCTCGGGCACGAGGATTAAACGTCGATTTGTGTACTACTCCCCTTGGTGGCTTTATTGTTAGCTCAGGAATGATGGGTGGCATAACTTCAGTTGAAGTTGTTGTCGAACTACTAGGTTGATCTGCAGCCTTGTTGTTCAATAGCTATGGATTCCCGTAATCTTTATTCCTTTGATATCAAAGCATTGTTTTGCTGTTTCGAAATGGACAACATAAGCACTTGGGATGGGGAAGAATTGTCGCTAGCAACCAGATTGGTTTCTGGGTTTGGAAATGGGTCAGTCAATACTGTTGAAGTTCTTGAATTCTTAAAGATTTTCTTAACTTCAGCTTTATATGGACAATATCTCATCCACTGGTCCTCATCGCATATGAGGCATGGCTGATTAGGTTTCTTTTGCCCAGAAGGGTTTGCAAAAGATTTTTCAGGAGACGAATCGTCTTGTTTCTTCTTTTTGCTTTTTCCTTTCTTCTTGCCCCCTGGCTGCTTTGGTTCTTTGCCTTTGTCAGTCGACACGGCATTAACCTCTGAGGCAAGAAGTTCTTCATTTGTATTTTGACCAAAAACCGTACGGGCTTTCTTAGATGTAGCCTTTACGGTTTTTTGCTGGTTGTACCTATCATGCCATTGCCAGCATGAGAGTCTTTATTTGATTTAGGAGGAGGAGGAACGAAAAACTCTGGTCTAGGGGCATCATGGATTTTGTCGTAGAGCATGCTAGACTGAGTATAAATCAACTCTAGATATTACGCACGAGCAATGACTTGCTCTTCAGTGACAACCCCCCCCCTTAGCCACATCTTTTGTAATAGAAGGTAATAATGACTTAATAAACCATTCAGCTGGCAGCTGATCAGGAACATATGTTTTTACCATTCGGCAATGACGTCGCCACTCATGAATATGATCAGATATGTAAGAGGCTGTCGTCTGCTTAAAATTGGTAAGAAGCTCTGTTCCTATTTCGTACCTTATGGGTAACTGAAAATGGGTTAAAAAGGTTGTGGTAAGGGCACTGAAGTTATTGAATGAAACTCTACGCAATTCGATGTACCATTTTGCCGTTGGACCAGTTCACATTTACTGAAAAAGGTGAAGCCTAATCGAATCATCGTTGAGAGTGTTGGACGAACACCACAGATGAAAAGTCATCACATGATTCGACGAATCTTCACCCGGATTTCCATTGAATTTAGGAATATCTTACAGAAGTTTATGAGGAATCGCCAGCCACCAAGGGGTGTAAGCAATTGGATCATTCGTGAACTGATTTGGATCTGGTAATTCCAACATTGTGACAAAGGGCAACTGTTGATTCAGGTTTGGTGAAGCATACCCAGGATAAGATGGGATTGCCTGAGCAGTGGGTCTTTGCATACCAGCATAATGTATTTGATGTTGATAACTTTGGTAAGGTTGATGGGAATAACCATTATGATATGATTGATGGTGACCATTTTGAATATATGATTGTTCATTACCCACAAAGCTTTGTTGCTCAGGGCCTTGGTAAGCTTGCTGGAATTGCGGTTGTTGATATTGCACTATCCATGGTTGTGAAACCATTTGTTTTTGTCCAATACTGGATGTTTGACCAAGATGAGGGGTGATAGTACCCGTTTTATCCTGAGTCGCTTCAGTTAAGGAGCCACTAATCACCAATTGTGGTTGAGTCGTTGAGACAAGAGGATGTTGTATTACGACCTAAGAGACTTGAGGTTGACATACAATAGGCAGTGTTTGTACTTGCGACACCATTACAATAGCTGGTGTAGTGGGGATATTCGACATAGGTAGATTTGGTTGCATTGAATATACAACTCTTGGCTGTCGAGGCAGTATTGGCACCCAACTAGTGGATGCAATTCCAGCTTGACCCAAATTTTGTTGTGAACTCTCATATGGTTGTTCTTCTGGAGGGAACAATGAAAAGGCATACTGCCCCCCATATGGTGACAATCCAGTGTTGAAAAGAAAAATTTGTCCTTGTAGACTGGATTGCCCAAATTGACACATTTGTGGAGGATCAATTTGCTAAGACTCAACATAAGTAATTCCAGATATTACTCCGGATGAACAAACCCGAACATACCACATTGTCGAAACAGTCCCTGGGTGGACTCCATCTAGTGGTTGAGAGCTAGATGGGACAGATGGTACACCAGTGAACATTGTCAGAGTAGTGGCAGGAAGTTCTGCTACTGCTATATTAGATGACACGGTCCTAGATGTCGATTGTTGTTCAGACATATTGAGTCTATCCAAAAGACTTCCTAGCGATTCTACAAGAACTTGCGATGAAGGTTGACTATCTTCTGAATTAGAAGGATATAGGTGGATCCAAGTTCCAAAATGTAATGGGGTACTGGATGGAAGATCCTCCACAATCTCTTCTATCACAATCAGTCCAGGTGGAAGAGGAAAACTATCAGGTCCGTAAAATATTTTTGGTGCTGAAGAAGGTGCACACTCTTGAGCGACAGATGTTGGAGGGTTAACACTTTCCGAATCAGTCCTAGATGGAACTGGTTCAGGAATAGATGCGTTTACCATTACAGTAGGATCAGTTCTAGTTTCCTCTTTTAACTATGGAACTTCCTCTGTAGAGGCGGGGATACTAGAAATAGTTGGAGTAACTGGAGTTTCTAAGGATGTTGAAACACAAGTTTCAAACAAATCAGGAGACTTTGATCCAGTTAAACGAGATCACTTGGCCTAGAATGGTTTCATTTCCAGAGTCAAATACGGTTGACTCGTTAGTCTCCGCGAATGACGGGGTTTTGATTGAATTTCTTCCACGATTGTGGATTACTTGATCAACCCAAAATAAAAAAGGGAAAAATGTTATTCTGAATTAAATGAATTTTATGACGCTTTGACAAAACTTGCTTTTTCAATTTTTAAGAGTCGAGAAAAAGCTAAAGATGACTCTAGTCGCCTTCAATTTTTAATGAGCCTAAAGTGACAAGTGCTCGGATGGACCTTTTCTTTTAAGGAGTCTGAAAAGGAATGAAAGCGACTGCTCTAGAAATCTAGACAGAGGGATTACCAAACCAATCACAAAACTGCAGAATACTTTTTATGGTACGACAGTCAATCCTCCCAAATGTTGTGTTCAATGCATTGTGATCGATAGGGCAGTAGGAACAGCTTCCTAAGGATAAAGAATGTAGCCTATTGTGGTCTCCCAATATATACTTGACAGTATATCGGAGCACAAGTCCGACTGGCACTTGTCTTCTCAAAGAGGAGGAATCACCCAACCTACGATGAAAGCGATAGTTACTAGGCTTTACGATGCCAGAATACATGCCTAGACTTCTAAATGTTGTGCGTTAGGTTCCAAAGCGTTTTTATGTCCATTGAAGTTTATTTTAGAGTTGATCTTTCTTAAGAAGTTTGCCTTTAAGGTTCACTGCGTGATGTAGATATACAATTCTTAAATATGCAATATAAGATGATAAATGGTCGTTTACTTTCTTTTTGCAATGAAAATCCTAGCTACTAAGGAAAGATAAATGAAATTCTTTCAACATAGAGCAGAGAGCACACACTAGATGCACTTTTCCTAAATCAATTTGAGCATGAAGTCTTAATGCAAATGCACATGCATGTATTTGTTTTCTACTTTCTCAATGTATGAATGACAAAAAGAATGCTAAGTATAGATCTGAACTATTCTTCTTCCAAAGAGACAGTACTAACAATTTTATTTTCAAAAAACAAAAGTAAAGCCAAGACAAAACTTTGCGATTTCGAATTCAAAATTGCTTTCGACACTTGAAATACTAATTATTCAAATCAAATACAATGGAAAAAGTGTAATCGACTATAAAAAAGAGGAAGACTCTTTTCTTTGATTGAAAATGACACTTGCGACACTTTCAAATTAGAAGACGACAGTTCGATTAAGCTACTGTTTGCACAAGACAACTGTAAATGACGAAAAATACATAAAAACATTCACAATCCCTTATCGATGGAGGCTGAATAAAGCAAAGGAAGATGGTTTCAACATAGATATACTGATCACAGACAGCAACACTACTGAATAAAGCTGAAGACAATGAAGAAAAAACGAAAATCTGGAGGCAGAAACAGTCTCATCTGATCATTGCACCTGTAACATGGGGAAATAAGGATGCATCTCACCTACAGCACAAGGGATGTGTGATGCATCCATACTGCCAAGAAGAGATTGTACGATGGTCTAGGGACAAGACTGAGCTTAGTTTTTGCACACAGTTTGCAGCTAAGTTCAGGGATCTAGGCTAAGCTAATGATTGTCAGTAAACACAAAGTATAGGGGCTGATCTAATGAGGTTATTTGAGCTACCACCAGGGCACTTAGGATGTTTGCAAGCTGGATGTTCAGTTCATAAACTAACCTGGAGATTGACTGAAGCAGCATTGATCTACTTTGTAGTTGCATAGAAAAAGCAGTTCGAAGGCTAGCTGGCTTGATTTCAGGCTTCGTCTGTGGTTTATAAAGAAAACAACAATAAGAAAACAAACAAACTATTCAATCCCCGCGGAGTTGCCATTTTGTTATCAGGAAAACTAGTGTCCATTTAGAGCTACTAGTCCCACTAAGACGGGTAGCTATCTTAGAAACAAATAGATTAAATTTACTTGTGTTTTCCTTTATGAGAGATGGATGAGAGAGAAGTAGAGAGCACCAACCTCAGTCTTTCTCTAGTCTCCTTGCTTATTTCCTCTCTCCTTTGATAGAGCTTTCACCACTCCTTTCTCACTTGTCTCGCTTCAAAGAACAGCTGTAGAGACAAGGTAGAAAAATTCCATCAAAGCATAGAGATCTATAACCATAAATAATGTAGGATCAGATGTACATTAACCATATAAATGCATACATAAACAAGATTTAGAGATATACAAGCATATGGAGGAAAACTCAAATAGCTTTATTGATAGAAGTAGTAGAAGAGAGGATTACAACCAGGTTGTCTAATCCAGCATCAACCTCCCAGCATGAAAGCCCTCTTCACCTCATACAAAGCAAGATCACCCAATAATGTCTTCAAAGAGAAACCAATAGCACTTCCTTGCAAATTACAAAATTCCAGCCTCTGGATCTCTTGGATGAGGGACCCATATATAGATGTTTTCAGGAGAGTGAGTCAGCTTTTGGGATTTTGATTAGTGCCATTTCACTGATAGTTCTTGGTTCCACTTGGAGATTTCAAATCTCTTACTCATCCATGGGTGAATTCAGAGAGGCAAGTGTCATATGAGCAATTTCTATAAGATTCTCTGGGTTTCCACCTAGCACACTACTTCTGCCATTTGTCTGCTCTCGCTCATCGCATCCTACAGAAGGGCTTTCCAGTATGCATCACAACCCCCATGTGTAATAGGTGAGATGCATCGTACCCTATGCATGGAGCAGTCTGTATGGTCCTGTTTTGACCAGTTCTTAGTATATTTTCATGGAGAACTTCTGGAAGATGATGTAATCAGTTGACCTTGTTCCTTTAGGGTATGAAACAACACTTTTAGGGGTTTAGAAGCCCTTGGCTTATGGACATATGTGATTGGGGTTACAGTGCCCAAATATGTCTATAACAATTTTGCAAATAAAATTCGTGCAAATATTAATGGAGGCGATTTACTCTACCAAGATCGATGGTGGCGGGGTATTTTTGGCCAATCCCCCTTAATAGACACTGTGTATAAAATTGTTGAAACCTAATCAAAATTTGATCTCTGTAAGCTCCATAACTTGGAAAAACAAAAATACTTGGATAAAAGTGATGAATTAAGTGTATGGGAATACTTTCTCACACATTTTGGTTTCCCCTAGAATTACTTCTTTCTTGAGTTATTTGTTTGGTGTCACCTTAGATATTTTCCAAGTCAAAGGGCAGTCACTTCCCATGACAATGAAGTCATTTTCTCTATTTCCCCTGAAAGCATCTACCAGGCCCTGCAAGTTAACTATCAGACCTCTCACCATCCTTTTTCTGCTAATATTTTAATGTAATTATATAAAAAATAACATTCACTCAGAGAGCCTATATTTTCGAGTTTTTTCTTCAAGAAAACAATGAATTACCCATGACCAATCCTCCATATCCAATTTCAATGTTTCCTAAAATTTCCAAATAGGTAATCTCCATGGTAACCCCACTGCTTAGGTACCGTAATGACCAGTGGGTAGATGAGATAGTGTTAGGTTTTTATCTATTTTTGTAGTTGGTAAACAACCCTCCATCCTTTTCAATTATAGTCAGTTTTTTCTAACTCCATTCATGACCAGTTTGTCAATTTCAAAGTAGATGGTGTCTTTATGTGTCAGTCAGTCCTAGTCTACCTTATGCTATTTTACCAGTTATAAAAATTTAAGTTCCCTTTACAGAATATAGATAACGAAGGTAACCCCTGGTCAGTCATTCATTAGACTTCTCTGGTTAGAAATAAATCAGAGGAATATTCCTATACTGATTATGTTGATAAGTTTTTTTATACCTCGCTGTGGTTGTTGAGAATTGTTGTGATCCCAAGGATTTGATCAGAAATAGAGAAAAATTTTGCATCTATTAGATCAAGCTAAAGTGGGAGACTGGTATTTATACTAGAAGTACACTGAGATCAGACTTTATGGATTAGAATTGTCTCCTTACAAATTGCGAGTTTTGTACTTGTTAGGATCTTTGCATTATAATACACAAGGAAAATGCTTAATATGGATGAGTATTTTGTCTCCTATAAGAAGAAAGCACATTTCAAGATGAAAGCTCAGATAGGGCCCTACATCATCAAAATAGAGTTTCAATAAAGGAAATAGATGCTATCTTTAGTCAGATGAAATTCAAACTAAGTTTATCTTGGTCCTATGACCCCTTGGGCATAAATTTAAAACTCATATTAGAACATAAGAGTACCTCTTATGCACACACAACAAAGCCTGAAATTAAACAATATGAAAACCATGAGGAATGGACAAAGGGCACTCTACAGGAAGATGAAGAATAACTAGTCAATTAGTCATCTATGAAAACACCTCTTCCCAAGGAAAGGGAGGGAAAAAGGGAAAGGGAAGTCATGTCCCCTACTAATTCTGACAATCCAGATGCATAATTTATTATTTTTAAAAGAAAGAAGAAGGACCCAAATACTACTCAGAAATCAGATTCTACAATTATTCTCTATTTAGGCCTCAAAAAATTACTATTCAAGATGAAACTAGAGAGGAAAGGGACACATGGCAGTTAGCAACAATGATTTTACTAGGGACCCTTGTCGCTCCTTGTACTCAAGTAGAAGAAACAATATATTCACCTACTGTAGAAGCAATAGTCAAGTCTCCAGTATCATCCAACTAACAGATTTCAACTCAACAGAGTATCTTCTCAAGATACTAGAAGATAAAATTAAAGAATGAAGCTTTGAACACTTCCACCTACTCTGAATTTTGGAAGTAGACCACTAAAACACAACACAAATTATTTTCTACATTTGATTAAGAGAAAGAAAAGTTTCAGATGGCCTTCATGGAACCTCTAGTGCTAACAACTATTAAAAAAAGAATAAAATATGTCAAGGAGAACCCGAAGCACCTCCAGTAGAAAGGTGTTTATATGATCAATTATTCTTGTGGGGAACACTATATTGGGGAAACAGGCAGGTCGGTCAAGATCAGGCTCAAAGAGCATGGTGTAGATATCATCATCAAAGTGAGTGAGGCACTTGAAATCATCAAGCACCCACACAACCTCAATAGGGATGGAGGCTTGGAAGTTAGCAAAAAATGGATTTCCCTTCTCACCCCCATTGAATAGAAGGCTCTCCCTTTCACATCACCCTTACCATTCTTCATCATTCCCATTCTCTATCTCCTTCCCATCACAATTATCCCCTTACGACATTCCCCTCTCATCTTAAATTTCCCTATCATCCTCTCATGCTCCTCCCCCTAGGAATTTTAACCCTTCCACCCTTTTTTGAACCCCTCCCTTCTTTGACCGTATCCTAGGTTAAACTAGCTCCACCCCTCTCCTAACCATAAAAATATTATAAACATTATGAAAAAATAATACATTTATAATATAGTAACATGACTTTATATTAAGTATAATTAAGATTCAATTTACGATACATTAGCAATAAGCTAATAACATAGGCATAAAAATCAAAAATCAAATTATTAGTGTAATAATATATTAACTCTTCTATCCTAGAAACAAAAGCTACTAAAATTGTAATTTAATTAAAATTAAATTAAAAATACAGTTAAAAAAAAATCAAAAACTTATTACAATAATTTGACTTGATATTAAGTATAATTAAGATTCAATTTAGAATGCCTTAGCAATAAGCTAATAACATAGACTTAAATAAATCAAAAATCAAAATATTAGTAAAGTAATATACTAACACTTCTATAAACAAAAACAATTGAAATTTAGTTAGAATATAATTTTTATTATATATATAATTTATTAAAGAATCTAAACTTATTACAATAAGCTGAAAAAACATAAAGGTAGGAATGTAATTAATAACATCATGAGTTATATTATTAAAACAAATTAAGTATTATAGAGAGATTTATAAATATATAAATATTTTATTAATAACAACTTCCCAACTTGATAGCACACCTAATCATATTTATAGCTCTCATTTCTCTTCTTTGTAAATAAGTCCTAATGATGAATCTTGTTCTAGACTCGAAACATAGACAACTTGAAAATGAACACTGTGGAATCCCCGAATTCAGAATCTAAAAAACCACACCACATAAATCTCTAAACCATAATACGTGGATTGTGATAGGGTAACGAAGAATTCGACCAACACTACAATGTTGAAGAAAAAGCCAACAATGTATCGTGCATATCCATGCAACCCAGGTTAATAAAGTCCAACGCATATAATCACCCAGATAGCGAGACACATGATCAATTTACCGTTATTGAAATGGTATTTTAATTAAAACTCTGTTCACAAAAGGGATACTTGGGAGTTATAGTCTCATGGTCATCAAGATAAGGTATGAGATCGCAAAGTCATTTTTCAGAACGAATCCCATAACACATTTACAAATTTATAACTATTGAGCTAGCATGGAAATATCTAAATCGTTGACATGCAATTCCATGTGTTGGTATTTCGAATAATTTTAACATAATCGGTGCTGGAAATATGGACCTAATTTACGTCATGACTTTTCTTACTTATATTCCTTGCATCCACAACCACCACAATGTCATGCCTCCAGTTCACAAACAATGTCTTAATTGTTATAAGTTATTTAACTACAAAATCTCTGAGATTACAATTGGATTTGGAAGTTATCAAAATATGTATATCTATCAGTTTTTGCTAGTTGTTGATTAATTCGTTCACATGTTGGAGGTGATCGAATCTGGCATGAGATTTATGGAGTCAAACTAGAGTTCACGCTCCCAACGTGGCACTACTTTACTTCACCACAATAATTCAATCGAGAAACTGTAATTAATTGACAAATTTCCAATGGCAATTGTGAATCAAATTGTGTGAAGCTGAGGGCAAAAGAGGCAGTTCCTCATTGCACCAAAGAAGCATAATCCCTCAATTTGAAATATCAATTTATGAAAGAATGCAGATCAAGCATGGACTTGTTGTTGGGTTGTGTTATATTCTTTCCTCAGCTAACTTATGTAGTGAACTGGGGGGGTTAGAGGGGTGGTGGAGCACCCCCTTCGTTGTGTCGATTGTGCAGTAGGGGAGTCACAGGGGAGCCGATAGCCCCCCCTTTCCGAGTGGTTTGAGGGGGGTAGGCAACCCCCCTCTACGGGATCTAGGGCAACACCACGGAATTTTTTTTTTGGGACCCTATATTAGGTTGGGCAAACATACCTATGGTTTTCAGTCCATGTTTTTTGACGCGATGGTTTTTGGTCCATGTTTTTGGACGCGATGGTTTTCGGTCCATGGTATTGGATGCTTCAGCACGTATAAATATGTATTGCAACATTGAAAGGAACATAATGAAAAATCAAGCTAGTAGTCATGATTTTGGAATCCAGGGGAAAATCTCTGTGTATATGTGTTTTATGTGTTATGCTCTCACATTGTTTATTTTCTATGTTTTAGAATTCGTATGCAGGTAATTTCTGTACGGGGTTAAAAAATACATTTGGTATCAGAGCTATTTTGGCTATAAGGGGATGCCTTTGTTGCTAAGGGGTTTCGCTTAGGCCTGTGGTAGACCCTATTCAGTGGGAGATCTGTGAGATTGATTTTGGTGGTGAAAGAAGATGGCAAGTAGTGGAAAGATAGAGATCTAGAAATTTAATGTTCAGAGTTTTGAGTTGTGGAAACTCAAGATGGAGGATCTATTGGGGGATAAAGATCAATGGATCATGGTAAATCTAGGTACTAAACCAATGGGAGTGTCCGATGAAGAATGGAAGAAGTTGGATCAGAAGGCAAAGAGCACAATACGATTGTGTGTCTCAGATTCAGTATTGCTGAATGTATCAGGGGAAGCTATGGCGAAGGCTTTGTGGGACAAGTTAGGAACTTTGTACCAATCTAAGTCTCTGGTGAATAAATTGTTCCTGCGAAAAAGGCTGTATAACTTGAGGATGAAAGATGGAGAATCAGTGACAGAGCATCTGAACGCATTTAATACTGTGGTAAGTCAGTTAGCATCTGTTGATATTAAAAATTCAGATGAAGATAAATGCATCAGTTTGTTGTGTTCTCTACTAGATTCGTGGTATAGTCTGGTTATTACAATAGGTAGCAATGCAACTGCCTTGTAGTTTGATGAAATAGTCTCATCCTTGTTGTTGGAGGAGATGAGATTGAAAAATATGGAGAGCCAAATTAGTGATGCCTTGTCTGTGTTGTTGGGAAAAGTATCCATTCGGAATGCCCCTATCCCACTCTAAGGTGTGATAGTGCCTTAGCAACAGACAAGGAAACTTATTTGAGTATTTCTTCTTTATGAAATGTAAATGAGGAGAAAGGATGTAACTAACCTGTGTCTTCCACTAGTTTGTTGATCCAAATCACTCCTCTCTTCAGTAGCTCCCAGCTTCTTGCTCCTTCACCGGCCCAACTTCACCGAATTCCTGCAAGATCACAAGAGAGAGAAACTACACAAAGATACAGATATACATTCATAAAAAGCTCAAGATCAGATTAAGCTAAACATGTAAGCATAGCAAAACATCATTGGTACACAGCATGTAGGAGAAACTCAAATAGTTTATTGACAGAATAAGAAAGTCCAAGAGGAGATACAACCAAGTGAATTCCGATCCAGCATCTACCTCCTAGCAAAGGAATCCCTTCCTCTCCTCCAACAAAGCATAAATCACCCAATGTACTAATCTCAATCTCAAACCAACAGTAATTCTATGCAAAGTACAAAATTCCAGCCTCTTGAACCTCTCGGTGAGAGATCCATATATAGATGTAAGCAGAGAGGATGAGTCAGCTTATGTTTTGACTTGTGGCTTCTCTCTGTCAGTTCTTGCTTCCACTTGGAGGTTGAGAGCCTCTTACTCATCACTAATCAAATTCATTGAAGCAAGTGTCATTGGAGAAGATTCTAGAAGCTTCCATGGTCTTTCCACCTCGTTGAATGAGCTTGCCATTTGTCATTTCCCGCTCAGCGCACCCTGGTAGTGCTTCCACCTGCGTTGCAGTGCACCTAGCCAGTGTAGCCTCTACATTTCAACGCAGGCAGCTAGTGGAGCCTCTGAATTGATCCTGAATTGACTGTTTCTGAGTGGTTTTTGGTGGAGAACTTTTGGGAGAAGCTGTCATTGGTTGACCTTGTTCCTTTAGGAGCTATAACAACATCTTTAGGGACTTTGGATCCCTTGAATTATGGACATTTCATGCTTATAGCTGTAAGGCACAAAAATGTCTATAACAGTTGCCCCCTAAAGTATGAGGTCGTTTATCGGGTGAAATGCTTTATTAGGAGGATCTGAAGTTCATTCAATGCTGGGAGGAGACCTGTAATAAGATACAATACAATACATTATTTTTCATACTGTTTTCATGATCTAGCTGAGGCGGGCATTCCCATGCTCAGCTTTATAAATTCATTTTTATGTACATAGGACAGACAATTGTCTGATGATAGACTGATGATCCTGTTGAAATCATCATCCTTTGGTAGGATGATTGTCTGTGCTGCAATGCTGTACATGTCAATGTCTTTATTTTTCCTGAATATATATCGCAGCCTGAATGGATGAAACTAGATCCGGGGACTTCAAACTCGTTTGATCTTCACTCTAAGTACAAGTCGATCCATGTGAGAAATGTTCTGAAGTCGAACATGGAAAGACATCGCTTGATTACCAGTCAATGATGTAAACCGTTAACAAGCGCGAGAGGAATCACCGATAATGATAATGACCCTCAAGGTACTGCAGTACAATTCACGTGGTGTTAATAAAGGACTTGGCATCGAACACCACGCAAAATCTTTCGGTTGAAGGTCATTGATATATACCTGTCGCCGGAAGTGAGAAACTTGCCATTGAGGCATGCAAGCTTCAAAGTACTGAAGGGGGTGTTCCTAGATCAACTTCTTGGATAATGAGCTGATGTCGACAAGAAGCGATCCGTCAAAGGAGGGCCTTTATGTATCCCACATCAGTGACACGGAACGGAGCAAATGATTTTTATGGAGGTGAAAACGATCTGATGATATATGGTTCAGGGTGGCGGTCATGAAAGAATGAAGGATAATGTATGGTAGTGGATGGGACACGGTTGACTTCTCTGGATGACTTCTCTTCAACATATCGGCGACACTTGTGTGATGGATTGGTAGCATTTACCCCAAAGGTGGATGGTATGGCGAGACCATGGTGATGTGACCGGTGAATGAAACAACCCAACCCGACTCTAGCACGGAGTGGAAGTGTCATGCTCAAGAGCGACTTGCTACCAATAAAGTTCTTTGAGTTTCTTCCCAATTTTTCCCCAGTCATTGCTGACCAGTACCTCTTTATTTTTGTCAAGCTTGAGGAGGATAACATATGCTTGTTCTATAATTTTCCCTTCGGACAAATCCATCACTATGTTTTAACGAGCCTAGCGATAGTGAAACTCATTCTCGTTTAAAGACAAGTTTGTCGATATTTAATGTTTTTAACGAGTCTAACAACAAAGATAACTCGGTCCTTTTCATTTTTAGAGAGTCTGAAAAGGTACGTAAAGTCAACTCCGAAAGTCCTTTTTCGTCATCTAATCCCTTAAGTCCGAAAAAGTATAAAACAATACAGAAGGGATGAATTTTCGATAGTTTTAACGAGCCGAACAAAACAAGCGCTCGATCATTTTTTGTAATAATCCCTCAGGTCCAAAAAGATTAAAATCTAAAGGAGGGATAGCACTTCCATTCGCTTTAACGAGCTGGAAGGCGAAAACTCGGCAATCTTTTCATATTTTACGAGTCAGATGAAAAGAGCTTAAAGAAGACTCGTCTTTTGAGGAACGAGTGATAAAACAGGTAGCAGCTGATTCCAGGTAAGGGTTGGAATTTTCCAATCACGGCAGTGTCACAAGGATGGCTAGTGAAATCACTCTTCGCAGCTGTTCCTCAAAATGGGTAAACAATCAAATGGAGGTGAATGATCGGCCAATGGAAAAGTGGAGGTGACGGTGCAAACACGACCAAGGCTTTAATGGGTGATAATGTTACATTCACGGTGGCTATTTACTAGAGGGTAGTTCATTTTTTAACGAGCTTAAACGCGGAAAAACAATGCTCGGTCTTATGTTTATTTTTTAATGAGCATGAACTATGTGCTAAAACTGCTCGATTATCCAATCATATGATAAGAATGTCTCATGTAAGATGCCATTTTTTATGGAGCTTGCGCCTTACAAAGCTTTGCTCCGGAATCCTTTCTTTATGCAAGTTAGGAAACGACTAACCCAAAAAACAGATAAATAATCGCTCTTTGCTTGCACTCCAAAAGGTTTGCATGCCCCCAGGTATAAAGTACGATTTCAAGGTTACCTCTCAATTTGCAGATAAAACATTTGTTCTACCAGGAAAGGCCTACCTCTTTCAGGTTACCAAAGATTGTCTCATTTGCGCAGCAAACAAAACACCTCTTCGGCGATGTCTACCGAGATAGACAAAGGTGAGTGACAACGAGCGCCAAACACATAACTTTGACAAAAGAATCTTATTCTAGAATAACCCCTCTTCCAAGATGGACGGGGTACAGACTAGTCATATTCTCCCGCGGAAACCTACCCTATACCCAAAGTTTTCCTGCCGAAGCAGACCAGGACGCATGCCTCCTGGGTTCCAGTCATATCCTTCCGAATTACTCGCGCTCATCGGGAGGACGGACCGTGGGTTGAGACATTTCTTGTGTGAAGAGACCATTTAGGGACGGTATATGACTATTTGCGATGCGTGATCTGGGAAATGAAAGCTGGTCCACGAGCTTGACCACTCTTCCTTCTTGCGGAAAACACATTACTCTAAAGAGTGAAGAGATGATGGCTCCCATGCAATATATATAGTCTCGTCCAAGGAGTAGGTTATAATCCAAGGGTCCTTGAACGACCATCACGTTCATTTGAACGGTCTTCCCTTTCAACGTGATAGGAACATTGGGGAGGATCCCTAAAGGTCGACTGGTTCCTTTATCAAAGCCTGTCAGATTTCTCATTTCAGGAAAAAGTGCTGGCGAACCAAGCGCTTTCCAAGAAATAGAGGAAAGGATACTCACAGATGCCCCCTCATCAATGATGGTGCCAGCCATGATCATTCTATATATTTGGACGATAATTATGAATGGTATGCTTGCTGGCAAACGGGGTCTGCCTAGTTGGTTCCAGTCGAAGGAGACAACTAGGTTGCTTGGTGCTAGGACCGAGTAGACGGCCGGGTATCTCTCTGACGAACTTCCTCCCTGCGATAAAGGAATGGGGGGATTACCCCCGTGCTCGTCGGAGTCTGTGTTGATGAAGAGAATTTGGATGGTGTCATCTTTATCCTCTTCAGTGACTGTATCATTCGAAGACAAAACCTCTGAAGGCAAGACCGGGTCAACTGCCGCATCGACCTTTTGACTTTCGTTGGGTATGGATTCAGCTGGTTCATCTTCAATGACCGGCGCTTCAGCTGACCACTTGAGCGGGCCAGCTGGATTTTCAACTAACGAAGGACTCGGCAAGAGTTTTTTATATCCACGAGGAAGTCGTAACGGTGAAACCGGACGATCATCCAAAACTCTTTTCGCTTCGTCCAAGAAGGGACAACGGTGGATGGCATGATTGCCTTCGCACAGTCTACAGGGAGATCTAGCTCTCCCTTTTTGTCCAAGGACTTCACTTTCGCTAGTTGACGGTATGCATTCAACATGGCTATCAGAGGTTGATGCCACCAGATTGTGCAAACGGGGAGACCAGTCCCTTAGTATCCGAGGGATGCAGGGACAATCTCTGTGGAAATGGTCTCCCTTGCATATGACACATGGCGATTTAGGCCTAGTCAGTGCTGTGTGTGGATTTTTGTCAGACGACACTTGTTTGCCCCCAGTCGCTTTTGGCTCCTTCTTCTTCTTCTCTTTCTTCTTCTTTTCCTTCTTCTCCTTAGGAACTTGGTTTTTTGTTTTACCAGTTCCGTCAAGCGAAGAGGAAGGAGGAGAGGAATAATTAGAGGAAGTAGAAGGCTGGTGGGTAACTCTGGATTGGTCTAACTGTTGATTCGACTGTTCAGGAATAGTGGTGTTCTGAACGACATTGGTTGAGAAGAGCCAGACCGGCAAGCCAATTGTCAGTCCTGGAAGCGACAATGTGGCCATATGGGGTGCACCAACATCTCCCCAAGAGGAGAAGGGACTAGGATTTCCACCAAGGGGAATTCCTTGGTTGGTGGGCTCCATTTTCTCAACCTAAAGATCAACGCAGGAAAAAGGGGTGATTGTTCCATTTAAAATAAATTTTAATGGCGCTTTAGACACAACTTGCTTTTTCAGTTTTAAAGAGTCGAGAAAAAGCAAAAGATGACTCTAGTCTCCTTCGATGTTTTAACGAGCCCGAAGTGACAAATGCTCAGATGGACTTTTTCCGTTATAGAGTTTGAAAAAGGCCAAAAGGAACTGCTCTGGAGTTCTAGGTAGAGGGTGTGCCAAACTTTTCGCAAAACCAGAGAATACTTTTTAAGGTACGGGCGGTCAATCTTCCCGAATGCTGTGTTCAGTGCATTGCGATTAGTAGGGTGTCCGACACGACTTCCTAAGGATAAAGGTTTTATGCCTATAGGGGTCTCCCAATATATACTCGACGGTACGTGGGAGCACAATCCATACTGGCGCTATCGTCTCTCAGGAGGAATCACCCAACCATCAGCGAGATCGACAGTCACCAGGTTTTACGATGCCGGAACACGTGTCTAGCCTAGACCTCTATGTTGTGCGTTAAGTTACAAAGCGTTGTTAAGTTCATTCAATTTATTTTAGGTTGATCTTTCTTAGAAGTTTGCCTTTTTGGATCACCACGAGATGTATGATACAATTCCTAAATGCAGTCTAAAGATGATAAGCAAGCTTTTATATCTTTTCAACAATGAAAATCCTAGCTACAAGGGGAAAAGAAAGACACAATCTTTTCTCAAAGAGCATAGAGCACACTGTAAATGCACTTTTCCTAAATCAAAGCATGCAAACTATCAAAATGCAAATGCACATATGCATGTATTTGTTTTTGCTTTCTTAATATTGATGCCTAAAAAGAAAGCTGTTGTAAAAATTTGAATTCGATTTCAAGTGAAAACATAAACAAGTTTCTTTTTGAAAACAAAAAGACGATTATGACACTTTATGATTTTGAAGTAAACACTTGTTTCGACACTAGAAATTCATAAATTCAAACCAAAAGAAAAAAGTAAAAGCGTAATCAACTGTGAACAGAAAACAAACTCACTCCTAAGATCAAAACAACACTTACGACAGGTCTAGATCTAAGGGCGACAGTATGACTAGTTTACTTTTGTAATGGGAAACTGCAGATGATTTAACAAATACACAAAGAACAAATACAGTTTATTTATACAACTAAGGCAGAATTGAGGCAAAGAAAAGGGGTTTCAGATAGGTACACTGACTGATAACAGGCTGCAAAAAACAGAGATAAAACTGAGCAAAAGGAAGCAGGGAACCACAGCTGCATAAGGCAAGGGCTGATCAGCGCACCGTCAGCACAGAGAAACTGAACTTCAGCGCAGGTATCCTTCACGGGACCTGTGTTGAAATGCAGAACCTCTTCACAGAGTCTGCGCTGAAGCAAAAACGAGAATTGTCTCTGGGTTCTGGGTCACAATTTGCAGTTTAATCTACAGTTTTTGGCCGGATAAAAGCTATCAATTAGGTACAATTAGGAGGATGATTTAAAGGAGGACTAAGATCTATCACAAAGGGATGTTAGAGAACTTGTGGATTAGTTTGTTTAGATCATAAAAACAGGCCCAGTGAGTGGACTAGAGTGGCAGATCTCTACTTTGCATTTGAAAATGGAAAATGCATTTCGATTCGGCACTCCTGAGTTTATGAGAAGAACAACAATAGAAACACAAATAAACTAACAAGATACGATCCCCAGCGGAGTCGCCAATTTGTTGTTGGGAAAAGTATCCATTCGGAATGCCCCTATCCCACTCTAAGGTGTGATAGTGCCTTAGCAACAAACAAGGAAACTTATTTGAGTATTTCTTCTTTATGAAATGTAAATGAGGAGAAAGGATGTAACTAACCTGTGTCTTCCGCTAGTTTGTCGATCCAAATCACTCCTCTCTTCAGTAGCTCCCAGCTTCTTGCTCCTTCACCGGCCCAGCTTCACCGAATTCCTGCAAGATCACAAGAGAGAGAAACTACACAAAGATACAGATATACATTCATAAAAAGCTCAAGATCAGATTAAGCTAAACATGTAAGCATAGCAAAACATCATTGGTACACAGCATGTAGGAGAAACTCAAATAGTTTATTGACAGAATAAGAAAGTCCAAGAGGAGATACAACCAAGTGAGTTCCGATCCAGCATCTACCTCCCAACAAAGGAATCCCTTCCTCTCCTCCAACAAAGCATAAATCACCCAATGTACTAATCTCAATCTCAAACCAATAGCAATTCTATGCAAAGTACAAAATTCCAGCCTCCTGAACCTCTGGGTGAGAGATACATATATAGATCTAAGCAGAGAGGATGAGTCAGCTTATGTTTTGACTTGTGGCTTCTCTCTGTCAGTTCTTGCTTCCACTTGGAGGTTGAGAGCCTCTTACTCATCACTAGTCGAATTCATTGAGGCAAGTGTCATTGGAGAAGATTCTAGAAGCTTCCATGGTCTTTCCACCTCGTTGAACGAGCTTGCAATTTGTCATTTCCCGCTCAGCGCACCCTGGTAGTGCTTCCACCTGCGTTGCAGTGCACCTAGACAGTGTAGCCTCTGCATTTCAACGCAGGCAGCTAGTGGAGCCTCTGAATTGATCCTGAATTGACTGTTTCTGAGTGGTTTTTGGTGGAGAAATTCTGGGAGAAGCTGTCATTGGTTGACCTTGTTCCTTTAGGAGCTATAACAACATCTTTAGGGACTTTGGATCCCTTGAATTATGGACATTTCATGCTTATAGCTGTAAGGTACAAAAATGTCTATAACAGTCTGTACGAGGATGGTCCCAGAACAAAAAAAAAATAAGTCATCAAGTGGGAGATCTAAATCTAGAGGGAGATCTAAATCTCCAGGAAAACCTGTAAAGGTGGTGTGCTGGAAATACGAAAACGAAGGGCACTACAAAAGGGACTGTAAATCTAAAGCTCCTGATAAAGGAAAGGGATCTGATAATGCTCCTTCTGCAAAGGCAAAAACCACCTCAGATGAAGGTGGGGATGTGTACTTGGATTCTTCAAGTACACATGTAGATCATGAGGCATGGTTGATTGACTTAGGTGCATCCTTTCACTTCACTCCCCATAGAGAGTGGTTCTGCAAGTATGAGAAATACGATGGTGGTGATGTCTTCTTAGGGGATGATAGGAAGGCTAGAATCATTGGTCACAGAAAAGTAAAGTTGAAGTTGCAAGGTGGAAGGGTTAGAACACTTCTGAGTGTTCTGAATATTCCTGCATTGGCCAGAAATATAATTTCTGTAAGCAAGCTGGATGATGTAGGTGTAAAAACAGTGTTCAAGAAGGATACCTACAAGATGGTTCTGGGAGCACTGGTATTGATGTGGGGAGTTCAGATTGAAACTCTGTACAAGCTGCAAGGTAGCACTATTGTTGATGGGTGCAATAGTTCTGTGGTTCCTGAAAGTGGAGTAGAAAATATAGTGGTCTTTGGAGAGAAGACCATGTTGTGGCATCAAAGGCTTGGACATGTTGGAGAGTACTTCATGGTGAAGGTATGGTAGAAGGTATGAGTAATAGATCTTTGGATTTTTATTTCTGTGAAAATTGTGTATATGGGAAGTAGAATCGAGTGAGTTTCTCCTCTGGTGGTAACAGGGCGAAACATTTATTAGAGCTTGTGCACAATGATGTGTTTGGACCTGTGAAGGTTCCATCACTAGGTTAGTCTGTGTACTACGTATCATTTACATATGACTTCTCAAGGAATACATGGATATATTTCCTTAAGAAGAAATCTGAGGTCTTTGACAAGTTTAAAGAATTTAAGGCTTTGGTGGAAAACTAGACAGAAAAGAAGATAAAGGTGCTGAGGACAGATAACAGTAGAGAGTTTTGGAGTAATAAATTTGAATAATTTT
Organism: Pinus tabuliformis; assembly: GCA_031772625.1. Taxonomy (NCBI): domain Eukaryota; kingdom Viridiplantae; phylum Streptophyta; class Pinopsida; order Pinales; family Pinaceae; genus Pinus; species Pinus tabuliformis. Next base: position 585,621,756 of record CM062817.1, read on the forward strand.
GTAAGAAGTGTGGTACAGCACAACAAAAAAATACTCCATATACACCTCAGCAAAATGGAGTTGCAGAAGGAATGAACAAGATGTTGATGGAGAGGGCAAGAAGCATGCTCAGTGGTGCCGGGTTAGGATAGGAATTCTGGGTAGAGGTGGTGGAGACAACATGTTACCTGGTCAACAGATCACCTTCATCAGTGTTGGAGGATAAGACTCCACAAGAGGCATGGACTGGAAAGAAACCCTCTCTTTCACATCTGAGGGTATTTGGATGTGATGCATATGTACATGTTCCGAAGGAGAAATGAACCAAGTTGGATAGTAAATCTGAAATGTGCATCTTTATTGGGTATAAGGATGGTTTAAAGGGTTATAAGATTTGGAACACAACAACAAGGAAGGTTGTGTACAACCCAGATGTGGTGTTCAGAGAGACGAAATATGTTATTAAACATGAAGTCCAACCAAAGGAACCTGAGAAGATAGAGTTTGAGCTAGAGGAAGAATCAAACTCTACAACAGAGGAGGAATCAGAAGATGAAGAGCCACAAACTCTGGGTGTAAGAAGATCAGTTCAAGAAAGAAGGTAATCAGAAAGGTATAGTCCATCTACAATCTGTTCAAATTTTTCTTTATCTATTACTGATGATGATCCCAGAACTATGAAGGAAGCAGTAGATTCAGAGGGTGGAAAACTCTAGAAAGAGGCCATGGTTGATGAAATGGAATCTTTGCACAAAAATGAGGCTTGGGATCTGGTGGAGTTTCCGGCTGGAAGGAAACCCATTGGCAACAAATCGGTGTTCAAGAAGAAGACAAATGCAGAAGGAAAGGTGGAGAAATACGAAGCTCAGTTGGTAGCAAAAGGTTATTCCTAGGTGCTAGGAATTGATTTTGGTGATATTTTTCTCCTGTTACCAAGGTAACTTCTATTAGGTTACTTTTAACTATTGCTACTGCTTTTGATTTTGAGGTAGAAAAGATGGATGTGTAGACAACATTTCTTCATAGGGATTTGGAAGAGGAGATCTACATGAAGCAACGTGAAGGCTTTGCGATGAAGGGTAAGAAAAAACTGCTATGAAAGTTAAAGAAGTCTCTGTATGGGTTAAAATAGTCACCAAAGATGTGGTATCGGAAATTTGATACATTTATATAGGGACTTGGCTTCACCAGAAGCAAAGTAGATCACTGTGTGTATTTTAAATTACTTGGTGACTGTGCTATTTATCTGGTCTTGTATGTGGATGATATGTTGCTAGTTGGAAATGACAAAGAAATTATCCAGGATTTGAAGACCCAATTGTCCTCCAAATTCGACATGAAAGATCTTGGTGCTGAAAACTATATTTTGGGCATGGAAATTAAAAGAGATCAGGGCAAAGAGGAAGCTCTGGTTAAACTAGAGGAAGTATGTCGAGACAATACTACAGAGGTTTAATATGCAAGATAGTAAACCGGTGGAGGTTCCTATTCCTATAGGTGTAAAGTTATCTGCTGAACAGTGTCCCAAGACACAAGAAGAGGAAGAGGATATGTCCCATGTTCCATATGCAAGTGCAGTCGGTAGCTTGATGTATGCAATGGTCTGTACTAGACTAGACATTGCACATGCAATGGGAGTATTGATCAGGTTTATGTCAAAACCAGGGAAGGAGCAGTGGACAGCAGTGAAGTGGGTTTCAGGTATTTGCGTGGCACTAGTAATTATGGTTTGTGCTCCCAAGGAAGACCAGGATTGGACAGAGTGTTGGATATTCATGGCTTTGTTGATGCAGACTGGGTTGGAGATCTGGATCAAAGAAGATCTACAAGTGGGGTATGTTTTTAACCTATTTGGAGGTGCAGTCAGTTGGATGAGTAAGAAACAATCTATAGTGGCACTATCAACTACAGAGGTAGAATACATGGCAGCCACTCATGCAAGCAAGGAAGCAGTTTGGTTGCAGAGATTGTGTTCAAGTATCAGGTTAGTACAGGGAGCTATAAGGATAGACTGTGATAGCCAAAGTGCAATTTTCTTGGCAAAGAACCCTGCTTACCATTCAAAGACAAAGCACATTGATGTTCAGTATCACTTTGTGAGGGACATGATAGAAGACAAAAAGGTGTTGTTGGTAAAGGTGGACACTTTGAAGAATACTATAGATGCATTGACAAAATTTGTGAGATCTAAGGAGTTCTCATGGTGTAGAGAAACAATGGGCATTTTAGGGCTGGAAAAATGACTAAGCTCTCCTATGGCTCCCTGTGGAAAGAAAACAACAAGTGGGAGAATGTTGGGTTGTGTTATATTCTTTCCACGACTAACCTACATAGTGAACTAGGGGGTTAGAGGAGGGGTGGAGCCCCCCCTTCGTTGCGTCGATTGCACAGCAGGGGCGGCAGCCCCCCCTGTTCAGGGGGTTTGAGGGGGGTGGGTAGCCCCCCTCTACAGGGTCTGGGGCAGCGCCTCAGGAAATTTTTTTTTTGGACCCTATATTAGGTTGGGCAAACCTACCTATGGTTTTTGGTCCATGGTTTTGGACGCGATGGTTTTATTTCCATAGTATTGGATGCTTTGGCATGTATAAATATGCATTGTAACATTGAAAGGAACATAATGACAAATCAAGTTGGTAGTCCCGGTTTTGGGATCCAGGGGAAAATCTCTGTGTATATGTGTTTTATGTGTTATGCTCTTGCATTTTTTATTTTCTGTGTTTTAGAATTCGTATGCAGATAATTTCTGTACGGGGTTAAAACCTACGCTTGCCATGTTTGATCAATTTGTTTTGGAATGTTCGATACAAATCGATTACATGAGTTGTAAAACCTAGAAGGAAGAAATAGAAAGAATCATCAGCACATAGGGGGAGCGTGCTACAAAATATTTAAGATCGAGTTTTGTAAAATTAAGGGGGGGATTTATGCTATCGTATTATTTTGTAGCTCATAGGGGGATAGGAATCCAGGAAGAGAGGAAAAAATTATTTTTGCATACACAGTTTGTTTGTAAAGAGAGATTTTAAACTCATTCGTACTATTTTGGTGAGAAGGGATTCCTTTTTGCAAGAAAGAATTGAGTCTTATGGAGGCAGAGGATTTGCACTCTTGTAGTTTTCTATTTTATTCTGTAACTTGGTGGTACCTTTCTATTATTTTTCGAAAATAAAGTGGGTTACATCCATATGTTTTAGAGTTAGGTGGCCTCAACCTACCCAGAGGGAAATGAGATTTTTGACCACCTAACTACAAAATATGCCATCCAAAAGGAAAAAATTGATAATTCTAGCTAGACACACTACGTAAACCTGAGAGTCTTTGTACTTCCTATTTTCTAAATAACTATAAACATAACTGCTGATAACCCTGAAAATATGGGACTATATCATGCAAAATTTAAAGCAAGGTTATAGTGTGGCTACTCATCATCATCTGAATCCACTAGAGGAGGATCCCTCACAATGGAACCCGACAGCTCCTTGTGGGGTATGCAAGGGATATGCTGCTCAATTCAACTAAGCTGACCACTCTGGTATTGTAATTGAAGCTAAATTTTTTGAAATTATTTAGTGTAATATGAGTGACCCTAAGGGGCCATATGCATGCCACGAGGAACCTTCTCTAGAGATTATGCCAAAATGCTTTTCATCATCCATAACAGATGGATTGTCTTCTTGTACTAAGATGATCTGCCATGAGTGTGGCCTAGGTCTAGGATCATAGTTTTCCACTCATCCATATCAAGTTCAAAATCCTCCTGGATCTGTTGAATCTCAACCTCCCAATCTGTAATAAGTTGCTTGACCGGGTTGGAGCTAATAGCATTGTATGCTTGAGTTGCTTCCTTAATTATACGAGATTCAAGATTGCATCCATGAAATTCCCCAATAGCCCCACCAGAATAGTTGAGTTGGCTATTCAGTGATGAAGAGGCCTTCCTTTGCTTTCCCCAACCTTGGCCCCCATAATCATTCTTTCCTATAGCGGCTACCCAGGCCATGATTTTCCTGCTATCTGACGAAGGCTTCTCTACATCCAACTCTAGGTACCAACCATAAAAGGGTTGTAGCTTGGGTTCATGATGCTCCTAATGGTTACGCCAATGTTACAGAACTGTTAAACTAAACTCAAATGAAACCATCCAAGTGAGGAACCCACTCCATATTTTACTGTCAACCCATTGCCAACACATGATAATGGTGCCAATTTTTTCACTCATCTCCCTTTCCCCATTGTAGGGCCTCAATGGCGTGTCCATACCATCTAAATTTGGGACCTCTCAATTATCCAAGCACATCCCATAGTTGATAAAATCCACCATCCAACCATTGTACAAAGAATTAAATAGAAAATTGAGCCAACAACTACACTGAGCCAGTAATCCACCAAAACCCTTCTGGAGAAACTCCATATAGAGAACCCAGACCATAAAAATAAAACTTCGTTTCCCAGAAGCCAACTTGTGGTGACAGGCATTGAGTCATGACCAACTCCGAAACTAGGATTGACCCTTTGCCAAACAAGAGTTACCAACCTGATAAACTCTATCCAACAGCACTAGATTAACCCTTAAACGGTCCACCTAGGCTCTTCTAACTTCGCCCGAATGACAACAAAGGACATAGTCAGTGTCACATACAACCAAGGCTCAACTTTGAGCTCGCCCAAAGCCTACATACCCTACAACCAAACCAAATTCTTCATATACCCAAACGCTTTTTGGCTCATTCTTACCCAAGTAGTGGGGACCTCCATATCCGAAACCCTTTACCAATCAGACATTGCAAGAACCCATGTGGGACAACCAAATTCCATAGAAGATAGACACCAGGACATACTGAATGATGGAATCAACCATAACCAGAAGCCAAGAGAGGCCATGCCTCTGACAATTCCAATTCCCATCCCCCCAAACACAGACCCGTGCATCTCATAGGTCGAAGGTTGAATAGAATGCTCCATACAAATAGAATGTGTTAAATTAAGACCAGAAACATATCAATGAGTGTTTCCAAGGCTTAGAGAAGAACACAAACATCATCTGCCCAGAACCAGCCACTCAAACTAAACCCATAGGAACATAAGGTCACAGACTAACTTACCCAACAAGGGAGAGGAAATTCTCACTTTTCCAACAATCCTTATACTGCTGCCACCCTCAAGTTGGGTCATTAAACTCCGCATGCGCATTTCCACCTCTCCAAGTGTTGCATGCTTTAGGGTCCTATAATTTACAAGATTAATTGATGATTATCTATTTATTTTCATGTCATGAGATGTTGTAAATAATGATTTCATTCTACAAATTATTTTCAAAAGTTCAAAAGAAGAAAAATAAAAGTAAAAAATATATGATAAACAAAAATATAAAAATATAAAAAGAGAAAAGAAGAAATAGGGGATATGTAAAAAAATGATATATATGTGAAAAAAAGAAGAAACAAAAGAAATGAAAAATTTATAAAAATAAAAAATAGGCCCTAATAACTGAGTTAGCTAAAACGCCTCTTTAATTCCAAAAAATGTAAATTTTTATAAGGTTTAAAACCTTATATATATATGCTTTCTTCATTTTATTTTTATTTTTATTTGATCAAACATAATATGACAAAAGTCATTTTTTCATTTTGCAAATAAAAGTCATGCAAATATTAACGGAGGTGATTTACTCCACTAGTTCTATAATGGCAGGGTATTTTCGCCACCCCCTGCACTCCCGACAATAAACACGAGGGGGGCAGGGGGTCGAAAAGTTATTTCCACCAAAAACACCTAGGATACCATGGCAACACTTGGGGAATTTAATCGGTCCCCTCCCTATTCTACTTACCACCTACACCCCACGAAATACCACCTCTGCTTTCCTGCCACTGGCTCGTTCATCTGTCATTCGCCTTCCACCATGTGTCTAACCCTTCACCACTTATATCTCAGCACATAATTTATTTCGCCCGCCACTCCGCTTCAGCCACCTATCTCACCATGTCACTTCCCATATACGTCATTGCATGTTCAACATTCAAAACTACCGCCAATTGCTAATTGAATGTTATGTTATTAAATTCCTGCGCCCTACCCATTTTACCAATAAATCCTATCTGCTCCATAGTTGTTAATGAATCCATTATCCAACCAAATCCACTCTTATAAAATATCCTTTGGGGTCCATTACTTCATTTTGTTTTGCTTTCCATTGATCTCGTAGGACGAAGGATGAAACTGCTACCAACTACCAAATTTCAACAGCTAGTTCCTTGTGTATAGTCAGTAGTTTTTAAGGGTAAATCTACCCTCCAAGCATTCTTTTGTCGAAATTTATTTATCTAGTATTGTCCTTCTATTTCTTGTTTTTCATTTTCCAAAAATGTCGAACTGCAAAGGAAAAGGGAAGATCAAAAAGTCAAATCCCCTGATTCCCCAGTGTTAGATTTTTATAAATCCCCCTTAATAGACACCTTATATAAAATTGTTGAAACCCAATCAGAATTTGATCTCTATGAGCTCCATAACTGGGAAAAACAAAAATACTTGGATAAAAGTGATGAATTACGTGTCTGGGAATCCTTTCTCCCACAATTTCTTTTCCCTTAGACTCACTTCTTTCTTGAGTTCTTTGTTTGGTGCAACGTTATATATTTGCCATGTCAAAGGGAAGTCATTTCCCATGGAAATGAAGTCATTTTATCTATTTCCATTGAAATATTCTACCAATCCCTTCAAGTTGACTATCATACCTCTCATCATCCTTTTTTATTAATATTTTAATGGAATTATATAAAAAATTAACATTCCCTCAAAGAGCCCATATTTTCAAGTTTTTTCTTTGAGAAAACGTTGAATTATCGAGGACCAATCCTCCATACCCAATTTCAATGTTTCTTGAAATGTCCAAACAAGTAATTTCCATGGTAACCAGACTGCCTGGGTACCATAATGACCAGTGGGTAGATGAGATAGTGTTAGTTTTTCTTATCTATTTTTGCAGTTGGAAAACAACCCTCCATCCTTTTCCATTATAGTCAGTTTTTGGCCGACTTCATCCATGACCAATTTTTCAATTTCAAAGTAGAAGGTGTATTTAAGTATCAGTGAATCCTATTCTATCTTATGTTATTTTACCAGTTAGAAAATTTTAGCTTCCCTTTACACATGACAGATAACGAAGTTAAACCCTAGTTAATCATTTAATAGACTTCTCTATTTAGAAATAACTTAGAGGAATATTCCTATATTGATTATGTTGATAAGTTTTTGTATACCTCACTATGTTTGCTGAGCAGTGGTGTGATCCCAAGGATTTCACTAGAAATAAAGAAATTTTTCCATTTATCAGATCAAGCTAAAGTTGGAGACTGGTATTTATACTAGAACTACAATGAGATTAGATTTTGTGGATCAGAATTTCCTCTTTACAGATTGCTAGTTTTTCTAGTTGTCAGGATCTTCGCATTATAATACATAAGGGAAATGCTTAATATGGATGAGTTGAATTTTGTCTCCTACAAGGAGAAATTATAGTTCAAGATGAAAGCTCACATAGGCCTCTTTACCAACCAGAGATTGCAAGAACCCATGTGGGAAAACCAAATTCCATACACGACAGACAGAAGGACATACGGAATGATAGAATCAACCACGACTCGAAGCCCAACGAGGCCATGTCTCTAACAATTCCAATTCCCATCCCCCTAAAACATAGACCCATGCATCTCATAGGTCAAAGGTTGAATAGAATGCTTCATACAAACAGAAGGTAGCTAACTTAAGACAAGAAACATAATAGTGAGTGCTACAAAGACATGAAGAAGACAACGATCACCATCTTCCCAGAACCACCCACTCAAACTAAATCCATAGGAACATAAGGTCGCAGACTAACTTACCCAACAAGCCAGATGGAATTCTCACTTTTCCAACTATCCTTATACCACTGCCACCCTCAAGCTTGATCATTAAACTCTGCATGCGCACCGCCACCTCTCCAAGTGCTGCATGAGTTAGGGTCCTATAATTTATAGGATCAATTGATGATTATATATTGATTTTCATGTCATGAGATGTTGTAAATAATGATTTCATTCTGCAAATTATTTTCAAAAGTTCAAAAGAATAAAAAGAACAGTAAAAATATATGATAAAGAAAAATAGAAAAATAAAAAAAGAGAAAAGAAGAAATAAGGAATATATACAAAAATGATATATGTGTGAAAAAAAAGGACAAAATAAACGAAAAAAAAATAGAAAATTAAAAAATAAGCCCCAAATAGTGAGCTAGCTAAAATGCCTCTTTAATTCCAAAAAATGTAAAATTTTATAACATTTAAAACCTTAGTATATATGCTTTATTTGTTTTTTTATGTGTATTAGATAAAACATAATATGACAAAATTCATTTTGACATTTTTCAAATAAATGTCATGAAAATATTAACGGAGGTGATTTACTCTGTCAAGATCTACGATGGCAGGGTATTTTCGCCCAATCCTCCTTAATAGACACCCTGTATAAAATTGTTGAAAGCGAGTCAGAATTTGATCTCTATGAGCTCCATAACTTGAAAAAACAAAAATACTTGGATAAAAGTGATGAATTAAGTGTATGGGAATCCTTTCTCCCACAGTTTTTTTCCCCCAGACTTACTTCTCTCCCAAGTTCTTTGTTTGGTGCCACCTTAGATATTTTCTGATTCAAAGGATAATCATTTTCTCTATTTCCCTTGAAAGCATCTATGAGGCCCTGCAAGTTAACTATGAGACCTCTCACCATCCTTTCTCTGTTGATATTTTAATGTTATTATATAAAAATAAACATTCCCTCAGAGATACTATATTTTCGAGTTTTTTCTTCGAGAAAACACTGAATTACCCAGGACCAATCCTCTATACCCAATTTCAATGTTTCCTAAAATTTCCAAATAGGTAATCTCCATGATAACCCCACTGCTTGGGTAACGTAATGACCTATGGGTAGATGAGATAGTGTTAGGCTCTCATCTATTTTTGCATTTGGTAAACAATCCTCCATCCTTTTCAATTATAGTCAGTTTTTCGCTGACTCCATTCATGAACAGTTTGTCAATTTCAAAGTAGAAGGCTTCTTTAAGTATCAGTCAATCCTAGTCTACCTTATGTTATTTTACCAGTTATAAAAATTTAAGTTCCCTTTATAGAATATAGATAACAAAAGTAACCCCTAGTTAGTCATTCATTAGACTTCTCTAGTTAGAAATAAATCATAGGAATATTCCTATACTAATTATGTTGATAAGTTTTTTTATACCTCACTATGTTTCCTTAGCAATGGTGTGATCCCAAGGTTTGATCAGAAATAAAGAAATTTTTTCATGTATTAGATCAAGCTAAAGTGGGAGATTGGTATTTATACTAGAACTGCACTGAGATCAGAGTTTATGGATCAGAATTGCCTCCTTACAGATTGCTAGTTTTTGTACTTGTTAGGATCTTTGCATTATAATACACAAGGAAAATGCTTGATATGGATGAGCTGCAATTTTCCTCCTACAAGAAGAAAGCACAGTTCAAGCTAAAATCTCACATAGGGCCCTACATCATCAAAACCAGAGCTACAATAAAGGAAGTAGATGTTATCTTAAGTTAGATGAAATTCAAACTAAGTTTCTCTTGGTCCTCTAACCCCCTGGGCATGATTTCAAAACTCATATTAGAACAGAAGAGTACCTCTTATGCACACACACCAAAGCCTGAAATTGGACAAAATGCAAACCATGAGGAATGGACAGAGGGTACTCTATAGGAAGCTAAATAAAAAATAGTCAATCATTCATCTATGCAAACACCTCTTCCCAAAGAAAAGGAGGGAAAAAGGGAAGGGGAATCCATTCCCCCTACTGATTCTAGAAATCCATATGCGAAATTTATTGTTTTTAAAAGAGAGAATAAGGACCCAAATACTACTTATAAATTAGATTGTACGATTAATCCTCTGTTTAGGCCTCAAATAATTACTATTCAAGATGAAACTAGAGAGGAAAGGGACACATAGCATCCATCGAAAATGATTTTACTAGGGACCCCTGTCACTCCTTGTACTCAAGTAAAAGAAATAATATAATCACCTACTGTAGAAGCAACAGTTGAGTCTCTAGCATCATCCAACTCATATACTTCAACTCAGTAGAGTATCTTCTCAAGAAACTAAGAGATAAAATTAAATAATTAAGCTTTTAAGGCTTCCACCTACTCTAAATTTTGGAAGCAGCCCACTAAAAAACGACACATATTATTTTCTACATTTGATTAAGAGAAAGGACAGTTCTAGATGGCCTTCATGGAACCTCTAGTGCTAACGACTATTAAACAAAGAATGAAATATGTCAAGGACAACCCGAAGCACCTCCAGCAAAAAGGTGTTTATATGATCAATTGTTCTTGTGGGGAAGACTTTATTGGGGAAACATGCAAGTCGGTTAAGATCTGGCTCAAAGAGCATGGTGCAGATATCTGTCCTGAGAGAACTTGTTCTTAAGTTTTAGCTGAGCATGCAAGCAAGACAAACAGCCATATCTGCCTTAAAGGCACAAAGGTCATTGCCAATGAAAAAAATCATTTTAAGCATAAAGTGCGGGAGTCACTTGAAATCATCAAGCACCCACACAACATCAATAGGGATGGAGGCTTGGAAGTTAGTAGAAATTTGATTTCCCTTCTCACTTGCATTGAATAGAAGGCTCTCCCTTTCAAATCACCCTTACCATTCTTCATCATTCCCACCCTCTAGCCCCTTCCCCTCACAATTATCCCCTTATCACATTCCCCTCTCCTCTTAAATTTCCCTATCACCCTCTCATGCTCCTCATCCTAGGAATTTTAACCCTCCCTCCCCCTTTTTGAACCCCTCCCTACTTTGACCATATCCTAGGTTAAACTAGCTCTTCCCCTCTCCTAACCATAAAAATAATATTAAGCATTATGAAGAAATAATATGTTTATAATATAATAGCATGACTTTATATTAAGTATAATTAAGATTCAATTTAGAATGCATTAGCAATAAGCTAATAACATAGGCATACAAATCAAAAATCAAATTATTAGTATAATAATATATTAACACTTCTCTCCTACAAACAAAAACTATTAAAATTGTAATTTAATTAAAATTAAATTAAATTAAAAATACAATAATAAAAAATCAAAAACTTATTACAATAATTTGACTTGATATTAAGTATAATTAAGATTCAATTTAGAATACCTTAGCAATAAGCTAATAACATAGACTTAAATAAATCAAAAATCAAAATATTAGTAAAGTAATATATTAACACTTCTCCTATAAACAAAAACAATTGAAATTTAGTTAAAATAAAAATAAAATTAAAAATATAATTTATTAAAGAATCTAAACTTATTACAATAAGCTAAAAAAACATAAAGTTGGAGTGTAATTAATAACATCATGAGTTATATTATTAAGTGTCGTGCCTTCAGTTCACAAACAATGTCTTAATTGTTCTAAGTTATTTAACCACAAAATATCAGAGATTACAATTGGATTTGGAAGCTATCAGAATATGTATATCTATCAGGTTTTACTAGTTGTTGATTAATTTGTTCACATGTTGTAGGTGAGCGAATCTGGAATGATATTTATGGAGTCAAACTAGAGTTCAAGCTCCCAATGTGGCACTGCTTTACCTCACCACAATAATTCAATCGAGAAACTATAATTAATTGAAAAATTTCCAATTGGAATTGTGAATCAAATTGTGTGAAGTTGAAGGCACAAAAGGCACTTCCTTATTGCACCAAAGAAGCATAATCCCTCAATTTGAAAAATAAATTGATGAAATAACACAGATCAAACATGGACTTGCCATGTTCAATCAATTTGTTTTGGAAAGTTTGATAAAAATTGATTACATGAGTTGTAAAACCTAGAAGGAAGAAATAGAAAGAATCATCAACACATAGGGGGAGCGTGCTACAAACTATTTAAGATCGAGTTTTGTAAGATTAAGGGGAGGATTTACACTATCGTAATTATTTTGTAGCTCGGAGGGGGATAGGAATCCAAGAAGAGAGACAAAAATTATTTTTTCATACATAGATTTTTTGTAAAGGTGGATTTTAAACTCATTCGTACTATTGTGGTGAGAAAGGAGTCCTTTTGGCAAGAAAGAATTGAGTCTTATGGAGGCATAAAATTTGCACTCTTGTAGTTATCTATTTTTTCTTGTAAGCTTGGTGGTACCTTTCTATTATTTTTTGAAATAAGGAAGGTTACATCCATATGTCTGAGACTTAGGTGGCCTCAACCAACCCAGAGGGAAACCAGATCTGTTGGCCACCTAACTGAAAAATATGTCGTCCAAAAGGAAAAAATGATAAGTCTAACCAGACACACTATGTAAACTTGAGAGTATTTGTGCTTCCTATTTTCTAAATAACTAAAAACATAACTGCTAATGAGCCTGAAAATTTGGGACTGTATCATGCAAAATTAAAAGCAAGGTTACAATGTCGCTACTCATCATAAGTTGAATCCACCAGAGTAGGATCCTTCATAGTGGAACCTGACAGCTCCTTGTGGGGTATGCAAGGGATATGCTACTCAATTCAGCTAAGCCAACCACTCCGATATTGTACTTGAAACTGAATTTTTTGAAATTATTTAGTGTAATCTAAGTGACCCTGAGGAACCTTCTCTAAAGATTATGCCAAAAAGCTCTTCATCCTCCATAAAAGATGGATTTTCTTCTTGTATTAAGATGATTTGACATGAGTGTGTCCTAGGTTCAGGGTCATAGTTTTCCAGTCATCCATATCAAGTTCAAAATCCTCCTCGGTCTATTGAATCTCAACCTCCCAATCTGTAATAAGTTGCTAGACCAAGTTGGAGTTGCTATTATGGTATGCTTGAGTCAATTCTTGAATTATATGAGAGGCTATATTGCATCCATGATCTTCCCCAACATCCCCACTAGAAGAGCTGGGTTGGCTATTCAGTGACGAAGAGGCCTTCCTTTTCTTTCCCTAACCTTGGCCCCCAGAGTCATTATTTCCTGTACCGACTGCTTAGGCCATGCTTTTCTTACTTCCTGACAAAGGCTTCTCTACCTCCAACTCTAGGTACCTACCAGAAAAGTGTCATTACTTAGGTGCCTGGTGCTGTTAAGGATTATGCCAATTTTGCAGACCTATTAAATTAAATTCAAACGAAACCATCCAAGTAAGGAAACCACTCCAAATTTTACTATTAACCCACTGCCAACACAGGATAATGGTGCCACTTTTATCACTCATATCCCTTTCCCCATTGTAGGGCCTCAACAGTGTGGCCATACTATCTAAATTCAGGACCTCTAAATTATCCATGCATGTCCTATAGTTTATCAAATGCACCATTCGACCATTGTACAAAGAATTAAATAGAAAATTGATCCAACAACTACACTCAACCAACATCCCACCAAAACCCTTTCGACGAAACTCCATACAAAGAACCCAGAACACAAAAATCAAACCCCCTTTCCCAGAGCCGACCTATGTTTGTAGGTATTAATCCATTATTAACTCCTAAACTAGGATTGACCCTTAGCGAAACAAGAGTTTCCAATCGATAGACTCTATCCAAAAACACCATACTAACCCTTAAATAGTCCACTAGGGCTCTTTTAACTTTGCCCCTATGACAACAAATGACATAGTTGGTGTTACATAAAACCAAGGCTTGACTTCGAGCTCACCCAAAGCCTACATACCCTAGAACTAAACCAAATTATCAATATACCCAAACCCTTTCTGGCTCATTCTTACCCAAGTAGTGGGGACCTCCATATCCAAAACCCTTTACCAATCAGACATTGCAAAAACCCAAGCGGGACAACCAAATTCCATTCATGATAGACACCAGGACATACTGAATGATGGAATCAACCACAACCAGAAGCCAAGAGAGGCCATGCCTCTAACAATTCCAATTCCCCCCCACCAAAACACAGACCCATGCATCTCATAGGTCGAAGGTTGAATAGAAGGATCCAAACAAACAGAAGGTGCTAAATTAAGGCTAGAAACATACCAATGAGTGTTGACAAGACTTAGACAAGACAACAAACACCAGCTGCCTAGAACCACCAACTCAAACTAAATCCAAAGGAATGTAAGGTTGTCGACTAAAATACCCAACAAGCCAGGGGAAATTCTCACTTTTCCAACTGTCTTTATACATGTGCCACCCTTAAGTTGGGTCATTAAACTCTGCATGCACACTGCCACCTCTCTAATTGCTACATGTTTTAGGGTCCTATAATTTACATGATTAATTGATGATTATCTATTGATTTTCATGTCATGAGATGTTGTAAACAATTATTTCATTTTTCAAATTATTTTCAAAAGTTCAAAAGAATAAAAAGAGAAGTAAAAAATATATGATAAAGAAAAATAGAAAACAAATAGAGAGAAAAGAAGAAATAGGGGATATATAAAAAATGATATATATGTGAAAAAATAAAAAAAACAAAAGAAATGAAAAATTATAAAAATAAAAAATAAGCCCTAATAAGTGAGCTAGCTAAAATGCCTCCTTAATTCCAAAAAAATATAAATTTTTATAAGGTTGTAGGAAATAATACTAAGAGGGGGGGGGTGGGGGGGTGGCGGCGGGCGGTCAATCAGTATTACCAAATCACTAACTCTTTCATTTCCATACTTAGATTCATATACGCTACTTCAGTTAAAGGAACCCACGTGTACACGCAACCGTGTTTAATGCAACTAATGTATATCCAATAAACTTATGATTTAGTTAATCCATTATATGTTGATCATTAATCAGTGCATCAAAACTTCATTAACCATATGAACATTAAACAAGTGTAGTAAAATAGAACAGATCATCACACATGAAAAGCACACATGAACACCATGATATAAGGTGGAAACCCAATGCAGGAAAAAAACCACCTGCTGCTGTTTTCTTTAAGATAAGAAAAACCTGTTTACAATCTTGTGCTGGTGCAGACTCATACCAGTACATAGGCACCCACCTGCAGAAGGCTACAACCTTTTCTCATTCTCCAACTACTAATGGAAGGGATCTTCAATGCCCTAGCTCTTGTACTAGCCGATCCATTTACTAGTATGTAGGTGCCAGCCTACAGAAGGCTACTACCTTCTCTTTTCTTCCGGGACCACGTTTCATAAATTTTCATATTGGATCCATAAATACAAAACAATCACCACTACAACACAATCATAAACTACACCTGCATCATCAATCTTTGAAACACCCAGTACTAAATCACTGAAACCCTGTCATCAAAACACAGTAACTAGAACACAGAGCAGAACACAGAACTCTACAAAAAAAACCAGACCCAATTGCAACTTCAAATATCATACTTCATACTATATACACGACTCTGATGAGTCGAACCTACATGTATGCATGCTTTTACCAAAGTGAACACGCATACACATATGCAGATATTAACTCAGAACTTTGCAGCTATACTAGACATCGGTCATACCTAGATCATAGCATTTATACAATAAAACATGCAACAATAATTCAGATCTATTCCATCCATGACCAAACCACATAATGATAATACATTCCAAGCCTTAAGATCCTGATCCATCATCCATCATCCACCGCATAGGTGCTTCCTTGGTTCAGATCAAGCAAAGCATCACAAACCCATAACTAGCATACTAGATCTCACACTTCATCAGATATTCAATCCTTGCACACTTCACCACTTGGCCTAATGATCTTCTCCTTATATAGGTTTAGGCTTCTCTCAATACCATGGTCCAAAACCATGTAGAACCAATACCTTGGACTCAATACCTCAAGTCAACACTTCGGACCAAATACCATGGACCAATACCAAAATACCATGGACCAAATACCATGGACCAAAACTTAGTTTTCCAACATGTATGCGCCTTTCTTTCTGTGAACCTGCATGTGCATATATATGTGCCTTTTGTTCTTCTAACCTACGTGCATACGCACTTTCATCAAGGTTAACCTACGTATACCTCTTTCTGATCATTAATTCTTTGCTCTTGACCTGTTGCACTATGATCTGTCATTTGAGTGAGTTGTCATCAAGGACAACACCTGTATCATACCTCTGAGTGAGTTGCCATCAAGGGAAACACTCATATCATACTTGTATCATAATGCCAACAATCTCCCCCTTTGGACATGATGGCAACAACCACACCAAGTCACTCTCCCTGTTGGACATCAAGGGCAAAGGGTGGACCAAGATATTCTCTTCCTTGATATACATTCTGTTGTCCATACTCCCCCTGAGTACCTACTAAAATCTCTGATTGAGCTCCCCTTTTGTACATGCCAATATGTACCAATCCGTCCATGCTCCCCCTAAGCACATGCAAGGTCTGCAAAAGCATACCATGACTCTATAAATACATTGCCAATGACCCTCCTAAAGACTCATACATACATCAAAAATAAGAAACATTACATCATCCATCCCATGCATAGTGGGGTTACAAATCAAGGACCATCAATCTAATCATAATCATTAGCAACTATCATACACCATATATGATTTGCACCATAATCATCAGCACCCAGCCCTGTAACCTGCAATACCATTCTTTTGACCAACCAGCAAGATGTATCGTTTAGCCTCATAAGTATCATCACCAAAGATTTCTAACCATAATGCCAACAATGTATTATTTGAAGTATATGCTCCCCCTGAACCATTGTCATGCAATCATCAAACAGTGACTGAACCATATCAGACTTCTGAACTGTTGCTTTTCTTCAGAACATCATATACGTGATTGTGCAGCATCTAACTCACGTATATACGTGAATTTTCTTCATGAAACCTGCATATGAGATTTAGAACATGGATGTTCCACACTTTTTGCTTCCTCTGAGTTTGTGATGTCTGTATATTCTACTATGCCACATCTTTCTGGTTGTACTTCCTTTTTCTTCCATATCTTCAATTGTGATGATGTTTTCTCCTTTTGATATGGTGTCCAAAATCCTCTCTTGCATTCCTTTGCTATATGTCCAAGCTTGTTATATGCATAACATCTTACATGTCTCATAATTCTCCTATAGCAGTCAATGGCTTTGTGACCAAACATATTGCAAGCAAAACAATATCCCTTGAAGTACCAGGAACGTGATGATCTTTCTGTGTGACGGTCTTGAACCATTATGCTTCTGCATCTGGCTACAACATTTCCAAGATGATGATATACATAACATTCAACATTATTCATCGGAGGAAATAATTGTCTATCACTTCCACAGTTAGGAGCAAAATATTTTCTTTGAGGAATTTCTTTCCTTGGCTGTTCCTTGTTGAACATTTCAGATTTCTCATTAGAGTTCCTTGCCTCACCTTGTGAGCTAGATTCACCTTCAACAGATTCATAAAAAACAAGACCAGTTTTGATAGCAGGTGACCTTTGACTACTAAGAATATCATCCAAAATCTTAGTACTGTCTTGAAATCGTAATAGTTTATCCTTTTCCTCTAATTCACCTTTCAATATATTTACCTCAACCTAATGTTGTTCTTCCTTTTCTAGACATTGCTTCCTCAAAATTTCTTTAGACTTTCTTCCTTCTTCCAATTGTTTCCCTAGTTTGAGAATCTCTTTTTCTTGTTCTTCATTCAGCTCCTACAGCATTTGATGAACTCTGAAGACACATTCCAGCTGAGCTTTTAAACTGATTATTTCTTTTTTTAGGGCACTCTCCCTTTTGCTAAATAGATCTTGTTGATCTATGATTTTATCTGATGCTTCATTTGCTTGTTCATCTTCAATTTGAGGTGATTCAGAATCTGAATACTTACTTCCACATAATGGCAAGCTATCCATGTTCCTTTGAGTTGTCTTCTTCTTCTGACGTGCTTTCTTTCCCATTGTTCTATGGATCTCCTTCAAGCGATCAAGCTTCTACCAAAGAACCTGCTATGATTCCAATTGTAGGAAATAATACTGGGGGGGGGGGGGTGAATCAGTATTAGCAAATCACTATCTTTTTTATTTCCATACCTAGATTCATATACGCTACTTCATTTAAGGGAACCCGCGTGTACACACAAATGTGTTTAATGCAACTAGCATATATCCAGTAAACTTATGATTTAGTTAATCTATTATATGTTGATCTTTAATTAGTGCATCAAAACCTCATTAACCATATGAACAATAAATAGGTGCAGTAAAAATGAACAGATCATCACACATGAAAAGCACACATGAACACCATGATATAAGGTGGAAACCCAATGCGGGACAAAAACCACCTACTGTTGTTTCCTTTAAGATAAGAAAAACCTATTTACAATCTTGTATTGGCGCAAACTCATAACAGTACACAGGCACCCACCTGTAGAAGGCTACAACCTTTTCTCTTTCTCAAACTACTACTAGAAGGGAGTTGCAACCCCCTAGCTCTTGTACTAGCTAATCCATTTACTAGTACGTAGGTGCCGGCCTACAGAAGGCTACTACCTTCTCTTTTCTTCCAGGGACCACGTTTCATAAATTTTCATACTGGATCCATAAATACAAAACAATCACCACTGCAATACAATCATCAACTACACCTACATCATCAATCTCTGAATCACCCAATACTAAATCACTGAAACCCTGTCATCAAAACACAGTAACCAGAACACAGAGCAGAACATAGAACTCTGCAACAACAACCAGACCCAACTGCAACTTCAAATATCATACTTCATACTGTATATGCAACTCTGATGAGCCAAACCTACGTGTATATGTGCTTTTACCAAAGCGAACATGCGTACACATCTGCAAATATTAACTCAAAACTTTGCAGCTATACCAGACATCAGTGATATCCATATCATAACATTTATACAATAAAACATGCGTAAATAATTCAGATCTAGTCTATCCATGATCAAACCACATAATGATAATACATTCCAAGTCTTATGATCCCGATCAATCATCCATCATCAACTGCATAGGTGCTTCCTTGGTTCAGATCAAGAAAAGCATCACAAACCCATAACCAACATACTAGATCTCACACTTCATCAGATATTCAATCCTTGCACACTTCACCACTTGGCCTAATGATCTTCTCCTTATATAGGTTTAGGCTTCTCTCAATACCATGGTCCAAAACCATGGAGAGCCAATACCTTGGACTCAATACCTGGGGTCAACACTTTGGACCAAATACCATGGACCAATACCCAAATACGATGGACCAAAACTTAGTTTTCCAACATGTACGTGCCTTTCTCCCTGTGAACCTGTGTGTGCACGTATACGCACCTTTTGTTCTTCTAACCCACGTGCATACACACTTTCATCAAGGTTAACCTGCGTATACCTCTTTCTGATCATTAATTCTTTGCTCATGACCTGCTACACTATGATCTATCATCTGAGTGAGTTGCCATCAAGGACAACACCTGTATCATACTTGTATCATAATGCCAAAAAGGTTTAAAACCTTATATATATGATTTATTCATTTTTTTTTATGTGTATTTGATCAAACATAATATGAAAAAATTCATCTTGTAATTTTGAAAATAAAAGTTGTGCAAATATTAATGGAGGCAATTTACTCCACCAGACCTATAGTAGCAGGGTATTTTCGTCGACCCTCACACTCTTGATAGTTAACACGAGGGGAATGTGGTTGAAAATTTGTTTCCACCCAAACCCCCTGGGTTAACGTGGCAACACTCGGGGCATTTTGGGGCCCCCTCCCTATAATACTTACTACCTACACCCCCCGAAATACCACCTCTGATCTCTTTCCAATGGCTCATTCATCTGTCATTCACCTCCCACCATGTGTCTCTCCCTTCACCACTTATATCTCACCACATAAAAATTTTCCCCTGCCACTCCGCTTCAACCATCTGTCTCACCATGTCACACCCCGTCTACATCATTTCTCGTTCAACATTCAAAACTTCCACCAATTGCTAATTGAAGGTTGTGTTATTAAACTCTCGCGCCCTACCCGTTTTACCAATAAATCCTATCCGCTCTATAGTTGTTAATGAATCTGTTATCCAACCAAATCCACTCTTATAAAATATCCTTTATGGGCCATTACTTCATTTCATTTTGCTTGTCATTGATCCCACAGGACGAAGGACGAAACTACTACCAACTACCAACTTTCAACAACTAGTTCCTGGTGTATAGTCAGTAGTTTTTAAGGGTAAATCTATCCTCCAAGATTTCTTCTTTCCAACTTTCGTTTTCTAGTATTGTCCTTCTGTTCCATGTTTTTCATTTTCCAAACATTTCAAACTAAAAATGAAAAGGGAAGATCACAAAGTCAAATCCCCTGATTCCCCCAGTCCCAAATTTTGATAAATCCCCCTTAATAGACACCCTGTATAAAATTGTTGAAACCCAGTCAGAATTTGATCTCTACGAGTTCCATAATTGGGAAAAACAAAAATACTTGGATAAAAGTGATGAATTACGTGTCTGGGAATCGTTTCTCCCACAATTTGTTTTTCCCCCAGACTCACTTCTTTCCTAAGTTCTCCATCTGGTGCAACCTAGATATTTGTCATGTGAAAGGGAAGTCATTTCCCATGGCAATGAAGTCATTTTCTTTATTTCCCTTGAAAGCATATACCAATCCCTTCAACCGGACAATCATACCTCTCACCATCCTTTCTTTGTTGATATTTTAATGAAATTCTATAAAAAAATTAACATTCCCTCAAAGAGCCCAGATTTTTGAGTTTTTTCTTCGAGAAAATGTTGAGTTACCAATGAGAAATCCTCCATACCCAGTTTTAATGTTTCCTGAAATGTCCAAACAACTAATCTCCATGGTAACCCGACTGCCTAGGTACCATAATGACTAGTGGGTAAATGAGATAGTGTTATTTTTTTATTATTATCTATTTTGGCAGTTGGCAAACAACCCTCCATCATTTTCCATTATATTCAGTTTTTGGCCGACTCCATCCATGACCAGTTTAACAATTTCAAAGTGGAAGGTGTATTAGTCAATCCTAGTCTATCTTATGTTATTTTACCAGATAGAAAAATTTAAGTTCCGTTTACAGATGATAGATAACGAAGTTAAACCCTAGTCATTCATTCACTAC
Organism: Pinus tabuliformis; assembly: GCA_031772625.1. Taxonomy (NCBI): domain Eukaryota; kingdom Viridiplantae; phylum Streptophyta; class Pinopsida; order Pinales; family Pinaceae; genus Pinus; species Pinus tabuliformis. The sequence continues at coordinate 585,642,871 of CM062817.1, forward strand.
ATTATCTAGTTAGAAATAACTCAGAGGAATATTCCTATATTAATTATGTTGATAAGTTTTTGCATACCTTACTATGTTTGTTGAGCACTGGTGTGATCCTAGGGATTTCACCATAAATAAATAAATTTTTTCATTCATCAGATCAAGCTAAAGTGGGAGACTAGTATTTATACTAGAACTACAATGAGATCAAAGTTTATGGATCAGAATTACCTCCTTACAGATTGCTAGTTTTTGTACATGTTAGGATCTTTGCATCATAATACATAAGGGAAATTCTTAATATGGATGAGTTTCATTTTATCTCCTACAAGAGGAAAGCATAGTTCAAGCTGAAAGCTCACATAGGTCGCTTTACCAACTAGACATTGCAAGAACCCATGTGGGACAGCCAAGTTCCATAGACAAGAGACACAAAGACATATTGAACGATGGAATCCACCACAACTAGAATCCCGGTGGGGCCATGCCTCTGAAAATTCCAATTTCCATTCCCCCAAAAACACAGACCCGTGCATCTCATAGGCCGAAGGTCGAATAGAATGCTCCATATAAATAGAAGGTGCTAACTTGAGACCAGAAACATATAAGTGAATGTTGCAAAGACATGGAGAAGATGACGACCACCAGCTGCCTAGAACCACCCACTCAAACTAAATCCATAGGAACGTAAGGTCGTAGACTAACTTACCCAATAAGCCAGATGGAATTCTCACTTTTTGCACTATCCTTATACTGCTGCCACCCTCAAGTTTGATCATTAAACTCTGCATGCACATCGCCACCTCTCCAAGTGCTGCATGTAATGAGATGTTGTAAATAATGAATTCATTCTGGAAATTATTTTCAAAAGTTCAAAAGAAGAAAAAGAAAAGTAAAAATATATGACAAAGAAAAGTAGAAAAATAAAAAAAGAGAAAAGAATAACTAAGGGATATATAAAAAAAATGATATATATGTGAAAAAACTAAAAACAAAAGAAATGAAAAAATTAGCAAATAAAAAATAAGCCCCAAATAGTGAGCTAACTAAAATGCCTCTTATGAGTCGAACCTACATGTATGCATGCTTTTACCAAAGTGAACACGCATACACATATGCAGATATTAACTCAGAACTTTGCAGCTATACTAGACATCGGTCATACCTAGATCATAGCATTTATACAATAAAACATGCAACAATAATTCAGATCTATTCCATCCATGATCAAACCACATAATGATAATACATTCCAAGCCTTAAGATCCTGATCCATCATCCATCATCCACCGCATAGGTGCTTCCTTGGTTCAGATCAAGCAAAGCATCACAAACCCATAACTAGCATACTAGATCTCACACTTCATCAGATATTCAATCCTTGCACACTTCACCACTTGGCCTAATGATCTTCTCCTTATATAGGTTTAGGCTTCTCTCAATACCATGGTCCAAAACCATGTAGAACCAATACCTTGGACTCAATACCTCAAGTCAACACTTCGGACCAAATACCATGGACCAATACCAAAATACCATGGACCAAATACCATGGACCAAAACTTAGTTTTCCAACATGTATGCGCCTTTCTTTCTGTGAACCTGCGTGTGCATATATATGTGCCTTTTGTTCTTCTAACCTACGTTCATACGCACTTTCATCAAGGTTAACCTACGTATACCTCTTTCTGATCATTAATTCTTTGCTCTTGACCTGTTGCACTATGATCTGTCATTTGAGTGAGTTGTCATCAAGGACAACACCTGTATCATACCTCTGAGTGAGTTGCCATCAAGGGAAACACTCATATCATACTTGTATCATAATGCCAACAATCTCCCCCTTTGGACATGATGGCAACAACCACACCAAGTCACTCTCCCTGTTGGACATCAAGGGCAAAGGGTGGACCAAGATATTCTCTTCCTTGATATACATTCTGTTGTCCATACTCCCCCTGAGTACCTACTAAAATCTCTGATTGAGCTCCCCTTTTGTACATGCCAATATGTACCAATCCGTCCATGCTCCCCCTAAGCACATGCAAGGTCTGCAAAAGCATACCATGACTCTATAAATACATTGCCAATGACCCTCCTAAAGACTCATACATACATCAAAAATAAGAAACATTACATCATCCATCCCATGCATAGTGGGGTTACAAATCAAGGACCATCAATCTAATCATAATCATTAGCAACTATCATACACCATATATGATTTGCACCATAATCATCAGCACCCAGCCCTGTAACCTGCAATACCATTCTTTTGACCAACCAGCAAGATGTATCGTTTAGCCTCATAAGTATCATCACCAAAGATTTCTAACCATAATGCCAACAATGTATTATTTGAAGTATATGCTCCCCCTGAACCATTGTCATGCAATCATCAAACAGTGACTGAACCATATCAGACTTCTGAACTGTTGCTTTTCTTCAGAACATCATATACGTGATTGTGCAGCATCTAACTCACGTATATACGTGAATTTTCTTCATGAAACCTGCATATGAGATTTAGAACATGGATGTTCCACACTTTCTGCTTCCTCTGAGTTTGTGATGTCTGTATATTCTACTATGCCACATCTTTCTGGTTGTACTTCCTTTTTCTTTCATATCTTCAATTGTGATGATGTTTTCTCCTTTTGATATGGTGTCCAAAATCCTCTCTTGCATTCCTTTGCTATATGTCCAAGCTTGTTATATGCATAACATCTTACATGTCTCATAATTCTCCTATAGCAGTCAATGGCTTTGTGACCAAACATATTGCAAGCAAAACAATATCCCTTGAAGTACCAGGAACGTGATGATCTTTCTGTGTGATGGTCTTGAACCATTATGCTTCTGCATCTGGCTACAACATTTCCAAGATGATGATATACATAACATTCAACATTATTCATCGGAGGAAATAATTGTCTATCACTTCCACAGTTAGGAGCAAAATATTTTCTTTGAGGAATTTCTTTCCTTGGCTGTTCCTTGTTGAACATTTCAGATTTCTCATTAGAGTTCCTTGCCTCACCTTGTGAGCTAGATTCACCTTCAACAGATTCATAAAAAAAAAGACCAGTTTTGATAGCAGGTGACCTTTGACTACTAAGAATATCATCCAAAATCTTAGTACTGTCTTGAAATCGTAATAGTTTATCCTTTTCCTCTAATTCACCTTTCAATATATTTACCTCAACCTAATGTTGTTCTTCCTTTTCTAGACATTGCTTCCTCAAAATTTCTTTAGACTTTCTTCCTTCTTCCAATTGTTTCCCTAGTTTGAGAATCTCTTTTTCTTGTTCTTCATTCAGCTCCTACAGCATTTGATGAACTCTGAAGACACATTCCAGCTGAGCTTTTAAACTGATTATTTCTTTTTTTAGGGCACTCTCCCTTTTGCTAAATAGATCTTGTTGATCTATGATTTTATCTGATGCTTCATTTGCTTGTTCATCTTCAATTTGAGGTGATTCAGAATCTGAATACTTACTTCCACATAATGGCAAGCTATCCATGTTCCTTTGAGTTGTCTTCTTCTTCTGACGTGCTTTCTTTCCCATTGTTCTATGGATCTCCTTCAAGCGATCAAGCTTCTACCAAAGAACCTGCTATGATTCCAATTGTAGGAAATAATACTGGGGGGGGGGGGGGGGGGGGTGAATCAGTATTAGCAAATCACTATCTTTTTTATTTCCATACCTAGATTCATATACGCTACTTCATTTAAGGGAACCCGCGTGTACACACAAATGTGTTTAATGCAACTAGCATATATCCAGTAAACTTATGATTTAGTTAATCTATTATATGTTGATCTTTAATTAGTGCATCAAAACCTCATTAACCATATGAACAATAAATAGGTGCAGTAAAAATGAACAGATCATCACACATGAAAAGCACACATGAACACCATGATATAAGGTGGAAACCCAATGCGGGACAAAAACCACCTACTGTTGTTTCCTTTAAGATAAGAAAAACCTATTTACAATCTTGTATTGGCGCAAACTCATAACAGTACACAGGCACCCACCTGTAGAAGGCTACAACCTTTTCTCGTTCTCCAACTACTACTGGAAGGGAGTTGCAACCCCCTAGCTCTTGTACTAGCCAATCCATTTACTAGTACGTAGGTGCCGGCCTACAGAAGGCTACTACCTTCTCTTTTCTTCCAGGGACCACGTTTCATAAATTTTCATACTGGATCCATAAATACAAAACAATCACCACTGCAATACAATCATCAACTACACCTACATCATCAATCTCTGAATCACCCAATACTAAATCACTGAAACCCTGTCATCAAAACACAGTAACCAGAACACAGAGCAGAACACAGAACTCTGCAACAACAACCAGACCCAACTGCAACTTCAAATATCATACTTCATACTGTATACGCAACTCTGATGAGCCAAACCTACGTGTATATGTGCTTTTACCAAAGCGAACATGCGTACACATCTGCAAATATTAACTCAAAACTTTGCAGCTATACCAGACATCAGTCATACCCAGATCATAGCATTTATACAATAAAACATGCGTAAATAATTCAGATCTAGTCTATCCATGATCAAACCACATAATGATAATACATTCCAAGCCTTATGATCCCGATCCATCATCCATCATCAACTGCATAGGTGCTTCCTTGGTTCAGATCAAGCAAAGCATCACAAACCCATAACCAACATACTAGATCTCACACTTCATCAGATATTCAATCCTTGCACACTTCACCACTTGGCCTAATGATCTTCTCCTTATATAGGTTTAGGCTTCTCTCAATACCATGGTCCAAAACCATGGAGAGCCAATACCTTGGACTCAATACCTGGGGTCAACACTTTGGACCAAATACCATGGACCAATACCCAAATACGATGGACCAAAACTTAGTTTTCCAACATGTACGTGCCTTTCTCCCTGTGAACCTGTGTGTGCACGTATACGCACCTTTTGTTCTTCTAACCCACGTGCATACACACTTTCATCAAGGTTAACCTGCGTATACCTCTTTCTGATCATTAATTCTTTGCTCATGACCTGCTACACTATGATCTATCATCTGAGTGAGTTGCCATCAAGGACAACACCTGTATCATACTTGTATCATAATGCCAAAAAGGTTTAAAACCTTATATATATGATTTATTCATTTTTTTTATGTGTATTTGATCAAACATAATATGAAAAAAGTCATCTTGTAATTTTGAAAATAAAAGTTGTGCAAATATTAATGGAGGCAATTTACTCCACCAGACCTATAGTAGCAGGGTATTTTCGTCGACCCTCACACTCTTGATAGTTAACACGAGGGGAATGTGGTTGAAAATTTGTTTCCACCCAAACCCCCTGGGTTAACGTGGCAACACTCGGGGCATTTTGGGGGCCCCCTCCCTATAATACTTACTACCTACACCCCCCGAAATACCACCTCTGATCTCTTTCCAATGGCTCATTCATCTGTCATTCACCTCCCACCATGTGTCTCTCCCTTCACCACTTATATCTCACCACATAAAAATTTTCCCCTGCCACTCCGCTTCAACCATCTGTCTCACCATGTCACACCCCGTCTACATCATTTCTCGTTCAACATTCAAAACTTCCACCAATTGCTAATTGAAGGTTGTGTTATTAAACTCTCGCGCCCTACCCGTTTTACCAATAAATCCTATCCGCTCTATAGTTGTTAATGAATCTGTTATCCAACCAAATCCACTCTTATAAAATATCCTTTATGGGCCATTACTTCATTTCATTTTGCTTGTCATTGATCCCACAGGACGAAGGACGAAACTACTACCAACTACCAACTTTCAACAACTAGTTCCTGGTGTATAGTCAGTAGTTTTTAAGGGTAAATCTATCCTCCAAGATTTCTTCTTTCCAACTTTCGTTTTCTAGTATTGTCCTTCTGTTCCATGTTTTTCATTTTCCAAACATTTCAAACTAAAAATGAAAAGGGAAGATCACAAATTCAAATCCCCTGATTCCCCCAGTCCCAAATTTTGATAAATCCCCCTTAATAGACACCCTGTATAAAATTGTTGAAACCCAGTCAGAATTTGATCTCTACGAGTTCCATAATTGGGAAAAACAAAAATACTTGGATAAAAGTGATGAATTACGTGTCTGGGAATCGTTTCTCCCACAATTTGTTTTTCCCCCAGACTCACTTCTTTCCTAAGTTCTCCATCTGGTGCAACCTAGATATTTGTCATGTGAAAGGGAAGTCATTTCCCATGGCAATGAAGTCATTTTCTTTATTTCCCTTGAAAGCATATACCAATCCCTTCAACCGGACAATCATACCTCTCACCATCCTTTCTTTGTTGATATTTTAATGAAATTCTATAAAAAAATTAACATTCCCTCAAAGAGCCCAGATTTTTGAGTTTTTTCTTCGAGAAAATGTTGAGTTACCAATGAGAAATCCTCCATACCCAGTTTTAATGTTTCCTGAAATGTCCAAACAACTAATCTCCATGGTAACCCGACTGCCTAGGTACCATAATGACTAGTGGGTAAATGAGATAGTGTTATTTTTTTATTATTATCTATTTTGGCAGTTGGCAAACAACCCTCCATCATTTTCCATTATATTCAGTTTTTGGCCGACTCCATCCATGACCAGTTTAACAATTTCAAAGTGGAAGGTGTATTAGTCAATCCTAGTCTATCTTATGTTATTTTACCAGATAGAAAAATTTAAGTTCCGTTTACAGATGATAGATAACGAAGTTAAACCCTAGTCATTCATTCACTACATTATCTAGTTAGAAATAACTCAGAGGAATATTCCTATATTAATTATGTTGATAAGTTTTTGCATACCTTACTATGTTTGTTGAGCACTGGTGTGATCCTAGGGATTTCACCATAAATAAATAAATTTTTTCATTCATCAGATCAAGCTAAAGTGGGAGACTAGTATTTATACTAGAACTACAATGAGATCAAAGTTTATGGATCAGAATTACCTCCTTACAGATTGCTAGTTTTTGTACATGTTAGGATCTTTGCATCATAATACATAAGGGAAATTCTTAATATGGATGAGTTTCATTTTATCTCCTACAAGAGGAAAGCATAGTTCAAGCTGAAAGCTCACATAGGTCGCTTTACCAACTAGACATTGCAAGAACCCATGTGGGACAGCCAAGTTCCATACACAAGAGACACAAAGACATATTGAACGATGGAATCCACCACAACTAGAATCCCGGTGGGGCCATGCCTCTGAAAATTCCAATTTCCATTCCCCCAAAAACACAGACCCGTGCATCTCATAGGCCGAAGGTCGAATAGAATGCTCCATATAAATAGAAGGTGCTAACTTGAGACCAGAAACATATAAGTGAATGTTGCAAAGACATGGAGAAGATGACGACCACCAGCTGCCTAGAACCACCCACTCAAACTAAATCCATAGGAACGTAAGGTCGTAGACTAACTTACCCAATAAGCCAGATGGAATTCTCACTTTTTGCACTATCCTTATACTGCTGCCACCCTCAAGTTTGATCATTAAACTCTGCATGCACATCGCCACCTCTCCAAGTGCTGCATGTGTAAGGATCCTATAATTTATAGGATCAATTGATGATTATCTATTGATTTTCATGTAATGAGATGTTGTAAATAATGAATTCATTCTGGAAATTATTTTCAAAAGTTCAAAAGAAGAAAAAGAAAAGTAAAAATATATGACAAAGAAAAGTAGAAAAATAAAAAAAGAGAAAAGAATAAATAAGGGATATATAAAAAAAATGATATATATGTGAAAAAACTAAAAACAAAAGAAATGAAAAAATTAGCAAATAAAAAATAAGCCCCAAATAGTGAGCTAACTAAAATGCCTCTTTAATTCCAAAAAATGTAAAATTTTATAAGGTTTAAAACCTTAGTATATATGCTTTATTTGTTTCCTTTTATGTGTATTTGATAAAACATAATACGACAAGAGTCATTTTTCCATTTTGCAAATAAATGTTGTGCAATTATTAAAGGATGTGATTTACTCTGCCAAGATCTATGATGGTGGTGTATTTTCGGCCAATCCCCCTTAATAGACACCTTGTATAAAATTGTTGAAACCCCATCAGAATTTGATCTCTATGAGCTCCATAACTCAGAAAAACAAAAATACTTGGATAAAAGTGATGAATTAAGTGTATGAGATTCTTTTCTCCCACAATTTGTTTCTCCCCGGACTCACTTCTTTCCTTAGTTCTATGTCTAGTGCTAGCTTAGATATTTTCCAAGTCAAAGAGCAGTCGTTTCTCATGAAAATGAAGTCGTTTTCTCTATTTCCCCTAAAAGCGTATGCCAGGCCCTGCAAGTTGAATATCAAACCTCTCACAATCTTTTTTCTGCTAATATTTTAATGGAATTATATAAAAAATAGAATTCCCTCAAAGAGCCTATATTTTCAAGTTTTTTCTTCGAGAAAACGTTGAATTATCGACGGCCAATCCTCCATACCCAATTTCAATGTTTCCTGAAATGTCCAAATAGGTAATCTCCATGGTAACTCGACTGCTTGGGTACCATAATGACCAGTGGGTAGATGAGATAGTTTTGCATTTTAATCTATTTTTGTAGTTGGTAAACATCCCTCCATCCTTTTCAATTATAGTCAGTTTTTGGCCAACTCCACTAGTGACCAGTTTTTCAATTTCAAAGCAGAAGGTGTCTTTAAGTGTCAGTCAGCCCTAGTCTACCTTATGTTATTTTACCAGTTATAAAAATTTAAGATCCCTTTAGAAAAGATAGATAATGAAGGTAACCCCTGGTCAATCATTCATTGGACTTCTATAGTTAGAAATAAATCAGAGGAATATTCCTATATTGATTATGTTGATAATTTTTTTTATACCTCACTATGTTTGTTGAGAAGTGCTATGATCCCAAGGATTTGATCAGAAATAAAGAAATCTTTCCATTTATTAGATCAAGCTAAAGTGGGAGACTGGTATATATACTAGAACTACACTGAGATTAGAGTTTATGGATCAGAATTGCCTCCTTACAGATTGACAGTTTTTGTACTTCTTAGGATCTTTGCATTATAATAGACAAGGAAAATGCTTAATATGAATGAGTTGTATTTTTCTCCTACATGAACAATTCATAGTTCAAGCTGAAAGCTCACATAGGGCCCTACATCATCAAAACCAGATTTGAAACAAATGAAGTAGATGCTATCTTAAGTCAGATGAAATTCAAACTAAGTTTCTCTTGATCCTATGACCCCCTAGGCATAATTTCAAAACTCATATTAGAACAGAAGAGTACCTCTTATGCACACACACCAAAGCCTAAAATTGAGCAATATGCAAACCATGAGGAATGGATAGAGGGCACTCTATAGGAAGCTGAAGAAAAACTATTCAATCAGTTATCTATGCAAACACCTCTTCCCAAGGAAAAGGAGGGAAAAAGGGAAAGGGAAGCCATGTCCCCTACTGATTCTAACAATCCAGATGCATAATTTATTGTTTTTAAAAGAAACAAGAAGGACCCAAATACTACTCAGAAATTAGATTCTATGATTAATTCTTTGTTTAGGCCTCAAATAATTACTATTCAAGATGAAACTAGAGAGGAAAGGGATGCATAGTAGCGAGCGACAATGATTTTACTAGGGACCCATGTCACTCCTTATACTCAAGTAGAAGAAACAATATAATCACCTACTGTAGAAGCAACGATCGAGTCTCTATTATCATCCAACTCACATATTTCAACTCAGCAGAGTATCTTCTCAAGGTAGTTGGAGATAAAAATTAAAGAATGAAGCTTTGAAGGCTTCCACCTACTCTGAATTTTGGAAGCAGACCACTAAAACGCAACACATATTATTTTCTACGTTTGATTAAGAGAAAGGACAGTTCCAGATGGCCTTCATGGAACCTCTAATGCTAACTCCTAAGAGTGTTGAAGACTATAAAGGCTCCATTTTCTCAATAGATACCAAAAAGATACATGAAATCGATCAAATTGATTTACATAAGAAGATAGGGGAGCTAATTTTTTTCAACCCTCACCAGTTTAGCGATGAAAAATTCTAAGTTATGGTCAACTTTGAATAACATGAATTCTCAGTTAAAAATTGAGAAGATCTCATCATTATCTAAGGGCAACATAATCAAATATTTGGAAGGCTTGATCATAAAACTAGGACATGTGTTATAGACATTTATGGGCACTGCCACCCCAAGCATAAATGTCCATAAACCAAGGGCTCCTAAGTCCCTAAAGTTGTTGTTCCAACCCCTAAAAGAACAAGTTCAACTGATTACAGCATCTCCCAGAAGTTCTCCATGAAAAACTACTCACAACTGGTCAAAACTGGACCATTTCACCTGCTCCATAGGCAAAGTGTGTTGCATCCCACCTGAATACACACAGTAGGTGTGATGCATGTCAAAAATCCCTTCTATGGGGTGCGATGGGTGAGAAGGGACAAATGGCAGGGTCAATCCGCAAGGTGGAGGAACATGGAATCTTCCAGAAACCTCTCCTGTGACACTTGCCGCTCTGAATTCGACCAGGGATGAGTAAGAGATCATCAATCTCCAAGTGGAATCACGAACTCTCAGAGAGAAGACACTAATCAAATCTCAAAAGCTGACTCACCTCCCTTGCAGACATCTATATATGGATCCCTCATCCCAGAGATCCAGAGGCCGGAATTTTTTATCTTGTAAGGAAGTGTTGTTGGTTTCTTGGTGCAATATCATAGTGTTGGGTGATCTAAGCTTTTCATGAGGTGAAGAAGGGCTTTCTTGCTGAGATGATGATGTTGGGTCAGAACAATTGGTTGTAATCCTCTTTGCTCTTTCTTGATTATCAATAAAGCTATTCAAGTTTTCCTCCACATTCTTGTATGATTGATGATTTATGCATTTTTGTGGTCAATGTACATCTGATCCTATATTGTTTATGATAATAGATCTATGTTCTTGGATAGTGTTATGCTGCTTTGATTCTACAGGTACTCCTTGAAGCTGGTTAGATAAGGAAGCAAGTGGCAAAGACCTACCAGAAGAGAGAGGAATCAAGCAAGGAACCAAGCGCAAGACAAAGGTTGGTCTCCTTATTCTTCTCTTATCTATTGCTCAAAGAGGAAAACGAAAATAGTTTTTAGTGTGTTTGTTTCTAAGGTAACTACCAGCCTTAGTGGGACTAGCAGCTCTGCATAGACACTAGTTTGAAAATAGATCAAAGCAGCATAACACCTCAATGTAATGAAAAACCAGTGGAGTCGCCATTTTGTTATTGGGAAAACTATTGTCTATGCAGAGCTGCTAGTCCCACTAAGGCTGGTAGCTACCTTAGAAACAAATACACTAAAAACTACTTTCGTTTTCCTTTATGAGCAACAGATAAGAGAAGAATAAGGAGACCAACCTTTGTCTTGCACTTGGTTCCTTGCTTGATTCCTCTCTCTTCTGGTAGGTCTTTGCCACTCGCTTCCTTATCTACCCAACTTCAAGGAGTACCTGTAGAATCAAAGCAGCATAACACTATCCAAGAACATAGATCTATTATCATAAACAATATAGGATCAGATGTACATTGACCACACAAATGCATAAATCATCAATCATACAAGAATGTGGAGGAAAACTTGAATAGCTTTATTGATAATCAAGAAAGAGCAAAGAGGATTACAACCAATTGTTCTGACCCAGCATCATCCTCTCAGCAAGAAAGCCCTTCTTCACCTCATGAAAAGCTTAGATCACCCAACACTATGATATTGCACCAAGAAACCAACAACACTTCCTTACAAGATACAAAATTCCAGCCTCTGGATCTCTGGGATGAGGGATCCATATATAGATGTCTGCAAGGGAGGTGAGTTAGCTTTTGAGATTTGATTAGTGTCTTCTCTCTAATAGTTCTTGATTCCACTTGGAGATTGATGATCTCTTACTCATCCCTGGTCGAATTCAGAGAGGCAAGTGTCACAGGAGAGGTTTCTGGAAGATTCCATGCTCCTCCACCTTGCAGATTGACCCTGCCATTTTTCCCTTCTCGCCCATCGCACCCCATAGAAGGGATTTTTGACATGCATCACACCTACTGTGTGTATTCAGGTGGGATGCAACGCACTTTGCCTATGGAGCAGGTGAAATGGTCCAGTTTTGACCAGTTCTAAGTAGTTTTTCATGGAGAACTTCTGGGAGATGCTGTAATCAGTTGACCTTGTTCTTGTAAGGGTTGGAACAACACCTTTAGGTACTTAGGAGCCCTTGGTTTATGGAAATTTATGCTTGGGGTTGCAGTGCCCAAAAATGTCTATAACAACATGATCATAAGGATATTAAAGTAACAAAACATCTCATCAAGAACTAGGATGTATACATTCAAGAATTGAGGAAACAATTGAAGCTTCGCTCCATAGAACATCCTCAAGCTAAAGAGGTTTCCAATATATAAAAGGAGAAAGAAAAACTATTTACTTTAGGGATTGAAAAAATGCACAAATGTAAAAGATGGAGCAAGGCATCAAAGCACTATTCAAAGAAAAAGAATAGTCGGAAGTAGCAGGATCATCTACATCTACATTAGGCACAGGTATAGTAGAAAAAAATTCAGCAAAGGCCACAGCTTCAGCGTCTACAACAGAGCTTACCATAGCTCTAGATGAATTAACAACAACTCAGGTTGAGAAAGACATATTATCAGCAACATTGGGTAAGATGGAGGAGAGTAAGCTTAAAACTAACAATGGATATTTGTCATAACTCAAGAAAAACTAAAAATTCATCCAGTAGAGACAAAAATATGAATATGAGTCCTTTTTCATTCAGATATTGGAAGAGGCTAAGAACAACATTTGGGAGAATATAAATTCCAACATAACAAATATGTGGCCTTCAATTTAGATTACTTTTGAGTAGGAAGAAATTGTACACAGAGTTAAGAAAACAATAGAAAATATAAAGGTAAATTTGGAGCACAGACCAGAGGAAGCACAAAATATTATCAAGCTACTAAATTCCAAAACCATGTAGGAACAAGAAGATGTGAATATTCCAGACATAACAAAAACAACCATGGAGGTCAAGAGGATTTTGAAAAAGAAGAATTTGATGACATAGTTGGAAAATAAATGTACATATATTGAGTTGTAGGTCAGAAGGTTCAATAGGAAATTTACATTGCTACAGGAAAAAGGCTTGCCTACTCTCAAGAATTCTAATGGAAAATTGATCCCATTAGAAAACTACCAAGAACAACTATGCAACATAGGTGTTGATGCTTCCAAGTTTGCAAAATCTAAAGGAGTTATCAGTGGAGAATCAATCATTCGGGGGGTTCAATTTGATTTGAATATCTAGCATGAGATCCACCACCTTTTTGTAAATAAACCCACTTTTGACACTTACACCAAAGTGGATGAAAGATTCAGAAATATGGTTAGCTTTTCTATTCCAAGTGAATAAAGGTGGGACCGACTGCTAGAATTGATCGAGTGAAGTGTAACCAAAGTCACACAATTTTTACCATAATATGAAAAACCTTTGCAGGGAAGTAGCAATAGTCATCAACAAACTCCTAGATAGCCTCAACAATAGAGCGAGTTTTCAACAAATTTTCCTATTTTCGCTTCTTCTATGTCTAAAAATATTTGTACCTCAAACATATATTATTGTAAATATATTATATTTTTGAAATCCAACGTGAGATGTAATATTTTTCCATAAATAATTAGAAATAAGACTTATAAAAGGTTGGAACTTGTACAAAGAAAGAAGAACTTTGATGGAGTTGTGCATGTACTCAAGTGATCAATTTCATTAATATAGAAAGTTTGTTCCAGGATTCTTGTGTCAGCCAATTGGTGATGTCTCCTCTCATGTAAACTTGTTATTTTCCTAGTTTTTCATATGCTTTTCTATCTCTATGGTTTAAAGAAGATTAAGGGATGAATTTGTTTAAATACACTCTACTTTGGCTTATAAAAAATATCTATGTTTTCACTCTGATATTAAATATAGAATTCATCCTAGTATGCTCTACATTTAATTGAATCTGAATCTTTTCATCCCATTCACTCCACAAATTCTATAAAGATCCAAAAGCTTTTATCTTGTCCTGTTACACATGTTCTTCCATTTTTGTATTTGATCACCCAAGAGTCATTGAGTCCATGCCCAATGGAATTTCCGTACACTTTTCAACCAAATATTTGAAAAGCCAAACTCAAAACTCAATAACTACCCTAATATATTAAACAATAAGTCTAAATCACACAGAGAGATCCCTCTCTAAAGCTGGAAGGGCTAGATCCCAGCTTCCAAAGTGGTTTTGTGGTTACCTCTGGGTTTCTCTCCACAACCTTGGTAAATTATGGAGTGATAAAATTCCAGAGACCATATTGGGGAACTTGAACAAATTTGATATAAACTGTGTTTTTCCCTGGTAAAATTTTCTTTCAAAGATCAAAGTTATTTCCATTATTGGCTATGAAATAGAATTTATTGAGGATGGGTTTTCCACCCAAGTTGTGTACATTTTTTATCTATAAATAATATATTGAAGATCTGGCTCCTAAAAATATCTACACTAGAGCCCATCCAGATCCTAAACCACATAAAATAGTAGAAAATCCTGAGAAACTTGTCAAAAAAAGAGTTTTACTGAAAGTCAAGCAGGCAATAATCCACTATCTAGAGTTAATTTGCTACCTGAAAGCTTCATTAGTGTAGAGGATATTGAATTTGATTTACATTTTGAGCACAGCCTTTTTCATACCAAATTAGAAATCTTTGTTCCTGAGATAGCTTTTGATGAAAATATTTTAAAACCTTATATCCCAAAACATCAACGTGTCAATCCAGATCTATATGAAGATTTTATAAAACAATTTAACAAGTTTGAAGTTCTGGTGATTGAATTAAACCGGGTTGTGCAGAAATATTTTACTGATCAATCAATAAAATATTCTTCTTCTTCTACCTCATCTCCAACCCCTCCAGTGGTTTCTTCTATTATTCCAACCCCTCTAGTAGTTTCTCTCTATACCACTACCCCTATTTCACTTACCATACCTACTACTATTACACCAAATCAACAAAGCATAATCCCACCTCCTTTAATACTCTCAATATCCACATCTATTGATGTTTCATCTTCTTCCCATTCCCATTTACAAGTCATGGTAGCTCGTTATTCCCCGCTTGTCTTGCCTGGGAAACTTAATGCCATGCCACATGATTATCAGAGTTGAATACCTCAATTTGATGGAACATGGCCAATCACATCACAACAACATTTAGACAAAATGAATGATTATTCGGATTTTCAAGACATTGATGAAGACGATTTGAAAATGAGACTATTTGCACAAAGTTTGATAGGAGAAGTTAAGACATGGTTCAGAGCATTTCCAGTAGCCAGTATCCCAAATCTCACACAATTTCACCAAATTTTCCTCACATGATGGAAAGTAAATAAGAATCCTCTCGAAATCTTGGCTGAATATGAGAGTATTAAGAGGGCCCCTATTGAAACATTCCAAGGCTACTACACTAGATTCAATAATATTTACAATTCTATTCCAATTGCAATACAACCCCAAGCTGGACTATCCCTCATCAAATTTCCAAATGGTTTTGATCAAGATATGTCTTACTGAGTAAGGGAGAGAAATCCTTCTACCCTAGAGGAAATGCATAAGAATGGAGTCAGTGTGGAGGCCAATTTATTATCAAAGAGAGCTAGTTAAATGATGAGAGAAGAGTTACTATTAAAGAATAACATGCTTCTTCTTCATCGGATGCTAAGCTAGATACCTTAGTAAAAACCATGGAAATAATGATGGATAGGATAAGTATATCTAACAGGGCTCCTCCAAGGGAAAATCAAGGGGGTTCTAAAATTAGAAATCCTAATTTTAGGAGAAACCCAACCCAAAGCAAACAGAGAGAACAAGGAGGCCCAACTGATGAGTAATAGATTAGACCTCCATTCCAAGCAAAATATGCAAATGAAGGAGTTGAGCTACTTGACGATCCTGAGGAAAATAAAATAAACTTATTAGGGGAAGGGGAAATTGACAATATTTTCTTAACTAAGGAGGAGCAAGATCAATTTTTGTTATCACAACTAGAAGTCATCCCTGTAGAGATAGATGATTATAGAAAGGGATACCAAAATTCTATCATGGAATTGCATAAGCAGTACAATTTGAGATGTAAAAATACTGCTGCAAATCCTCCAAAGAAGATTAGAGTGACACCACTTCTACCAACCAAGTTAAGGATGATTCTCAAAAGGAAACTTCTCCAAAACAGGATGTAAATGTCAAAGAAATAGACAAACCTCAAACATATCTCAGTATTGAAAATGAATAATCCAAGGTGAAAATTTATATTCCTCTGACATAATTGATAAATAAGAATGCGTATAGATGTCAAGTTATGAAGCCTTCCAAGATAGGAGAAGAAACAGACCCATTAAACCTAACTGATGATCAACCTGAATTATTTTTTGGGCCTGAAGTTGAAGGGAAGTCTCAGGATGGTAGTGTGCCACCCTTTTATACCAGTTTAAACATTCATGACAAAATTATTCACAATGCTATGCTTGATTCTGGTGCCTCGCACAATCTTATGCCTAGAGCCATCATGGAAAAGCTAGGACTAGACAAAACAAGACCCTACAAATATTTATATTCTTTTGATTCTAGCGATGTAAGATGTTTAGCACTCATCAATGATATATGTGTTACTCTAGCCCAAATACCAGAAAAGAGTATGGTAATGGAAATTGTAGTGGAAGACATACCTCCCAAGTATGGAATATTTTTATCGAGATCATGGGGAGAAAAGTTACATGGTACTTTGCAGATGGACATGACATATGCCACCATTCCTATTTTTGGTCAGCAGAGGAGGCTATATAGTGAAAAATTAATGAAGCATATGGTTAGTATCCAAGACAAACCAAATAATTACCCCCTGTATTCCGTGCATTTAGATATGGATTCCTTCATCCTATATAATGACATATGCGAAGAAAGAGAGGTATCATACCTAGACACTGTATTGACCAAAACAAAACAGATAAAATTAGATGTTAGGAAACAAGATGAAGAGGGTGAAGCCCTTTGGAGCTTGGATTTTGATGGGGATGTGAGTAAGGAAGGAGAAGGGGCAGGTGTTTGGATTTTAAACTCACAAAAAGTATAGCAAAGGGACATTCTTACAAGCTAAATTTTCAATGTACAAATAATATAGCTAAATATGAGGCATTGATTTTAGGACTGCAACTTTTGAAGAGGTTGGGAGATAAAAGGATTTATGTAAATTATGATTCCAAACTCATCATTAGCCAAATTAAATGTGAGTACTCAACTAAACGCTGTAGATTGAGGGCCTATAGAAATGTAGTCTTATATTTTCAGCGTTGTTTTCCATAATATCAATTGTCTCTGATTTCTAGAGCTCAAAACATTTTCACTGATGCATTGGATAATTCAGCCAGTACTTGTAAAATGCCTTTCCATATCAATAGAAAATATGAGGTTGAAGTGAAACACAAGAGAACTATCCCAGATAATGTTATATATTAGCAAGTTTTTGGTAGTGGTGAGTAGTTAGAAAAAAATTTTACAGTTAAGAGAAGAGTTTGAGAATGTACATATTGATGCAGATAACTATGTATATGATGATATAAATTAAATGTTGTTAAATGAGACTGATGAAATTCGATAAGAACTTGAGGTTATACAATTAAAAGACAATGTGTTACCAAGAGGTTTGGTGCCATTAGAAGAGCTGTTTGATTTTAATGATGTAGCCAAAAAGCCAAATA
Source organism: Pinus tabuliformis (assembly GCA_031772625.1). Classification (NCBI taxonomy): domain Eukaryota; kingdom Viridiplantae; phylum Streptophyta; class Pinopsida; order Pinales; family Pinaceae; genus Pinus; species Pinus tabuliformis. Next base: position 585,660,712 of record CM062817.1, read on the forward strand.
CAGAACCTATAAGAGCTGAGTTTGAAGACTACAATATAGGTATTGAGGAAAGTCCTAAGATTGTAAATTTATCCAAGTCCTTGCCTCCCAAAGAAAAACATAAGTACATAGATCTATTAAAATAATTTTCTGATGTGTTTGCTTGGAATTATGAAGATTTAAAAGCATATGATATAAGTATAATGCAACATACCATCCCCATCAAAGAGGACCAAAAAAGCTTCAGGCATAAATTAAGGAGGGTAAATCCAGTTCAACTACCTTTGATAGAAAAGGAAGTTAAAAACTCTTTGATGCCAAAATCATTGTGCCTTTAAGATTTTCAAAATGGGTGTCAAATCTAGTGCCAACCATAAACAAGTCAGGAGAAATAAGGCTTTGTGTTGATTTCCAAAATTTGAAAAAAGTTTCTCTCAAGGATAATCACCCCCTACCTAAAATGGATTATATGTTATAGAAAATAGTTGGTTCTAGTAAAAATTCTTTGTTGGATGGTTTTTGAGGATATAACCAAATTCTGATACATCTTGATGATCAACATAAAAAAACTTTCATAATGCCTTAGGGGACATTTATGTATGTCAAGATGTCATTTGGCCTTATGAATGCAGTGGCCACTTTCTAGAGAGAAATGGATATTTATTTCGCTGATGAAAAGGATAGATTTATTGTAATTTATTTGGATGACATTATTGTATTTTCCAAAATAGATGAAGATCACCCACTGCACTTAAGGATTTTGTTTGAAAAAATATAGGAAATATGCCATTTCCTTATGCCCCAAGAAATCTCTTTTTGGTCTAGAAGAAGGAAAGTTGCTTGGTCACATTATTTCAAAGGATGGTATCAAAATAGATCCCAAAAGAGTTGAAGCCATAATGAAAATTGAGAACATAAAAGAAATTCAGTCTTTCATTGGCAGGATCCATTTCTTGAGAAGATTCATTCCAAACCTGGCCGAGATATTGAGAGAAATCACAAACATGATGAAGAAAGATACTTAGATAAAATGGAATAGTGAGGCTAAAAAATATTTCAGTGAAGTAAAGGTAGTTTTTACATGTGAAACCTCTTTTAATTAGCCCGAATTTTACTAAAGATTTCATGATTTTCTCTTTTGCATCAGAACACGCTATTGCAATAGTTTTGTTGCAAAAAAATGAGGAACATGAAAAACCTATAGAATTCTTTAGCCAAGCTTTAAAAGATGCCTCCTTAAAGTACAATATCATGGAAAAACAAGCCTTTTCTTTGGTAAAGGAATTTAAATACTTTAGAGTGTACATTCTACATTCCCACATAATTGCATTTGTTCCAAGTTCTATAGTGAAAGGTACCCTCACTCAGACTGATCCAGATGAGAAACGAGGGAAATAGATTGCAGTAATTTTAGAGCATGACATTGAGATAAGGCCTACTAAACTCATAAAAGGTCATTGATTGGCTAAGATAATGGAAGAATCAAGTTTCCATGCATTGGACATAAATTTTATATCTGCACTTGATGAACAGGAAGAGATGGTGAGTCCATAGTATCAGAATCATTTTCTACTTCTCCTTGGTATGCAGATATTGTCTATGTTTTACAAAATTTACAAGCTCCTCCTTGTTTGACAAATACCAAAGCTAGATTCCTCAAGTTAAAAGATGTGAGATTATGTATTTTAGATCAAGCTATGTATTGGAAATATCCTGGAGCTATTTTTCTAAATTCTTTAAAAGATGAAGTAGACAAAGTCATTGAAGACTTCCATCAAGGGGGTTGTGGAGGAAATTTATAATGGAAAACCATAGCCAACAAAATTCTGAGGCTTGGTTTCTATTGGCATACATTATTTGCAGATGTTCATAACAAAGTTACAACATGGCATTAGTCCCAAACCTTTTAATGAAAGAGAAAACTTTTGCACTTACCTTTAAAGCCCATTTCAGTGGAGGTTCCTTTTCAACAATGAGGTTTTGATTTTATTGGAGAAATCAGCCCAATCTCTTCATCTCAACATAAATGGATCCTCATTTCTACTGGCTACTTCACCAAATGGATTGAATATATTCCAGCCAAACAAGCTACATATTCTATCATAATTCGGTTATTAGAAGGTAATATTCTATCCAGATTTGGATGTCCCCACAAAATCATTATTGGCAATGCAGTTGCTATCAAATCAAAGAAAATGGTCGATTTTTGTCACAAGTATCGCATAAATTTAGGAATTCTACTGTATACTATCCTCAAGGGAATGAATTAGATAAATATTCTAATAAGGGTTTAGTCAACATTATAAAGAACTATTGTAGGAAAATAAGAAATCCTGGCATAAGAAGTTGATTAATGCTCTATGGGATAACAAAATTAGCACTAAGAAATCTATTAGAATGTCTCCTTTCCAATTAGTATATGGAGTGGATGAAATTTTTCCCACTTCCCTCGGAATAACGTTGCTAAAATTATTGCAAGAATCACAAGTGGAGCCAAATTATGTAGAAATAAGGTTAAATCAAATGATTCGGTTGGAGAAAACCAAGGAGGAGGTCTACAACAAAACTTAGATAATTCATGACAAAATCAAGAAGGTTCATGGCAAAAGGACCAAATCAGATGATTTCCAAATAGATGATCTTATTCTGAGATGGGACTCCAGAAATGAAGAGAAAGATAAGCATGGTAAATTTGACAATCTATGGAAAGGACCCTATAAAATTGAAGCTTTTCAAGGTAACAATGCATTCTTGCCGAAAGATTTGACTAGAGAAGGACTCCCAAGAGGACCTATGAATGGAAGACTACTCAAGTACTATTTCATTTAAGGATAGATAAATTTTTCATACATGTCATTGTATATATCATTTTATCATTTTATTGCAAGTGAGGGTGGCTAATATCAGGAATTGAAGCCCGTAGAGAAGGTGCTAAACTTCTAATGAGTTACAACCAATATTTACAATAACAGTATCTAATCAATTCAGTTACAGAATAAGAACAAAGTACCCAATGGACAAAGGCTACTAATCTACAATATTCTTGATACCTCACAAGGAGGATGCCATCCCCATTGGAGCCATTTCTAGGGTCCTATAATTTATGGGATCAGTCGATGATTATCTATTGATTTTCATGTCATGAGATGTTGCAAATAATGATTTCATTCTGCAAATTATTTTCAAAAGTTCAAAAGAAGAAAAAGAAAAGTAAAAAATATATCATAAAGAAAAATAAAAAAATAAAAAAAGAGAAAAGAATAAATAGGGGATATATAAAAAAAATGATATATGTGAAAAACTAAAAACAAAAGAAATGAAAAAATTAGAAAAATAAAAAATAAGCCCCAATATGTGAGCTAGCTAAAATGACTATTTAATTCCAAAAAATGTAAATTTTTATAAGGTTTAAAACCTTAGTATATATGCTTTATTATTTTTTTAATGTGTATTTGATAAAACATAATATTACAAAATTCATTTTGTCATTTTGCAAATAATAGTCATGCAAATATTAACAAAGGCGATTTACTATGCCCAAATCTATGGTAGCGGGGTGCTTTCGGCTACCCCCACACTCCTGACAGTTAACACAAGGGGGAGGGGAAGTTTCTTCCACCCAAATGCCATGGGCTAATGTGGCATTACCCGGGGAATTTCGGGTGGTCACCTCCCTATTCCGCTTATCTCCTACACCCTATAGGTTTTAACCCCGTACAGAAATTACCTGCATACGAATTCTAAAACACAAAAAATAAACAATGCGAGAGCATAACACATATACACAGATATTTTCCCCGAGATCCCAAAACTGGGACTACTCGCTTGATTTTCCATTATATTCCTTTCAATATTACAATACATATTTATACATGCCGAAGCATCCAATACCATGGACCGAAAACCATTACGTCCAAAACCATGGACCGAAGACCATTGAATCCAAAACCATGTGCGAAAATCATGCACAAAACCATAGGTAGGTCTGCCCAACCTAACATAGGGTCCAAAACCAAAAATTTTCGGGGCGCTGCCCCGGACCCCATAAAGTGGGGTTACCTACACCCCTTAAACCCCCTATGACTCCCTCGCTACGCAATTGGCACAACGAAGGGGGGGCTCTGCCCGCCTTCCAACCCCCCAGTTAACTACGTGAGCTACTCGTGGAAAGAATATAACACAACCCAGAATTCTCCCACTTGTTGTTTTCTTTCCATAGGGGGCCACAAGAGAGCTTAGTCATTTATCCAGCCCTGCAACGCCCATTGTTTCTCTACACCAAGAGAACTTCTCAGAGCTCACAGATTTTTTCAATGCATCTGCAGTATTCTTCAAAGTGTCCACCTTTACCAGCAACACCTTTTTGTCTTCTATCATATCCCTCACAAAGTGATGTTGAACATCAATGTGCTTTGTCTTTGAATGATATGCAGGGTTCTTTGCCAAGAAAATTGCACTTTGGCTATCACAATATATTGTTATAGCTCCCTGTACCAACCCCATATTTGAGCACAATCTCTGCAACCAAACTGCTTCCTTGCTTGCATGAGTGGTTGCCATGTATTTTGCCTCTGTAGTTGATAGTGCCACTATAGATTTTTTCTTACTCATCCAACTGAATGCACCTCCAAATAGGTTAAACACATACCCACTTCTAGATCTTCTCTGATCCAGATCTCCAACCCAGTCTACATCAACAAAACCATGAATATCCAACACTCTGTCCAATCTTGGTCTTCCTTGGTAGCACAAACCATAATCAATAGTGCCATTCAAATACCTGAAAACCGGCTTCACTGATGTCCAATGCTCCTTCCCTGGCTTTGACATAAACTTGCTCAATACTCCCACTGCATGTGCAATGTTTGGTCTAGTAAAAACCATCCCATACATTAGGCTACCGACTACACTTGCATATGGAACACAAGACATGTCCTCTTCCTCTTCTTGTGTCTTGGGACACTATTCAGCAAATAACTTTACTCCTACAGGAATAGGAACCTTCACCAATTTACTGTCCTGCATATTAAACCTCTGCAATATTGTCTTGACATACTTCCTCTGGTTTAACTAGAGCTTCCTCTTTGCCTAATCTCTTTTAATTTCCATGCCCAAAATATAGTTCGTAGCACCAAGATCTTTCATGTCGAATTTGGAGGACAATTGGGTCTTCAAATCCTGGATAATTTCTTTGTCATTTCCAACCAGCAACATATCATCCACATACAAGACCAAATAAATAACACGGTCACCAATTAATTTAAAATACACATAGTGATTTTCTTTGCTTCTGGTGAAGCCAATTCCCCGTATAAATGTATCAAATTTTGATACCACATCCTTGGTGACTGTTTTAACCCATATAGAGACTTCTTTAATTTGCATGCCAGTTCTTTCTTACCCTTCACCACAAATCCTTCAGGTTGCTTCATGTAGATCTCCTCTTCCAGATCCCTGTGAAGAAATTTTGTCTTCACATCCATCTGTTCTACCTCAAAATCAAAAGCAACAAAAACAGATAAAAGTAATCTAATAGAAGTTACCTTGGCAACATGAGAAAAAATATCACCAAAATCAATTCTCGACACTTGGGAATAACCTTTTGCTACTAACCGAGCTTTGTATTTCTCCACCTTTCCTTCTACATTTGTCTTCTTCTTGAACACCCATTTGTTGCCAATGGGTTTCCTTCCAGTCGACAACTCCACCAGATCCCAAGCCTCATTTTTGTGCAAAGATGCCATTTCATCAACCATGGCCTCTTTCTAGAGTTTTCCATCCTCTGAATCTACTACTTCCTTCACAGTTCAAGGATCATCATCAGTAATAGATAAAGCAAAATTTGAATAGAAAGAAAATGGACTATACCTTTCTGGCTGCCTTCTTTCTCAAACAGATCTTCTCACACTCGGAGTTTGTGGCTCTTCATCTTTTGATTCCTCCTCTGCTGTAGAGTTTGATTATTCTCCTTTAGCTCAAACTCTATCTTCTTAGGTTCCTTTGGTTGGACTTCATGTTTAATAACATCTTTCACCTCTCTGAACACCACATCTCAGATGTACACAACCTTTCTTGTTACTGGGTTCCAAAGCTTATAACCCTTTAAACCATCCTTATACCAATAAAGATGCACTTTTTAGATTTACTATCCAACTTGGTTCATTTCTCCTTTGGAACATGTACATATGCATCACATCCAAATACCCTTAGATGTGAAAGAGAGGGCTTCTTTCCCCTCCATACCTCATTTGGAGTCTTATCCTCCAATTTTGATGAAGGCGATCTATTGACCAGGTAACATGATGTCTCCATCGCCTTTGCCCAGAATTCCTATCCTAACCTGGCAACACTGAGCATACTTCTTGCCCTTTCCAAAAACATCTTGTTCATTCTTTCTGCAACTCCATTTTGCTGAGGTGTATATGGAGTAGTCTTCTGCCATGCTATACCACACTTCTTACAAAGTTCTTCAAATTCATTACTGCAAAACTCTCCACCGTTATCTATCCTCAGCACCTTTATCTTCTTCTCTATCTGGTTTTCCACCAGAGCCCTAAATTCTTTAAACCTGTCAAAGACTTTAGATTTCTTCTGAAGGAAATATATCCATGTATTCCTTGAGAAGTAATCTATAAATGATACATAGTACATAGACTTACCCAGTGATGGAACCTTCATAGGTCCAAACATATCACTGTGCACAAGTTCTAATATTTGTTTCACCCTCGTACCACCAGAGGGGAAACTCACCCGATTCTGCTTCCCATATACACAATTTTCACATAAATCAAAATCTAGAAAGCTATTACTCATACCTTCTACCATACCTTTACCATGAAGTATTCGAAGGCCCTTCTCTCCAATATGTCCAAGCCTTTGATGCCACAATGTGGTCTTCTCTCTAGAGACCACTAGATTTTTTTGTTCCACTTTCAGGAACCATAGAACTGTTGCACCCATCAACAACAGTGCTACCTTGCAGCTTGTACAGAGTTCCAGTCCAAACTCCCTGCATCAATACCAGTGCTCCTCCAACCATCTTGCAGGTATCCTTCTCGAACATTGTTTTTAAACCTGCATCATCCATCTTGCTTACAGAGATCAGATTTCTAGCCAATGCAGGAATATGTAGAACACCCGGAAGTGTTCTAACTCTTCCACCTTGCAACTTCAACTTTACTTTTATGCGACCAATGATTCTAGCCTTCCTATCATCCCCTAAGAAGACATCACCACCATCGTATTTCTCATACTCGCAGAACCACTCTCTATGGGGAGTGAAGTGAAAAGATACACCTGAGTCAATCAACCATGCCTCATGATCTACATGTGTACTTGAAGAAGCAAAGTACGCATCCCCGCCTTCATCTGAGGTGGTTTTTGCCTCTGCAAAAGAAGCATCATCAGGTCCATTTACTTTGTTAAGAGCTTTAGATTTACAGTCCCTTTTGTATTGCCCTTCCTTTCCACATTTCCAGCACACCACCTTTACAAGTTTTCCTCGAGATTTAGATCTCCCTCTAGATTTAGATCTCCCACTCGATGACTTATTTTTGTTTCTGTTCTGGGACTGTCCTCATACAAACAAGGCATCACCATTCTAGCTCTCCATATTTTTCCGTCTCATCTCCTCCGTCAACAAGGATGAGACTATTTCATCAAACTGTAAGGTAGTTGCATTGCTACCTATTGCATTAACCAAACTATCCCATGAATTTGGTAGAGAACACAACAAACTAATCCATTTATCTTCATCTGAAATTTTGATATCAATAGACGATAACTGACTTACCATAGTATTAAGTGCATTCAGATTCTCTACCATCAAGTCTCCATCTTTCATCCTTAGGTTATACAGCTTTTTCCGCAGGAATAGTTTATTCACCAGAGACTTAGATTGGTACAAAGTCCCTAACTTTTCCCACAAAGCCTTCGTTGTAGCTTCCCCTGATACATTCAGCAATACTGAATCTGAGACACACAATCATATTGTGCTCTTTGCCTTCTGATCCAACTTCTTCCATTCTTCATCGGTCGCTCTTGTTGGTTTAGTACCTGGCTCTACCGCAATCAACTAATCTTTATCCACCAATAGATCCTCCATCTTAAGTTTCCACAACTGAAAACTCTGACCATTAAATTTCTCGATCTCTATCTTTCCACTGCTCGCCATCTTCTTTTAGCACTACAATTGAACTCACAGATCCCCCACTGAACAAGGTCTACCCTAGACCCCACAAAGTGGGGTTACCTGCACCCCTCAAACCCCCTATGACTCCCCTCGCTACACAATTGGCGCAATGAAGGAGGGGCTCCGCCCTCCTTCTAACCCTCTTGTTAACTACGTGGGTTGTTCGTGGAAAGAATATAACACAAACCAACACCCCCCCGAAATTCCACCTCCACTCTCCCGCCAACGGCTCGTTTATCCATCATTCACCTCCCACCATGTGTCTCCACCTTTGCCACTTATATCCTACCACATAATATTTTCCCCTCGCCAGTCCACTTCGACCACCTATCTCTCCATGTCACTCCCTATCCACATCATTTCTCGTTCAGTGTTCAAAACCGCCGCCAATTTCTAAGTGATGTTATGTTATTAAACTCTCGCGCCCTACCCATTTTACCTATAAATCCTATCCACTCCATAGTAATTAATGAATTCATTATGCAACCAATTACACCCTTATAAAAATATCATTTGGAGGCCATTACTTCATTTAATTTTTCTTGTCATTGATCCCACAGGATGAAGGAAGAAACTACTACCAACTGCCAACTTTCAACAACTAGCTCCTTGCATACAGTCCACATCTTTAAGGGTAACCATGTCCTCCAAGCTTTCTTCTATCCAGCTTTCTTTGTCTAGTATTATCCTTATGTTCCATGTTTTTCAATTTCTAAAAATGTCAAACCACAAAGGAAAAGGGAAGATCATAGAGTCAAATCCCCTCATTCCCCTAGTAGAAGATTTTGATAAACCCCCCTTAATAGACAGCCTATATAAAATTGCTAAAACCCAATCAGAATTTGATCTCTATGAGCTCCATAATTGGGTAAAAAAAAAATACTTGGATAAAAGTGATGAATTAAGTGTCTAGGAATCCTTTCTCCCACAATTTTTTTCCCCAAGACTCACTTCTTTCTTGTGTTCTCTGTCTAATGCCACCTTAGATATTTTCCAAGTCAAAGGGCAGCCATTTCCCATGACAATGAAGTCATTTTCTCTATTTCCCCTTAAGGCATCTGCCAAGCCCTGCAAGTTGACTATCAGACCTCTCACCATCCTCATTTTGCTGATATTTTGATTGAATTATATAAAAAATTAAAATTCCCTCAGAGAGCCCAGATTTTCAAGTTTTTTCTTCCAGAAAATGTTGAATTACCTAGGACCAATCCTCCATACCCAATTTCAATGTTTCTTGAAATGTCCAAACAGGTAATCTCCATGCTAACATGACTACTTGGGTAATATAATGACCAGTGGGTAGATGAGATAGTGTTAGGTCTTTAATATATTTTTGGAGCTCGAAAACAACCCTCCATCCTTTTCAATTATAGTCGGTTTTTGGCTAACTCCATCCATGACCAGTTTGTCATTTTCAAAGGAGAAGGAGTCTTTAAAAATTAGTCAGTCCTAGTCCACCTTATGTTATTTTACCAATCAACCAAATTTAAGTTCCCTTTACAAAAGATAGATAACGAAGATAACCCATGGTCAGTCATTCACTGGGGGTCTTTGGTTAGAAATAACTCAAAGGAATATTCCTATACTGATTATGTTGAGAAGTTTTTGTATACCTCACTATGTTTGCTGAGTAGTGGTGTGATCCCAAGGATTTCACCAGAAATAAAGAAATTTTCGCATTTATAAAATCAAGCTAAAGTGGGATACTAGTATTTATACCAAAACTACATTGAGATCAGAGTTTATGGATCATAATTTACTCCTTACGGATTGCCAATTTTTGTACCTATTAGGATCTTTTATTTAGAATACACAATGAAAATGCTTAATATGGATGAGTTTCATTTTGTCCCCTACAATAAGAAAGCAGAGTTCAAGCTGAAATCTCACATAGGGAAGTAAATGATCAACACCAAAGCTACAACAAAGGAAGTAGAAGCTATCTTAAGTCAAATGAAATTCAAACTAAGTTTATCTTGGTATTATGACTCCCTAGGCATCATTTCAAAAGTTAGATTCCAGTAGAAGAGTACCTCTTATGCACAGACACCTAGGACTGAAATTGAACAATATGCAAATGAAGAGGAATGGACATAGGACACTCTATAGGAAGCTGAAGAATAGCTAGTCATTCAATCATCTATGCAAACACCTCTTTTGAATGAAAAAGAGGCAAAAAAGGAAAGGGAAAGAGAAGCCATGTCCCCTACTGATTATGAAAATCCAGATGTAGAATCTATTGTTTTTAATAGAAAGAAGAGGGACCCAAATACTACTAAGAGATTAGATTCTTTGATTAATCCTCATTTTAGGCCTCAAATAATTACTATTCAAGATGAAACTCTAGAGGACAGGGACACACAACTACCAACAACAATGATTTTATCAGGGATCCCTATTACTCCTTCTACTCAAGTAGAAGAAACAATACAATCACCTACTATAGAACTAACACCCTAGTCTCTAGTATCATCTAGCTCATAGATTTCAACTCAAGAGTATCTTCTCAAGATACTTGGAAAAAATTAAAGAATGAAGCTTTGAAGGCTTCCAACTACTCTGAATTTTGGAAGCAGACCCATAAAGCACAACACATATTACATTATGCATTTGATTAAGAGAAATGACAGTTCCAGGTGGCCTTCATGGAACCTCTAGTGCCAACTCCGAGGAGTGTTGATGACTATAAAGCCTCCATTTTCTCAATAGATACCAAAAAAGTACATGAAATCAGTCAAATTGATTTACATAAGAAGACAGGGGAGCTAACTTTTTCAACTCTCGCCAATTCAACAATGACCACTTCCAAGTTACAAATATCTTTGAATAACATGAATTATCAGTTAAAAAAGGAAAAGATGTCATCATTTTCTAAGGAAAACAGAATAAAATCTTTGGAAGACTTGATCATAAAACTAGGACATGATCCTAAGGATATTAAAGCGGAAGAATAGCTCATCAAGAACAAGGGAGTGAACATCATTGAGGAAAAATTGAATCTTCCCTCCACAAAACACCCTCAAGCTAAAGAGGTTGCCAATATAGAAATGTAGAAAGAAAAACTATTTACTTTAGTTATTCAGAAAAACGCACAGATACGAAATATGGAGTAGGGCATGGAAGCACTGTTGAAAGAAAAAGAACAGTGGGAAGCAGCAGGAACATCTACATCAGGCACAAGTACAATAACAAAAACTTTAGCAAAGTCCACAACTTCAGTCTCTACAATAGAGCTTACCACAACTCTAGATGAATTAACAACAGTTCAAGTTGAGAAAGATAGATTGTCAACAACATTCGCCAAGATGGAAGAGAGTAAGCTTGAAACTAACAATGCATATTTGTCAAAACTCCAGAAAAACTACAAATTCATCCAACAGATACAAAAATATAAAGACCAATCCTTTTTCATTCAGATGTTGACAAAGGCTAAGAACAACGTTTGGCAGAATATAAATGCCAACATAACAAACATGTTTCCTTCAATTCAGATTACTTTTGAGTAGGAATAACTTTTACATGGAGTTAAGACAACAATAGAAAATATAAAGGTAGAGTTGGAGCACAAACTAGAGGAAGAACACAATATTATCAAGCTGCTAAATTCCAAAACCAAGGAGGAACGAGAAGACATGAATATTCTAGACAGAACAAAAACAATCATGGAGGTTAAGAGGATTTTGACAAAGAATAATTTGATGAAATGGTTGGAAAATAAATGTAAATTTCTTGAATTGTAGGTCATAAGTTTCAACAGGAAATTTACATTGTTGTGGGAAAAAGGCTTGCATACTCTTAGGAATTCTAACGGAAAAATGATCCCATTAGAAAATTACCAAAAACAACTATGCAACATAGGTTTCGATGCTTCCAAGTTGCAAAATATAAAGTAATTATCAGTGGAGAAGCATTCATACAGGGGGCCCAGTTTTATTTGAATATCGATCACAATATCCACCACATTTTTGTAAATAAATCCACTTTTGACACTTACACTGAAGTGGATGAAAGATTCAAGAATATGATTATATTTTTTTATTCCAAGTGAAGAAAGGTGGGACCAAATGTGAGAATTGATCGAGTGAAGTGTAACCAAATTCACATAATTTTTAGCATAATAGGAACAACCTTTGGAGGGAAGTAGCAATAGTCATCAACAATCTCCTAGATAACCTCAATAGTGCAACAAGTTTTCAATAGATTTTCCTATTTTCTCTTCTTCTATGTCTAAAATTATCTGTACCTCAAACATATATTATTGTAAATATATTTTATTTTTGAAATCCAATCTGAGATGTAATAGTTTTCTATAAATATTTAGAAATATGACGTAGAAAAGGTTGGAACTTGTACAAAGAAAGAAGATCTTTGATGTAAGCTCTACATGTACTGAAGTGATCAATTTCATTAATACAAAAAGCTTGTTCCAGGATTCCTATGTCAGGAAATTGGTTATGTATCCTCTCATGTAAACTTGTTATTTTCCTAGTTTTTCATATTTTTTTGTCTCCATGGTTTAAAGAATATTAACTATTGCATTTGTTTAAATACACTCTACTTTGGCTTATAAACAATATCTATTTTTTCACTCTGATATTAAATATATAATTCATGTTAGTATGCTCTATATTTAATTGAATCTAAATCTTTTTATCCCATTCACTCCAAAAATGCTCTAAAGATCCAAAATCTTGCCTACCTTTCCCTGTTACATTTGTTCTTACATTTTTGTATTTGATCACCCAAGACTCATTAACTCCATGCCCAATGGAATTTACCTATAGTTTTCAACCAAATATTTGGAAAACCAAACTCAAAACTCAATAACTAGCCTAATATCTTAAAACAAAAAGTCTAAATCATATAGATATATCCCTCTCTAAAGCTAGAAGGTCTAGATCCCAGCTTCCAAAGTGGTTTTGTGGTTACCTCTAGGTTTCTCTACACAACCTTAGGAAATTACGGAGTGATAACATCATGCATTCAGAGGGTGGCCATAACAATATGCTCAATTCTTATTAAACATTTGGCCAGGACAAGCCCAATGGAGCCAGCTCACACACTGATCGGGGGAGGTGATTCCTACTCATCTTTTGTTGCTCACTATCTTTTTATATTTCCCAAGAATACCTTAGAGGGGGAAAAAATCATCTTCTAGAGGATTTGGTGGCCATATAATTTCTAGAGATCTCCCTGATGTCTCAATTCTTCCAAGAATTCAACAACTTTATTTCCTTCTCATCTGACATGAGAGGTTAAGAGATAGTTGAATGAGGGAAGTATCACTCTGACCTCCTACAGGGGATGTGCTATGTGTGAACTGTGACCCAAATTTTCCCAGCGGGATCCTTTTATTAACTTCTTGATTATGTCCACCACCAATTGTGAATCACCTTCAATAACTAGCATTGTATACCCTATTCTTTGAGTAATGAGAAGGCCCTGTTTGATTGCAGTGAAATTTGCCTCATTATTACTGGGATAACCACAATCTGTAGTGAAGAGAAGTTTAATTTTATTTTGATAATATCTAAGGATACCACCATACATGGCATTCCCTAGGTTTCCTTTCAAAGAACCTTCAAATCTTAGTTTGTTAAAATCTTGTCGGGGCCCCATGAAATGCTGACGTGATGAGGTGGGGGAGTGGGGGTGGCAGTCAATACTTTCCATGATCTTGGATATATCAAACTTGCATATAAGTTCAAAAACTTTATAATTATTTCTTCAGATGGAGCTACTTTTCAATCATCCGAATGCCATTTTTTCGAGGGAATAGTCTCTCATATATTCTACTTAATCCCTTGCCAAATTATCTCTTGAGAGGTTTTTCGATCTTTGAAAATTATTCTATTTCTTTCTTTCCATATGGCCCATATTAGGAAACACAGAGCTAAATTCCATGCTTGATTTATAACAGGGCTCAAGAAAATTCCTTTACGCCATACGATTATTGATTCTTTAATGCTCTAAGGGTTCTTATCCAAGTAGACGAACAAGTTCCAAAGCTGGTGATGAGCCTCATAAATGGGTAATTATATGGGCTCATTTTACCTCCTAACCTAGTCAAATCAACCATTCTCTTAGCTTATTGTATGATTTTTTGATTATATTTATCCTTATGGAGTGAGTTAAGTTAGTTATGATGCCATGTGGTCTAACATGTGTTTAATGCAGATTATTGATGAATTTTGAGGTCAAAGTCAAGGATCCGGTGGACAAATGGCAGAAATAACTAGAACTGGACAAAGGAGAGTACTTATAGGATGGAATCCCCCTCATTTATTACTCCTCACTTCAAATTCCCCTTCATTCAGCTCGCAGTACAAGCAACCAAATCATGCGCTAGAAGGAGCCAAACAAGTGGAGGATGTGATAGGTCCCTATAATACTAGTGATTACCCCATTACTATTGTATTTGTATCCCTTATTAATATTGTTGTGCCCCTATTGTCCCCATATTTTTATTACTGTGCCCCATAGAATCCATCTATTGTTATTTTTGTGGCTTTATATTGTTAGGTCGGCTGGGTTATATTGTGACTCCTTAGACTCCTATATATAGAAAGGAGGTTTTGTCATTTGAATCATCGAAGAATTACTCATTTATGTAATGTAAAGGAGGTTTCCCCCTCGAATAGGCTGAATTCTAAGGCGTTGATCTATCTTTTCTATCTTTTTCTTGAGCTGGTTTCATAACATTTGGTATCAGAGCTTTGGATTCTAGGGTTTCACTGCTCCAAACAGGTCATCGTGGCATTTTCGTTATAAATTTTTTTCTATGATGTTTTAGAAGCTAAAAAAAAAGCCCATTTGAGAAGAACTCACACTAAATCTCGGGTCCAAATTTCAAATCTTTTCGTGCTACATTTGGAGAGATATGATCTGAGGAAGTTGGTATTTTTGCAGACTCCTGAATTACATTGCGAATAGGTGACCTGGGGAAAATTGTCATAAATTTCTTTTTGAGCATTGGATTGAAATTTAGTAAGAAGGTATCGAAATAGGATGGATTTTAGTTTCTTGTATATATTTTTCAGAGCCAAAAGTTGAAACAGTGACTCGTGGCACGTCGTACAAGTTCGCTCTACTGAACTAGTCTATAATCAGGTCACTGTGGGAGATTGTGCATAACTCTTTCTTCGAGAATCCAATTTGGATCTGACTGGTGGCATTGGAAATAGGACACAGAGGGCTACTACAGGTTGGAATTTCAGAATTTGATGATCCGAAATTACAGAGACACATCAGATTCAATATGAGGCTCCTACAAAGTGAAAAAAGGTGTGTAGTTTTTTTTAAATTTTTGCATAAGCTTGGTTTGAAAAATTAGTTTTAAGGAATTCAAAGGGCATAGTAAAGCATTATTATTAGTAATTGATGCCCTAGGGAAAGAAAATGCAAACACCTAGTAGGCAACTTGAAAGCTCTAGCATGACTCATGAAGAAGAGGAAGAAATGCAACATGATATATCAAAATTATGAGACCAAGTGCAACAAGTGTCACTTGCACAAAAAGGAACAAAATCTAAGATGGATGGTTTAAAGAAAGACGTAGAAGCTAAGATGGATGGTTTAAAGAAAGGCGTAGAAGCTAAGATGGATTGTTTAAAGAAAGGCGTAGAAGCTAAGATGAATGATGTGGAAGCTAAGATGGATGATTTGAAGATAGACTTGAAGACAGCCATGGAAGAATTGAAGATAAATATGAATAAGTTGCTACAAGAAATGGTCACTAATGGTGAAAGGGTAGTAATGGAAACTCATGATGAGAACAAAAGAAATGTTAATCATGATTCCATAGACTCTAATGTTGGATCGAAGACCCACCATATTCCAAAAATCGATATGAGGAAGTTTGATGGCAAGGATCCCGCAACATGGATATTACAGATGGAGCAATTTTTCCATCTCAATAATGTGAAAAACACACAAAAGGTACGTATTGCAACTTTATATTTGGAACCAAATCAGTTTGTATGGTATCAATGGCTTTTCTCTCATAAACAAATTATCACTTGGGCAAATTTTACGGAAGAATTGACAGCACATTATGAGGATACAAAAAGCAACACTTTTTTTAGCCAATTGATAAGTCTCAAACAAAAGGGTTCAATAATGGAGCACATTGAGGAGTTCCAAAAATTGAATATAAGGGTAAAAAATATTCCAGAGGAGCATAGGATTGATGTGTTCATAGGGACTTTAAAGGATAATATCCAACATGATGTTTGCCTTTGGGAACCTGATTCATTAGAGAAGGCATTCAGGTTAGCAAGAAAAACGGAAAGCAAAATTATGGCAACTAGGAAGCATACCAGTCACAACTATAAAGATGGAAGTGTTGTTACCCCTAGCCTTACACAAACTATAAGGTTGACACCACAACAATTGGAAGAAAAGAGAGAAAAAGGTCTTTGTTATAGTTGTGATAGCAAAGACACTAAAGGTCATAAGTGTGCTGAGAAGAAATTATTCTACATAGATTGTGAAGAGGAAGAAGAAAAGGAGCAAGAAAGGTCAAAGGAAAAGGATATACTCCAGGAACAAAGCCTAGATAACGAAGAAATGAATTCGAACATATCTTGTAATGCATAGGCGGGAATTACCACTCCTCAAACCATCAAGATAGAAGGACAAATCAAGAAGAAAAAGGTAATAGTATTGATTGATTCCCGAAGTACCCACAATTTTATTCATTGTAAGGTAGCAAAGGAATTGAATTGCTTCCTATAACCAGCACCAGAGTGTCAAGTGATGATTGCAAATGGAGGAATGATAAATTGCTCTGGAAGGTGCCATAATATCAAGCTATCCATGGGAGAATATGTATTGACTAGCCCAATGCTTTCCATTCCAATGGAAGGTGCTGATGTTGTACTGGGAGTCCAATGGCTACAATCCTTGGGTACAATAGCTTTTAATTTTCAAGAACTCTTCATGAAATTTTCTGCGGAAGGAAATGAAGTTGAATTAAGGGGTATTGCAGGGAAACCGGGAAAGATAATAAGCTCTAATGGTATGACAAAGCTTCTAAAAAAGGAACAAAGAGGTGTAATTGCACAATTATGTTCGCTAGATGTTTCCACATCGGAATCATCTATTTCTCCAGATCTCCAAAAATTCTTGGACAATCATTCCAAGGTATTTGAGACTCCCAAAGGTCTACCACCTATTCGTGATCATGATCATGCTATTCATCTGATTCCAGGAAGTGTTCCTCCAAACATCAGGCCATACAGATATCCCTATGCCCAAAAGAGTGAAATTGAACGTATGGTTGCAGAAATGCTAGAGGCTGGTATAATTCAACCTAGTCAAAGTTCTTTCTCTGCTCCAGTAGTATTGGTGCACAAGAAGGATGGATCATGACGCATGTGTCCGGATTATAGGGAGCTCAACAAGCTCACTATTAAAGATAAGTTTCCCATTCCTGTCATTGATGAATTATTGTATGAATTGCATGGATCAATTTACTTCACCAAGTTGGATCTTCGTTCAGAATATCATCAAATCAGAATGAAGACTGAAGACATTCCAAAAACATCATTTAGAACTCATGAGGGTCATTATGAATTTTTGGTCATGCCTTTTGGCCTTACCAATGCACCTTCTACATTTCAAGGTTTGATGAATTCCATTTTCAAACCCTCCCTTAGAAAATTTGTGTTAGTATTTTTTGATGATATACTAATCTACAGCAAGTATTGGAAGGATCATGTTGAACATGTTGACAGGGTGCTACAACTATTGGAGGAGAAACAATTATATGCAAAAAGATCCTAATGTTTCTTTGGAGTACAAGATGTGGAATATCTGGGTCATATTGTATCTCATGAAGGATTTAAGGTAGACCCTAGCAAAATTAAAGCCATTAAGGAATGGAAAATCCCCACATCCATAAAGCATCTACGAGGATTTCTTGGGTTGACATGGTATTATTGCAAGTTTTTTAAGAATTATGGGAGAATAGCAGCACCTCTAACAACATTATTGAAGAAAGATGCATTTTCATGGACTCCAGAAGCAAAAAAGGCCAACATCTTAAAAAGGCAATGTGCCAAGCACCGGTCTTAGCTACACCAGACTTCACAAAAACTTTTATTGTGGAATGTGATGCTTCAGGAAATGGAATTGGTGTTGTTTTAATGCAAGATGAAAGACCCATTGCTTTTGAAAGCCGTCCAATCAAGGGAAAGTTTTTACACAAAGCTACTTATGAGAAGGAAATGTTGGCAATACTACATGCACTTAAGAAATGGTGACCCTACCTAATGGGAAGACACTTCAAGGTAAAAATGGATCATGATAGCCTTAAATACTTTTTCGAACAAAGATTATCCTCTGAAGAGCAAAAAAAGTGGGTCACAAAGATGTTGGGTTATGACTTTGAAATCATCTACAAAAAAGGGAAGCAAAATGTGGTGGCAGATGCACTCTCAAGAAAGGATGAGGATGTGGAAGCTTTGTTGTGCACCATTTCTATTATCCAACCAGATTGGATAAATGAAGCAAGGGAGGAGTGGAAGAATGATGAAGAAGTGTGGGCACTTATTCGAAAGTTACAAGAAGATTCCAGTACATCTAATACATTTAGCTGAAAAAATTATTCGTTATGGTACAAAGATCGCTTATACCTCTGTAAGAATTCGCAAGTCAAACAAAAGATTCTTATGGAATTTCACACATCTCCCTTAGGAGGGCACTCAGGATTTTTAAAAACTTACCACAGGGTTAAGAAGGAATTTTTTTGGGATGGCCTTAAACCAAATATTCAAAAGTTTGTGGCGGAATGTTTGGTTTGCCAACAAAATAAAGTTGAAACAATTAAGAACCTGGGTCTATTACAACCTTTATCCATTCCAAGCCAACGTTGGGGGGAGGTTTCAATGGATTTTATCACAAGTTTACCCAAGTCTGAGGGAAGGAGTGTCATCATGGTGGTAGTTGACAGACTTACCAAGTATGCACACTTTTGTGCATTATCACATCCATTGAAAGCCAGTACAGTTTCTACTGCATTTATGGAAACAATTCAAAAGCTACATGGAAACCCAAAGATTATTGTAAGTGACAGAGATCCCATTTTCACTGGAAATTTTTGGACAGAATTATTTTCTTGTCTTGGTACATAGTTAGCTCATAGCTCATCTTATCATCCTCAATCTGATGGGAAAAATGAGATAGTAAACAAATGTTTGGAAGGATATCTTCGTTGCTTTGTATCTGATAAACAAACACAATGGATCAAATGGTTGCCTCTGGCTGAATGGTGGTATAACACTTCCTTCCATACAGCAACAAAAATGACCCCATTTATGGCACTTTATGGATATCAGCCACCATCCATCACATCATATTTAAGAGAAAATCCTAAGGTTCAAGCAGTGGAACATCTCATTGAACATCAACAACAAGTCCTCCAACTCTTAAAGGACAACCTCGTGTTGGCACAGAATAGAATGAAACAACAAGCCGATCAACATCACAGTGAAAGAAGTTTTGATGTAGGTGATTGGGTATTCCTACAGCTACAACCATATAAACAAATGTCCCTCAAGCAAGCTAAGAATGATAATAAATTATCACCAATTTATTATGGTCCATACAAGGTGTTGCAAAATATTGGTACTATGGCATACAAATTGGAGCTTCCTGTAGCATCTCGAGTGCACCAAGTTTTCCATGTTTCATGTTTAAAGAAGGTTATAGGAGACAAACTCCCAGTTCAAACAATATTGCCAGAACTTGACGAGGAAGGAAAAATTATATTGGAACCGGAAGCAGTGACAGAAACAAAAACTCAATAGCTATGAAATCGATCAATCTCGGAGTATCTCATCAACTGGAAGAACTTATCCGCTAAAGATTCCACATGGGAGGATGAGAATTTTATACAGAAACATCCAGAACTACTCAAGCGTTGAGGACAACACTTTTTTTGAAGGAGAGGGGCATGATAGGTCCCTATAATACTAGTGATTACCCCATTACTATTGTATTTGTATCTCTCATTAACATTGTTGTGCCCCTATTGTCCCCATATTTTTATTACTGTGCCCCATAGAATCCCTTTATTGTTATTTTTGTGGCTTTATATTGTTAGGTCAGCTGGGTTATATTGTGACTCCTTAGACTCCTATATATAGAAAGGAGGTTTTGTCATTTGAATCATCGAAGAATTGCGCATTTATGTAATGTAAAGGAGGTTGCCCCCTCAAAGAGGCTGAATTCTAAGGCGTTGATCTATCTTTCCTATCTTTTTCTTGAGCTGGTTTCATAACAAGATGACTGATGATTATCTCAAATTTTGGGAGCCATTCCTACCTCATTTTAAGGAAGTTGTTTCTAGCTTCATTTGTATAAGTAGAGAGGCCTAGGACTTCACTAGGGTCGGTTTTTTGTTGGATTTTTGGTTATGTAAACTCTGCTCAACTTCGAGCTTATTATTTTGTGACAGTTTCATGTAATCTTGCTATTGTTTTGGAAATAAAGATGGAATCCTTTTTGAGCTAGCACTGAGTTACCTCAGAGGGCTGAAGATCTTGGGTTAGGGCCTAATCTAAGAAGCCAAGGTCCTCTTTACTTGTATTTGTATGTGTTATTTCAGTTTGTAGATTAGGTTGTTGTTAAATTTATTTCTTTTATGGTTAGGAATAGGTTTCTTCTGATGATTCAGTAGTTTTCTTCCATTTGTGATTTCTATAGCAGGTTAAGTAGTGATAAAGAAAATATTCAAAAGGCTTTCAATAGTTCCTTGGCCTCTCTTCCTCCCTTTGGGACCACGATTTGAGGCAAAAACCCTCTTGTTGTTCCAAAAACACAAATTTTCCTCATTCATAGGACTTCTAGTGTTTGAAACTTTTTAGTAGGATAATAGTCCAGTTTTGCTTTGCTTCAAGTCTTCTTCATCATGATCACTTCTTTATTTTTAATAGTATTCTTTCATGCTTTCCTTTCTTGCAGCATTTCTTATCATTTCCTTTCATAGATCATAGTTTAGACTACCTTGATGCAAAACTATGTTTTTCCTATATGTACTCATTTCATTGCTTGCTTGATCTTATTGATTGAATGTCAGTTCCTTTGTAGCAGATCTCTTCTTGTAGTAGGCCAGATTATCAGCCATCACATCCTCCATCTAATCCATGCACTATACATCACTCAAGTCTCACCTCAATTCTGCCTTATTTTCCTGCATTTTCCATAGACTTCTTCATCTCTCCTTGAGCAAACCCAATCATCTTCCTCTCTCCCAACGATTCATGGTAGACCCTAGGCACCCTAACACCTCATTCCAACCTTAATCCACCTTTTCCACCCAATCTCACACCTTCAAAACAGTGAAAACTTCTCTCGACCTCCTCCTGTAGGCCTCCTATAGTTGCCATGTTTCCTCCTGTAGATTTCCTGTCCTCCTGTAGATTTTCTTGTAGGGTTTCTTTTGAACGCCGAGTGTGGGAAAAGCCTTCAGAAGGCCACCTGAGACCTCCTAGGACCCACCCACACCATACTACATCCTATCAAGTCCCAAAACCATCCTCCAATGCTCCCTATTCGCTGCCACACTCACACACATTAAATCACATGCATGTCAAATTCACATAAAAATACATAAAAATCCAAAAAGATGTTTTTTCTTATTTAATTCTAGAAATATCTTAGTTAGATATTGTTTACTTCCTTGAGGAGGTAATGGCATTCCTTTCATGGTTTTCATAGTGCTTTTTGCAAAAGTAGAATTAGTAGGTTAATTAAGGTTTACTAAGTTGCTTTACATTTCAGTCTTTCTCCTTTCTGCAGTTAGAGTAGCATCTGTAGAGTAATCTTTCTCTCCTTTCATCACATATAGAGCTTTTTATGGAATCCCTAGAAGTTGGCTTGAGCTCCTAGTGATCTTGCGCTGGCTGACCAAGTGACAACTTGCAGTGAGAACTAGTACTTGTGCATATGACACCGACGCTTCCAAGTTTGTTACAAACTACCGGGTTGATAAGAGTAAAGTAGGTAGCCCAAGAGTTGCAGCATTATTGCTGCAATACTGGTGCTCACCACTTTTTGGCGTTGTTGCTGAGCAAGTGTCAGAGTATTCTGTGATTATTTCTTTCTTATATTTTCTATTGCAACATTATGCTAATAGTTTATTTCAGCAAAATTAGACTAGTCATTTCTCTTCTTTCAAGTTCTGCATTTCCTTTCTTTCCTCTTCAATTCTGCAAATTTCATTTCAGCAAAAGTAGACCAATCACTTCTCTTCTTTCAAGTTCTACATTTCCTTGATTTCCTCTTCAATTCTACAAATTTCATTTCAGCAAGTTCATTTCAGCTAGTTTCAATTTGTTTTGTTCAATCAATTTCTGTTTCTGCAAGTACTATCAGTGTGGGGAAAAGAAACAAAAAAATCAACCAAAAAAAAATAGATTTTCTTTCATGCCTCATAGGAATAGAGATAATTCAGGAAAAAAATTTCCCAACGCCCCCACTACTTCACACAGCCAGCCTTCTCTCTTCTTCAATGACTTCAATCAAGAAGAACCCTCAGGTGAACAGCAAGACATATTTGAAGAACCTATAAGGGAATAACAAGAAGAAAACATTCATTTGGAGCTAGTGGCTGAAAACAGAAATGCTAGGGGGAATGGAGAGAGAATAGAGGGTACCTTTCCCATTCGAGAGACCAATGGGGACACCAAAATGAAGAATATAAGGAGTTCTGCCCTACCTCATTTCCATGGTCTGACTACAGAAGATCCTGACACCTTTTTGTTTGAGTTTGTTGTTATCTGTCGAACCTATGACTATGCAGAAGATGAGAAAAATTTGAAACTATTCCCTTCTACTCTTAAGGATGTAGAGCTGCGCTAGTTCATGGGTTACCTGGCAATAGCATCACAACTTGGGCTTAGATGCAGCAAGCCTTTAACAACAAGTATTGAGATTATTGTAACTCAAAAGATACTAAAGAAGAAATTTTTCAAATGACCATAGGAAGTGATGAATCCTTGGAAGACTATGAAGAGAGGTTCCAGCTTAGTTACAAAATGGTTGGGTGTACACTTGACCCTGAGTCTCTGAAGTTGGTCCTGCTCAGGGGAATTCAGGAAGATCTTTTAGACACCCTCCATCTACTGGCTGAAGGAGACATCTACCAACTATCCTATGAGGACATAAAGACTATTTTTAGAAACCATTCTAGAGCAACCAAGAAGAAAGGTAGGGGGAGTCAACCTATAGCCAATACCTCTTTCTCTAACTCATCCATTAAAGGAGAAATTGGAAATATGCTAGAAGACTTCAAGAGTGAGATGTTGTAGACTCTTTCCATGCAAATGGATACCTTACATATCAAAAGGAAACAAGAGGAAGTAGAGAGGGCTTTGGTCATTTTCTGCCCTATATGCACCAGGAGGCATCCTAGGAATGAATGCCCATTGCATTCTATAGAGGTTTGTTCAGTCTGTGAAGGAAATAATTCTACATATAAGTGCCCTTCCTTACCTGGACTTAAAGTTGTATATCAAGGGACTGAGGGAGTCACTGAATAGCTCTATTACATAAACCAAAGGAGGCTGCATGGACCTAGACCATACCAGCGAGAATACAAGGGACATCTTAGGCATACTACAACCTCAACCAAGTCACTTCCATACCTTCTTGGGGCGCTCCTGCTCATCCTTCCTAGTCTACACCTCCTCCTTGGTCCTTTACATCTCAATATCATGCCTAAACAACCACCCATTCATTTCAATCCTATGCTTAGCCATAATCTCAATGGAATGCACCTTTTTAGGGGTGGAGGCCCCAATACAACTCTCTTCTGGCTCTTTTTCCTGTGCCACCTACCCAACCACAACCATTACCTCGTGCTCCACCAAATCAACCCCAAATGCCTACCCAGCCAAATCCAAACCCGAACAACAGATAGGCTCATCAAGTGTATAGTAGGGAACCATCATGCCTAACATATGCTGTGGAGATTCAGGAAATTAACTTTCAATCTCGGAAAGTTCTTCCAGATAGCCAACCTCCACCTAGGGACGTTAAGGAAGATAAAGAGGAGAGTGAACCTACAACAATTCCACCCTTTCTTGAGAGACTATTTGTGATAGTCCAGCCTACCCCAGAAGAGACTGAAATCCTAGGAGAATTGAAACATCTATGTGTGAAGATACCACTTCTCCAGGCCATAAAAGATGTGCCTATCTACAATAGGTTGATCAAGGAGAAGTGCTTTAGGCATCCAGTAAGGCGCAAGAGAGATGCCCCAATCATCAATGTCATAGGACAACTATCCGACCTGATGTTAGGGTAGGTAATCTATGCAAAATATCTGGACCCTGGAAGCCCAGTGGTTGATGTCCACATCAATGGCACCATGATCCCATACACCTTGATTGACCTGGGAGCTGCCATTAATGTGATGAAAAAGGGCACAATGCTCAAACTTAACCTCCAGGGCTCCTTGAGGAAGACCACGACCATGCTATAGCTAGCAGAATGCTCCACCGTGACCCCTGAGGGGATTGTGGAAGATGTGATGGTCTCCAATGATTCTTGGGAGTACCCTGCTGATTTCTTAGTTCTCCAACCAAAGGGAAATCTCACTGGGTATCCTCTAATTCTGGGAAGACCTTGGTTGGCAACCACCGATGCCTACATCAGCTGTCGAGCTGGGAACATGCCATAGAGAATGGGCACATGTCTAAGCAGTTAATCCTATATCCTCCTGCCCAACCCTTGCTAGAACATGATCTACCTCTCTAGTTGGAGGAGGAAGATGAGGATGAAGTCTATTCTGCACCGCTTTGTGCATTACAAATCACCATGGGGGGGAACAACAATATGAGGATGATATGATTGAAAATCTGATTTAGAATCCACCTCCTAGTGTATCACCATTAGAGGACATAGTAAGAGAAACCGAAAAAGAACCCCTCAACTTATCTCTATGTGGCCGACTCCACTTCTCTATGTGTTAAGAATATAGATTTCAGCCCAGAAAGAACCTTGAAAATCAATCCATCCCTATCCACTTCCCAGGAGAAGGAACTGTGTAGCCTACTTAGAAAACACCTAGATGCCTTTGCCTAGAGTTATAAGGAGATGAAGGGAGTGCACCCTTTAGTATGTACTCATCATATATACATCAAGGAGGATTGCAAGCCAATCAGGCAACCTCAAAGGAGGATGAATCCATCACTTAAAGATATTGTTAAGGAAGAATTGAGAAATTGCTTGATGTAGGATTCATCTATCACATCTCTAACAGTGAATGGGTCTCTCCTTTGGTGCTAGTGCCAAAGAAAAATGGTAAGTGGAGAATCCGTGTTAACTATTAGGAATTGAACAAAGCCACTAAAATGGACCATTTTTCTTTACCTCTCATAGATCAAGTGTTAGACGCTTTGGCAGGGAAAAGTGTTTTCTCTTTCCTAGATGGGTTCAGCGGGTACAATCAAATTCAAATCAGCCCAAAAGACCAAGATAAGACCACTTTCACTTGTCCTTGGGGTACCTTTGCATACAGGGTCCTTCCTTTTGGTTTGTGTAACACTCCAGCCACTTTCCAAAGAGCGGTATTGAGTATATTCTCTGAATTAGTTCATGATGCAATAGAGATACACATGGATGACTTTATTCCTTATGGCTCTGACTTTCAGGAAGCTTTATCTAACCTAGGAAAAGTTCTAGACAAGTGTATTGAGATGAACCTATCCCTTAGTCCAGAAAAATGTGAATTTTTGATGACTAAAGGGAAAGTGTTAGGTCATGTGATATCTCAGCAGGGACTGCAGGTGAACCCCAACAAAATTTCCATCATCCAAAGGGTCCCACCTTCTCAAAAGGTGAGAGATGTCAGAAGTTTCCTAGGCATAGATGGGTATTATAGGATATTCATTAAAGATTTCAGCAAGATAGCCTCTCCTTTTTTTGGCCTCTTAGGCAAAGATGTCAAGTTCATATGGTCGGAAAACTGTCAAGAAGTCCCAGATACCTTGAAGAGCAAGCTCATGACTGCCCCAATTCTGAGAGGCCCAAACTGGGCCCTACCTTTCCACATTCACATAGATGCCTTGAAAAAAGAAATAGGAGCGTCCTTAGGATAAATTGATGAAAATTTACCTTATGCGATATACTTTATAAGAAAAAACTTGTTAAAGGCAAAGTTAAACTATACAGTGATCGAGAAGGAACTCCTAGCTGTCGTGCATTCCTTAAACAAATTCAGACATTATATCACAGGCTATCAAACCTTTCTACACACTAATCATGCTAAAATTAGATATTTAATGAGCAA
This sequence comes from Pinus tabuliformis, assembly GCA_031772625.1. Classification (NCBI taxonomy): domain Eukaryota; kingdom Viridiplantae; phylum Streptophyta; class Pinopsida; order Pinales; family Pinaceae; genus Pinus; species Pinus tabuliformis. The sequence continues at coordinate 585,687,180 of CM062817.1, forward strand.
ACCAGATGTAAATTCCTGCATTATTAGATGGTTGCTTTTACTACAATAATTTGATTTGGCCATTATTGATAGCTTGGTAAAGAAAATGTTGTTGCTGACTTTTTGTCTAGAGTAAATTTTCCTTCAGGTGAAGAAGGAATGGTGGATGACCAAATGCCAGATGAACATCTTTTTGCTATCTCAGTACTCTCTCCATGGCTTGCTGATATAGCAAACTACTTGGTTTTAGCATAGTTCCCACCACACCTGTCCTCAAAAGAGAAGAGCAAGATAGTAAGGAAAAGTTCCCCTTTCACCTGGATTGGGGGCAATCTTTTCAAACTTGGCACAGATCAGATCTTGAGAAGATGTGTTAGGGAGGAGGTAGTCTTTGACATCCTCCTGAACTATCATGACGGGCCTTGTGGAGGTCATTTTGCAGCAAAAAGAACTTCCTTCAAGATATTGCAAGCAGGCTATTACTGGACCAGTCTTCATCAGGATGTGAGGAGATATACTAGCCAACGTGATCGGTGTCAGAGAATGGGGAAACCTACTCTAAAGGATGAGATGCCCATGCAACCTGAAGTGACCTTTGAGCCATTTGAGAAGTGGGGCATGGACTTTGTGGGTCTTATCATCCCTCTTTCAAAGCAGAAACAATACATCATTGTGCGCACCAATTACCTCACAAAGTGGGCAGAGACAAAAGCAATAAAAGTAGTGACAGAGGAAAAAGTAGTTGAGTTTTTGAGAGAAAACATATTCTACAAGTTTGGGTATCCAAGAGAGTTGGTCACAAATCAATCTAGTCAGTTCACCTCCAATCTGATTAAAGACCTGCTCACACATCATAGAATCAAGCACATGACTTCCACCCCTTACCATCCACAAGCCAATGGGTAGGTGGAGGCCACTAATAGAGCATTGGAAGGGATCCTGACCAAGGTAGTGAGTAGCAACAGAAAAGACTGGGCAGACAAATTAGTTGAGGCTACTTGGACCTACAACACAACATGGAAGACCACCACAGGGTTCACACTCTATGAGCTCGTTTATGTGAAGAAAGCTTTGTTGTCAATAGAATTTGAATTCAATACCCTAAGGATGGCAGCTCAGCTAGACCTAGACCTCAGCCATGCACAGAAAGAAAGATTACTTCAGCTCAATGGATTTTATGAATACAGATTGCAGGCCCTTCTCCATACGGAGGTAGTTCAGCTTCAAAGAAAGATATGGCATGACAAAAATATCAAGGAGAAGAAATTCCAAGAGGGAGATTGGGCACTACTCTATGATTCAAGATACAAAGATTTCAAAGGCAAGCTGAGGACAAGATGGCTGGGACCCTACACTATGGAGAAATGCAATGACAATGGTTCAGTTTTGATTAGAACCATTGATGATGAAGCCATCCCCATGCTTGTCAATGGACATCAGTTGAAAGTCTACAAGAAACCCCTCTCCAAGCAAGATTTCATTGAATATTTGAATAAGATGGTGATGGTAGTGGAGCATGTTTTAGCCTCCACTTCACCCACTCACTGAAGAAAAAGAAAAAAATAAATAAATAATAAGGACTCAAGTGAAAACCTCCATGAGGCGCTTGAGTCCCATCATTTGGTTGAAAACCTCTTCTGAGGCGGCCGAGTGATGTCAAAAAAAAAAGAGAAAAAAGAATGAGATCCTTGGGTGAAAACCTCCCTTGGAGGCACATAGGGTGAAAACCTCCTTGAGGCACCTTAGTTGTTTTCAAAAAAAAAAAGGAAAGAAAGAAAAAAATGCATTTTCATTTGCATTGCAGGTTTGCAAGAGGACTACAAGAAGCAGAAGAAGGTGCCAAGGGAACCCTGACATCCACACCAGCACCTATCCTACCTTCCCACACCTTTCTCCATCATTTTTGGCATTTCTTTCACCCCATTGTGCTTCTTTTTCAAAAACTGTGTTTTCTACAGGAGGCTCCTGTAGGAATTACAGAGAGCCAGAAATGGATATAAAAGGCAGTTTGAGGGACAAGGAAGCTTCATGAAGAGCCTATAAACCCTCCTATAGTCTTCAAACCTCCTTGCCATCATTTCCAAGCTTACATCACACCCCAAGCATCATTCTTCTTCCTGTCCAAGAAAAACACAGGAAAAAACAGTTTTTCAGGAAAAGAAAAAAAACAAAAAATAAGAGAGGAAGCAGCACCATCCACCTCACCTGAAGCCTACTTACTACCTCTCCATCTCTATATACATCTCTGGAATCATCCTCAAAGCTCCAAGCACAGAAAGAAGCTGAAGTTTCAAGGGGAGAAACAACTACAGGAGCTCCTATAGGAATTCCTGTAGCAGCTGATCCCATCAAAACCCAGCACCAACAGTAGGAGAATGCACCCATGAAGGTTGAGAAGGCACCTAAAGCTAACACCTAGCCAAGAGAACTTGCACAAGACACAACCACACATCAACAAGTAGATAGCATGCATCAAAAGAAATAAAGGCATGCAGCAGAGAGAGAGCCACAACACCTCACAACAAATACATTCGGATCACAGGTAAGTAACTAACCCACTCCTCTGTTTGCATTTGTTTAATTAGAGGCCATGCAAAAGCAACAAGATAGTCGAGGTTGAGCGAGGGAAAGGTGGATAGTTAACTTTTCCACCTTCGTCTAGTTGACTCCACTCATCCAAGATGTCACCCACACGTGCGCACAGTTAACTCAAGAAAGATGTCAAGGACAGGAAGTGGAGGAAGTGTGAACTCTGATGCAATCATGAGGGATTATTACAAGGAGGGGCCATGATTGTTACACTAAAAAATGTCGCCATGGCTATTTACAGTTAGTATGGCTCTATCAACAGTCATGCTATCCTCCTGGGCAAATCTTATGCCTCTGCTCTCCATGTCAAACTCCAAAAAGAGAGAAAGTCTTAGTAAATGTGTTTATCTCTGGGTACGCAGATTCTCTCGGCCTTACCTACGTGTACGCACCTAATGTTCACAAAAACTGCATACTTGTATGCTCTGTATGTAAAGGGGCAGGTGCGTACCCCTGTAAAGGTCAAAAGGCGCGAGTTTCATCTTTAAAAAGTTACTTATGGTCATTTCTAGAGCATTCTAGAAGGTTGTTCGACGTGTATTGATCGCCTCCAGATGGTTGATGTACCCCTATGAAAGAGGAATTTATCCCATCAAGAGAGGAGCTATCCCATCCAAAAAGGGGATTATCCCATTGATGGTGGACCTGATTAACTTCCTCTTGAGGACTATAAATACAGGCATTGGGCCAGAAGGAGAGGAGGTTGAAAGCTAAACATTTCTAAGGGTAGATGCTGCTGGAATTAGGACTCCCATTTAGAAGCTTGTGAGGAGAGATTCCCATCCTTTCTTGTTTCATTTGGAAGTGGGTGAGCTTTGTCAAAGTAAAGGAGAACTCTTGATGGACCCTGGGAGGGACTTGCACAACACCAAGGCTCAGGTTGTAATTGTTCCTTTTGTTTCCTATTAATGCAAATGAGTCCATTCTTCTCAATAACTTGTTATTTATGAGTTGTTTCATGTACTCCTTGGTCTATATGTTAAATATGTTTTATTTTATGAGATTATCAAGTGCTATTTAATCGTTTGATTGTTAGTGAATGCAGGTTTCGAAGTGAAGGAGGAGCTCATCCGGATCGGCGAGGCTGGACTACTACAACAGCGTTGGACTACAGGTAGGATCTAAACACTTGATTTCTCATATGGTAAATGCATGTTTAGAGAAGGATTTCTCTTGTTTGTCTTGTTTGTCACTAGAGAGTCTTAGGCTCCTAGGGAGGTTGGTTGTGTCCGCACTATCAACTCTTTCCGCCTGACAAAATGGCGACTTCGCTGGGGACTCCATTGATGTGAAAGTTTTTTCCTTTGTATACAACTTTGATCTGAGAAAAGTCATTTATTTTCTGGTTTTTGGCTGTGTGACTTTGTATTTGGGTGGGCTAGCTTAGGGTTAAATTAGATTTAGTTTTTCTTGGTTTTTCCAGTAGTACGTACCCTCTGAGTATTGCACAGTGCGTACCTGTACGCACTGTTGCTGTGTGCACAGAGCGGGCCCGCACCTGTCTTAACAGGTTGCCTGCGTACCCTACTAAAAATTAAGAAATTTCCATTTTTTACATTTTTCCTCTTAGATTTTGCTTTTTCTTAGTTTTTACTGCCCAGATCCATTAGTCTCCTGTCAAAGATCTTCACCTGAACTTGTTTCGATAGCATTGAGTGTTTTAGTGGATTTCATAGAAGTTTAAGCCCTAGGGTTTGATTTTTGAGTAGGTCCTGTAGTGACTTTGGCGGTAGAAGTTGTCAAGCCTTAGATCTCTCTAGTTTTGTCAGCCTTCTTAGGAGTCGGACCTGTCATAAAGTCTACCTGTGAGAGCAACTTACCTTTGAGTTGTCTCTTTGGCGAATTTCGAAATGCTTATTGATTGAGTATTGAATTCCATTTTACAAAAAGAACAAAAAGATTTGAGTTTTGTTTTGATTGGTTTTTTGATTCTGCATTAGCTGGTCCTTGGCTTGATTGTGTTCAAGTAAAACAACCTAGAATCATCCTTGTAGGCTTTTGCCTCGTTAGGTTTGCTTTAGAGTAAATTTCCTTTTGATTTGCTTGTGAGTCAATTTTTCATAGATTTTATAGATTTTGAGATTGATTTTCGTTAAAATAGATTTATATGCTTTATTAAATAAAAAAATACAAAAACATCTCCTTTGAAAAGTTTTGTTTCAAGCAGATTTTGGAGTATTTTGAAAGAGAAAGAATTTTTCGTGCACGTAATGAGTGGTCATGTTTGTATGCTTGGAAAGATAAAGAGTTTTATTTCTTTGATTTTCGTTGCCAAGAGAGTTGTTTTTATATAAATTTGCATTCTCTAAACTTTCTTAGCTAAGAATTTCATTGAAAAAGAAAAGTAGCGTAAATCATCTTAGGTGCATCTTTGTAGTGGTTGCGAGTCGAGTCTACACACCATTGGTTTCATTTCCGCTACCTTTTGTCTTTAAGAAAAACCATAAAATTAACGCTTAAAGTAAAATCAACATAGTAACTTTTTCTTTTACTAGGGCTCTGAAGCACCAATATAGATCAGGCTAGTGTCTTGGAGTAGGAGAGTAATTAACTCTCCAAGACAACAAAACCAAACAAGTAGCTTATCTTGTGATAGAATAAATCCAATTGTCTCATTTGTACTCTGGGAAAGCTCCTCTTAAAGGAGAAGCACGAGCTCGTGTCCGAACCAGTGAGGGGATCAATCCTCCCTCGTTGGGAACGACGCCAGACACGCACGTATTACAAACGGTAAACCTCGGATTAACCATTGTCGAGGAGCCAGGGGTCACTTATTGGTAAACCTTGGATTATTGTCAAGGAACCGGTAAGGGGATTGAGCTTGATACTCTGCCCTTGCGTGCTGTCGGAGTGTAGACTGTTCCCCCAGGTGCATTTGTTGCGGTTGGTAACCTTAGTGACCATTATCTTTAGGATTCTACCGAGGTGACGGTGGAGGGAAGATCCCACTGTACCTGGAGCAGACGTCGGCTAGACTCACTTGGATTTTCCGGGGGGTTCACTTCACTCGAGACGGTTAAAGTGGAGGAACTTGTGCCGGTCTATTCATTAAGCAGGTTGCCGGGGTAACTGTTCCACCCGCCACTTCTGTATTGAATCCAACGATGTTGGGTTTCATCTCCAACTAGCGTTTTTGGTCTGGAAGGCTACTGTTTGTGTTTGGTTTGACGCCCTAGATTCTTTAGGCGTATGATTCAAATTTGTTTGGTTCTTTAGAGACTTTAGGTGGTTTGATTTGAGATTTTACTTTGTTTTCGTGTGTAGTAGTTAAAAGTTTTTAGCTGTGGCGGAATTACCGAGACAGTCCCGTAGACTTCGGGGCAAGTCACCTGAGATTGTTACCGTAACTGATTTGTTGAGGAAACTCCATAGATTGCGGGGTGGACCTCCTGAAGACGTCCCGGGTCAGTACGAAGGATTGAAGGTCCTTGTAACTCCTCCTAGTGGCAATAGAGTAGGTTCACCTGAAGAAGGAGAGTCTTCCTTGGTAGTCCATCCAGATTACCAAAGTCTAGAGACAGGTTATAATCCCGAAGCTGTTACAGTTTCCGAGCTTGCTGGTAGCTTTTCATCTACTAGTGATTTAGGTGAGGAACCTGAAATATCTGAGCCTGTTACTCCAACTTCTAGTGTTCCAGATTCACCAAGAGTAGAATGAGTTATCACCGAAAATCTTCCTACTAGTTTGATTGCTATTGAAGAACTTGCTCCAGAGGAAGAAATAGGCGTCTCTAACCTTGAAGATCGACCTACTATTGATCTAAGGGAGTGTGAATCTATCTTTTACAGTCCTCCTAGAAGTACTACTTGGTACCTTTCGTTAACTAACTATTTAGACAACTCAGGGTTAAGTTTTTCTACACCTCGTACTCCTTTTCCACCTGGAGGTATTTATACTCTTGTAAATATGTCTGGTCAGTCGTCCGTGTTCACTCAATCTTCTGAATCTTTCTTACACGGCGGGCCTTCTGTTCCCACCGGGTATCAGTCACTTTCTGGTATCTTTGCAGGGGCATCTCCTCAACCCGTTGATCATGGGTTATTAGCTGGAAACAATGGTAATAAATCATTGGGTGTAGGGGACATTTACATGATGTCAGGTTCAGTTCCCATTTCTCAACCTCAAGGTGGTCAATTACCACCTGGGGGGCAGCCTCAATTAACGCCTGGGGGGCAACCTCAAGGTACACAAATTGTGTCTGGGGGGCAGCCTCAAGGTCAGTATGTACCTATGGTACAATACATGCCTCAAGGTCAACCCCAGCCTCAATATGTACCCCAGGGTCAACCTCAGTATCAATATTTACCTCAAGGGTATCAACCTCAAGGTCAAGGTGAACCCCAGTATCAGTATTTACCCCAAGGTTATCAACCTCAAGGTCAATACTCGAGTCAAGGTTATCAACCACCTCAAGGTCAGTCATATGTTCAAGGTATGGGAACTGTACCTTTCAGTTATCAATCCTATCCTCAATCCGGTTATGGATCCCAGTATCCTCAACCTGTTACGGGTCAATACCCTGGAATGATAGTGTGGGATCCATCACAAGGTCAACAGGTGTTGCAGCCAAGTATACAGTTGTTACCTCAAACCGGACAACCCGTAGTTTCTGGTTCACCCCAGCAACCGCAACCTGTCCAGTCAAATGTTCAAACTTCTGTAACTTCGGTAGTTACTCAGCCGCTAATTGCACCTAGTACTCCATCTCAAACGGCTGCTGCAACTACCGCAACATCTGCCGCACTTACTTCTGGAGTATCGACAGCTCCTGTTTGTAGTGTCTCTGTAACTACTCCGCAGACATCTTTACCCTTATCTGGATCTACAATTCAAACTACGGTTCAGATGCCTGTAGGTCAGCCTGGTATAAGTACGGTTGTCACTACTCAACCACAATTTGTTCATCAACCGTACCAGGGACAGTACCAATATGGGCAAGCTGTCTAGCAGCCGGTTTACCAGTATCAACCGTATCCTGGGTACACTTATCAACAACCTCAACAACCCCAGTACGGTACGGTTAATCCTGGTTTTCCAGGAGGATATAATATCCCTAATGCGATTCCTGTTCCTAGTTATCCTAGATATCCTCCTCCTGAGACTGGTCTTGTGACCCAGAGTTTTAGAGATCCTAACCGGCAATTACCATTTATCGCAACTTTGGATTTACCAGATTTGACACGCCTAACGAACGATCCAATTCAATATCTTCCATTCTGGCCGCCAATGCCAAATAAGTTGCCCAGTGATATACCCAAGTTCGAAGGTAAGTCTGGAGAGGATCCGTCCAATCACGTGATGACTTACCACCTCTGGTGTGCTTCAAATTCTATCTCGGATGATTCGATCCGCTTACGTCTTTTCCAGCGTACACTCATTGGTCTCGCGTCCAAGTGGTACATTGAGTTACCACGGGCCTCTTTTTACAATTTTAGCCAGTTAGCTACCTCGTTCTTAACTCACTTTCAGTTGTCGATCAGATACGATAATGACACGGAGTTATTAACTTCACTAAAACAATCGACGTCCACGTATATTTCTGACCACATTCATGAGTGGAGATGTCGAAGAAGGTTAGTGAAAGTTTTTATTCCGGACCAAATCTTAGCTGAATGGTTTGTTAAATCATTATTACCGAAGATTACTGAAGATGTAGCTAAGGCCGGAGTAGTTACTGAGGAGCAAGTCATTGCTCAGGCGCAGTACCTTGACTTAGTTTATACTCAGTTGGGTACGTTACACGAGAAGATCCCAGATCTTCCAAAATCGAATCAAATCGCTGCTGCTCCTTCGGGATCTCATGCCGCTGATGGTATGATTGGTACGGTGAACACAAAGAGCAAGAAGAAGTCTTCCAAGAATTTTACTACTCCTATAATCACCTTGCCTGATTCCCCGACAGGAGAGTCTTCTCCTGAACTTTCCGTCGATATTCACGCTGTAGAGTCATCTATGGCCAAATCAAAAAACGGTGGAAAGAAGAAAGGAAAGAAGAAGGCTAAAGCAGACAAGGCTCCGAAGGAGAAAACAGAAAAGTCGGAAACCAATGACGAAAAGCGCAAACCTCAATATCCTTGTCTTATTTGTGAAGAGGATCATTTTACAAGAGATTGCCCTCATCGGGCTGAGGTTGTGAAAATAGTCAAAGGTTCTCCAACTCCTGCTGTGTTGAAAGATCCATTTCCAAAGCAGGAGAGTAAGATGATAGGTTCTTCCTCGACTGCCAGTGAAGAACCCATTTTGATGATGTCTCATGTGAGGATTGCGACTCAGTCGCAAGATTATGGTAGTAATAATTCTGTTGATGGTAAGGAAGCAGAATCTTCTCATTCTAATCCATCAACCTCAGCTCCTGGTTCCGATCCACTATAGATCGAAAAACCTAACCCGGACTTAGTAATCAAACCGCCCGCCAAGGGTGTTCTTCGAAGGTCTGCTTTCAATCCACATGCGAGAGCGGCCCAGAATTACAACATTGTTGAGGACTTAGTTGTTTCACCCTCAGCAATGTCGGCTTTAGAAGTGCTGTAATCATGCCCAACACAACGAAAATTACTTTTGTCGGCTATCGGAGCTGTTGATGTTCAGGACCCGAATCTGATAATATTCGATCTAGAAAATAGTACACCGCGCCTACCCCATCAAATGGCTTTCCAGATTCCAGTGATAGTCAAAAACAGGCCTATTCATTGAACTGTAATTGATGAGGGAGCTTCCACGTGTATTATGTCGATTCAGTGTTGGAGATCACTTGGTTCTCCTTCGCTGAACCAATCCCCGACCATCCTTAAGGCCTTTGATGGCCGTGGGTTCCATCCGTTTGGTATTCTATAGGAATTGCCTATAGGGGTAGAAGGTAAAACCGTTAGTCTGGATGTGGAGGTGGTTGATGCCCCTCTAGACTACAACCTTCTTTTGGGTCGAAGTTGGTCATATGCTATGACAGCGGTTGTTTCATCGGTCTTAAGAGTAATAAAGTTTCCACATAACGGCAAGATCATGACAATTGATCAGCTGACATACTTTTCATCCGACCCAGCCTCTTCAAAGAGTATCCAGCATGTTGGTAAGACGACAATCCCTTATAGGGACGTTGGCGTAGGTTTAGTTAAAGATTCCGGTTTACTGGGAACTTTTCCTTTCCCTCCAATCAACGCAGACCCTTCATTTGCATCAATTCATATGATTACATCAGACACCATTATTTACAACGATCCTTGGATTGTCCCATCTGAATCTGAGATAGACTCATTCGGTGATGCTATGCCTTTGAGTCCATATGAAATTGCTTATGAAGCTGTCGTGTCTTTTACCGACTCGTGTTCAACCCAAATCGACCAAATGAATGTGGTCAGTGAGGAATCACTTTTCACATCAACCTCAGAACGGATAGCATTTCCCGAAGTCGTGTCATCTGACGAGCGACTTCGCGAAATCCTAAGTGTAGACGATCTACCATGGGAAGATCTCCATCATAGATCTTAGTTTTTACCTGAGGATGATGCTTTTGAAAACGATTTTTCATCTATTTTTACCGCTGAATATGTCAAAGACGCTCAGAATCCAACGCAACATTCTGATTCAGAGTTGAATTTAGGGAATATTTCTCGCACTATTCCCATTGACATTTCAGTGAAGCCCGGAATTGAAGAAAACATTCATATAGGTGCCTCATGTACAGAAGATGAAATTCAAACTTACAAGGCCCTATTCCAAGAATTTCGCGATGTGTTCGCCTGGTCTTACGAGGAAATGCCAGGAATCGATCCTGCCATTGTTGTTCATGAAATAAAGACCTACCCGGACGCTAAACCTGTCCGGCAACGGTTGCGTCAGATTCACCCTCGAAAAGCGGTTGCGATTAAAGCAGAAGTCGAGAAGCTGTTGAAAGCAGGTTTCATTTATCCAATCCCATTAACGGATTGGGTATCGAATATTGTTCCGGTTAACAAGAAACAAGGAACAATAAGAATATGTATCGACTATAGGGATATAAATCGAGCTTGTCCAAAAGACAACTATCCTACGCCTTATATCGATCAAATCATTGATGATTGTGCCGGAAGTGAAATGTTTTCCTTTATGGATGGTTTTTCGGGCTATAATCAAATCAATATTCTACCTGCCGATCAACCAAAAACGGCATTCATTTGTCCATGGGGGACATTTGCTTACTGCATATTACCTTTTGGGCTTAAGAATGCCGGAGCCACTTTTCAACGGGCGATGTCTTATGCATTTCATGACATCAAGCACATTGTGCAACCGTACCTCGATGATTTGCCTGCTCATTCTTTACATCGAGCTGATCACCTTGTCCACTTACGAGCAATCTTTATGAGGTGTAGGCATTATCGTATTCGGTTGAATCCGCACAAGTGTGTATTCTGTATAGAAGCGGGTCGATTGCTGGGATTTGTTGTTTCAAATGCCGGCATTCGCATCGATCCCTCGAAGGTCGAAGCTATCATCAAATTGCCTCCTCCTTCGAGTTTGCGCCAACTCCAAAGTTTGCAAGGGAAAGCAAACTTTTTACGCCGATTCATTCCAAACTACGCCGAGGTCACTAAGGGTTTTACACGGTTGTTGAAACAGAACGCTCAATTCTTTTGGGACAAGATTGCCCAACAATCTTTTGATGCACTTAAGCACGCGTTAACCCATGCACCGTTGTTGCATCCTCCCAACTACAACCAGGACTACTTCTTATACCTCGCAGCTTCGCATTCCACTATTGGAATGGTGTTAGTCCAAGAAGATGAATTTGGAACGGAACATGTGATATATTATCTTAGTAGGACGTTAAACCCCACTGAGCTAAAATATTCGCATGTGGAGAAATTGGCCCTGGCAGCCGTTCAAGCTGTCCAGCGTTTTCGTCACTACATTCTTCTCCGTAAAACTACAGTTATTTCGGATTGCAACCCTATGATTTATATTTTGACTAAACAACTGCTAGGGGGCAAGTACTCTAAACGGATCATTATCCTGCAAGAGGTCGACTTGGAGTTCGAGAAGTCCAAGTCTAAGAAATCCTTAGTTTTTTCGGAATTGATGTGTGATTTCCCGCATGCTGACACAGAAACTGTGGCAGAGGAGTCCATTGCGGACGAATCTTTGTTTCTTATCAGTACTTTAGATCCATGGTATGGGGATATAATCATCTATCTCCAAACCCAAACCTTTCGGCCTGAAGCTTCAAAGTCGGAACGTCGAAAAATTCGGTTTCAATCCCAGCAATACAGAATTATTGGAGATACACTTTATCGCCAGGGGGCAGACTTAGTTTTTCGACGTTGTTTAACTCACGAAGAGGTTGAGATGGTTTTGAATGATTGTCACTCTGGAGCGTGTGGCGGTCATATGTCTGGGTATGCCACAACTCAGAAGGTGTTGCGTGCTGGCTATTTCTGGCCGTCCATGTTTAAAGATTGTATCATTGCGGTCCGAAAATGCCACAACTGTCAAGTGCTTGATCGCAAGATGCGCGCACCACCTGCTCCTATCCATCCTATAATTGCCGTTGGTCCTTTCGCCAAATGGGGTATCGATTTTATTACTTGTAACCCTCACTCAGCCGGGGGGCATGCGTATATCATCCTCGCGGTTGATTATTTTACTAAATGGGCCGAGGCAATGCCTACATTCAACGCAAGCGGCAAAACAGCTGCAGTTTTCGTATTCAATCACATTATAACTAGGTTTGGTGTCCCGCAAGCAATCATCACTGACCATGGGAGCCATTTTCGAAACATCATGATGACTGAGCTTACAAGCCAGCTTGGTTTACGCCACGATAGCTCTACTCCTTATTATCCGCAAGCCAACGGTTTGGTTGAGTCTATCAACAAAGTTCTGGTTATCATGATCCGACGAATCATTGGTATTCATCGGTCGAATTGGCACAACATGTTATTTTCAGCGCTATGGGCATACCGAACTTCAGTGAAAACTTCAACAGGGTTCACTCCTTTCCAGCTAGTTTATGGCTTGGAAGCTGTGTTACCCATTGAATGCGAAATCCCATCACTTCAAATGGCTGTCGAATTACTCCCAGCTACTTCCGAAGAGGAGAAACGTTTATTATACTTAGCTCAATTAGATGAGACTCGACGTGACGCTGCATTGGCAATCGAGACTCACGCGAAGCGAATGAAAGCTCAGTATGATAGAAATGTGACCCCTCGAAGTTTTTCGGAGGGAGACCTAGTGCTATTATATGATAAAGCTAACGATAAGCTAGGTGCTGGAAAATTCGTTCCTATGTGGCATGGACCCTACATTGTAAAGCGAAAGCTAGCAAAAGGGGCTTATGAGCTGGTAGATTTTGATGGGGACTCTTTGGGTAAACCCAGAAATGGACTTTACCTAAAGAGGTATTATGCTTTTAAATGATGGGTATGGAGAATTTTTAGTTAGGTTAGGTTTTCTTTCTAGCTAGTATGTTTGTTAGTTTAGATAGTGTGCTTAGCTTAGAAAGTGCTTTTTTCGTCGTTATTCTGGCTTATCTTGGTTTTACTCTTGATATTGCAGATGTTGACGCCTCTCCAAACGTACATTGGATTTGCCGATGGTGCTTGTCGTAGTACACGGAATATCTCTTCTGCAGCTTGGGTTATCTATTCGCCCTCTGACGAGTTAGTTTCTATGCATGGGGTGAGCCTCGGTCAAACAACGAACAACATTGCAGAATACAGTGCAGTGGTTGAATTATTGTCTGAATCTATTTCATTTGGAATTTGACGTTTGATAGTGAGGTTAGATTCTGAACTCGTTGTATTACAGCTTAATAGAGTATATGCCATTAGAAATCCTGTGTTATTAAGGTTGTTTTTGAGAGTGCGCCTCTTGGAACGTGAATTTGATTACATTGAATATCAGCATATTCCAAGGTCTTTAAATACATTAGCAGATGCAATTGCTTCTCGAATGTTGGACAGACATTTGCGATAATCATGCAAGTAAATTTAAAAACATTTCATCACATATGTTAAAACAAGATAAGCCGGTAATAATGATATATATATATATATATAGATATATATATATATATATAAATAAGAGTGTGTCAAAAATATACATCGTCTTCGATCATAGGTTGAAAAACACCTTATGATCGGCAAAAATGATAAGTACAAAAAACCAAAAATGTCATATGTGTCTACAAAAGTGACTAGCCAATCACTGGTGGTGCTCTCTATACGAGACCACTTCCCGCGCTACCCTACACAGGAACCTCCTAAAAGGTCCTGGGACTACGACCACATAGCGCTAAAGTCGAATAGGAATTTCATCTATGGTGGTCTCTAGTATACCCGCCGTCAGACGCTCTAGATCCTGTTCCAGCTCGGCTAAGGTCTCTGCGGCCGCATCCTGTGGGGCTGGTGCTGGTACAGCTGGTACTCTCCTCTCAAAAGCCCGGAGGTTGGCCGGATGCCGTGGACCTACATCTGCATTTTGAAAATTTGTGCTGTCAGTTTTGAGGCGATATATAAAAACAAAAAAAATACATAATTTAAAAACTTGTGAAAAATGGAATACCTCTGTCATCCCACTGTTCTCCCTGTGGAAGATACATGTCCGGATCATTCCGAAAATCCATTCCGACATAGGGAAAATCCTGAATAGCAAAGACCTGGCCCTCTAGCCAGTGAAACTAACCATCAGGAAATCGAACAACTATCGCACCCTCATCAGGATGCCGGACCATTACCGCAACCCATCTCGTCAACTTAGGCTCCCGAGGAGCCCCAACTGGAACAGTAAGATGCTGGGGGATCAGCATTGGAACTCTCTCTAAGGCAAAGCTCACAACTAAAGGCCCATATCCAAAGGTCTTCAGTTGTCCGTTCTTTGCCCTGGTTAGTTGGCCCTTCATATTGGCCAACACAGCACCGCACCAGTTGAAAATGGTGCCTCAGTAGCAATCTATCGCCATCCGCATTTGGGACCCAGTGGCAATGTGCAAGGCGGCTGCGCCGCAGAGTCTGGTAACAGTAAAGGCTATCACCATAAGTTCGGGCAGGGATATGTACTTGATTTCTATCCCTTTCTCCTGGTTTTGATTGTTGCACCACTCTAGCCGGAGGCTAGCAAGGGATTGGCCACCCGGCCTAGTCCCGGACAGAGTCAGTTGCTCGCCCCTATTAGGCAAGCCAGAGAGAAAATATATGTCGGAGGGCTCTATCTCGAGCTGGTTCTCTCCGATGTAGAAGCATTGATCCTGAATGTTCCACCTTTCAACCAGCCACTCAAGGAATGGCACCTGGCCCCTCATGCCAGGTATGGCCCAGTATTTGTACAGACCGCATGCTTTTAACGCATCAATAGAAGGTTGATGACCAATTGCGGCCAAATCAACGTCTTCGTGTTCTCTTTCTCTCCAATCTAGCATGGTGAGTGCCCTACACACCAAAAAACAATAGTTAGAATTCATTAAATAAAATTTGGCTGGTTGAAATTGGAGTTTGGGGTTTCAAAATGTGTGTTTCACGGGGTACGCACCCCGCGTTCAGAACACAGAGCGGCGGTACGCAGCTGGTCTGAAGGCGGGCTGCGTACCCCGACCTTTTTCCTATATACGAAAAAGTCGGGGTACGCAGGTCGCCCATAGGGCACCTGCGTACCCCGAGAAACATATTCTAAAACCCTAAACCCCCTAAAAAATCAAACTAAAACTTGAAATGAAATTTTAAACGGATGAAATTGAAGAGGAGGATGTTGTGGAATACCTGAAAGAGACGGCGCTCGATTCTGACGGTCGGATTCTCCGCAATGTCCACGGGAAGTTTCTTGCCAAAAGCCCTTTTCTCAACCTCAACAGTAAAATGGTAAAAATGACATGGTAAAAAGTCTTTTTATAGGTTTTTTGGATGAATGAATGCTAAGTTTGTTTATTTTTCACCATGGAAAGATGTTTTTCAATGTATTTTTGCCTATCTTAAACAGGTATGAGTAATGTGTTGTTTTTTTGCAGGACAAAAGGATTTAGAGGGAAAATTGTCATTTTTCATGAACCAAAACATCAGAGTCATCTTTTAAACCCTTTTCTGACTCCTAAAAATATGAAAAGATTGCCGAGCGTTTCTTTTACACTCGTTAAAACGGAACTAAAAGACGGTCCCCTTATAGCTCTTTTCTGACCGTAAAAACAGGAAAAGATTGCCGAGTTTTTGTCGTTTCAAACTCGATATGGAAATAAAACGACGTGTCCTTGATCACTTTTTACTTTTCAGGTCAGAGACACTAATCATGAAAGTACTCCTTGGTCGTAAGATCAAGCGGTTCTCTCAGGTATTATTTTATACTTTTTCGGGCTTGGGAGACACAAATTTACGAAAAAGTTCACCGTGGAGTCTTCTTTAGTTTTTTCAGACTCTCTAAAAATGAAAAACGCCGAGTTTCTCCTATACTGGGCTCATTAAAATTTCACAGTAAAGGACCTGTTCAATTACAAACAGGAACGAACCACTCCTTCCTAGGGTTCGAATCAAAACTAGGTTGGACTCATCCGAAGGATGAGCTTATAATCAAGCATATGTTATCCTCCTCAAGCTTGTTAAAAATAAAGAGGTACTTGCCAGAAATGGTGGGGGAAAAGAGAGAAGAATGAACCGATTTGTCATCCTTTGTTACAGAAGAACCTTATCACCGCTCTTGAACACGACACTTTCCGTTCACCTGGGTTGGGAAATCCTTTGCCTTAAAAGTTGATCAAACCACTTTGAAAGTCTTCAACCGTTTCCGGGTATTAACTTTGAGTCAATCGTCACCAAACCATCTGTCGTGTCGTTATGTGTTCAAGAGGTCTCTGCAAATAAACTATTCATATGCAAAATACTTGTCATCCATTTGACCATCCCTGAGTCAGTCCTTACAGCAACATTTATTCAACTTGAACAATGATTTCGTGTTGTGGGCTTGCCTGCAACGGGTCGCTTTCTATCGACATCAGCACATTATCTGGAAAGATGACTTAGAAATTGATAGTACCTTGAAGTCTGCATGCATCAATGGCAGGTTTCTCGCCTTTGACGATAGTTTACATCATTGACTTTCGATCAGAGGATTCCGTGACGTGTTCGACATCAACTCATTTATTCACATTTCATGGATTGTACTAGGTACTTTGAGAACCATTGACATCACTGGTGGTCTCTCTCACACTTGTTAACGGTTTACATCATTGACTGGTAATCAAGTGGTTTCTACCATGCTCGACATCAACTCATTTATTCGCATGGCTAGAATCGTACCAATTCGGGAAGTAGAAATGAAGACCCTGGATCTAGTTCCCACCATCCAGGCTGCGAGGAGTTTTGTATTCATTATATAGTAGACCAACTATAAATAGATGGCTGTGTCCATACTGTGTCTACGCAAGTCTATGATTATGATGTACTGCAAGATCATTCCTGTATCAGAGTAGTTAGTCTGTTAGTTAAAGTTTTGATCTGAGTATGGGAATGCCTACCTCAGCGATGATATAATCTTATACATGTATTTTGTGTTGAAAATTGCAGGTTCTGATCAGGCTCTCCATGAGATAATCCTTGAAATGATAAAGCGCTTCACCCTTCCTAGATAATACAAAACCCTAATCTACTACAGGCTTCGCACTTTAGGGGGCAATCTGTTACACTAAAAAATGTCACCATGGCTATTTACAGTTAGTATGGCTCTATCAACAGTCATGCTATCCTCCTGGGCAAGTCTTATGCCTCTGCTCTCCATGTCAAACTCCAAAAAGAGAGAAAGTCTTAGTAAATGTGTTTATCTCTGGGTACGCAGATTCTCTCGGCCTTACCTACGTGTACGCACCTAATGTTCACAAAAACTGCGTACTTGTACGCTCTGTATGTAAAGGGGCAGGTGCGTACCCCTGTAAAGGTCAAAAGGCGCGAGTTTCATCTTTAAAAAGTTACTTATGGTCATTTCTAGAGCATTCTAGAAGGTTGTTCGACGTGTATTGATCGCCTCCAGATGGTTCATGTACCCCTATGAAAGAGGAATTTATCCCATCAAGAGAGGAGCTATCCCATCCAAAAAGGGGATTATCCCATTGATGGTGGACCTGATTAACTTCCTCTTGAGGACTATAAATACAGGCATTGGGCCAGAAGGAGAGGAGGTTGAAAGCTAAACATTTCTAATGGTAGATGTTGCTGGAATTAGGACTCCCATTTAGAAGCTTGTGAGGAGAGATTCCCATCCTTTCTTGTTTCATTTGGAAGTGGGTGAGCTTTGTCAAAGTAAAGGAGAACTCTTGATGGACCCTGGGAGGGACTTGCACAACACCAAGGCTCAGGTTGTAATTGTTCCTTTTGTTTCCTATTAATGCAAATGAGTCCATTCTTCTCAATAACTTGTTATTTATGAGTTGTTTCATGTACTCCTTGGTCTATACGTTAAATATGTTTTATTTTATGAGATTATCAAGTGCTATTTAATCGTTTGATTGTTAGTGAATGCAGGTTTCGAAGTGAAGGAGGAGCTCATCCGGATCGGCGAGGCTGGACTACTACAACAGCGTTGGACTACAGGTAGGATCTAAACACTTGATTTCTCGTATGGTAAATGCATGTTTAGAGAAGGATTGCTCTTGTTTGTCTTGTTTGTCACTAGAGAGTCTTAGGCTCCTAGGGAGGTTGGTTGTGTCCGCACTATCGACTCTTTCCGCCTGACAATGATGACAAGCCAGCTGGGGACAAACAGTCCGAATATGGCCAATGTATACTTTTCCAGCTCACCCCCCATCACCAGAAATATCGATAAAGGGTAATAAGTACTCCTCCCCGAGCACTCGCAACACCTTTTCCTTCATTCTCTCCTCGTAACTCAGCTACAACAGTCTCCTTGTGCCCCCATAGCCTCATAACCATCATCCTCCATCAATATCTCCCATATTCCTACCTCATAACCATCGTCCTCCATTGATCTCTCCCATATTCTTGCTCTCAGCATTTTCTACAGGAGCCCCTACAGGAATTCTACAAAAGGGACAACAGGCTTCTACAAGAGGGGCAGTGAGTTGTTTTGAAGGGAGAAAACACTAGTTTTAGCATGATTTTCTGTCTAAGGAAGTAGGTTCCATGCATTTCCCCATTGAATATCAATATATGCAAGAAATGGTTTCAATTTGAGGAGGAAATAAAGCCTTTAGGAGGAGAAAATATTAAAAAAAAAAAAAATCTGCTTATTTAAAAAAAAAACACAGTCTCCTCTGTTTCTCTGTTTTTCTCAAAAATTGTTGTCTCCATCTCCACATTTGGTTTCCCAAAAAAGTATAAAAAAAAATATCAGGAGGGTTTATGAGAAATGAGCCCACCAACTCCACTAGGCTCCATGCACATCCACAAGTAGTGGACATCTTCACAAGGGAAAATTGGATGAATTTCTTTGAGAAATTCTGAGGGTTTGATGAGGAGATTGCCCAAGACTTTGCTCTCTCTCAGGTACCCCACACAAGAACTCATGCCACTGTCACCTTTAGAGGTCTTTCCATGGAGATAACCCTTGATTTTATCAGTAGGGCCACTACCTTTCCTCTTGGGCTTCCTTGGAGTAAGGATGAGAAACCAATTGGCTAGGCTACCAAGAAAAACTTTTTCCAAACAATGAAACCCCTATAGAGGATAAAAATGGAATTAGAAGGGTTAGCATACCATATCCTTTGGATGAGGTTAGCTACCAAATAATCAAATACATTTCTTGTGAGGGGAGGTACAACATTGTCTATGGTTATCACTTTACAATCGCCCATGAATTAAGGTATGGCATACTCCAACACCTTAGAAGCTCAGCATCCCCTACTTCCTCCTAAAGTCCCTCAATGACTCTAGCACTAAGGTTCAAGCAGGGAATTTAGAGCAGCTAGCTCACCATGGGTTAATCAAAATCCTAGTGGAAGAAGCCATCCATACATTTACACTCCCCGTAGCATGGGAAGTCTTCCGAAACATGACAACTGAGGATGACATAAAGGCCTTAACCTATGATGTCAGTTCGACTAGCATTGAGGAGGAAGAGCGACAAGAGGGAGAAGGTGAAGCCATTGGTGACTTAGTAGAACAAGGAAGTAAGGAGGAAGGAACTGAAATAAAGGAGGAGAAAGCTGAAGAAAAAGAGCAAGAAGAAACAGAGCAAAAAGAGGCAGAAAAAGAGACAGAAGGAGGAGAAAAAGAGGTAGATAAGGTATAACAAGGAGAAGGGTGCCCTGAGACTCTGGAAAGGGAGGAAACATCTCCCCTCACTACCCTCAGTACACCAATCAAGCTAAAGAAAAAGAGGAAAAGGCATACCTCCATGTATTTCAGGTCTAGGAAGAGCACAAGAATCAAAACAGGCAAACCTCAGCCCTCTTCAAAAATTCCAATTACAATTGAAGATTCACCCTCTGCCCAAGGGAAAGAATCCCCTTCCAAGGCACCTATCACATATGAAATGGGGACTCCTAGATCTCCCACATGGAAAGAAAAGGTAGAACTAGAGGACCCAAAAACAGTCCTACAGGAAGCTCAGACAGTTCTACAGGAGACACTATCAAAACTACAGGAGACCCAAAAGCTAGAGGAAAGGATGGAAGGACAGCCATAGGTAAAGGAGGAAGAAATAGAGCTACAAGAACCTAATCTCCATTCTAGTATTACCTCCTACTACAATCTACTTGAGGGAGGAAGGATAATTCCACTATTCTTTGAATTAGAGAAATAGAGAATAAGAACACATAGGTGGATGCAAATAGCCAAATCCAAAGGAGTTGAGGATATTGGCCATATGGAAATCAAACTCAAAGAAATGGGTAGAGAGTTGAGTGCTATTAGAAACAGGGAAGCAATTACAAGAAGCCACCTTGAAACTAAAAATGAATTGTTAAGGAGGCAGCTACAAGAGAAAGAGATCCAGCTAGCATGCACTGCCAGCTTATCCAAGGAGGCATTGCAATGTAGAACACCAGCAAAATCCTATGGCCTATATCTCAAGGACCAATGGTTACAATTCCAGATAATGGCTCTGGCACAAAGAGGCACAATGCCTTTTCAAGATTACAGGTAGTTTATGGATCTGTGTGACCAAAGCACATCAGAGGATAAGGAAAAGATGGCAGAATTCTACCAACATAACAGGTCCCTCACAAACATGAATGTGTGGGACCCCAATGCTAGGCTAGGGGACCTACAGCTAATGGCCATGGACTCATGGATGAAACATGAAGAGTTGAGGGCAGCAAAAATAAAAAGATTGATGGTCAAAGAGTAGAATGAGCCATTAATGATAAGAGTTGAGCCATCAGATCCCATGGCACTCATCAACACACACAACCTGCTTGCCAATAATCCTCAGATTGCCCCTAGATATATAAATGATCAGGCACAAGCCATTGGACACTTTGAGGATACGCAAAGGCTACTTGGGGATGACTGTGTGCATGCATGCATGAGGAGATGGAACACCTTACCACACAGTCTATAGATCAGGGAATATCATTCCCCCATGAGGATGAAGGAGGAATTAAGAAGAGTGCCAATGTACAAGCACTCCATGTAGAGGCTGAAGGTCAACTGGATTGGCCTCAAATTCAGCCCCCCACTGCTGTTAGGCATGCTGGGAGGCAGAAGAGAAGAAGAAGAGGAGGAGTAGTGTGAAGAGATAGACAGGAAGGCAGGATTCTATGAAAAAGAAGAGCAGACCACATCAGAAGCTTGGGATGCTAGGGAGGCCACCAGGGCCATAAAAGATGAAGAGATGGACTAAGTTACTTAGAGGATGAGCAACACATTCAGTAGGGAGGTGATGATGAGCCTCATAAATGGGTAATTATATGGGCTCATTTTACCTCCTAACCTAGTCAATCAACCATTCTCTTAGTTTATTGTATGATTTTCTGATTATATTTATGCTTATGGAGTGAGTTGAGTTAGTTATGATGCCATATGGTCTAACATGTGTTTAATGCAGATTACTGATGAATTTTGAGGTCAAAGTCAAGGATCCAGTGTACAAATGGCAGCAATAACCCGAAGTGGACAAAGGAGAGGACTTATAGGAGGGAATCCCCCTCATTTATTACTTCTCACTTCGAATTCCCCTTCATTCATCTCGAAGTACAAGCAACCAAATCATGCACTAGAAGGAGCCGAGCAAGTGGAGGATGACTGATGCTTATCTCGAGTTTTGGGAGCCAAGCCTCCCTAATTTTAAGGAAGTTGTTGGTAGCTTCATTCGTATAAGTAGAGAGACCTAGGGCCTCACTAGGGTCAGATTTTTATTGGATTTTTGCTTATGTAAACTCTGCTCAACTTCGAGCTTATTATTTTGTGACAGTTTCATGTAATCTTGCTATTGTTTTGGAAATAAAGATGGAATCCTTTTTGAGCTAGCATTGAGTTACCTCAGAGGGCTAAAGCTCTTGGGTTAGGGCCTAATACAAGTAGCCAAGCTCCTCTTTACTTGTATTTGTATGTTTTATTTCAGTTTGTAGATTAGGTTTCTGTTAGATGTATTTCTTTTATGGTTAGGAATAGGTTGCTTTTGATGATTCAATAGTTTGCTTCCATTTGTGCTTTCTATAGCAAGTTAAACAGTGATAAAGAAAATATTCAAAAGGCTAGCAATGGTTCATTGGCCTCTCTTCCTCCCTTTGGGACCATGATTTGAGGAAAATACCCTCTTTCTGCCCCAAAAACACAGATTTTCGTCATTCATAGGACTTCTAGTGTTTGCACCCTTTTAGTAGGATAATAGTCCAATTTTTCTTTATAGAAAAGTTATAGATTTGCATAAACTCAGGACATAAGCATAAGCATACAGATCAAGAAGATATATCAACCCTAAATTAATGAGATCCACAATATTTCAGATTCAACATAGTATTTCATAACCAACTTATTTTTATTCAACTCTTTCGCCAATACACCCAGATCTGCCCTGCGCACTCAGGTGCAAGGGTCCGTGCACACAGTTACGGACTCTACCAGGCCTCTGTGCACACAGCTGTAGAGCCTCTATATACTCACCAACACCCTTAACTTGAACTTACAGATGTAGAATATACTGTCTTCATAGATCCATAGCACTAAGATTCATTCAAAACCCAAAAACTACTTTCTACCTTTAGAGCCTCACTCTATTTATACATTCCCATGGTCCGCGGACCATGGGCAGGCCGACTTAATTCCTGTTATTCATATTATTTCTTGGTTGGAAAACCCTTTGAATCGACCTATTACATTTTGCGCTTTGCATATTTTGGAGTTTTATAATATTTTCATCCTAACTTATAGGCTTTAAGCCCCAAAACTGTTACACGGGACCTCCGCTACCCAACAGGCCCCCAACACAATCATCGTGACTTGTCCTGAGTCACTCATCGGTGCAATGAGATGCTCTTCCCAGGCTCACGGTTCACCTCCCTGCGAGTGACGCCCTTCGTTTTACTGCTCCTTTTTTGTCTCCTACAACGCTTCTTCCAGCTCTTACTTTATTGTTTCTACCAATTCTTGCAACCGATAATGCTCATTCTGCTCTTCTCGGTTAACACAGAACACCCCCTCATAGGATTTTAGCTCTAGCTGGGGTGCCGCATACGGGACCTCCACATACCAGCGTAGCCAATTTCCAATTTTGTATCTTCTCTTCGCATGGTGTACTACAGCTTGTGTTGCAATTTTGCAAGACCATTGCTGCTGTCTGTGAGATCCCAATCTTCAAGGTACATCAGAGACGACTTGTTAACTGCAATTCCACCATTTGTCTCCATATTTATAGCCTTTCCCTTATCTTTTATGGTTCACCGACTAGCCCATGGGTGAGGCCGCGGCATTCGAACCAATTTTGCTTCATGTCTACAAATTTCCAGCACATCCCCTACTGTCGATGTTAAACTCTGCGCGGTGCCCACAACTATCAACATCGTATTCTTTAGAAAGCCCTACATCATTGGCCATATCACAACCGTCAAGCTTACTCCTTGAGCATATATAATGAAGAGTTCCATAGCAGTGGGAAGGCACAACAACTTACGGTTCTCAGAAGTGTAGCTCATTCAATGGATGCCCCCCTGTGATTTATAAGTGTTTTGAAATTCAAATTCGTTGGCTCCCGCCTTTTCTAGTGCCCTCATGTTAAGCCTACAGCGGATTGTTCAAGATCTGGCTCGTACCTCATCTATTAATTTCCCACCGCTTGCTCCCTTTTTCCATAACTCAAACATCTTGTCATGAATAGTGATAGTAACAGTCACCTCTCTGCTTGTCAATGCAGCAGAACAACCCTTTCTACACAACTGCGACCCTTGTGATAGACCAAATCTACATGCACCCGATGGTCGCGAAGCTTCCCTCTAGACTTCTTTATCATACCCCGCTCTCTTTCAACTGGTTGGAGCGGTGAGACTATCCTTCAGTCAATTAGTCAGGTGGTCAGCCCACCCGTGTTGAGCTTCAGGCCATCGCCATTTAATCTTCTCAGGAAGGGATCTCCATCGAGCTTGGTAGGCTAGACCGCACCTCCATTTGTAACTTCTTTGACCACATAGGGACCCAACCAATGCATTCAGAGCTTGCCAAGGAATTTCTCGAACTTTCTATCATATAGCAATACTAGATCATTCTCCTTGAAAGTGTGCACCTTGATATGGCGATCATGCCACAGTTTCTCTCACTATTTCTATACTTGCTAATGGAATCCGACCAAAAGCCATTCCTCCTCAAGTTCCTCCAGTTGCACGAGCCTTTCTTCCAAAGCCCCACGGTCTACCATGCCTGTTATTGCTGCGATTCGCAAACAAGGTATAATGTATTCCATGGGCATGATGGCTTCCTTGCCATAGATTAACCGAAAAGGTGTCTGGCCCATCAACTTCTTGCATGTGGTTCAATATTCCCATAGCATAGCAGGGATGCACAAGTCCCAATCATTTTGCTGCGCATTACAGACCTTGGTCACCACAGTCTCCAAAATTTTGTTGAACGCTTCGATGGTCACATTCTCTTGCGGATGGTATGGTGTACTCTGTTGATGATATATCTAGAATTCCTCAATGAGCACACTGATTGTTTCATTTACAAAGTGCGTTCCTAGTCACTCATTAGAATTTTGGGACATCTAAACCGTGTCAACACATTCTCGAACAAAAAATTCGTAGTTGTAGCAACTGTGCAGTCCTTAACCAACTATGCATCTACCCACCAGGTCAAGTATTTTGTCGCGGTGATGATATAGCGCATGCCCATCTTCCCTTGAGGTGCGATAGGTCCCATGAATTCGATTGCCCATTTCTCGAATAGTTGCAGCGTCATCTATGGCTTGAGTGGCATTTCATCCCTCCGCGATGGTTTCCCAGTCCGTTGACATATGTCACAGGCTCGACAGTACGCTTTCAAGTCTTGATGTAGAGTTGGACACCATAGTTGTTATAGACATTTTTGGGCACTACAACCCCAAGCATGAAATGTCCATAAACCAAGGGCTCCTAAGTCCCTAAAAGTGTTGTTCTAACCCCTAAAGGAACAAGGTCAACTGATTACAACTTCTCCCAGAAGTTCTCCATGAAAAACTGCTCAAAACTGGTCAAAACTAGATCATTTCACTTGCTCCATGGCCAAGGTGCGATGCATCACACCTTGTACACACGGGAAGTGCATTGTATTTCAAAAATCCCTTCTATGGGGTGCGATGGACGAGAAAAGACAAGTGGCGAAGACAGTTTGCGAGGTGGATGATCATGGAATCTTCCAGAAATTTCTCCTGGGACACTTGCCTCTCAGAATCGCCCAAGGATGAGTAAGAGATCAATGAGATCTCCAAGTGGCATCAAGAACTATCAGAGAGAAGACACTAATCAAAAACCAAGAGCTAACTCACACCTCTACAGATATCTATATATAGATCTCTCATCCTAGAGATCCAGAGGTTGGGAGGCTGGAATTTTGCATATTGTAAGGAATTGCTATTAGTTTTTTGAGACAAACATCAGATTGTTGGGTGATCTAAGCTTTGTTTGAGGTGAAGACGGGCTTCTTTGCTGGGAGGTTGATGCTGGGTCAGAACAACTGGTTGTAACTCCTCTTGGCTCTTTTCTTGTTTATCAATAAAAGCTATTTGAGTTTTCCTCCATGATTTTGTGTCATTGATGCTTGCTACATTTGTATGGTCAATTTACATCTGATCCTAGATTGTTTATGATTATAGATCCATGTCTTTGTATAGTGCTATGCTTCTGTGATCTTACAGGTACTTTGTGAAGCTGGGCATGCAAGGGAGCAGGTAGCTGAGGACTATCAAAGAAGAGAGGGATCAAATCTGGAGATTAGCGCAAGACAGAGGTTGGTCTTTCTGTTCCTCTCTATCTATAATTCATAAAGGAAAAATGAAAGTAGCTTTTCTCTGTTTGTTTCTAAGGCAGATGTCACACCTTAGTGGGATAGAGTAGTTCTATGTAGACACTTTTCCCTGTAACAAAATGGTGACTCCACTGGGGAGCTAATTAGTTAGTTTGTTTATCATTCCTTGTTGTCTATTTCATAAACTTACAAGTAGCATTCAAACTACATTTGCCATAACAAATGCAAAGTAGATAACTGCTGCTTCAATCCATCCACTGGATCTGTTTATGATTTAAACAACTAATTCACAAATTGTCTGATTGCCCTTGTGATAGTTCTTAGATCCTCCTTAGATCTACCCCTGATTGTTGCATTACTGATTGCTTTTTGCTCGGCCAAAACCCAAGAACTGAACTGCAAACTCTGACTCGGAACCCGAACAGAGTCTCGTTTCTGGCCCAGTGCAGGTACTGTTCAGAGATTCTGAATTTCAGCGCACTTCCTGAGTGGACAACCTGCGCTGCATTTCGGATTCTCTGGTTACAGGTGCGCTGATCAGACTAGCTTTGTGCAGTTGTGGTTTCTGTGGTTCATTCTTTCCATTTCTATTCCTGAATTTTGCTACCTATGATTAGTATATGTCTATTTGAAACCCCTTTTCCTTACTGTTATTCTGCCTCCTTTGTACAAAAGAACTTTAGATGTTTTTATGTGTTTTTTGAGTCATTTACAATTCTCCTTTGCAAAAGTAGCGTAATCGTACTGTCACCCTTTGATTTGAAACTGTCGCAAGTGTCGATTTCAATCGTAGCAAAGAGTTTGATTGCTGTTGATGGTCAATTATCCTGTTGCTATTAATTTTGGTCTGAATTTGTAATTTTCTAGTGTCAAGAACAAGTATTCATTTCAAATCATAAGGTGTTGTAATCATCTCCATTTTTTTGATTTTGAAAAGAAACTTGTTGATATTTGTCACTTGAAAAGAAATTCAGATTTGTGCATCAACTTTCTTTTTAGCATTCATATACTAAGAAAGTCGAAAAACAAATACATGCATGTGCATTTGCATATAGACAGTCTGATTGGCTTGATTTAGGAAAGTGCATTTAGAGTGTGCTCTTTGCTCTTTGTGAAAAGATTCTGTCTTTCTTTTCCCTAGTAGCTAGGATTTTCATTGCATAAAAGAGATAAAAAGTTTGTTTATCATCTTAGATTGCATTTTAGGAATTACATCTACATCTCGTGGTGAACCCGAAAGGCAAACTTCATAAACAAGATCAACTTAAAATAAATTCAATGAATCTAACAACTCTTTGGAACTTAAGGCACAACATTTAGAAGTCTAGGCTAGAGACGTATTCCGGCGTCGTAAAGCCTGGTAACTGTTGTTCTCACTGATGGTTGGGTGATTCCTCCACTTTGAGACGATAAGTGCTAGTATGGACTTGTGCTCCCATGTCCCGTCGAGTATATTTTGGGAGACCCCAATAGGCTTAATCCTTTATCCATAGGAAGCCGTTTTTGCCGCCCTATCAATCGCAATGCACTGAACACAGCATTCGGGAAGATTGAATGTTGTACCATAAAAAGTATTCTGCAGTTTTGTGATTGGTTTGGTAATCCCTCTACCTAGATTTCCAGAGCAGTCCCTTTCGTTCCTTTTCAGACTCCTTAACGGAAAAGGTCCATCTGAGCACTTGTCACTTCAGGCTCATTAAAAATAGAAGGCGACTAGAGTCATCTTTTGTTTTTTCTCAAATCTTAAAAATTGAAAAAACAAGTTGTGTCAAAGCGTCTAAAATTCATTTAATTCGGAAACATACTTCCCCTTTATTTTAGTTGATCGAGTAATCCGCGATCGTGGAAGAAAGTCAATCGAAATCGCTAGAAAATCTTTTGGATAGACTAGATATGTCTGAGAAACCGTCGACATCCAGGACTGTGTCATCCTACGCAGCAGTGGTAGAGCCTCCTGCTGCTACTCCAACGATGTTTGATGGTATACCATCTGTCCCGGTAAGTTATCAACAACAAGCCGGAGTCCAATCAGGGACTGTTTCGACGACATGGTCAGTTCCTATTTATTCATCCAGATTATCATCTAGTATTTCTTATTTTGAAACTCAACAAATTGATCCAATGTGTCTTCAAAGGCCAATCTACCCTTTAAGTACTGGATTTCCACCATATGGAGGGAAATATGCCTTTTCATTGTTCCCTCCCAGAGAACAACCATATGGGAGTTTACAACAAAGTTCAGGTCAAATTGGAATTACATCCAGCGATTGGGTACCAATACTGCCTCAGCAACCAAGGGTTGTATATTCAATGCAACCAGTCCACCCTGTGTCAAATATTCCCACTATACCTGCTATGGTGACTGCGTCGCAAGTACAAGCGCTACCTCTTGTATGTCAACCCCAAGTTTCTCAGGTTGTAATGCAACAGCCTCTTGTCTCAACGACTCAATCACAACCTCAGGTTAGTGCCTCCTTATCTGGAGCGACTCAGGATCAAACAAGTACTATGACTCCTCATCTTGGTCAATCATCTAGTATTGGACAACAGCAAATGGTCCAACAACCAGGGCTGGTTCAATCTCAACAACCGCAATTCCAGCAATCATATCAAGGACCTGAGCAACAAGTCTTTGTAAGTAATGGGCAACCGCATTTCCAAAGCGGTTATCAACAACCATATTATAATGGTTATGCCCATCAACCTTGTCAAAGTTTCCAGCATCAAATACATTATGCTGGTATGCAAAGACCCACTGCTCAGGCGATTCCATCTTATCCTGGGTATGCTTCGCCTAACCTGAATCAACAGTTGCCCTTTGTAGCAACTCTAGAATTACCAAATCTAAACCGGCTGACGAATGATCCAATTGCTTATGCCCCTTGGCGGCCGGCGATTCCACATAAACTTCCGTCAGATATTCCTAAATTTAATGGAAATCCGGGTGAAGACCCGTCGAATCATGTGATGACATTTCATCTGTGGTGTTCATCAAACACCCTAAACGATGATTCGATTAGGCTTCGCCTTTTCCAAAGGACGTTAACTGGCCCGGCAGCAAAATGGTATATCGAGTTACCTAGAGCTTCATTTGACAACTTCAGTACCCTAGCCACAACCTTTTTAACCCATTTTCAGTTACCGATAAGGTACGAAACGGGAACAGAACTTCTTACCAATTTCAAACAAACAATGGCCACTCATATATTTGATAATATACATGAGTGGCGACGTCGTCGTAGAATGGTGAAAACGTATGTTCCCGACCAGCTTTTAGCTAAATGGTTTATTAAGTCATTATTGCCTTCCATCACGGAAGATGTGGCAAAAGGGGGAGTCATCACCGAAGAGCAGGTTATCGCTCGTGCACAATATTTGGACTTAATTTACACTCAGTCCGGCACGCTCTACGATAAAATACTTGACGCTCCTAGACCAGAATTCTCAGTTCCTCCTCCTCCTAAATCAAACAATGAATCTCATGCCGGCGATGGCATGATTGGCGCAACAGACATGAAATCGACAAAGGCTACATCTAAAAAGGCTCGTAAGATTTCTAGTCAAAATGCAAATGAGGAACTTCTTGCCTCGGAAGTAAATGTCGTGTCGATCGACAAGGGAAAACAACTGAAGCAACCAGGGGGCAAGAAGAAAAAGAAAGGGAGAAAAAAGAAGCAGGATGAGTCATCTCCTGAAAAACCTTCTACAAACCCTTCTGGGCAAAGGAAACCCCTTGCGAGGTGTCATATATGCGATGAGGATCATTGGACGAGAGATTGTCCACATAAAGTTGAAGTTAAGAAACTCTTTAAGAGTTCAAAAACCTCAGCAGTATTGACTGATCCATTTCCAAACCCAAGAACCAAACTGGTTGCTAATCAAAATGCTTCCTGATCCAAAGTGCTTATGTTGTCTATCTCAGAGCAGCAAAATGGTGCTTTGACAAGGAATAAAGATTACGGGAATCCACAGTTGTCGAATAACAAGGCTAATGAACAACCTAGTAGTTCGGCAACAACTTTGACCGAAGTTGTGCCACCCATCATTCCTGAACCTATGATAAAGTCGCCAAAGGGAGTAGTACACAAATCGACATTTAATCCTCGTGCAAAAGTAGCACAGAATTATAATATAGTAGAGGACCTGGCCCAATTGTCGTCCGCTATGTCGAAACTTGAGGTACCGCAAAATTTCCTCTCCCAAAAGCAAGATCTATTATCAGTAATAGATGGGATTGACCCAATGGATTCCAATCTTGTATCCTTTAATCACAAAGGATATGACCCTCAGTTACCAGCTCAACTAGCTTTCCTTATTCAAGTGAAAGCCCTCAACAAAATTGTTCATCGAAAAATTATTAATGAGGGGGCATCTACATGTATTATGTCGATGAGTTGCTGGAAAAATTTAGGCTCACCACCCTTGTCGTGATCGTCAACAATGTTAAAAGCATTTGATGGATGATCATACACTCCATATGGGATTTTAAGTAACTTGCAAGTTGAACTGGGGGGCAAAACAGTAGAAATTGATGTTGAAGTAATCGACGGAAACCTCGATTACAACATCCTACTGGGAAGGCCCTGGATATATGCCATGGCCGCAGTTGTGTCGACCTACTTCAGAAAGATTGCATTTCCCTTCCAAGGAGGAATTACAATCGTCGACCAAAAAACGTTTCTCCCCAACAGTTCACAAGTTACGGGAAGCATTCCAATGATCCATGGAAGCAATCATTCGCTTCAAAATATTAGAGTAGGCCTCCTAAAAGACCCTGCCTTAATGGGTACTTTTGCCCTACCGCCTCCGAGTAATTAGGCGGAAGTGGCCACAGTGGAAACTTGCAATATGAAATCTTCTATATCTAATGGATTCAGAAGATTCCTAAACATTTTGTTAGGATGGATCATCGCCATTTTAGAAATATTGTAGCAATCAATTTTCTTGGCCTGGGGGGCAAACCCGAATCAATGCTCATCGAGTGTTTGGATAGATAGGTCTAAGGAATATGGCACCTCTTCAGATCCTTGGTCACATGTACATTACACAGACGAAGGAATTGTTCAGTCAATGATGATTGACGGGGCACCGTGGGAAGATTACCACCATCATTCCCATCTTCCGAATTACCACGAAGATTATTCCGGCAACCTTAATCATCCTTCAGTTTTTGATTTTCTATCAAATACTGTAAATATGGTGGATTCTGAGGACGGTTCTTATCTCGTGTCGACCTCGTTAAAAAATGAAACAAGGAGTCATGAGGATAGTTCTTTTACTGTGTCAACCTCATTAAAAAATGAAACAAATCCCCTTTCCAAATCTCAAAGGTAAACCTTCATTCCAACCACCGAGTTAAATGCAATGAAGCTTGGGGGGCATGCACCTCAATTTGCGTTATTATGCTGGGGGCATACAAACTTATCACGAGCAGTGTTAATGTAGGGTTCAAGCTCGTTAAAAAATAAACATAAGCCATGAGCAAATGTTTCCCCCCGCATTTAAGCTCGTTAAAAAATGAACTATTCCCCGGTAAATAACCATCGTGAATGTAGTACTTCAGCCATTAAAGCCTTGGTCGTGTTTTCACCGTCACCTCCACTTTTTCATTGGCTGATCATTCACCTCCATTTGATTGTTTACCCATTTTGAGGAACAGCTGCGAAGAGTGATTTCATTGGCCATCCTTGTGACACTGCCGTGATTGGAAAATTCCAAACCTTACCTGGAATCAACTGCTACCCGTTTTATCACTCGTTCCTCAAAAGACGAGTCTCCTTTAAGCTCTTTTCAACTAACTTGTAAAATATGAAAATATTGCTGAGCCATTGGCCTCTCCAGATCGTTAAAGGGACAGGAAGTGCTATCCCTCCTCTAGATTTTAATATTTTTGGACCCGAGGGATTATTACACAAAAAGATCGAGCGCTTGTTTTGTTCGGCTCGTTAAAAGTATCGAAAATTCATCCCTTCTGTATTGTTTTATACTTTTTCAGACTTAAGGGATTAGATGACGAAAAAGGAATTTTGGAGTTACCTTTACGTTCCTTTTCAGACTCTCTAAAATTGAAAAGGACTGAGTTATCTTTGTCGTTAAACTCGTTAAAAAGATTAATAGCGACAAACTTGTCTATAGACGAGACCGAGTTTCACTATCGCTAGGCTCTTAAAACATAGCGATGGGTTTGCCCGAAGGGCAAATTATAGAACAAGCATATGTTATCCTCCTCAAGCTTGAAAAAAATAAAGAGGTACTGGTCAGCAATGACTGGGGAGAATTGGGAAGAAAACTTGAAGAAACTTTGTTGGTAGCAAGTCGCTCTTGAACATGACACTTCCACTTCGTGTCTGAGTCGGGTTGGGTTGTTTCATTCACCGGTCACATCACCATGGTCACGCCATACCATCCATATTTGGGGTTAATGCTACCAATCCATCACATCAGTGTCGCCGATATGTTCAAGAGAAGTCATTCATAGAATTCACCTGTGTCTCACCCACTACCATACATTATACTCCATTCTTTTATGACCGCCACCCTGAACCTTATATCACCAGATCGTTTTCACCTCCATTAAAATCATTTGCTCCGTTCCGTGTCATTGATGTGGGATTCATTAAGGCCCTCCTGTGACGGATCACTTCTTGTCAACATCAGCTCATTATCCAAGAAGTTGATCTAGGAACACCCCATTCAGTACTTTGAAGCTTGCATGCCTCAAAGGCAAGTTTCTCACTTCCGGCGACAGGTTTACATCAATGGCCTTCAACCGAAAGATTTTGCGTGGTGTTCGACGCCAAGTCCTTTATTCACACCACGTGAATTGTAATGCAGTACCTTGAGGGTCATTATCATTATCGGTGACTCCTCTCGCGCCTGTTAACAGCTTACATCATTGGCTGGTAATCAGGCGATGTCTTTCCATGTTCGACTCCAGAACAGCTTTCACATGGATCGACTTGTACTTCGAGTGAAGATCGAACGAGATTGAAGACCCCAGATATAGTTTCATCCATCCAGGCTGTGATATATATTCAGGCAAATAAAGACATTAAATGTACATCATTGCTGCACAGATAATCATCCAATCAAAAGGATGATGGCTCTATCAAAATCATCAGTCTACACTCAGACGATTGTCTGTCCTATGTACATGAAAATGAATTTATAAAGTTGAGCATGGGAATGCCCGCCTCAGCTAGATCATGAAAATATTATGAAGATAATGTATTGTATTGTATCTTATTACAGGTCTCCTCCCAGCTTGAAAGAACTTCGGATCCTCATAATAAAGCATTTCACCCGACATCAAAAGATTAACGACCTCATGCTTTAGGGGGCAACTGTTATAGACATTTTTGGGCACTACAACCCCAAGCATGAAATTTCCATAAACCAAGGGCTCCTAAGTCCCTAAAAGTGTTGTTCTAACCCCTAAAGGAACAAGGTCAACTGATTACAACTTCTCCCAGAAGTTCTCCATGAAAAACTGCTCAAAACTGGTCAAAACTGGATCATTTCACTTGCTCCATGGCCAGGGTGCGATGCATCGCACCTTATACACACGGGAAGTGTGTTTCATTTCAAAAATCCCTTCTATGGGGTGCGATGGACGAGAAAAGACAAGTGGCGGAGACAGTTTGCGAGGTGGATGATCATGGAATCTTCTAGAAACTTCTCCTGGGACACTTGCCTCTCAGAATCGCCCAAGGATGAGTAAGAGATCAATGAGATCTCCAAGTGGCATCAAGAACTATCAGAGAGAAGACACTAATCAAAAACCCAGAGCCGACTCACACCTCTGCAAATATCTATATATAGATCTCTCATCCTAGAGATCCAGAGGTTGGGAGGCTGGAATTTTGCATATTGTAAGGAATTGTTGTTGGTTTTTTGAGACAAACATCAGATTGTTGGGTGATCTAAGCTTTGTTTGAGGTGAAGAGGGGCTTCTTTGCTGGGAGGTTGATGCTGGGTTAGAACAACTGGTTGTAACTCCTCTTGGCTCTTTTCTTGTTTATCAATAAAAGCTATTTGAGTTTTCCTCCATGCTTTTGTGTCATTGATGCTTGCTACATTTGTATGGTCAATTTACATCTGATCCTAGATTGTTTATGATTATAGATCCATGTATTTGTATAGTGCTATGCTTCTGTGACCTTACAGGTACTTTGTGAAGCTGGGCGTGGAAGGGAGCAGGTAGCTGAGGACTATCAAAGAAGAGAGGGATCAAATCTGGAGATTAGCGCAAGACAGAGGTTGGTATTTATGTTCCTCTCTATATATAATTCATAAAGGAAAAACGAAAGTAGCTTTTCTCTGTTTGTTTCTAAGGCATCTGTCACACCTTAGTGGGATAGAGCAGTTCTATATAGACACTTTTCCCTGTAACAATAGTCCTGCACGAAGAATCTCCTATGCTATGGCACAACCCGCATGATGTCCTCCGACAACCCCCCCTATGCTTTGGTGAGGATCTGTCCTCGCTCGAATTTAGGTACATATTTGCATAATATTTCGTTGTTGCCCATTTTGTAGAGGTGCCCTGCAATAATAGTAAAGTCTGTTGTGCGTATCACCAATTCTTTCTTTTGCTGAACGAAATATCCCTACGGCGTGGTTCCTGTGGTTAAGAAGTGGATTATATACTAAAAATGGCCATCCTCGATGCGCATTCCATACAACTGTGCATCTGGTAGTCCTTCCTCTAAGTTTGTGTTCTCCTCGCTGTTCTCAATTCGGGATAGGTGATCTGGGCCTGTGTTTAGAAGTCCCGACTTTACGACAACTTCGAAGTCATATTCTTGAAATAATAGCAGCCACCTACAAATGTGCCCCACCAACATAGGCTTATTCACTAGGTATTTTAGCACAAAGTTGTCAGTATACATCTTCAAGTGTCCTCCGAGCAGATAGTGATGGTATTTTTGGAGCACATATACCATCACCAATCCCTGTCGCTCAGTGGTGGAGTAGTTCTTCTCAGCTTTTGATAATCGTCGACTTGTGAATGCAATCGGGTGATCAATTCCCTTCGCTCCTTCTTGCACCGCACCTAATGCGATACATGACATGTCAACATGCATGTGAAATTCGATGTTCCACTTTGGAAAGATCAATATAGGGGCTGTTGCCATCTTTTCCTTAAGTGTTTCCAGACTTTGGTTGCATTCCTCATTCTGGCAATAAGTAGCATCCTTCTTCAGCAACTATTCCATTGGTGTCGTGATCTATGTGTAGCTTTTTATGAACTTCCAATAGTAACCAGTGTGTCCCAGTGTGGCACGTAGTTGTTTGACACTTCGCGGCGCTTGCAGATTGAGTATGATAGCGATCTTCGCCACCATCAGACCTTGCTTACAAACCACTTGGCCAAGCAGGTTCATGAAGGGGACAAGGAAAGTACACTTCTTTAGGTTTAGAGTAATCTAGTGCCATCAGCAAGTATCCAGCATTAACCGCAAGCTCGCGGTATGTTTCTTATCTAGCCTGAATACGGTCCAATCATCAAGATATACCCCTAAGAACTTGTGTATAAATTCCTTGAATGTAGCTACCATAACGCGGGAGAATATCGCCAGCATGTTATTTATTCTAAAGGGCATCACCATATACTGAAAACAACCCCATTCAGTTGAAAAAGTTGTTCTACTCCTGT
Source organism: Pinus tabuliformis (assembly GCA_031772625.1). NCBI lineage: Eukaryota > Viridiplantae > Streptophyta > Pinopsida > Pinales > Pinaceae > Pinus > Pinus tabuliformis. The sequence continues at coordinate 585,722,749 of CM062817.1, forward strand.
CCTTTGGTGCGCTCTTGATCTTGTGGTACCCGGAGAAACCATCCATGAAGGAGTAGGCTTCCTGTCCACCCACATTTTCCAGTACCTCATCTGTAAATGGCGTCGGAAATGGATTGTTAACACATGCATCATTGAGCTCCCTGAGATCTATGCAGATGTGAATTTTACCCTTCTTTTTCTTCTCCTGCACAAGCATAGGACTTACCCAGTCAGACTCCTCTACTAGTTCAATTATTCCTGCTGCAAGCATCTTGTCCAACTCTTTGCGGACTTTCGCTTTATATTTTGGATTCAACTGGTAAGGCCACTACTTAATTGGCTTTGCATCCAGCTTCAGGGTTATCTTCATCATTCCCAGGTCACTGAGGATCCCTTTTAACTCTGTGATTTTTTTTGGGAATAAATCTTGATATTATCGAAGCAACTCGACAACCTTTTCCACTATGGCATCGTCCCAATAGTCCCCAAGCATTGCATATTTTGGCTCTTCCTCCGTTCTGATGTTTACCTGTTTTGTTTCCAGCGACGTGGTGATGTCTGGATCCTCGATTGCTGGTCTGCACACCTCGTGACTCCCCTCTGTTTCTAGAATATTGATGTTTTTAGGGTCGTCCTCATCATCTTCTACCTACACATTGTAACATTCCAAGGTCTGGGTCAGCTGTCGCGACCAGTCTGGCTACACGATTTCTTCTGGCTCCAGTGGTATTTTGAAAATAGCGGCCTTCACAACCTACAATACGTCGTCCATAGTATCCATCCATTGTTCTTCAAAGAGGAACGTTGACAGAAACCCTTCGCGCAAGATATCCCACTCACCTGTGCCATGTCGGAGCTCTGTTTTAGTATACCAGTTCCTTGGACTGACATCCAGGGTATGATAAAATAAGTGTACCCACTCTAGCTGAGGCTCTTCTCCATAGGCTTGGACCCGTCTGGTAAGGTGCATGCATGGATCATCACGTCCATCATATTTCTCAGTTATTCGTAGTTCCAGCCTCCCAAATCTTATCTGCATCATGCACCTACAGTCGCGCTAATCTTCAAAGGTTCCTTTATGTGTGCCCCACCGTCGTGTAGGCATCGCATGCAATGCCCATCTCAACACATCAAACTGTTGGTGCTCTGGTACGGTGCTTTCAAACTTGGTCAAGAATTCATCTACTGCTGTCAGCCCATCATACATCGGTAGTTTGCAATCCTAAGCTTTAACGCAATATAGTGATTTAGTCATCATATTGCAGTGTAACGTGGTTACTCCGTTCAGCCAGTTATGCCACCACTTGTCTTCTTCATCTGAATCTTTGGTGCAAGACTCTGCATGCCCCCACGATATTCTCCCTTCCTCCATTGGCTTGACCCACTCTTGATTTCGTGCAAAAATTTTGTAGATACAATCTAATTCATCATCACTCCCTTCGTTGCACACAAGTTCAGTGTAACGCAGTCCTTCAGCTGGATCTAGCGGAATGACTATGTGGAGCGACTTCTTCTCAAATATCATTTTCTGCTTCTTTAAATTAATAACCCCATTCATATCAGTGGCCCAGTCTATCCCTAACAATGCAGGGTAAGGGCTACTTTCATCCATGATTTCTATTACTTCAAAGTCTATCCAGGTGCTCACGCCTTTTATATCTACCGTAATTCCTTGCAATCTTCCCATGGGTAGGATCTTCTGTTGGTTCACCATCCACAGTTGAATCGGAGACCACTATAGTGTGGGCTTGCCCATGCACTCCCAAGTCTATTTAGGTAGTACATTTGCATCTAATCCCAAGTCTAGAATGATCTGATCCATCTCATAGTCACCAATCTGCGCCGTTAATCTCATTTTCCACCCAGTCCGTGACGCATGTTTTCGCAATTTTCAGACCACGCGAGGTTCACTCGACCCTACGCACCTATTTATCAATTCTTGTAAGCCCTTAACCACCCTATTGTCATGAAACAACTTCATGCATGTCTCTAAAAAGGTAGTCAGCATCAAGGGATCCCTTTCCAGTTTGGGTTGATCCCTACTACCTACGGTAGAGACCTCTGCGAAGCTTTCCCTAGCCTCTAGACATGTCTCCTTGCGAACCCCTGTGTCTTCCTTGGTTAGTTTCCCCTTATCCTCTCTTGTGACCATGCCACTTCTGAGCACCATGTTTATGTTGGGGTCTTCCTCGCACAGTTCGGACCTCATCATTTGGACATTCTGTGTCGCTGTAGGTTGTGCTGCCATTTTCTCATGAATCTGCACTATCAGTGTGAGGCAATCTATTAGTTCATGATCAAATTTATCGCAGTAAGGGTGCAATTTTCTAGTCAGGTTGGTACAGTCCCGAACGTAGTGTCCTGGTCCTCTACAATTGTAATAGATTAGCTGCCCACAACCCCTTCCTGGCCACATTCCTCCCCGTCCTTGTCCACATCCCTGGAACCCACCACGTGCTATCGCCGCAACTAGATCCTGACCTCACACTTCATTCTGCATTCAGTAGGCAGGTGACTGGTCCATCAATAATTGATAACTACATCAGTCTCGTTCCTCGTGGCCCACCAATCTGCAAAAGTTGCAAAATAGCTGCTGGGGGGTCTGGTTAAATTTTGGCAGTAGATGACAGTTGTTCGTGTTATTCTTTCCTCCCACCTAACAGATTGCACACCAGAGTGAGGGTGTCATGCTTAGCCTTGCTTGTGCCTCTGGTCGCAATGGTGGTGGTCCCCCCATTGCCAAAAATTTCACAAAGACTGGACAGTGATCTTTATCATGACCCTGGCTTCTACGCTTTATACACCACACTTCTTCCTAGGCTTCTGGGCGGGGTGCCTGTTCTTGTTTAAACTTCTGCATTTCCAAACACAAGTTTTGTATTTGCACGTGGATTTGCTAAACTCCCAACCCCAGATCCTGTATCAAAGTTTCATGCAACCTCATCGCTATCTCTAATGCTTCAGCCTAGGTTGAGATCTTTTGCTGTGCTAAAGTCATCCTCAGATGTGGTGTCAATGACGCCAAAAACCACGCGCAGTGTTGCGCATCCGATAACGTCATCTTTGCTTCGCGGATTGTACTTTTCAATCTTTGATCTAGATCCCATGGAATTTCACCAGGCATCATCACGATCTCTTTGAACCCTATGATCCATTGCATTTTTATTTCGACTGGCTAAATTCTTTTTTCAATTCGGCCTGGATCTCCACTATTCCCACATTTGGGTGATCGCTTGAGTACTTATATACCATGTAAGCACTCGGTGCTGCAGAGCACTAACTAAGGTAGTATTTTTGATGTTATCATTCATAACTCCATGCGCTTCCCATACCACCATTACAATGAACCAAAATTGTTCTGGATCTTTGCTTCTTGCTCCTTTGAATACCAGTAACTGGATCGCACTCGTCATTTTTAACCCCTGGTCGATGTACTATGAACTCGTACTGCTCCTAATCCAATCAATCCTCAAACTATTTCTTCCAGCATTATGACATCAGACATCCCTTAAGCAGATCTCGGTCCTAGCAATGGAACCATTTGTTGGCTTATAGGGGCCTGACCCAGGTTTGGAAGAGTTATTTAGCCAAACAAATCCTGCAACTACCGGCCCTTTCGGCAACAGCCTACAGAGCGTGGACTGAGGTCTCACCCGAAGTAGCAGGGGAGGGTGCTGGAACCAGGTTTCCACACCCTTGGGATGTCTTGATGTGGTCTGGAGGGTTCACACACTATTCTGTGGCCTCGTTCCACTCTGCTCTGCGTAGATCCGAACCCAAGAAAATCATTAATACTTATTATTAATGAGTTGTTATAGAGCAGATCTACTTTTTACGGTCTTTAAGCAAACATTTAATAGAGATAACAAGTGCGCACACCCAGAAAAGTTATAGATTTGCATAAAATTAGGACATAAGCATAAGCATACAGATCAAGCAGATGTATCAACCATAAATTAACCAGATCCACAATATTTCAGATTCAACACAGTATTTCAGAACCAACTTATCTTGATTCAACTCTTTCACCAATACACCTAGATCTGCCCTGCGCACTCAGCTGCAGGGGTCTGCGCACATAGCTGCGGACTCTACCAATCCTCTGCACACACAACTGCAGAGCCTCTATCTACCCACCAACACCCTTGACTCGAACATGCAAATGCAAAATATACTAGCTTCACGGACCCATAGCACTAAGATTGATTCAAAACCCGAAAACTACTTTCTACCCTTAGAGCCTCGCTCTATTTATACATTCCCATGGTCCACGGACCATGGGTAGGCCAACTTACTTTCTATTATTCTATATTGTTTCTTGGGTGGACAACCCTTTGACTTGACCTATTGCATTTCGTGCTCCACATATTTCATAGTTTTACAATATTTTCATCCTAACTTATAGGCTCTAAGCCCCAAAACTGTTATGTGGGACCTCCACTACCCAACATTCATGGTAGACCCTAGGTGCCCTAACACCTCATTCCAACCTTCATCCATCTTTTCCACCCACTCTCACACCCTCGAAATAGTTGAAACTACTCTCGGCCTCCTCCTGTAGGCCTCTTGTAGTTGCGTTGTTTCCTCCTGTAGATTTCCTGTGTCCTCATGTGAATTTTCCTTTAGGCTTTCTTTGGAAGGCCGATTGTGTGAAAAGCCTTCAAAAGGCCACCTGAGACCTCCTAGGACCTACCCACACCATCCTACATCTTATCAAGTCCCATAACCACCCTCTAACGCTACCTATTCGCTACCAAACTCACATGCAATAAATCACATGCATGTCAAATTCACATAAAAACCAAAAAAGATTTTTTTGCTTATTTACTTCTAGAAATATCTTAGTTAGATGTTTTTTACTTCCTTGAGTAGGTAATGGCATTCCTTTCATGGTTTTCATAGTACTTTCTGCAAAAGTAGAATTAGTAGGTTAATTAAGGTTTACTAGGATGCTTTGCATTTCAGTCTTTCCCCTTTCTGCAGTTAGAGTAGCATCTGTAGAGTAATCTTTCTCTTTTTTCATCACATATAGAGCCTCTTATGGAATCCATAGAAGTTGGCTTGAGCTCCTAGTGATCTTGCGCTGGTTGACCAAGTGAAAACCTGCAGTAAGAACTAGTACTTGTGCATACAACACCGACGCTTCCAAGTTTGTTACGAACTACCGAGCTAATAAGAGTAAAGTAGGCAGCCTAGGAGTTGCAACATTATTGCTACAATAATAGTTCTCAGCAACTAGTGCCATTTTTGGATAGAAGAAGCATAGGTGTTTAACAAATTATGCAGGTGTTGATTGTGCTAACCACATAGAACACAACAGGAAGGGCCCTGGAAGCATCAATTTTGGACCTAGTCCCAAGTAAATATTCTCCCATGACATACCAACCATAGAAATTTAACTATTTTTGGCAAAAATTTACTCTTCCATATATTCTTCCATAGGGGACATTGGTGGTTTTGGGGTTCCTCCACTCTAAACTTGTATGCTTCCTTAATGTTAAATGTGCCCCTGGTCGAATATCCCCATTGTAGGATGTCTCCACCCTCTTGGTAAGTTATTTTCTTTGGCTGGAGCTCTTGATCCATGATTTTCCATTTCTTTGAGGGAGGGGGATTTGGCCAATCCCCAACCTCTTTCCATTTTCTCCATCCAGATATTTTTGGAGAGGATATCCAAAAGTGGTCCATTGTATAGAATTTCCTACTAGTTGCATAAAGGAAAATGTCTCCAAGATCTGGTCAACTAAAAAAATTTTCTGTTTGTTTCCAAGAGTCCTTCTAGAATAGAACTATGTGGCCATTTTAGATTTCCCAGAAAAAAGTGTTGATTTATTTGATCCATATTCTTTTCTGCCAGGTTCCAGATTGTAGATCCTCGGGGGGGGGATCCTATATCTAAGGATATCTTCAGGTTGGATTGGCATACCATATTTTCTGGTCCATATTTTCTTCCATAAATCAGGTCCTCCTTTTAACCATCTCCACCAAATATTAGCTCCCATAATTTGGTTTAAGGTGTAAGGATCTCTGAGACTTAATCATATAGCCATCTTAGGAAGCATGAGAGTATTCCAAGATACAAGGGCCCATTTTTTTAATTTCCAATCCCCTTGCCATAGAAATTTCTTGAAGATATTTACCATGGCTAAACAAGAGGTTTTAGGGGTAGCCATTCCTCATATATGGTAAATTAGAATGGATTAAAGGACAAATTTTAGAAGAAGAATTTTATCGGCCAAATTAAGAGCTCAGAATGACCATCCACTAAGTTTCGCTTGATTTTTTACAAGGAGGTCTTGCAAACAAGAGGTATTTAAAGAGTTATATGCTAAGGGCATACCCAGATACTTCATAGGCAATGACCCTATACCAAACCCCAACAGTCGGGCCAGGAAGGTTTGGATTGTCATTGGGGTATTAAAAAAGAAGAGATTAGATTTCTGAATATTAATCAATGTACCTGAGGATGTCATAAACTCATGAATAATTTCTTTGCTTTTTCAGGCTTCCCTCAGGGAGACTTTGAAAAATAGCATGATTTCATCCACAAATAATTGGTGAGTGATGGATAAATCATTTCCCCAAGGTCAAAGACCCTTAATTTGGGAGGAACAAACCACCGATTTCAAGAATGTTCCCATGCCCTCATTTTCTAGGATAAAGAGGAATGGAGAAACTAGGGGCCCTTGCCTGAGGCCCTAAGAAGGATTAAAGGTTTGGGATGGATAACCATTGAGAATGATAGATAAAATTGGTGTGGACACTAGAGAGAAGACCCAATTCACCCATCGTTGATTGAAACCAAACGACTTCAGAACTCTCATCAGGTAGGACCAACTAATACGGTCATAGGCTTTGGATAAATACATATTTATCATCATACCAGTGGATTTGAGTTTTTTAAAGGAATGGACCATTTCTTGAGAGGTAATGATGCCATCCAGGATTTATCGACCTTCCACAAAACCAGATTACTCTGATGAAATCAAGGCCGGTAGATGGGGCTTCAGGTGTTTGACAATCACATTAGAAATAATTTTATAAATAAAATTACATAAATTGACAAGTTTGAAACCCTGAGGGTCCCCTGATTTGGTAGCTTTAGGGATTAAAGAAATTAAAATGGAATTAAGACTGAAACAAAATTTCTGATTCCTCCTTAATTTCTCCACACTTCAAGTATATCCTTTCCAATAAAGTTCCATGTTACTTGATAAAATTCCGTCGTGAACCCATCTGGTCCAGGAGCTTTCTTCTTAGCCATTCATTTGACAATATCCTCTATTTTCTCTAGAGTCACCACCTGCATTAGGGCCATGTTATGATCCTGGGAGATTAGGCAACATATATTTTGTGTAATTCTCGCAATGACATTCGATCTATCCTGTGTTAGTTTTGAGAGAAGGTTCTGGAAATGGTTAAAAACTAGATCTTCCATCTCTTCATGTTGAACCAGTTTATTCCTCGCCCCATCCTTGCCCAATCCTTGAGAGAGAAAATGTGGTTATGTTGTCTATGTTGGATCATTGCCTTATGAAAAAACCTTGTATTGTGTTCTCCCTTGCAAACCCATTGGATTAGATATTTGTGTTTCCATAGAATTTCATCTTGTTTCCTTATTTATTCTAGTTGATTTAACAGGTGACCTTTAGTCTTAACCAAATCTTCTGATCTACTTTCTAGAATGATTCTTTGTTGTACTTCTTTCATGCAATATTGGAGCTTTTCTTTCTCTTTCTAGATTTTCCCAAACCCTTCCCAGTTCCATATCTTAATTTGGTGCTTAAGGTCCTTTAGCTTGAGTTTAAATGTGTGCATATGATTTCGACCCTACACAGTGCTTCCATTCCACCATCCTTCTACTTTTAGCATAAATAACAGATCATATAACCAGAAAGTTTCAAAGCAAAAGAGTCAGTTTTTTGTTCATACTTTTAGATCTAGTTTCATCCTAATCGGCCAGTGATCTGAACCCACGCCTGGTAGGATAGATTCTTCTAAAAATATGTCTCTACTTATGACAAATTTAGACACCAGGAATCAGTCCAAACATGAGGCTGCCTGATGAGCACCCCCTTACTGTTATTCTAGGTGAAAACTTCATTTGATTGTAGGGATATCCACTAGGTGTAGTCTCGCTATTGTGTCACAGAATGCCTCCATATCAGCATCGATTCGACAAAGTGCTCCCTTATTTTCCTCGAGTGACCCAATAACATTAAAATCACTACCCATAATCCATAATTCATCCTTGTATAACCTTTTTAGTTTTCCTAGATTTTGGAGGAAAACCCCTCTTTCTCCTCGAATGTGAGGCTCATAACCCTAGTCAACAAAGCCCAATCTCTAGATCCAGTGTGTCGAAACTTTCTTGATATAATCCTAGGAAGGTTGAACCACTCTTAAAATACCACCTCCATTTGCTTCCATAGGATAGAAAGCCCAACAACACTACCATTGGAATCCTAGGCCACCACTTTGTATTGAAAATTAAAGCTTTTTAAAACCTCTTTCGGTCTATTTTCAGAGATTTTTGTTTCTAGAATAATCATTATACTCAGATGATATTTTTAGATCCTATATTTCAAATACCTTTGCTTGCCTTGACTATTGAGGCCTCAGACATTCTAGGAGGTAATGATCATTGAAAAGGATTGTTAAGATGGTGGAAAACCATTGACATTAGTACTAGCCTTCCCGAGTTGACTAACATATCACCCATCATCTGTATGGATTCTTGTATATTATTGCAGCCTCATTTCTTACCTCCTTTCTCTATTGTTGTTCGTTCCACCCCTGTCCTTGTTGGCATCCCAGATGATCCGATGGATCTAGTGTTAGGGTCCATGTTTGTCTTTGAATCGCTGAAAGGTTTCGTGATATAGTTGCTTTTTCTCTTCGAGGATGAATCTTTTGTCCAGGTGCTTCCATTCGTTCAATAATCTTCTCATCACTTGTTCATTTGTGATCAATTCTTCTTTAGAGCCATCTATTTCCATATTTTCTTGCTCCTCTTGCATTGCTTGAGTTTCTTTCTCTTTGGTTCCTCTTCAACTTTTTTTAGGCTTTTATCCACCCTTTGGTTGTTTATAAGGGTTATTCGTATGGATCGGACCCTGGGATTAATTAATACTCTCCTCCTCCTCTGTTAAGACTTTAAATCAGTTTCTTTGATTCGATGCTTTCTTCATATGTTGATGCGACATTATTACTAGTGTTTTCATGCTCCATTTCATTTTTTGGTGTTGGCTTATTGGGGCTTCACCCAGGTTCAGAGTTAAGTTAGCCAAACAAATTTGGGTACTACTAGCCCTTTTGGTAACAATCGATTGAGCACAGATTGTGGTCTCACCTGAAGAAGTATGGGAGGGTACTAGAACTAGGTTTCCGTACCCTGGAGATGTCTAATGAGTTCAAGTGGTCCACTGTTCGACCCTTCATGCAAGTTGCTACGCGCACTTTCCTGTACCTCGCAGCCCTACTCGGGGGCCGAACGCTGTTATTACCTAAGTCCTTATTATTATTCCAATGTTAGTTGATTATTTTTAGCCTACTTGCGTGCTTTAGGTTATACTTAACAACATAAATCATTCATACAGGTGCAAGTAGCAAATAAACAATGCATTTGAAATTTATATAAAACATGCATTAACCCAAGAATAGCTACATAGAATTATGGTAAAACTTCTCTTTATTAATAACTTCTTTGGTTACAAACTCGACTCTGCCCTACACACTCAGCTGCATGGATCCACACACTTAGCTGTGGACTACTAGGCCTCTACGTACTCATCTGCAGAGCCTTCTCCTACTCTATGACCCAAAAACACACTTTTCCCTTGTGACTCAATCCCTTAGACCTGTTATATTGTTCCTTGTCACTTTACACTTAGAGCCTCACTCTATTTATACAGTCCCATGGTCCATGGACCCTAGGTAGGTATTTCAAGCTGACATTACAGTACAAAACTAGGGCAGACAACCCTGTGACTCTATCATACATTTCGCACTCTCCGCCCGCAATTCGCAGAGTCTTACAACAATATTGGGTCAAAACTTGGGCTTTGAGCCCCAAAACATGCCTTGGGGGGGATTCCATGCCCAACAGGCCCCCAAAGAAAACATCATGAGTCACCCTCGAGTCACTCTGTCAGTGCGGCGATCTTTGCACAGAGTCCCTCCAACTATTCTCGAACTGCGTGGAGGTCAACAACGCACTGATCTGCTACTTGCTAGATCTACTGCATGCGTTGTTCTGAGACCTCTGCATCTGAACTGCTTCTCTACATCTGTATTGGTATTTTCTACATATGTTCATAGTCCTATGCCTTTTTCTGGACCCTTGGAACATGAAGACTGTGCTTCCACCAGTTAGTGAGATAGTCGGGCCACTCGTGTAGGGCTTCAAGTGACTGCCATTCACCTTTCCTGGGAAAGGTTCTCCATTTAGTTTGACCAGCTGTACTACGCCTTCATCTATGACCTCCTTAACCACGTATGGTCCCAGCCAATGCATTCTAAACTTTCCTGGGAATTTTTCAAACTTACTGTCATACAACATCACTAAGTCATTTACCTTGAAGGTGCACAACTTAATATGGTGATCATGCCTGGCCTTTTCACACTCCTTTTGTACCTGCTGATGAAAACCAACCAGGAACCTTTCCTCCTCAAGTTCTTCTAATTGCACAAGCCTTTCTTCCAGAGCTTTGCGGTCGGTCATACCTATGAGCGTTGCTATTCGTAGACTAGGTACAATATACTCCATCGGCATGACAACTTCCACACCATAAACTAACCGAAAAGGTGTTTGTCTTATCAGATTCTTGCACATTGTCCTATAAGCCCATAGTACTACAAGAACGCACAAGTCTAAATCGTTTCACTGCGCATTACACACTTTGGTTAGCGTAGTCTCTAGTATTTTTTTAAATGATTCTACTGTCCCATTGGCTTGTGGGTGACATGGTGTGCTTTTTTGATGACACACCTAGAATACTTCTGTAAGCACACTGATGGTTTCATTCAAGAAATGTGTACCGCGAACACTCATCAAGATCTTTGAACAACCAAATTTGGTCAAGACGTGTTCAAACAAAAACTTCTCAGTCATAGTGGTTGTGTAGTCTTTGACCAGCTACACCTCCGCCTAGCACGTCAGGTACTCTGTCGCGGTGACAATGTAGCACGCACCCATTTTTCCCTGGGGTTTGATAGGTCCCACAAAGTCAATTTCCCACTTTTTGAAGGACTAAACATCATTTATGGATGCAAAGGCATCTTGTCCCTTCATGATGGTTTACTGGTCCTTTGACAGATATTCCAGGTCTTACAGTGTGCTTTTGAATCCTGATGAAGGGATGGCCACCACAACCCTCCGCAGAGAATATTTTGTGTTGTTGCTCGTCCTACATAGTGTCCTCCTGTAGTGCCCCGATGTGCTTCCGTGAGGATCTAACTTTGTTCAAATTAGGGGAAGTACCTTTGTAATATCTCATCATTTCCCATTTTGTATAGGTGCCCCATGATGACAGAAAAATCTGCTGCGCACACCACCAATTCCTTCTTCTTTTGAATGGAGTATTCCTTCTGTGCAGTCCCTGTTGTCAGAAAGTGGATTATATATTCAAGTGTCCATCCACGACATGCACAGCAAAGAGTTCTGCGTCAGATAATCCTTCCTCCATACTAGTAGGTTCCTCACCTATCTCAATACGCAACAAGTGATCCGGTCTTGCATTCAGTCGTCTAGGCTTTACCGTGACCTCAAAGTCATATTCTTGGAACAATAAGAGCCACCTATAGATGTGCCCTCCCAACACAGGCTTATTGAACAATTATTTTAGCGCGGAATGGTCTGTATACATCCTGAAATGTCCTCCAAGTAAATAGTGATGGTATTTTTGGAGTGCGTACACCATAACCAACCCCTCACATTCCATTGTGGAATAGTTCTTTTCTTCTTTAGACAATCTGCAACTCACGAATGTGATAGGGTGATCCAAGCCCCTTCCACTCTCCTGTGTTAGTACTACTCCCAGTGTTATACATGACGCATCAACATGGACATGGAACTCCACATCCCACTTTGGGAAGACCAGGATTGGCGCGAAGGCCAATTTCTCTTTTAGTGCATCGAGGCTCTTCATGAAATCATCATTCCAACAGAATGTGACATCCTTTTTCAACAGTTTCTCCATTGGCATGGTGATCTAGGCATAGATTTTGATGAACTTCCTGTAGTATCCTCTGTGTCCCAAGGTGGCATGCAATTGTTTCACACTTCACGGTGCTTCCAAATTCAGAATTACTGCTATCTTTGCGAAGTCTACCATTAGCCCCTGTTTGCAGACCACATGTCCCGGTAGGTTCCCAAAGGGAGTGAAGAATGTACACTTATTAACATTCAGCACAATCTGGTGTCATTGAAAAGTATCCAGCATCAAGCATAAGCTTGCGATGTGGTGCTTAACCAGTCCAAAGACAATCCAATCATCCAGATAGACCTCCAGGAAATTGTGGATGTATTCTTTGAATGCAGAAACAACTATGCATGAAAATATGGCTGGCACGTTATTCAACCCAAACAACATAATGGTGTATTGAAAGCAGACCCATTCAATTGTGAAGGTGGTATTTCTCTTATCTTCCCCTGCGATTTTGATCAGGTGGTACCCTGAGAACCTGTTCATGAAAGAGTATGCTTCTTTTCCGCCAACATTTTCCAATACTTCATCTGTGAACGGGGTCGGGAATGGGTCGTGCACATAGGAATCATTCAATTTCCTAAGGTCCACACATATTCTTATCTCACTCTTCTGCTTCTTTTCCTGTACTACCATAGGGCTTACCCAGTCGGATTCTTCCACCGGTTCAATAATTATAGCTGCGAGCATTTTGTCTAACTCTACGAGGACCTTTTCCTTGTACTTTGGATTCAAGAGTTAAGGCCTTTTCTTAATCGGCTTCGCCTCAGATTTCAGGGTGATCCTCATCATCCCTAATTCGCCAACAATCCCTTTTAAGTATGTGATCTTGGTCGGGAATAAGTCTTGGTACTCATGAAGTAACTTAGAGACCTTATCCACTATGGCATCATCCCAATAGTCACTGAGCGTTGCATACTTCGGTTCAACCTTCATCCTAATGTTTACTTGCTTTGTTTTGACCTATGCAGTGATGTCAAAATCTTCAATCAATGGTACTTTAACCTCGTGATAGCCTTCAGTTTCTGGGATGTGGATTCTTTTGGATCTTCATCATCCTCCTCAATGTTTAAATTGTAACACTCCAACGCGCAGCTCAGTTGGGTCGTCCAGTCTGGCTACAACACTTTCATTGGCTCCTGAGGTATTTTGAAGATAACTTCTTTTACTGACTACATCGCATCGTCAATAGTATCCCACCAATGATCCTCAAACACGAAGGTTAACATGAATCATTCATGCAATATATCCCATTCACTCGTGCCATGGTGGAGCTCCATCTTAGTATACCAATTCATGGGTATGATATCCAGGGTGTGACAGAACAGGTGCACCCATTCAAGTTGTGGCTCTTCCCCATAGACCTTGGTCCATTTTGCGAGGTGAGTACGTGGATCATCCCGTCCGTCATACTTGTCTGTTAGCCATATCTGAGGCTTTCCAAACTGTATGTGCTTCATTCTTTTGTAGTCGCACCAGTTCTCAAAACTTCTTTGGTGGGTACCCTACAATCTTGCGAGCGTAGCGTGTAGTGCCCATTTTAGAGTGTCAAAATGTTGTTGTTCTAGTACTTCGCTTTCAAATTTGTGCAGGAAATCATCCACCTCGGTCAGTCCATCATACATAGGCAGATCTCTTACCTTTGTTTTCATGCAACGCAATGACCTTGTCATCATGTTTTAGTTGAGTGTGGTTACCTCGTGTAGCCGGTTCAGCCATCATTCTATCTCCTCATCTGAATCTGAGGTGTAGGAACTTTCGTGCTCCCACAAAATCTTGCCATCCATTCTTGGATTCACCCAGTCCTACTCCCGATCGGTTCTCTTGTAGATACAGTCTAGATCGTTCTCGCTCTCGTAGTCACGCATTGGCTCTGTGTAGCACGATCCTTCCATAGGGTCTAAATGTACCACTACGTGCAGTGACTTTTTCTTGAAAATCATCTTGCGCTTCTTTAGATTTATCACTCCATTCATGTCAGTGGCCCAATCTATTCCCAATAGCATAAGATAGGGATTGTTGTCATCAACATTCTCTATCACTTCGAAATCTGCAAGCATGCTCGCACCTTCAATATCTACCATTATTCCTTGTAATCTTCCCATGGGTAGGAGCTTTTGCTTCTTTTCCATTTGCAATTGAATCGGAGACCATTCCAACATGGGCTTGCTCATGCACTCCCATGTCTACTTTGGCAGGATGTTTGCATCCGATCCTAGATCCAAAATTACTTGTTCCATTTCATATTCCCCGCTCTTCACTGTCAATCTCATCTCCCTTCCTGTTCGCGTTGTGTGCTTCCTGAGCTTTCGAACTACATGTGGTTCTCCTGGCGCGATCCCAACACATCTAGTGATGAGTTCTTACAGTCCCTTTACAGCTTCGTTGTCGCACAACAACTTCATGCATGTCTCCAAAAAGGTAGTGAGCATTAATGGGTCTGTTTCCGGTTCAGTTTGTCTTTACTACCTAAAGTGGAGGCCTCCGCGAAGCTCTTCTTAGCTTCCATGAATATCTCCTTAGTGCAATCCAAATCAAATTATGGTTCCCTTGTTGGAGCCTTGCGAACCCAGACACTCTCTTCGGGTTGCTTGCCTTTGTCATCTCCTATCGTAATACCACTTCAGAGCACGATATTTACATTCGGGTCTTCATTGCGCGGCTCAGACCTCATCGTTTGTAGGTTCTGAGTAAGGGGTGGTCCTCCATCTCATGATCAAACTGGGTACAATATAAGCATGATGGTCTCATCGGATTTTTACAATCACGGGCATAATGCCCTGGCCCTCCGCAATTGTAACAGATCAACTTTTTGCGACCTCTTCCTGGTCCCATTCCACCTCAACCTCTTCCGTACCCCTGAAATCCTATCCATGCCATCCCTGCATTTTGATCAAGGGCCTGTGTTTTAGTCTGAACTCTGTAGGTAGGAGTCCAATCCATCATCAGTTCATAACTTCTACAGGTGTACTCATCATGGCCTACAAACCTGCAAAAAATACAGAACAATTGTTGGGAACTCTGCATATACTTTTGTAATAGATGGTAGTTATATGTAGCATGCTTTCCTCCTATCTGACAAATCATGCACCATAATGCAGGCATCGTGCTTGGCCCTACCTGTGCCTCTCGTTTCCATGGCATTGGTCCTCCTGTCACTAGGTAGTTCGCAAATACTAGACAATGGTTCTTCTCGTGTCCCTGGCCTTTACACTTTATGCACCATACCTCCTTGCGCACTTCTGGGTGAGCCGTCCTATATTGTTTCAAACTCTGCATTTCAAGGCGCAAGTTTTTCAACTGCGCATGGATCTGTTGGACTCCCAGGTTAGGGTCTTCTATCAGGGTCTCATGTAATCTCATTGTGATTTCCAGGGCCTTGACCTTTGTGGATAGCTTTTTTTGTGACAGCGTGTTCCTT
Source organism: Pinus tabuliformis (assembly GCA_031772625.1). Taxonomy (NCBI): domain Eukaryota; kingdom Viridiplantae; phylum Streptophyta; class Pinopsida; order Pinales; family Pinaceae; genus Pinus; species Pinus tabuliformis. Next base: position 585,738,355 of record CM062817.1, read on the forward strand.
AGATGTCGCATTAGCAACACTACAAACCATGCACGGTGTTTCCCATCTGTCAAGGTCATATTGGCTTCACGAATCATACACTTCAGTCTTTGATCTAGCTCGCAGGGGGTCTTGCCTAGAAGCATCGCGATCTCCTTAAATCTAATAATCAATTGTGTCTTTGATTTTGGCCTACTAAATTCCTTGTTTAGCATAGCTTGGATATCCGTGATCCCTGCGTTTGGATTATCATTGAAATTATTAATGTAGCACGTAAGTGTGTGATCCTACAAGGCACTGACCAATGTTGCTTTCTTTATATTGTCTTCCGTGACTCCCTGTGCTTCCCATACAGCCTTTACCATGAAGCAAAATTGGTTCGAATCTTCATTCCCTACTCCTTTGAACACCAACAACTTTATCGTGCTCACCATATTGAACTGTGGTGGTGGCGGAGGTGGTGTGGGCGAAGATGGGGGTGAATATGGTGAAACTGGTGGTGGTGGTGTAGGTGGGGGTGGTATGTGCGAAATTCGTTGCCTTATCAGACTGATCGCACTTCTTCGTGAAACTTTCGCGAGTTCCTCCTTGCTCTTCTGTAGAGGTGAAATGAAGGGAATAGTCTCTAATTCTTCACTACCTTCGTTTATGTAGATCCTCCTACTTCGCATATCCCCAAACATCAATTTATTCGCATAACCCGCTTTTCACACAGTAATATTTTAATCCGTGTTCAAAGATTTAATGTACATACCTTGCGGTCCTTTTAGGAAGTGTCATTCCACCTTGCTATAGCTAACTGAAGTATCTATAGCAAAATCGGTGATAAACCCTCCTATAATTCAATCGAGCCAATGGTGCACAGCGTATGCGATCTTATCTTCTGATGCTTCCAATTTGTGCACCAACTCTGGAGTCCACACAATAGGTTTTTCGAGTCTACACCTTCCTTGACTATCTTTTATCTTCACAATCCACTCGTACAGCTCAGAGGGGAAGGATGCAAAGAAAATTTCATGGATTTCCATATATAAGTAGCAATCTAACCACTCTTCCTTTGATAACCGTGGATTCTTGTTTTCCTCCACCATGAACTTGTGAATATTTCTGTCCAACCACTCTTCAATTTCTTTCTTTATCGAATTCCAGTGACACGACATTAGACATCTCTCATGCAGATCCCGGTCCTGGCAACAGAACCATTTGTTGGCTTATTGGGGCCTGACCCAGGTTTAGAGTTAAGTTAGCCAAACAAATCTCAGTACTACTGGCCCTTTTGGCAATAGTCTGTTGAGCGTGGACTGACTAGAACAAAAAACCCTCTGACTCTATCATACATTTCGCGCTCCATGCCCGCAATTCACGGATTCTTACAACAATATTGGGTCAAAACATGGGCTTTGATCCCCAAAACATGCCTTTGGGGGATTCCATGCCCAACATTTGGACCTCCTGAAATCCTTCATTGTCCTCCTTCCCTTTCACTCTATCTTTGGCTTCTTGTGAGTCTATTGTATCACTTTGATTTAGAGAGCATGCCTAATATAGGTGCCCATACTCATGAAATCATCTGCATTGAAAGGGAATATTTTTGTAGTCTAAGGGATGCTGCTAGGCCTCGTCCTGATATTCTAGCTCTATGAACTCTATAAAAGGTTTAGTAACATTCATTTACACGTTCATTCATGCATAGGAGGTATACATTCCTCTCCTATTTGAATATTCCACTTTAACAAAGCTCCCAATAGAATTTCCTATACCTTCCAGTATCTCTGGATCCCAAAATCTACTGCGAGTCTAAACAATCTAAACAATACCAGGGCAACCATCAATTTCTCTTGGTCTAGATTGTTGCATTCCTCCCAATGTCACATGAAGAGTTTAGCATTGTAGTAGAAATATGGGTCGTTCTCAAAGATATGTTCCTTGTCTTCTAGACTGGTTAAGATCATTGTAAAGAACCCTTGAGCCCCCAGCTTCATATATATGTGTCTTTTTGGATTCCATTTTAACTATATCCATTTCATGAGATCCCGTTCAAATGGAGATATCCCAATAAACTTACAAATCAGGGCATGATCTTTCATAAAATTTTGATATGTTTCTAATTTGTTGTTCAGGATTACAAATTTGGGTTTCTTAACAACTTTGGGCATACATTGTCCCATGAATCAATTCTTTCATTAAGCCCCCAACACTAGGCTTCCGTTGGCTCTGCCGCTTGCACCATTGTTTGCCCCAGTTGCTCCTTAGGCACTAGATTCCCCTGCTATAATATTTTTGTAGGAGGGGATCTCTCCCCCCCCCATGTGAGTTTCCATCCTCACCATCATAGCCTGCAAGGTTAACGTCTGCTCTACCATGCTCAGAGAATGATCAGAAGATGGTTCAGGGTTTGAAGGAGGAAACCCTAGCAGAGCGTTTCCTCATATCTTTTTTCTATAGAATTCCTTTTTACTCTTGTAGTTCTCTGTTATTACAGGACAACAATTTTTTTTAGATTAATGGAGTATTATTTATTTCTGTAACTAGCAACCAAGCACTATTGTTTTATTGTGATCATTATTGAATAAATCATTCAGTTTCAATTTAATGGGTATGATTGTTTCATTTTAAGCACTATTGTTTGAATGCTAATAATTTATGCTTAAATTAAAATTTTGTTAAGATATCTTGTAGGATTAAATGTTAAAAATTTTAAAATGAAGGTTACATATGAACAAAACCTTATTGATTTAAACTACTAGCTATCTAGCAGCTTAAAGTAATGAGTGTCCGAACTATACATGTCATGTTATTTGAACTATTTCAATACTATGGCATGAACTTATTGTTCTTATGTAATTGCTCCACTTGAATTCAGAGGTGTTAGCAAGTAGATGTTTGTTAACTATTTAGCAGACATCTTTTTGTATACACTTGTTTGAACAAGGATTAGGTCTTAGACCTATTTACCGGACCTATTAGCTTTATCCTATTCCAAATTCAACATTTTTATGTTTCTTTTCCATTCCTTTTACATCTTTCTCTTGATTGGGACAAGGATCTATATCTCGTCCCAAACAAGATAGATTTTTTCCTTTTTTTCATATTTTTCCATTTGCAATTAAGCTTTGTACCAAACCCTCTGTCAAAGAGGCCAAAGTTTATTAAATTATGGGTTGATCAACCTTCAATTCGATCAAACCTTTTTTTATTTTTTATCTTAATCTTTAATTTACTTCATTGAAGGATCAATATACATGTAATGTAATTTATTGTATATTTTGTCTATGGTTTCATTCCTTTATTTTACGATTATTTAACTTAGATCCTAGTATAGTTTTACAAATTATTTTCTTTGTAAGATTTAACTAAAGAGATGACTTTAACAATCTAGTTGGAATTCACATTTTCTTTTACTTTGATTAATAGTATTCCAAATCTAATTTTAGAATTAGAAATAAATTAACATAGAATATGATTAGATAGTCTATAAATTTATTAGAATACTAACGTTGCCTTAGAATTCTAACTTTTACACATTATAATAATAACATTATTTTTACTCTAATTAACATTTAGTTTGTATTTTATCATAGGAATATTATAATATTACAATAAATTAGGGGGAATGTGAGGAGCAGACGGAGGAAACAAGGATGGAACGTGGCTAGGATTCACAACCCGCGCTGCACTTGACAGTCTTGTAACCCTAGGTAGCTGGCAAGGTGGGAGAATAGGCTTGGAGGCAGTGGCTAATGATATGGTAGCATCTCGCCCAGCAACAGGAGGGATGAAAATGACAAAGGCAAGAACTGACAGAGATATGAGTGGTGTGGAGGGGGGGTGAGATCCCCTCCTACCGAAATGTCGCAGCAAGCGAGATAAGAAACCAAGGATCAGATGGAGGACAAGGGAAAAGAGGAAAGGGGTTAGCTGTAATGGGAGCGAAATGGTAGGCCAAACTAGGAGGAAAATGCTTGCAAAGAGCCTCCAAAAAACCTAGGAATGTAATACCTAATAATAATCTAGAGGAGTACAAAGGATACATGAAGGATCATTCTCTGGTATGTATGTTCATAGGGGCATGGCCAATAGAGAAAGAACTGACAAAATGGATATAACAAAGATGGAAACCAAAGGGACACATTGATCTGAAACTAGGGGCGAAAGGGTTCTTCTCGGCTATCTTCTCAAATATGGAAGATAAGGAGAGGCTATTCGAAGATGGACCCTATTTTTTTAACAATGCAGGCCTATTTATGAGATAGTGGGAGGATTTCTATAACCCAGATAAGGAAAAGATGATGGAAGCACCTATTTGGGTGTGTCTCTTTGGCCTCCCAATGGATTTCTGGGACTATGAATTTCTAGAAGGGAATGGAAACTCGATCAACACCTTCATCAAAGTGACAGACATAACAAGAAAAGGCATGTATACCTCTTACACAATAATATGTGTGTATATGAATATTACGGAGCCATTACTAGATTGCATAGAAGTAGAATACCACGATGAAGTTTGGCAGAAAACCCTAGATTACGAGCATATCCCATTTAGATGTCGGAGATGCCATGAATACGAGCACCTATACCAAACATGTCCATTAAATAACCCAGACAACCACATGCAAGGAAATAATATAGGTGAGGAAACATGAAAAGAAGTTGAAGATGGCTTCTAGGAAGTGCATAAACGAAGAAGAAATCAGAAACATGTAGGGTCATAAAAGATGCATAAAAATGAGGCTGAGCTACAAAACCAAAATAGGTATGCTACCCTACAAGAGGAGGAGGTGGAGGAGATGAATGAGGAAGCCAGTAAGGAAAAGATAGATACTCAATAGAAGGAAAAAGAGGGAAGGAAAGTAAAGGGACAAGAAACAAAGGAGAAAGAAGGTGAGGGGAATAACATGCAAATGGTAGAATAGAACCAGATGGAGATTAATACCCATAAAGAAGATTTTAGTGTGGAGGAGCAAGTGATGAAAAGATTATTATAGGAATGGAGACACCTAGATGAACGCTTCATTCCAGAGGATACAAAATAGTTATATAAAGAAACATTTCAGCAATACAAGCTAAAATAGGGATCGTCTCTAATCACCCAACCATAACACTTAGGGTCACAAAGGGGACAAGGACAGGACCCAGGAGGACAAGGAAAAGGGGGAAGAAAATGGGAAGAAGACCCATGAATGAATCCTTACAAATGGTAGGGGAACTGCCAATAAACTTGGGAAGAGTGGTGTCGTTATCAGAGGTATTCCAACAACCACCCAAACTGTTAAAATGGTCATCACAACTTGGAATATCAGAGGACTCCATAGTAGGGGAAAATAGAGATAACTCAAAGAGAGGCTGAAAAATGATAGACCCAGTATTGTGATCCTACAAGAAATGAAAATCAATGAAAAAAATCTAAGAGAGATTCTGGGAAATCATAACCACTGATACCAAGTAAGAGGACAAGATGCAAATGGCAGTGGAGGAGGAGTGACCATAATTTGGAACCCAGATGAAATATGGTTCGAGGACTGGGTTAGAATGCCATGAATACTCTCCAAGAGATTCAAGATCATAGGTTCCAATGAATGGGTACTTCTTACTGGAGTATACGAAGCACATATTCCAGGGGAAAGAAGGGCATTTCTCCAAAATCTAGTTAAAATGAGAAGCTTACACCCGGCTGAACTTTGGATGGTTGGTGGGGGGGGACTTCAATATGATCACCTCTCTAGCAGAAAAAAGAGGGGGTATGAGGATAATGAATATGGACATGGAACTTTTCGGACACAATATAGTAGAGCAAAGACTAGTCAACATCTAAAAAATAAATGGGATACATACTTGGAACAACAAAAGAGGAGAGAGTCAATAGATTGCATCCAGATTAGATCGATTCCTAATATTAGAACAAATAATGAGTAGAGACATCTTCATTGAAGCTCCAATTCTCCCTGGGATGGGTTTAGAACACTAGCCGGTTAGGATGGAAGTGGACCTGAAAGCCATCCCAAAGAATCATCCCTTCAAGTTTGAAGATTTTAGGATCAAAGATCCTAATCTCGTCAAAAAAATCAAGGGATGCTGGAAGAAAAGAGAACAGAGGGGTAGGAACTCTATGTAGACGTTCCAACTAAAACTCAACAAAACAAAAAGATAATTAAAGCAATGGAACAAAGCGGAATTTGGCCACATAATGTAGGACCAACAACAACTCAACAAAAAAAATGAAAGAAGTGCAACAAAAAATAATCTGCGAAGGGCAATCAGAAGAGACTATAACAGAAGAGGGAAGGATTATAAGCCAATTGGAGGAAATCTAAAAGCAAGAGGAGATTTTGTGGAGACAGAAGTCAAGAGTGATCTGGTTAATAGAAGGAGAGAAGAATACAAGGTTCTTCCATAAGGCCATGATTCAGCATCGGAAAAACAGTAGAATATTTTCACTCAAAAATGATGAGGGGAATCGTAGCACATAACATGAAGAGATGGAAGTAATTCTAGTAAAGCATTTTAGGGAAGTCCTAATAGAACCCAAAGAGGATAGAAAGGAAGCAATGTAAAAAATCTCCTGATAGATTCCCCAAAAGGTCACCCAGGAACAGAACCTAGCCTTGATGCGAGAGGTAACAATGGAGGAAGTGGAAGAAATAGTCAAGGAAATGAAAAAGAATAAGGCCCCAGGCCCGGATGGATTCACAGTTGAATTCTTCCAAGCCACATGGTCATTCATGGGAGCAGACATCCTGGAGGTTGTGGAGGAATCAAGATGAAACCAAACGGTATGTCCTGGTATAAACTCCACTTTCATTACTCGCATCCCCAAAACTTCCAAAGCAGAGGATCCTCAGGGTTTCAGACCCATTGTCCTGTGCAACATCATCTATAAAATAATAGCCACTCTGATAGCCAAAATATTAAAACTGCTCATCCAAAATATTATATCCCTAGACCATTGTAAAATATTTTGGGAATACCTAAGGACCATTCTCAGGGCATATGGCTTTAGTCACAGATGGATAGAATGGATAAGTGATATGATATCCACCCATGTCTTTTCTATCCTTCTAAATGGAACACCAACCAGTACCTTCAACTCCACTCGAGGGCTGAGACAAGAGGACCCATTGTCTCCTTTTATATTTATTATTGTAGCAGAAGGTTTGGCGAGATACATCAAGAAGGAATCCCAAGCGTTAAGAGTCAAGGGCCTTAGGGTATGGGGGAACAACCTAGGAGTCACCCATTAACAATTTGTGGACAACATTATGCTCTTCTGCCAAGCCTCTCTCAGAGAAGCCCGAAGAATGAAAGAAATTTTTGATATCTTCATGTAGGCCTTTGGCACCCAGATCAACATAGAAAAATCCTATACCTTCTTTTTCAACACACCAGGGAATGTAAAATCTTACTTGTCCAGGATCATGGGATTGAGTACAAGTAACCTCCCCACAAAGTACTTGGAAATGGCACTAGTGGAAAACCCCCTCAAAATGGTAGGATGGCAACAAAATATCCAAAATATCCAAGGAATATTGGGAAACTGGTCCTTTAGATCCGTAAACCTTGCAGATATAATAGTCCTAGAAAAAGCAATATTACAGCCAATTCAAATGTAGTAGTTGTCTAGTATGGCATCCCCCAAGGGGGCATGCACCAAAATGGTATACATCTTCAAAAAATTCTTATGGGGAGGGGAAAAACAGAAGGAAAAATGGGCTCTGATGTCATGGTAGGGATTGACAAAGAAAAAGGTGGAAGGAGGACTCAGCCTAAGAGACCCCTATACCCTAAACAAAATCATGGGGGTAAAACTATGGTGGCGTTGGATAGAAGGAGGAGGAGATCTATGGAAACAAATCTAGACCAGAAATTATAGCATGCCAGAAAGAATGGAGGAAGTCATTCGGTATAAAGACTCCCCCAAGGGCTTAGCTATACGGAATCTAGAACGACAAAACAGAGAGATCATTGCACATCATGCCTTCTGTGAAATTCGCAATGGAAGGACAATGAAATTTTGGGAGGAGGCATGGTAACAAATAGGTAAATTGATAAATAGACAGGATCTTTAAGACATCTAGAGATACACCATCAATAGGAATATGGACTTGGTAGAAAAATTCTGGAAGGAAGGGCAAGGGATTGGAAATTGGAGAAACTAGAAAAGGACAAAAGACTAGGGCAGGGTATAGTGCCAGAGCAAGGGGAAGAGTATGATAAATAAATGAGTTCAAGAAAAATAACTATCAGAATGGGAGTATACATCCTGAGATGGGGGCACTCAACAAAAGGGATATTTACTATCAAAGAGGCGTACAAGCTAAAAGAATATCAAGAACAAGATGGACAAGCACTGCTATGGAAAAAACTTTGGAAAGGAGGACGGTGGCCGAAGGAATCCCATTTTCTTTAGTTTGTGAGAAAAGGGTGAATATTGAATTGGGACCAGTTACACAAAAAAGGTATGAAAGGCTCGTCCTTCTGTTGGATGTGCCGACAAAACGAAGAAGACACAGAACACATGATGAACTCCTGCCTATTCGCAACTCAGCAATGGGAAAAAATACAAGGTGTATTTGGAAGACTGGATAGAAATCACCAAAGCATAAAAGAAACAATTCTAACATGGGTTAATAACAGCTTCTAAAGCCCTATCCTGAACTGGGCATGGAGACTAGCCCTAGCGTTCAACCTATGGATGATATGGAAAGAACGAAATCGCAGAATTTTCAAAACAAAATTTCAACACAAGAGAAGGTATGGGAAGGATTAGTAAATAATATTAGAGAAGTGATCCTTGTAGAACAATGGAGCCCTAAAGATTGGAAAGTTCCTCCCCATGAAACAAAAGTACTATGTTGCCTCAATTTATTAAGAGAAATGGTCACCCTGAATGCATGGAAAGCAAGGAAGAACAATAGTGAGTCCTCGAAGAAGTTCACCCTCCTGGGAGAAGGATTCATCAAGATGAATTTCGATGGGGCCTCAAAGGGGAACCCGATAAATGCATGATTAGGTGGCATATTTAGAGATAACCAAGCAGACACGCGGCTAATATATGTAGAACCATGTGGAATCGCAAGTAACAATGAAGCCAAATTTGCGGCAGCTGGCCATGGCTTGAGAATAGTTGTAAGACTGGGATACAAACAAGTGGAAGTGGAAGGATATTCCAACTTGGTCATCAATACCTTGAAGAAACTTAATAGTGGAATGCAATGGGACAAATTGAGAAAAAGTTGGAGGACATCCGGCCTCAACCAGGAGATAGGAGAACTCACACAGAAGTTCAACTACCTAGTAATTAAACATGTAAGAAGGGAGGGGAATAAAGCAATAGATTTCTTGGCCAACTCGAGCTGCAATCAACAACATGGATCAATGGAAATATTATGGCCCACATAGCCCAGGGATGAATGACTAAAACCCCTGGAAGAAATCTTACAACAAGATATCCAACATGGACAGGAAAAAATGAATACTAACAACAATACCCCCGATCGGTGTGGGTGCTCAAGGACGCGGGACAGATATGGTTGTTAGGACAACTAAGGGTTGGGTACAGCCTACTGCAACCCACATGCTCATGGTGATGGGTGCAGTGGCCTCCCACATGACAATGTACAGAGGGGAATGGAGAAGTGGCAGCCAGTGCCAGGGTGGTGACGGAGGTGGGAAGGATAAGACAGGAGGATGGATGGGACAAAGAAGGAAGGAAGGGGATTATGAAGGAATGAAGGGTGATGGGGAGAGCATAGATGCAGAGGAGAGATGGAGAAATGATGAGGATTATTATCCGATAGACCTGCAATGACACCTTCGAAGCAACACTGGGTACGTTATCTAGCTCTACTCGTCTATTGCAATCCTGTCTGTGAGTTTTTGTGGAGGGGGGAATGAGGGATTAGACCAAAGAGGGATGTAGGGAAATAGGTGGGAGAGACGTGGGCATGCTAGGAGGGAAGGGGACTGGTGTTGAACCTGTAAATGATAAAGAGAGAGACCATTAGGGATAGGACCATGAGGAAACACCCGCAATTAAGCTGGCCAACCAGATTACCAGTGAGGGAGGAGAGCAGGTAGATAAGCAAGTGTGAGGGAGGGTAATTGGGAGTGGGAGAGAGGATTGGAAGACGCATGGGCCAGAGGGGTGAGGGAAGGGAAGGAAAATGGTTGTAGTGGCTATCTAGTTCGAGGGGAGGATGGGTAGTGCTGTAAGTTTCATTTGAATTGGGCACTAGGACACTACCCTTGGGAGCAGAGTAGAGAGAGGCACACACCAAAAAGGCGGAGAGGCTTTTGCTTGGTAGAGGAGAGGTGCTTATAATCCTGACAGAGGAGAGGCACTGTAGCCTTGGGCAGAGGGGCACCGGGGTAGAGATGAGTGTGGTAGGAAATGCGAGGAGAGGGAAAGTGACAACATTGTGGAAAGTCTGGAACTTGCAGTTTGTGATCTAATCTAAAATGTATGTGAACAGGTTCACACAGTAGGATAAATGGCTAGGCCAGCCCATGGAAGAGGTCGAGGTAGAAGGGGAAGGGAGTTGCCTCGTGCAGCTAGCCTGGGCACCTCAGATCCTAGACGTGGAAGAAAGCCAGTAGAAAGGCTTATCCATGAAGCGGCAACATCTTACAGGGTAGGGATGGATGCAGGCATTCGGAAGATCTTAGAATATTGGGAGGAACAGATAAAAGAGGAGGCAAATTCTGAAGAGGAAATGGAGGCCTGATGTGAGGTAATCTGGGACCTAGGGAACACTGGGGGAAGACTCACTCAATTTAAGTAGACTCTATACTTGTATTGACTCATGAAGAGCCTGATGAGGAAGGAAATGGAGCAATTATCAATGGGGCTGGCAATGACCCTCCAGGACATTTGAAACTATAAGAAAGACCTGCAGACCATCCAGTTCCAGTTGTACAAGTAAGACATTCGCCTGGATCGTATTCAAATGCATATCACTTGCATTATCGAGCTGGTAGATGCACCGGGAGACTCAATTGAAGACCCGACCCCAGTTGACTTAGCCTCAGAGGATCAAAAGTAATTGTCAAGTTCCTAAATGTTTTTTTGGGTTCTGCAAATAAAATTTACTTTTACTAATGTATTCTTATGATAGACAAAAACTCAAGCTCTTATCATGATATAGATGTATATATATCTTGGGTAGATCGCCTTAAACTATATTATTTTCAGATGGCTTATGACGAGGATAGGTGGCCAACAGACTTAGTTTCCCACTAGGCAAGTTGAGGCCACCTATCTCATCTATGTGGTGTAAACCTGTCTTTTATAAATAGAAAAAAAGGTCCTACCAAGCTTTACAAAAAAAAATATTACCATAAATTAGATTAAATATTAATATATAGTTTTATATAGTAGAGTTGTTTAGTGTAGTTAGTGCTAAATTAATAACATTTAGCAATATATTATATGTAGAATATATATATATATATATATATATATATTAGTTAGTATTTTATTATAGGTTATATTATGATTTTATAATTAAGTATAACTCATAAGTTAGATATGTATTAACTAATACTCACATAATGTTGCATGGGATTAATAATTAGTGTTACATAGGTTAGTATAAGTAAAAGTAGATTAGAATAACACTTATATTAGGCTAGAATAACACTTAGATTGACATAGGTTAACCCTAGGTGCGATTTAGCTGAGCCATTAATTCAACTTAAGGATTTACTTCTTTGCAAGAGCTTTGCAAGAAGGTAGATCCAATATTTCTCTTCCTATTGGTAAGAAATAGAAACATCACAAGTTAGTAGGAAGGGAAAGAGGGCAATTGGACCCAATTCAATGAGCCAAAACCACCATTCCAAATGGAAAAATAGTTGATTTAAGGTCTTGACCATGTGGTCTCCCTTACATGTTGATGAGGTTTTTTTTTCCTATCAACAATACTTTACACACTTGAGTCAGAGCTATGCAGTTCTAGTAGGGTCTTCCTTGGTCGTGCCACTAACAATATTACTGAGTATAGGTATGTCTATGAAATCCTTAGGAAGGCTATATCTTTCGACATTTCAAATTTTAGTGATCAGATTAGAGTCCCAGTTGGTTGTTATGCATTTAAATAATCATTATCATATTCGCAATTTGATTTTACTACGCCATTTTTTAAGAGTTAGAATTTTGGAACTTAATTTTGAGTTTCTTACTTATGAACACATTCCAAGAGAATCTATTGAATTAGTTGATTCATTGGCAAACTATGTATTGGATTTACACATTTCACATTTATTTTAGTTGCATGCATGTATGTACATTTTCATTGTAAAATTTACATAAAGAAAATTAAATACGTTGAAGAATGAAAAAATATATATATGTATAGATATAGATTGTTTCAAGTTTTATACATCCAAAAAATTCCCAAAACATGGGTAATTATACAAAATGGCCTCATTGATCCTAACACTAACACCCTACTGTCGTCATCTATCCTCTACTCCTATTGAGCCTGCTACTCATGGTAACATATCATAGCCCTAACTATCCTCTTAAGAGGTAGAAAAAACCTCTTTGGTACACCTACTGCACGTGGCAGCAAGTAGGTTGGTATCTCCCTCATGGGAAGAGGTGGACCACCCATAGTAAGGCGTTCAAGGTTCCTACTAACCTTGCAAATGATTTGAGTGACATCTCCCTCTTTTAAGCTTTTCGTGGCCTTTACTTCTAACCCAACCTCATGTAGTTGTTCATCATGCCTCACATGTTGAAGCACATCCGCATGATGAACATGTTCTACATCTGTGTCATGCCAAAACTCATGTCAGATTGTTTCACCCTGACAATTTTTTTTTGCATAAAATTCAAAAGTAAAAAAAATACTTTTTTCACTGATTTTCCTTCTTACCTACTAGTCACCATTGTGTACTGGGTGTTAATATCTACTCTAGATCCCATCAATAGTTCATCCCAACATATGGTAAGTCCTCTATAACTAGAATATGGACTTCTAGCTAGTCAAAGAACCCTACGTCAAAGAAGTGTCTAATAGGTCCATGTTTTGGAGAATTTAGCATCTACAAATAAATACTAATTCACTAGACAAGTAGTTGTGCCTAGAACAATAGTTTAAAGTGTTTTAGACTTTCCCTATAAGCAATAGATAAGAAGAGAGGATAGAAGGCCTACATGTAGTTCCGATTTCCTCTCGTCTCCCTTGTATCGATTCCATCGCTCCTTCCCGTACTTAATCCGCTTCAAAAGTACCCTGTCAACACAATAGAAGATGAAAACCAATCAAAGCATATGATCCATTGAATATAAATGAAAGGAATCAGAAGAAATTCATACATATAAGCATTATGAAAGAACACATAATATGGAAAAAGGTTCAAACACTTTATTAGATAGAAGAAGGAATTACAACCATCAGTGTCTCATTCAAAGTCATTCCTCCAGCTTGGATCCCATCCACATCACATCAAAAGCAAGACAAGCTTGTGGCATCACATCATTTTCTCTAAAGTCATGTCTCATAGCAACATTATCTCCTTACAATTCAACATAATCGAGCCCCTAATCACTTAGATGAGTGTCAATTTATAGGAAGGTGAAGGAGGTTTTGTCATTAATCGTGACATTGAATGGCCTTCCATACTTAGAATTAGTTCCCTGGAGGAAGGGATGAGAGGATAGGATGATCCTTAACTCATTCCTCATCCATTTTTGAGCTCATAGGAGTTGATAAGACAGGGAAAATTCTAGATGACTCCACAAGATAAGAATATTCCCCAAACCCTATGTGAATTTCGCTCATTCTAGCCTAGCACAAGTGAAAGGAAGCCGAAGTGCTCTACAAAGCACCCTAACAATGGACTTAGCTACTTTGCAGCACACTTTCATAAGGGCTTACCTGCGCTGGTCCCTCTAGAGGCAATTTATTGATGTCTTCAAGTCATGAAACTATCTGGGAAGGAGGCATTCAAAGGGTTGACTTGTTTAGGGCATGAAACAAATAATTTTAGGGTTTGATGAGTCCTAAATCACTGATCTGAATGTTAAGATTTGATATGCCCAAATGGATCTGTAACAGTTGCCCCATAAAGCATGAAGTCAGAAAAATGCCAATGTTGAATGAAATGATTTACGATGTGATGAGGAGGTATAGAAGTGGAAGGTGACCTACATCAATTACAATACATATATCATGATATTTGATTTTACATGAATAGCTGAGGGAAGGCATACCCATGCTCAACTTATGAACTTTCATTACATGTACATAAACAATCGTCTACAGATATAGACCCATGATCGAAATGACTATCAATGTAAAGCCATTGTACATATAATTTAGTACTCCTAATATCCCAACCTAGATGGATGAAACTAGATCCAGGGTCTTCAATCTCATTCAACTGCTCACTCAAGTACGAGTCTAACCATGTGAATATGTGATATGAGGTTGAACATGGGAAGACACCATCTGATTACAAAACTGATGATGTAAGCTTTTAACAAATGCGAGAGAAATCATCGATAATGATAATGATCCTCAAGGTACTGCAATACATTCTGCATGGTGTGAATGGATGATTTGATGTTGAACACCATACAAAGTCTTTTGGTCGAAGGCCATTGATGTATTCCTATCGCTGAAAGAGAGAAACCTGCCATTGATGTATGCAAGCCTCAAGGTACTGAATGGTTGTTTCTAAGTCAACTTCTTGGATTCTGAGTTGATCTTGACAAGAAGAGACTCATCATAGGAGGGCCTTGATGTATCCCACATCAATGACACGAAACAAGTGTAGTGATTTTAGAGATGGAAATTTATTGACAACACAAGGTTTGGGAATGACGGCCATGAAAATGAAGGTTTATGGTATTGCAAAAGATGGATTTTGACTGGATGACTTCTCTTGAACATGTCGACGACACTAAAGTGAATTGGTAGCATTGACCCAAAACAAAGCGATGGATGGTATGATAGACCAATGGTATGATAACCATCAAGCTAGTAACCCAACCCAAATAGTCATGGTGATGGAGTGAAAGTTTCATGTTCAAGAGCGACTTGCTACCATAAAGTAGTTTTCCCCTTATCGCATTTTCCCCAGTCATTGTTGACCACTACCTCTTTATTTTTATCAAGATTGAGGAGGATAACATATGCTTGTTGTATAATTTCACCCTTCGGGTGAATCCATCGTTATTTGATGTTTTAACGAGTCTAACAAAGGTGAAACTTGGTCTTGTATAAATGGACAAGTTTGTCGCTATTTGATTTTTTTAATGAGTTTGACGACAAATATAACTCGGTCCTTTTCATTTTTAGAGATTTTGAAAAGGTACAAAAAGAAAACTCCAGAAGTTCTTTTTCATAAACTAATCTCTCAAGTCCGAAAAAGCATAAAATAATACAAGAGAGATATCATTTCCTATCCGTTAATGAGCTGGAAAGGACAAGCGCTTAGCAATCTTTTCATGTTTAGAGAGTCTGAAAAGCTATTAAAGCGGACTCAAAGAGGGTTCCTTTTTCTTTTTTAACAAAGCTCGAAAAAGAGATAAAAGTGCGCTTTGTGGTCAAAAGTACAACTTATAATCGAGCACGTTGAATTCTGCAAATCAGTTGTAAACCTACTCAAAACATCACCAAATGGATTAAAAATATCCGTTTCATAGGAAAAAATAGGAAAATACTAATGTTTAGTGGATTAATTAACATGAAATAAACATAAAATAAGTTTTTACCATTTGGAACTTACCATCCAGTTTTGTGCTCTGAGCTCAGCTTTTACCTCAAACTTCACAGGCTGATTGCGAAAGATTCTGTGGACCATTTCTCCAACGGTCTAGACCAGGTTGGAACTAAACCTCTCTACTCTCTTTTCAATCCATTCTTTTGTCATTTCATGCAAGTTTTAGGGTTTTTTGGGGCCCCTGGGGTTTCATTTTTTTGCCCTGGGACTAGCGCAGGATTTCACATCGAAACCTACGTTGAAGAGCACCTAGATAGAAGGCTAGATACTCTGCAGCACACTATCTCTATGTCTAGGCTACACTAAGCGCATTTCCCATGTTGGTTTCAGCTGTTTGCTCCAAAATTTCCCTGTTTTTTGCATGGAATGGATCCTAATTTAGCTTATGATTGTGTTTTAGGCTTTCATCAGATCAGAATGTCGATTACATGGTGAGAAAGAGAGCATGAAGAACAAGACATGGTTGCCCTAAATAACCTGGGTATAGTTGAGGCCCTTAGGAATTCCGAGTTACTCAAATAATTTAAGTTGTTCGAAACGAGGCAACAAATAGAACTAGTGCAGATCCTTGTTTGTTCATGGGTTCCGAAAGATCAGATATTTCACATTAGGGACAAGATGGTCCCTATTACTATTGAGGATATTTACTTTCTTACTAGACTGTCGAGGTGAGGTGCCCCCATCTCACTTTCTGGATTTTCCCATGGAGGTGAATCGGTGAGAGATTAGATTAGAGAGTTTTGTCAGCCAGGTACATAGCCTAGCAGGGATGGGAAAATAAACATCCAGGATGTGAGTGATTTTCATTTAAGAATGATCCTCTTTAGGATCGCAAAATTGGCTGGTAGTGTGACATTACATCTGGCGAACAGATCTTATATGCAGTATGCAGTAGAGTGTCTAGAGCCAAAAGTTTTCAACTGGTGCGAGGTTGTACTTTCACAGCTGAAAGAACAACTGACTATGGTAAAAAGTGGTAAGACGAAGAATTTTTTCTATGGTTCGATCTTGATTTCTTTTTCCTTAGAGAAAATCCCATTGATGCAACCACAACATGTATCACTGGGTGTGGCTGTTCCTAGAGATCCATGTATGCAGAGGTGGGTCAAATTGATGGCTCAACATGATGGTTAGTCAATAATCATTTTATCCCCTGCATTTTTCAGCTAGCTCGAGTGACAACATGTCATTATCGAGAAGCATCTATACTCAAGGATGGATTATTGTGGAGATCTAGATTTGATTCTACCAGTTGGATCACAATGGGGTGCTATGGGTAAGTTGTTTGACCAAAGTGCTTTTTGATTTTTTAAGTTTATACATGTTTTTTTGTGTTTTTTAATGTTTCCAAGACTAAACTAAAATTACTCTTATGCATACAGATGTGGGTATTGTTCGACCTGTGGTATGCCAACAGGTTGCAGGTGGGCTAGCGCAGAGAAACATCGGGAGAGCAGTTCTCCAGGACTTGGATTTGGCCGAGACCTTAGTAGAGTTGCAGGATCACATAGAGGGATTAACCCTTGGTATTCTAGATATCCAGATCGAAGAGTTACCTATGAGACTGCAGTGCCACACTATTGGTGTTCCTAACCATTGGGCTAGGATTTTGCACATGATAGCACAGGCTGTGACCTGTTACCATGAGCACCACTAGATCTACTTAGGATATTTTGTATGAATTTTTGAGTTTTTGGGTCAGATGACCAAATGTGTCTTGGGAAGAAATTTTGTAAAAACTTTTAAAACACCTATCTATTTTACTTTTAGATTTTTTATGGTTATATGCAATCCTATTCAACTGATGAAGTGAATAGAAATTATTACTTTTACATATGTCGCAAATGTCTATTTAACACATAATTCGCTAGAGAATCAGTTAATGTGTTAAGATTTCTGGAAATATGTTGATATTGAATGTGTTCAAAACGTCTTTCCAAAATACGAACTCTAAGGAACATACGAAAAATTGTTGGATTTTGGACAGTATAAATGTTTTTTAGTTGTAGTACAATGAGTTGTGAGTCTAGCCTAATGATGATTCAACGAATGCCAAGTGAAATGGCATCAGAGAGTAGTTCAATCAACGCGTTATACTCAAAGATATTGTTCATCGATCAACCGATACAAATCCCTTAAGAACTCACTAACTTGCCACTTGGAGCAAAAATGGCCCATGTTGCAGAAGAAAAATTCTGCGTACTACGACTAGCACCATCAGCATAACCAACAAAAGGTTATGAAGACTCCAACATCTACAACAAATGCAAAGCAGATTACTAACCAGAGAAAAATATCTCAAATACACACACACACATGCAATGAAAGCATATATACAGTGAGTTTTACTACACTTAATCAAGCATAGTAATGTTTAAGGTACAACCCGTTTTGGGGCTGCGACAATGGAATCCCATCATAACCTACTAACTTGTAGGCTCCTTTCACCAGGACATGCTTGACAACATAAGGACCCATCCACATTGGTTCGAATTTCCCTGCTCCAAGTTTATCATCTTCCTGATCATAAACCAAGACCAGGTTTCCTTCTAAGAAGATACAAGGCTTGACATTACTATCATATTGTTCCTGAATACGTTTCTTTTGTGCTTCGTTAGCCAATGCGACATCACGATAGGTTTTATCCAAATGGATTAATTCCATGAAATGTGCTTCTCCTTTAGAAGTGTCGGGTAACAGGTCAATCACGAGTTTGAGCGATTTGCATTGTATCAGTAAGATTGCTTCCAAACCATACACCAACTGAAAGGGTGTAAATCCAGTTGCATTTCTCACTGAGGTTCGATATGTCCACAAGGAAAAGTACAAGATTAAGTGCCAGTTTCTTTTATGAACCCCTATAATTCTTTGCAACATCTACTTCAGGACCTTGTTGATGGCCTCAACTTGTCCATTTTCTTGCAGGTAATACGGGGTAGAACTATCATGTGACAGTCCTAACTTAGCAGTCAACTCAGTCATCATGTGATTACACAAATGTCCATGATCTGTAACTATGGCTTGTGGTACACCAAACCGAGCAACCACATGGTTAAAAAGAAAAGAGAAGCTATTTCGCCACTATTTTTCAATGTTGGCATCACCTCAGCTCATTTGGTAAAATAGTCAATGACGACTATAATATGCCCATGCTCCCCGACGAAGGTGGGGTTACATGTCATAAATTCAATGCCCCATTTGGCAAATGGGCCAACAACAACATCTGGATGCAATGGTGCAGGTGGTAATCTGGTTTTTTGGTCATATATCTGGCATGCATGACAACTTCTGACAGCAATAATATAATCTTTAAATATAGTTGGCCAGAAGTAACCAACATAAAGAATCCTTTGTGTGGTTGCATATCCAGATAAGTGTCCACCACATGCACCTGAATGGCAATCATTGAATGCTTTCTCGTCCTCCTGATGCGTGAGGCACCTCCGTAAAACTGTATTGATACCATAACGGTAAAGTGTGTCGCCAATGATCATATAATGTTTGGCTTGGTAATGAATATGTCGTTGTTGCGAGCAAGAGGTATTTTGCCAAAAAGTTTGGATTTGGAGATAAATCAGTATATCTCCATAGCAGGCGTCAAATGATGAAATTAGAATAGAGACTCATAGAAAATTGATGGTTCAAATGTTGAATTGATGGAGGTCAAGGGAAGGTCACATAGTAACTCAGTGAATACTAGAGATTTCTTTGATTTAGACTTGATGAATTCTAAATCAAATTCTTGTAAAATAACTATCCATTTTGAATATTCCTCCCCAGTAATTGACGTGACAAAATGTATGTCACAGGGTTGCAATCTGAAATGACAGGTTTTTTAGTAATAGGATATAATGGTGAAATCTTTGAACATCTAGCACAACTGCCAAAGGTAGTTTTTCGACATAAGAGTACTTACTTTCTGTATTGATTGAGATTATGACTCAAGTAATAAATAGGATGTTCAATCCCATTTTCTTCCTGGACTAAAACCATGCTAATGGTTGAATCTACAGCGACGGTAATTTGGAGAGTACATTAATGAAGCTCTAATCAGGGTATATTTAAGAGCGTCAAAGGAAGCTTGCACAACTGATCCCAATGAAATGGTATCTCCTTTTTCAAAAGACGTGTAAAACCTTTAGCCATTTCAGTGTAATTAGGAATGAACCTCCTCAGAAAGTTGTCTTTCCCTTGAAGTCTCTGTAACTGTAAAAGATTTGAAGGTGGAGGCAAATCCAGAATTGCCTGAACCTTTAATGGATCCAATCGAATCCCTTATCGAGACACTACAAATCCAAGCAAGTGACCAGAACCAACACAAAACACACATTTGTGTGGATTGAGTTGAATCTTGTAGTGTCAGCACCGTAAAAATATTGCTCTCAAATGTTGTGGGTGATCAATCCACTTTTGTGAATGAGCAGGTAAATCGTCAAGGTAAGGTTGAAAAATGTGCTTGATGTCATGGAAGGCATAATTCATTGCCCTCTCAAATGTGGCCCCAGCATTCTTTAAACCGAATGGGATTTTCCTATAAGCGAATGTGCCCCTTGTACAAGTAAAAGTTGTTTTCGATTGGACCTGTGGGCATATATTGATTTTCTTGTATCCGGAAAATCCATCCATAAATGAGAATATTTCGCATCCGGCACATTCATCAATAATCTGGTTGATAAAAGGTGTAGGATAATTGTCCTTTGGACATGTCTGATTTACATCCCTATAATTGACGCACACTTGTATTGTTCCTTGTTTCTTCATGATAGAAACAATGTTAGAAACCCAGTCAGTAAGAGGAACAGGGTAAATGAAACTAGCTCGCAAAAGTTTGTCAACCTCTACTTTAATTGCAACAGCTTTCTTTGGATGAACCGGTCGAAGCTGCTGTCGAACTAGCTTGACATCAGGGTACATTTTAATTTCATGTTCAACAATACTAGAGTCAATGCTTGGCGTCTCCTCATAAGACCATGCAAAAGTAACTCTAAATTCACGAAAAAGAGCACGGTAATTATCAAGTTCCAATGGAGAACAAGATTTGTCAACATTAAGGTTCTCTACAATAATAGGCTTGGTCGAAATATTAATAGAAATCGTTTCTTCAATATTTGACAGATTTCGCTCTGATTTGATTGTGTCTATGAAAACTGAATTTGATAGGAAATCAACAACTTATGGGTGGTTTAGTTCATTTGAATAATATTTGATGTCATCTGGAAGATGGGAGTGATGATGATAATCTTCCCATGGTTCCTCTCCTATCATCATTGATTGGATGATTCCTTCATCCGTAGAATGTATACATGAAAAAGGATCTAAAGAGGTACCATATTATAATGACCCATCTACCCATACAATTGTTGAGTGCAGATTTGGGTTTGTCGCAAAAGCCCAAAAGATTGATTGCTATGATGATTCAATGGGGTTTAACGACATCACCTCAATATGACTGTCAACTTCAACTTTGTTGTTAATCCTCCTTAAATTAGATGAGGTGGAGGAAATCATGTTGCAAGTCTCTACTCTTGCCACTTCAGCCAAATCAGATGGTGACGGTAGGGTAAAAGTACCCATTAGGGAAGTATCTTTAAAGTGACCTACTCCAACACTTTGAAGTGACAACGGGGGTCTACATACCAATGGAATGCTTCTCGTAGCTTGTGAACTATTGGCAAAGAAGGCTAGCTTATCAACGACTGTTATTCCACCCTTAAAATGGAATGAAATAGTACGAAAGTACGTGGAAACCATAGCAGTCATAGCATATACCCAAGGCATTCCTAGTAGAATGTTGTAATCAAGGGGTCCATCAACTACCTCAACTTCAGTAGTAACTGCTTTGCCCCCTTGTTTGATTTGCAGGTTACTCATAATCCCACATGGAGTATATGTTCCTCCATCGAAAGCTTTCAACGTGGTTAGTGATCGTGACAACAACGACGAACCAAGTGTTTTCCAGCATCTCATGGACATAATGCAAGTAGATGCCCCCTCGTCAATAATAGTTTGGTGAACATTCTTATTGAGAGCTTTTACTTGGATTAGGAAAGCTAATTGTGTTGGTAACTGTGGTGTATATCCCGCATGGTTAAAAACCACAAGATTTGAATCCGTAAGATCTATTCCACCTATTGTTGACAGTAAAGCTTGCTTTTGGGAGGGACAGTTTTGTAACACCTCTAGTGTCAACATAGTAGAAGGCAATTGAGCAATATCTTCCACTATGTTATAATTTTGAGTTGCTCAAGCCTGAGGGTTGAATGTTGATTTTTGCACAACTCCCTTTGGTGGTTTTATTGTCAATTCAGGTACAATGGGTGGAACAACTTCAGATGAAGTCGAAGTCGAAGGATTAGGTTGATTAGTGGCTTGATTATTCGATGATGATGATGCATTTTTATAAACTTTGTTTCTCGTTGACACCAAAACTTCATTTTTTGGCTTTGTGATGGATAACATGAGTACTTGGGATGTGGAAGCATGGCCTATTGCAACTAAATGTGTCTCTAGGGTTCGAAACAGATTAGTCAACACTGCTGATGTGTTTGAAGTCTTTAAAAGTTTAGAGACCTTAGAGCGGTGTGGAAAATCTCTTGTAAAATGCTTGTCATTACATATCAGACATGGATAACAAGGTTTCCTTTCCACAGTAGAGGAATCATATGATTTCTCTGGAGGGGAATTTTCTTGTTTCTTTTTGTTCTTCCCCTTTTTCTTGCTCCCTAGTTACTTTCGATTTTTGCCTTTGTCAGATGACACAGTATTAATCTCGGAGGCCAGAGTCTTTTTTGATGCATTGGTAGTTTGATTGGAAATAACAAGAGTTTGACCAGATGGTATTCCTTCTATTTTTGTCCTTGAAGAACCAATCACACCATCGCCGACATGAGAGTCCTTACTCGATTCTGGAGGAGGGGGAACCATGAAAGCTGGTCAGGATGCATTGAGAATTTTATCATAAAGCGTGCTGGATTGTGTGTAAATCAAATCCTAGTATTGCGCATGAGAAATAACTTGCTCTTCTGTGACAACTCCACCTTTTTCCACATCCTCGGTGATTGATGGAAACAAGGACTTTATGAACCACTCAGCTAAAAGCTAATTGGGAACATATGTCTTAATCATTTGACGATGACGCCGCCACTCATGAATATGATCTGATATATGAGTGGAAGTAGTCTGTTTAAATTTGGTTAGGAGTTTCGTTCCAGTCTCGTATCTCATAGGTAACTGGAAGTGGGTCAAAGATGTAGTGGCTAAAGTGGTGAAATTATCAAAAGAAGCTCTTGGTAATTCAATGTACCATTTAGCAGGTGGACTAGTAAGTGTTCTTTGGAAAAGACGAAGTCTAACCAAATCATCATTTAAGGAGTTTGATGAACACCACAAATGAAAGGTGATGACATGATTTGATGGGTCTTCTTTAGGATTTCCATTAAATTTTGGAATGTCAGATGGTAACTTATGCGGAATTACCGGCCACCAAGGTGCATATAAGATTGGATCATTAGTGAGCCAATTTAAATCTGGTAATTCTAAATTTGCTACAAACAACAATTGTCGATTCAAGTCAGGTTGAGCACACCTAGGATATGATGGAATTTCCTAAGCAATAGGTCTTTGCATACCAACATAGGGCAACTGCATTTGGTAAACTTGGTATGGTTGTTGAACAAAACTAGTATAAGATGTTTGTCGATAACCAGGTTGAATGTGTGGTTGTCCATAACCTACAAAGCCTTGTTGACCAGGACATTGGTAAGCTTGAGATTGACCAAAACCAAGTTGAGCCTGTGGAACAAGTCCAAACTGGGGTTGGAATTGCTGGAATTGGGGTTGCTAAAATTGAGGTTGCTATGGTTGTTGAATCAACTATTGTTTTTGTTGGTACAACTGTTGTTGATTTAATGGTTGTTGTTGTCCAACAATGAAAGGTTGGCCAGGTTGTGAATAAACTATATCAGTGTAAGCCTAGGTCAGTCCAGAAAAGGGTATACTAACCTGAGGTTATTGCTGAACTCTAGAAACAAGTGGTTGTTGTACAACAACTTGAGGAACTCGAAATTCTTGACTTGAAACTTGTGGTCGCAAGGTAGAAGGATCAATTTGTACCAGTTGAGATACAATAGTTTGAACTTGTGACTATGGTATAGTAGTAACAACAGGTGTAGTAGGAATAGTTGACACAGTTTGCATTGGTTGTGTTGGATACATAAGGCTCAGTTGAACTGGCATTGTTGGTTGCCATTGATAAACTCTAATTCCATATTGACCTAAATACTACGGGATATTACCATATGCTAGTCCTCCAGATTAAGGAGGATACGATGAATAAGCATATTGTTCTCCATATGGTGGCAATCCAGTATTTAATGGATACATAGGTCTTTTTTGACCAGATTATCCAGCTTGATACTGATATGCAAGATCAAACTGTTGAATTCCCATTAGAGAAGAACCAGGTAAAATTCTGGTTGAGGACATGGGTGATGACCATGGTGTAGAAGTAACCCATAAGTGGGTTCCAGACAATGATTGGTAACCAACTGGGATGGACAATTCACCATACAAGTGCGATTCAGGTGTGGTAGAAAACATCGAAGAAGTTATAACAGAAGATTCCACTGTAGCTGCATCAGATGATACAGTTTGAGATGTTGACCATTGTTCAACCATAGTTAACTGACCCAAAAGTTGTCCTAAAGAATCGACGGGTACTTGAAAAGAAGCAAGATCAAATGAAGCAAGAAAATCAGGAGTATTAGGGTAAAGATAAAGCCCAGTTCCAAAGTGAAATGGGGTTCCAGGTATGGAATCTTCTTCCATTTCCTCCTCTATAGCAATTAAACCTGGTGGATGAACTTCACCGTCAGGTTCGTAAAATATTTCTGGTGTTGATGAAGTTGAAGTTTCAATAGTTACTGATGTCTAAGGGGTAACCGATTGACCATCTTCCAGTAAAATAACAACTTCTGAATGTTCAAATTCGAAGTCCAGATGTTCGGGTAAATGAACAATAGTTTCAGAAAGAGGTTCCTGAACAACTTCAAGTTCAGATGTAACTTCTGTTTGAATTGGGATAAATTCTAGATTAACTTCTGGTTGAACTGATTCAAGTTCAAAAGTACTTTCTTGTTGACCAACTTCAAGTTGAGGATCAACTTGTTATTGAACAACCTCGGTTACTGTTTCACTAGGATCAGTCCTAATGTCCTTAGGTAATTGTGAAACTTCTTCTTCAGAAATAGATGGGCTAGAAATAGTTGGAGTAACTGGAGTCTATGTACTTACCAAAATAGAAAATTCAGGTAACTCAGATGAAGAACTAGGAGTTCTTGATGTACTAGACTCAGTGAAGCGAGACCACTTTTCTCGAATTGGTGTCGCTTCAAGAGGCAAAGGTGGTTTTCTCGTTGTTCTCTGCGAACGACGACATATGGGTTCATATTCCTCCATGATTGCTAAGTAATTTTATTATAAAAAAAGAAAAAAAAGAAAAAAAAAGAGGTATACTACATAAAAGGTTTACCAAGCAACTATGAATTGCAAAATACCTCTTGGCGAACCAAGAAGTATGGGTAGGCAATCTCCCCAAATGTTGTGCTTGGTGTATCATAGTTTACAAGGCAGCAAACTCAGTTACTTAAGGATGGATAGTAACCTAGATTTTTCCTCCCATATATACCCGAAGGTATGTGGAGGCCTAGTCCGTATAAGTGATGTCTAATGCAAAACCGCATAGTGAGAGCATTCCCATATACTTTACGTACTGTAACACTGCCCTATATACCTGAAGGTACATGGACAAGCTACGATATACTCACGTACGTGGAATGAGATATCACACTCAGGATGTATTTTAGACAAGTTAGCAACAGTTGCTTTACGATGCTAGAACACGTCTCTAGCCTAGAACCACAAAATGTTCTTGTTAATTTCAATGCTCCATTAGGTAAATTGATGTTTATTTTAAGTTGATCTTGCTTACGAATTTTCCTTTCAAGTTCATTAGGTGATGTATTCTAAAATTCCTAGGAATGCAACTATCATGATAAGCATTCTTTCCATTCAATTTAACAATGAAAATTCTAGCTACTTAGGGATAGAGCAATCAGATTTCTTTTGATCAAAGAGCAAAGAGCACAATCTAAATGCAATTTCCCTACACTATTCCTATTATCATACACAAACCTTTTCAATGCAACATGCATGTATTTCTTTTCGATTCCCTTAATCTAAATATGAACAAAAAGAAAATATGCACTTACAATCAATCAATCTTTCATATGAACGAAGACTTTTACGATAGTTCATATTAAAAGAAGAGAAAACTTTATGAAACTTTCTTTCAAATGAATATTAATCAATTATATCCTAACTTTGACTATTTATCGATAATGACAAAGAAAAAATGAAGAAGCATTAATCAATCCAATCAAAGTTGGGCTAGACCAGGAGATAAACACTCATTTTCAAAGACATAACATTCATTGATCAATTAGCAAACAAACAAATAAAGAAAATCTGATTAAAACTCTTTCCAAAGGTTAGAAATTGATCCTAGGAGGATCAGCGTAGCCCAGAGTGGGAGACAGTGTGCTTCATAGCATTGTCCCTAAGCCAGGGATGCTCTGTAGTGCACTGTGTCCATCACAAGACTGTGCTAGTGACAATAAGCCATTTCAAGAGGCAATTTGACATAGTTTTGACCAATTTTTCAATGTAAATAGTTGAATTACAATCTATGAACACAAATAGAGTCTACAAGGATGTCTTAGGAGGTGGATAAGCTACTAGGAAAGAGGATTCTTCCCCAGTGGAGTGGCCAAATGCTTTTGGAGAATTTAGCATCTACGGATAAATATTAATTCACTAGACAAGTAGTTGTGCCTAGAACAATAGTTTAAAGTGTTTTAGACTCTCCCTATAAGAAATAGATAAGAAGAGAGGATAGAAGGTCTATCTGTAGTTCCGCTTTCCTCTCATCTCCCTTGTATCGATTCCATCGCTCCTTCCCGTACTTAATCCGCTTGAAAAGTACCCTATCAACACAACAGAAGATGAAAACCGATCAAAGCATACGAACCATTGAATATAAATGAAAGGAATCATAAGCAATTCATACATATAAGCATTATGAAAGAACACATCATATGGAAAAAGGTTCAAACACTTTATTAGATAGAAGAAGGAATTACAATCATAAGTGTCTCATTCAAAGTCATTCCTCTAGCTTGGATCCCATCCACATCACATCAAAAGCAAGACAAGCTTGTCGCATCACATCATTTGCTCCAAAGTCAAGTCTCATAGTAACATTATCTCCTTACAATTCAACATAATCTAACCCCTGATCACTTAGATGAGTGGTCAATTTATAGGAATATGAAGGAGGTTTTGTCATTAATGGTGACATTGAATGGCCTTCTATACTTATAATTAGTTCCTTGGAGGAAGGGATGAGAGGATAGGATGATCCTGAACTCATTCCTCATCCATTTTGAGCTCATGGGAGTTGATAAAACAGGGAAACTTCTATATGACTCCACAAGATAAGAATATTCCCCAAACCCTATGTGAATTTTGCTCATTCTCGCCTAGTGTAGGTGAAAGGAATCCTAAATGCTTTGCAGAGCACCCTGGCAGTGGACTTAGTTGCTCTGCAGCACACCTTCATAAGGGATTACCTGCGCTGATCCCTCTAGAGGCAATTTCTGGATGTCTTCAAGTCATGAAATTGTTTAGGAAGGAGGCATTCAAAGAGTTGACTTGTTTAGGGCATGAAACAACTGATTTTAGGGTTTGATGAGTCCTAAATCACTGATCTGAATGTTGGGATTTGATGTGCCAAAATGGATTTGTAATAGTCCACCTCCTATTCAAGGCATCAGGGCCTCCCATATCTCTATCGTGGGATCCCTTGGAACTTCTATCGCCAGACTCACCCATGGTCTCAAAGCATGCACTCTCTAGCATGAATGCTTCTATTAGTGTACCATACCCAAAATCTTTTTTGGACTGAGTCTTGCTGCTGTCAATTCTGCTTTCACTCAGATAAGGACACTCTTACACTAGTCAAAAACCTGCGGTTGCAAGCAATCCAATGCAAAAATAATTTGGGATTGCATAGCCACATGTTGGCTCCTATGCCCTACCAGTCAAACTATCATCTAAAGGATAGACCTCAATGGTATTTCTATCACTCACTCTATTGGAATTATGTTATTGAATTTGATTATGCCTAGTGTGAAAAAGTCGTCTATTAAATCATTAGTGGTTCTAGGATCTTCTCTTCCTCCTATTAGTTCCACTCATGTACCTCTGAATGACAATCCAATGAGGAAATATATGTCATATTATTTAATTGAGAATTCATGGTCCCCAATGCTAAACACCCTTTGGTGTTCATTGCACAACTAGATCTAGGCCAAGAGATCCTCTTGAGCCTTCATTAGATATAATCTAACTTACTTCAGTAAGTCGCATCTCCTTAGAGCTGAAAAACATGTTGGATCATTCAACATTTACAATTCTTCCCTATCATGAGCTCTTTCTCTCTAGAGGCTCATCTTGATTAAGTGAGTCCTACACAAGTCAAACCCTTTATTACATTTTTTGTAGTTGTAAAACCCCTAGGATCTAAATTCTCCCTTTTTTCTTGCGCCTAGCTAGGTAATGTAGGCTACCGTAAGCCAACGGAGAGTGCTAACACGTCTTTCCCTTTTGGGAAAGGCATGATAACGTGACACTTTGACCTGGGAACCCCCATTACCCATGCAAACCATCTAGGGTGAGCTCAAAAATGAAAAATAACCACTCAAAAACAAAAAAATAAGGAATTAAATAAAAGAACAGGATCGATACTCTTACCTGAAGCTGACAGGAAGTCGAAATGGTCATATGGAGTGTTCACAATCAACCTCAG
Organism: Pinus tabuliformis; assembly: GCA_031772625.1. Classification (NCBI taxonomy): domain Eukaryota; kingdom Viridiplantae; phylum Streptophyta; class Pinopsida; order Pinales; family Pinaceae; genus Pinus; species Pinus tabuliformis. The sequence continues at coordinate 585,766,988 of CM062817.1, forward strand.
AAGATCTACTTCTTTTTCACCTCAAAAAGATCTCACTAACTAAAATTGGTGCAAAAGAGGACCAAAATGCCTATTTATAGACTTTGGAGCTATCACTATACTTAGTTTTTGTCATTTATAAGCAGTTTTTCCTCGTTTTTATTTCTAACACTTCCTATGACAATATTGAAAATGTTTTTATATGTTCTAATGTTGTTTTAAGTGATTTTCTACAGAATTGACCAACATTGACTGAAATTGAGGATTCCTTTTAGGGACTTTTTGTCACTCATTAAACAGAAAGTACCTCGAGTTACCTTCTCTGGGCTCATAAAACTCCTAAAAAGAATATTTAAGTGATTCTTCTTCTATCTTTTTCTTACTCCTTAAATTGAAAATTATACTACGACTTTTCTTCGTCTGACTCGTTTAAAACTTTACGAAGAATATCAATTTTACTTCCTTCCCATTGTACTCATAACAAATTAGGTGCATGTCTATTGAGCATAAGTTTATCACTTTATTTGGACTCAATGGACTAACTATGAAAAAGGAACTATGTTGGGTATACTATTACCCTTTGTTGCACCTAGTCATCAACCATGACAAAGGTACCCCATGGAGTCTTCTTTAAGATCTTTTCAGACTCTCTAAATGTGAAAAGAATACTGAATTTACTTTTTCTAGACTCGTTAAACCCAATTAGATCAAGAAAAATTGGACAAAAAAATGGTTATACTATCTATATTTTGAAGGAATTTTTGGCTACAGTACCTTGTCAATCCCTTAAACATGGCACTCTCCTAACATATTCCTATTTTTTTCAGCTTCTCTACAAACCCTACCATTTTATGAGTATTTCCGTGATACCTTAATGTCCCTATGCCTTTGTGTCTAGCTCTTCTTAGTGTTCTTGAGTATAAGCTTCCTAGTCTTCTTATCATCATGCTTTCTATTATTTAAGGAATCAAACTACTCTATCTTTCTTGTATTGACCATTTGTTCATATGACATATTTTACCCATAGTTAGTTCGTCCCATTTTTCTAAAGTATCTCCACAAGCAATCATCTTGTCCTATTTTGCGTCAATTGATGTAGGACTCCTTATTGCCTACCTATGACAGGTCTCTCGCTATCGAATTCAACATCTTATCTAGGAAGTAGATGAAGAAACATTTCAGTACCCTGGAGCTTGCAGTCCTTAGTGGCAGGTTTTTATGCGTTTGATTAGGGGTTTTAATCATTGGCTTCCATTTTAATGATTCTATGAGTGTTCAACGCAAAATCCTTTTATTCACACTCGTTAAACTATATTGCGCATCTTGGAGACTGCCATCCTTATGTGGCCATCCTCACATTTGTTAATGGTTTTCATCATTGGCCGGTAAGTAGATGATTTCTCACAACAATGTAAACTATCAAATGAGAAATGTAAACTCAAAACGAGAACTCTAGGCAAATACCCCAAAAATACATGATAAATTAGTCTAAAAATGAAAAGTGTTGATGTTGGAATAATTTTTTTATTTTATTTTATTTTATTTTATTTTTTATTTTTTATTTTTTTCCAGAGTAAAATTTCAATATTTTTTTAAAAAATGGTAGACAAATCTAATAAAACCCAATATTTTTTGTGCAAAAAATGCCTTGAAAATGAACAGTGTCAATACAAGAATAAGGTCTTTTTTTCTCGAGGTAAATTTTCACCATTTTTTAGCAATGGCGTTGAGGATTAAATATCATGACTCTGAAAAACCTTAAAATTCGAACAATTTTTAGGCATTTCATTAAAGATAAAATATCACGCCTTTGAAAACCTTAAAATTCCAACAATTTTCAACCATGGTGTTAAAGATAAAATACTTATAATTGTTTTCAACCATAGCATTAAAGATAAAATATCATGACTCAGAAAAACCTTAAAATTTTGACAATTTTTCAACCATGGAATTAAAACCAAAGATCATGACTACAAAAAACCTTAGGTTTTCAACATATTTCAACCATGACATTATGGAAAAAAGAATTATGGCTAATTTTATTTTTAAAATGAACATTTGAATGAAAGCGTCATTACACCAAGAATAATTTCTTTTTTAAATGCTAAAAGTACAACAATTTTAAAATATTAGCCTAAGATACCTTGGCTTATTGCAAAAAAAAAATTAAAATCAGTCATCAAATTGACACATAATGTAGACGAACTTGACTCATTGTCATGAAATCTGAAATACTGACCACGAAATTGACACATTGTGGGGATAGACTCAAGCCATCATAACAAAAGCCTTAAAATCAACTATCAAATTGACACAATAAATAATATATAAATAAATGAAAATGAAAAATACAAAATAAAACAAAAACTAAAATATTGAAAAAATAAAAACAAAAACAAAAACAAAATCAAAAACAAAAAACACAAAAAGTTTAACAAGTAAATAAAAAGATATATTAAAACATACAAAAATTAAAAAAGCATGACCAAAAAAAAGAAAACAAAAATGAGAACATTGAAAAATATAAAATCTAAAAAAAATACGCAAAAAAATTAAAAAATAATAACAAGAAATAAAAATATATATTAAAACACAAAAAAATTAAAAAACATGACAAAAAAAAATATAAATAAATATATAAAAAAAAAAACAAAATCAAACATAAAAAATGTAAAAAAAAACAAAATTAACCATAAAAATTTAAACATGACTTACTTAACGCAGTTGAATCCCAAAAATGATATCTAATGTATATATATAATTTTTTTATTTCATAAGTTTGGTAGGACTACATCTTTAACATGTCCAATATATCACCCTGATTGGGGCAGGGACTTGAACCAGTAGCTTCACATCAAGAGTGTCATAACAAAGTACATGATCACCGTCTATCAAAGACCCCATGGGCTATATATATATATATATATATATATATATATAACTAACAATGAAATATAAAAAAACATAATTTAAAATAAAAATAAAAATTAACACACAAAGAAACAAAAAAATGAAAAAACAAAAAAAATAATACATTTGGATAATTAAAAAAAATACATTAAAATAAATGAATAATATATTAAAATGAAATAAAAAATAATAAAATCATTAACAATGAATTAAAAAATATAAATAATTGAAAATATAAACAACTAAAAAACAAATTAAAAAAAAAAAAAAAAAAACATTAAAAATTTTAAAATTAAATTAAATTTAAAAAAATTGATAAAAAATCATTTAAAAAAATATTGAAAAAAAAAACAAAACCACAGCCCACAAGCCATGGGTTGGGCCAAGTTCGATTCCTGGAATCAGACTTAGCCCAACCCAGGTCTTATGGGTCACGGGCCTGGGCGGCGCCAGAGTTGCAGGCGTGCAACTCACACCCCACCCAAGGTCGCGTCCCACGAGCCCTGGGTTGGGCTAGGTCTGATTCCCAACCCAGGTCTAACTCTGTGAATCAGACCTATCCCAACACAGGACTTGTAGACTACAGGCCTGGGTGGGCTCTGAGATGCATGCATGTAGCTTAGACCCTACCTAAGACCATAGCCCACGGGCCCTGCGCTGGGCCAAATATGATCCTCGGAATTAGACTTGGCCTAACCTAGGGCTCATGGGCCATGATTTTTATTTATAATTTGTTTATTTCATTTTTTTTTAATTGTTTAAAAATTAATATTTTTTTAACTTTTTTAATGTTTTTCTTTTGAATTGGTTTTAATCTGTTTTTTTTAATGTTATTTTTTTTAATTTAATTTTAATTATTTTATTTTAACGTTATTTTTTTTAATTGTGTTTTTTTAATGGATTTCTTTTCAATTTAATTTTATATTTTTATTTTTAAATCTGATTGTATTTTTTATGTTTTTTAATTTTTATTTTTAAGAATTTTGTTTTTGTTTGTTTAAATTTTATTGTGTTTTTTTTTTTTTTTTTTTTTAATTTATGTTTTATTTATTTATTTTTATTTTTTTTTTGTTATTTTTACTTAAAATTTTATCAAAATCATGCTTTTTGAAAAAGAATTTTTAAATGTCATCATCTTTGGATATATAATTCATAAAATTTGTTATTTCCCAATTTTTTTTATTCAATTTTTCATAAAATCTTTTATTTAACATGTATTTTTTAGTGAAAGGGTTCTGAAATACATATTTTTTTAATTTTATCTATATGCAAAATGTGTTTTTGTGTCTAGCGTTTAAACTTATTATTTTTTAGTGACAATTATTTCATGTGTATGGAGGTATTAGTTAACGATATATAAATATATAAAAGATCATAATCTTAAAATATTAATGTTATTATTTTTTTAAAATTTTGCAAAAAAAAATAAAAAATTTCATTATAAAAAATCATTTCAAAGGAAAACGAAAAAAAAATGTTGGGAAAGCCCTTAAAAAACAAACATCTAAGGATAAAAAAAACAAGAAAATGAATAAGACAACTTGAAAATAGTTAAATAATCAACATTTAAAAAAAATTGTGCTTATTTAGGACATAAGAATATTTGAAGTGTCAAAAATATGCCTTAAAAAAAGCGTTGATGCTTTTCAAAATCCACATGAAAGTCATCAACATTTAAAAAAAATATTCACTTAATATATTAGATAATTTCAAGTGTCAAAAATAAGCCCTCTAAAAAAGGGGGTTGATGTTGGATCAATACTTTTCAAAATCAACATGAAAATCACAAACATTTAAAAAAAATGTTCATACTTAACACATAAGAAAATTTAAAGTGTCAAAAATATGCTTCGAAAAAAAGAGTTTATTTTGAATAAGCACTTTTCTAAATCGGATGATTTTTTGCTACCTCAAAAAAGAAGATACTCATTACAATTCTCATTTGATAGTTTCATTGTTTCACATGTTTAACTTCAATTCATTTATTCACACATGTCAAAATATTTTATTTCTGAGGCAGTGACGAAGAGATTGGGTAGAGGCTTACATCATTCAACTCTGTTTCCTCTCCCAAGCCACGACTATTGTTCTCAGAGACATCTTATCAGATTGATCACATTATGACATCTATCCACATTGCACTTATTGGTGGACAAATAGTCATAGCTCCATTGGATATCATTCTAGTTTCGCTACTGAGCATGGGAATGCCTCACTGAGGACATGATTTTATATTCTGACATATGTTTGTTGTTTACAGGTCTCATTTAGTTATGAAGCTTCAACACTCTCTCTTTAGTTACATAATATAATGTATTTCGACCATCGTCTTTTTCTATAACCTCACACTTTAGAGGCATCTGTTATAAAGTAAAATACCTCCTCATCAACATAAATGAGAAAATCAGACACTTATATGGAAGGAACCCTAATTTCAGGCTTATTTTGAGTTATAACGCTCCCTGCTAGACTATCCAAGGAATTATAGCACGGTCATAGAACCAACAACCCGCGTTACCCTAATAAGTAACACTTTGTATCTTCATTGTAGGGAAATTTTTAGGTGCTAATATTCACAAGTGGACAATTTTCCATGCTTTTTCGAAAATAATATTCACCAATTTCCATTTTTTTCTAAAAATTATTCGCCCAAAGTTTATAGTATAAAATTATTTTACCTTAAAAATTTCCAAAATTTCACTAGCACTATATAAAATCATTATAAATTTAAATATTTTTACAAAAGTATCTTAAATATTTTTATTCTTTGCATGTTAGCGACTAGTAAGATTCACCAAGGTTTCTAAACTTTAAAATTAATTTGTATCCTTAAAATTTTCCCTGCTTCATTGAGCCCACATTGCCAGACTTTCACGTAGCCATGAGAAAAATGCATAAGTTAAATCACTGTGGCTCCATCATTTACTCAAATTTGACACTAAAAATATGGAAGGGATCACCTCAAACTCATACATAGATGTTGTCTATCCTAACTAATACAACTAAAGAAGGGCAAAGCAATATAGCGAGGAAACATCTTCCATTCTTTTTGGATTTTTCCCAAACTGAACTAGTGAAGGATTTGGTATCTTACTCAGCCTCCCAATGCCTATATATTAGAGGATAGGCCATTAAAACATGGATCAGAATTCATGTATTGTCATGCTACCAAGATACTGATTGAGAGAGATATTGACGAGCTAGGAGCTGGAGGAATGGCTTTTGCAACATCTCATGGCTGTAATATTCCCTCATTTGATTTAATAATATAGATCTATTGTTTTTCTATCTATCTCATGGGTAAATGCTTACATTTTACATTCTTATGCTTATATGATTTAGACTAATGGTGTAATGTTGGTACTTTCAACACTTATATGCTATTATCTGTTAGTATGTTGAATTGATAGGGTTTATATATGATGTGTAGATCACTTGTTGTCCATCTTGTGTGCAGGTCTCACTCTTGGAGTTGGCTAAGGATCCTTTATCTACTGCATTGAATGCTCTAACATAATTGTGCAAAGGATAAACAAGTTTCTAATCACTTTTGCTTTGTCAATTCTAGACTAGCATTAGTATTATTGGATATTTCTTGCCTTGACAACCTTAGATCCATTGATCTGTCTACCTTAGGTTCTGGGAAAACCTAAGAGGGGTTCTTGTCCATCTATCCATGCACTATTCCCTACAATGAAAGCTATGGAAGCATAATTGAATTCCTTGGTGAAAAATGATATGTGGGACTTGGTCAAATTAAGAAAGGGAAAAGACGTCATTGGCACCAAATGAGTTTATAAAACAAAGTAAAAATCATATGGCACAATTGATAAGTACAATGACTGTTTATTTGCAAAGGGATATGCCAAAGAGAAGGCATTGATTATAATGAGACATATTCCCAATGGAAAATTTGGATACAATCAAGATGGTTCTTGCATTAGATGCACAGTAAAAATGGGTATGTTTTCCATATGGATGTTAAATAAACTTTTTTGAGTGGTTATGTGGATGAAGAAATTTATGCAGAGAAACTTGAAGGTTTTGAAGTGCAAGGGAAATAAGATTATGTTTATAAGTTGAAGAAGGCCTTTTATGGTCTTAAGCAAGCACCAAGGGTATGGTATTCAAGAATGATAAGCCTTTTTAGGATCGTGCCTTAGTTAAAATTTTATCTAAGCCCAATCTCAATATATTTTAGTCAGGACATAACATTATGATAGTTGTCTTATATGTTGATGATTTTATCTACATAGAGAAAAACGATGAACTATTTCAAATATTTAAGTCACATATGATTGTTGAGTTTGAGATGAAAAATATTGGTCAGTTTCATTATTTCTTGGATATTGAATTTTGGCAAAAGGAAGATGGTATTTTCATGTCACAAACAAAGTATACTTGGGACATTTTGAAGAAGTTCATAATGTTGAGTTGCAAGCCAGCGACTACTCCTTTGGAAGTTGGGTTGAATTTATATGCATGATCACTCCAATTTAGTTGATGTTACTTTGTATCATCAATTGGTTGGAAGTTTGATATACTTAACTATAAATCGATCTTATATTTCATTTTTAGTCAATATGGTATCAAGATTTACGGAAAAATCGAAGGAATTGCATTCGAAAGAAGAAAAGAGGATTTTAAGATACTTGTGTGGAATAATTGGTTATGGTTTTGTATATAGGTCTATAGAATATTTCAGGTTGATTGGTTATACATATTCAGATTGGGATGGATGCATGGATGATAGGAAATCAAATTTGGGGTATTCTTTCAACATGTGTTCAACAACAATTTCTTGGAGTACTAACAAGCAACCCACCATTTCTCTCTTAACATCAAAAGAAAATTATAAAGCAACAATGATAATAACATGTGAAGCAATTTGATTAACAAGAATTCTAGAGGATCTATATGACAAATAAGAGAAACCCACTTAGTTGGTATGTCATAATAAAAAGTTTTATTCAAATGAACAAAAATCCATTTTTTCATAAGAATACCAAGCATATCAATATTCAGTGTCATTTTGTTCAAGATTTGGTTCAACAAGGAGTTACAGAGGTTGAGTACTATAGAACAAATGAATAGGTAGCTGATATATTCACTAAATATCCTACACATCTATAGATGTGGAGATGCCAAATATGTAATTGACCAACTGATGCATCTAGAGTGGGGTTCATTTGGAGGATTATAGATGTGATCGTTAGATGTGATGCGATCCAAATTTTGGATGGATTAGCACTTATCTAGAGTGGGGCCTGCTTGGAGAATTTTTGGCACGGGGTCAAAATACCTCATGAGTGAAGTTGTATCCTGATCATCCATGGGTAAGGCATGGTTCAAGCTTGTAAAAACCATAGATGGTGGTGAAAAACTAGATACCCTTATGGTGGTATGCGAGATTCAAATATCTTGAGGTTCGAGGTTTTGAGGAGTTTTCCTCGTTGGAAATTTTGTGCACAATTCTATTATCCCTATGACCAAATATAAAGTGATTTCGTTAATTTTCACGGTGAGGGTTAGGTCTTATGGGACCAGAAGTCCCGAGTCAATGTGGGTACGACGTAGGTGTTGCAGGTGAGATATAATTGGTCATGATGATGTGGAAGGGCTATGTGGGGTGAACATATGGGCGCTACATGACAGTGCCTTACTAATATAGCAAGAGTTGATTTGTTGAACTTTGAAAAGGAATAAATTTTAATCTAGGAATTAGATAAAGATAAAATTTATATCGTCAAAAATATCTCGACGAGTTGAACCCAATGTTGGTATTTATTTTGGGTTTTGACAAAGTTGGAAAAAGATGATTTTTGTAACCCCATGTTAATAACAAACCTTGAGGGTTGGGTTACTTATAAAGTGAAACATTCCACAACCCAAAGGAGTACATGGGGGTGGGAGGTAATGTTACATAAACCTTGTGTAAATGATATGATGTTTTGCGTGAGGAAACTTGACATAGTTATAATTTTATGGTTGAACCATATCTTATAAACATTACACCATTACACCAACATTATAGATAATAACATTTAACCTACACTTAAAACGCATTCCAAACATTTCAACCACTTATAATTGTGAGGTATAAATGAATTATAGTAAACTCCAGGCGGTAGGAGAAGCTCATTCTCAAAGCTAATAACAATACCTGGCATGAGAAAATAGTACATAATATATCAAGCTTAGGAGCAGGTCCTTTAACACTTCAAATGCATGCTAAATACTTCAACCACTATCCACTATTATCTATAAATGACTCACTTTCAACCCCACATGATAAGAGAAGCTTGTCCTTCAAGCAAACGATGAGCCTTGACATGAGACTCTGGACTTCCATAGCTTAAGCTCAAGCTGCTGATTTTAGCTTCCTAACAAATATGAAAAGAAACATCCTCTACTCATGGTAGGTTTGTTTGCTTAGGCCAGCTTAAGTTGGATGATTATCAATTGATAGAATATATGGAAAGAAAGATGGATATGAACAACCACCTTCTTGTTCAAGATCTTATACATGTTACTTCAATTCCTTTTCCTCAAAGTCTTTCTAGCTTTGACTTCACTACAAGAAAATAATATCACTGCAATTGAAGTTTGAAAGCCATATTTATAACCAACGTCCATGATTTCAAATTTGCATAGGAGAGACGATATTTCTAAGATGCATAAAATTTTTGCTTTAATGAATATATGTGTCATTTAAGGAAATGGAGAGGAAATGCATTTGGTCTCATGACACAATAATATCCTAGATTGAAATAGGTGGTTGAACTATTAATTAATCTGTGCCACTTCCTACTCCAGAAGTACAAGGCCTAATTTGTTTGGCCTGGGCAAGGAGGTAGAGGAATGCAACAAACTCAAGGAAAGTGAGTGTGGATTTTGCATAGTTGAAGGACCAAAAAGGGGCTACCCTAAGTGGTCAGAGGAGGAATTCAAGAATGTCCTGCAATTTATTTTGAAGGTAAATGTTTTTTATGAATATAGTGACTACCCCAATCCAAGGAGTCAAGAAATTTCAATAGGTAGTTAGAGGCCAGTCTTGAATTTTCTAGAGCCCGAGATAGATAGATAATGATAGAGCATAGGCACAAAGGTTCATTATCATTTGGTTATCTGAACAATATTATGTGAAATCCACCAATTGATAAAATCAATGTGAGAAATAAAAGAAATAGATGCTAGAACAAAGTGCTCACAAAATATACTTGTATCTAATAATTATGTTTTTTTATTATAATTAATTGTGCCAACTGCATTTTGATTGCATTTCATTCCATGTTTAAAATAAATCTTAGAATTGTGCAAGGAGGACATTTGAAGGTGATTACTTTCAATAAATTTAAAAGCTGGATATGATATTAATTTAATTTTTTTGTTTAAAAGGTGGATATGATATTAATTTAATTTTTTGTTTGACACAAGTAGTCATGCTAGGTGAATTCTCACTATATGGAGATTCATTGTATGGAATCTAGATTAGATCCACAAATGAAAATTCAATTTTAGTTACATTGAAAATGAATTTTCTTTTAGATTAAATTACTCTATAACAAAAGTACTATCTGGAATTTAACACAAGAACCAATGTTGTGTGCATTCTCAATGCATTGTATTCCATGTGTGAATCAACCTCGAAATAAAAAAAGATATTCAAAATTGGTTCCTTCCCCAAAAAATACCTTGCTACGTGCTACCACATATTTGCAACTTCCTAGTTTAACATATCCAACGATTCTATAGTATTAAATGCTATGTCAAACTTAGTATGCACTATTATAATATACTATTAATTATAATAATTCAGTTGTGCAATAGGGCATAATGTTAATAGGAGAGATGGATGCTAGAAAAAATTGCTCATGATTTTAGTTTATAGAGAACAATTTCAACTGCTAATAGTGTGTAACAAGGCATAGTCTAACATGGATATGCTCATAGTAATAGAAACAACAACTTATTTCCATGGTAAGCTTTATTTTAATACAAAATAAAAACAAAGATAGATGTGTTTCATAAGTTTAGTTTGTAAGAAGTACTCAGAATTTTAGTTTATAGAAAACAATTTTAGCCGTTAACATTGTGCAATATGGCATAGTGTGACATAGATATCTCATAGTAATAGAAACAACGACTTATTTCAATAGTGATTAAAAAAATTAATACAAAATAAAAGGAAATCTATATTTGTTTCATAATTTTTGTTTTTTTTTTTTATAAAAATGAAGTTCCCTCATTTGATTATACAAAAAAATAAAAGTATTTTAAAGAAATCTATCTTTTGTCATAAAAAAAAAATAGAGGGATTACATGCAAGATATGCAATAAGAGGTCTTTTTTGATTTTATTTTTGGGAAGATACTATAAGGGAAATCGTATCTTTTTATCATAATGCTCTTGACAAACACAATTGATTTTTTTTGTAAAGAGTTACTCATCACATAAGGAATGGAGATGTAAGGACTTGAAAGAAATAACCATTCTTGAGTTGGTGTGACATAAAAGATATAGGATCCACTCTAATAATGATAGATGATTGTTGTAGGGAAAAATTCTTGAGACGAGGTTGATAACCCCAACAGAGCGAAAATAAAAAAATCAACAAACAACATTTAGATTGTCATTTAACTTGCATAAAATTGACAAAAGAAGGAAAGATGACATATGGGTGGGTCTTAGGGTTGATTTCGGTCCCTAGGGTCGAAACCCTTATTCTGGCTCCAAAAATGCAAATCTGCAACACTAAACACGTAGAATAACAACAAAATCCAACATATATAAGTATATATGCGAAGTTAGCCCATAAACAATTCCATTACATATTGATAACATGAAACATAAACAATAGAATTGAGATAGAATATGAGTTTTTTTGTTGATAATAGAAACAAATAGTAGTTACATGATCACTTGATCCTGGCTATTGACATCGAGTGGAACCTTCTTTAGGATCCTCCCTTATCAAGCCACTTAAGGTTTCCTCCTCTAGCAAAATTTAGATAGATGTGCGATAGGAATGTCTCAACATCATATAACAGAAATAAGGGTTTCCTAAAGACAGGGGAGCACTTAAAATCATGGGGATAACAAACCTAATACAGGGAAATTTTTCTAGAGTAATGATACGAAGGCTAATGATGCCTATGAGGGCCACTCAAGGTGTGCATTTATACCATAAATTAGTTTGGGTGGTTATGCTACAACCTCCTATAGGTGAGTTTTTAGTGTAACCCATAAACCTTGCTTGAAAAATTGCATTTTTTATATTTTTTTCAATATATTTTAATTCATAAGTGAGTTTCTTTAAGAGTATCCACATGTGTGTGTGTCTATGTGAGAGACTTTCATGTGGACATCTCGCATATATAATTTCGGATTTTTATTTTTTTAGATAAACTTAGATCTGCATGGAAGAAAGGCATGTTGTCCTGGCCAATAAATGCATTCGATGATAAGTGAGGCAAAATATGCTATAACAATTATTCAATTTTTTTTATACAAGTTTTTTTTATATAGATTTGGTTTTAATTATATTTGAATAATTTACAATTAGTTGAATAGGATTGCTATGGATCCTCCCCCATGTTGTATGGGAGGATATGGTCCCCCCCGCAAGTTATCTTGCTACTCAAACTATTTGAAAGCAATTTGTTGTTGGTTCATGTGTTTTTAGGTCATTGGGGTGGTCAATAACCTATGTTAAATAGCCTTATATTATATAAGGCATAATTGTGAAGGTAATTATGGTGGTGGCAGCATTATTTTCTCTAGGAAATGGAGAGAAATGGTGGTAGAGTTGCATTTTCAAGGCAATGGAGGTTGAGGTGTCAACCAATTCTAGTGTTGTGAAGGCGGTGGATATCTTGGATAATGTAGATGAAGAGTTGTTGTAATGTCACAACAGTTAATTTAACATGATGCTAGAGTAGTTAGTTTTTATTTGATGTTAGAATCAAACATTGCTAATAAGAAACCATAATTACCACTTAAAACTCTTCATATCCAAGATGAATACAAACACATATTAAAACTTTGGTTTACAAACACATATTAAAACTTTGGATGTGTGTAAACTTTAGTTTAATGGAAAATATTTGTATATCCAAAATGATGACAAACAAATATTAAGACTTTAGATAAATGTAAACTATGGTTTAATAGAAAATACAACATTAAGATGCATGAAGTTTCCAATAAGACTTTGAATGAAATTTTCCAATATAAGTAACATATATTATTGTGTTAACTTAAAATATAAAAAATTAATTAATCACTATAATCCCCACATTTCATTAACAAATACTAATAACTACCTCCACTAAAAGCCATAATATACCATTTAGACATCAACATTACACATAAACTTGTCAACTAAAAATTCCATATATCAAGGGAATAAACTAAGTCAATGTCACAATTAAATGGTTTTATAAAAAAACATCTACATCACTTAATTAATTTTATATATTATGGTGAACTACGTGATTTAAACGTATATTAGCCTAATAAAATTGTCAACACAAAGGTCATTTTCAACACTATACAATAATGACAGTTTCTTTTTTTAAAGAAATATTAGTACATTAATGTGTAAATGATGTGTTTCTCAAGTGTCCATAGAGTCAAGGTTTTATAGAAACAATCTTTTGTAAATGATCTTTTCGATGGTAAGTAAATCGATCATACTTGATTGATTTTCATTAGATAAAAGATTATGGAGTGAGACATTTGACTACAAAGATAGTCAAAATAAGGGATCACACAAAATCTTTCCATTAAATTTATAATATTCAAACACTTAAATTATACAATCAAAAATTTCTATATCGTTTTAATTTACTATAAAGAATTTGAATACGATTAGAATAAAGTACATCTTCTTCTTAAGAAGTTTCTTAGAAAGATACAAGATTAATGAGCGATACATTTGACTACAAAGATAGTATGATTTAAGGGGTCACATAAAATCTTTTCCATTAAATTTATAATATTCAAACGCTTAAATTATACCATCAAAATTTTCTTTATCGTTTTAATTTACTATAAAGAATTTGAATACGATTAGAATAAAGTACATCTTCTTGTTAAGAAGTTTCTTAGAAAGATGCTTGGGCTCTTTGGTAGAGTCATTCTTTCCTATCAAAATAAAACATTTTAATTGAAAAGCTTTACATATAATGATACTCGGTATCTTTCATTTTTCAATTTACTTATTTGGTTTATTTTAAGAAGTTTGTTTTGTTATCATTTTAATTGAAAATATTTACATATAATTATATTGGGTATCTTTCATTTTTTCAATTTACTAATTTATTTATTTGGTTTATTTTAACATTTTTTTTGTTATTACTAATTACATTTGTAATTATTAATTGTATAAAGAGAAAGTGATATTTATTTTACTATTTAGTAGGGAAGAGATTGTTTTATATTTATTTATTTATATATAATTTAGTGTTGAACAGATTGTTTTATATATATATATATATATATATATATATATATATATTTGAATTGATAATATATTATATTATATCAAATTTCTGCTAAGTAGAGTTATATAACTATTATAAATTAATTTCTCTATCCAGATTGGCTGGCAGCGAATTAGAAATCAAAGTAATGGCATGCAATACAAAATTTCTCCTTTGAATGGACATAGGGGCATTACTATATTCTAGAGTCACTAACTTATATGATATGTGGTAAATACCAACAATACATAAAACCTTACATAACATAAGAAATGAGATTATTTAGGCACATCATCAGGGGAAACTAGCCATGAGGTCAGGTGTTCAATGCTGACCATTTGATGGTTGAGACATTTCGAGAAATGGAAACATATGCCACTAGAGTTAGTTTCGTCTTGATTATCCTTGTGGTTTAGTTCCTCCATAATCCATTTGAGTTGCACTTACTCATCCTCCATTTTGATAACCCTAACCTACAACTCAATAATGGCCTCTAATGTAGTGGTGGAGTAATCAAAATTTAATCACTAGTTCTTTCTGATCGATTTGATGTTATCCTACATGGTTTGAATGGTCTCCTTGAGACCTTGAAACATGATGCATTGAAAAAATGATCTATGAACATGTACAATAATGGCCTTGCCTCCTTTTGATTGAGCCTTATAACAAACCCTAGTTGATTTTCCATGTAAAAAATATATAAGACCAATGTCTTGGGACACGTATTCCAAACTGAATGGTGGGAAAAACATCCTAGTGGGTGTCACTTTTGGTTTATTATTGCTAAGGAAATTGGGAAAGGAAAGAGGAATTAATTGGTATTTAATTATGAAAATAAAGTAAAATAAGAGAAAAGGAAGGTGAAGGGTCATAGATTTGTATGAGAGGAAAATTGAAGGAAAATAGATGAAATTGAATAAAATAGAAGCCTCAATGATAAAAACACTTTTGAGGATAAATTGTTATCCTTTTGACAAATTTTTCGCAGAGCTCTCTTATATTATCTCATTCTCTTATACTATTGCACACTTAGAGAATTCTTAGATTATGCTTGGAGCACTTTAGCATACATTGGATTTGGAGAAAGAAGGCAAAAGAAAGAAGGAAAGCGCAAAGGGATTATTGGATCAACAACTACAAATAGATTGCTTTGTAGGTAATAGCTTGCATGTGTGTTTTCCTTGTTGATTTATGGATGCATGATTTATGCTTATTTGGTTATGTGTTGTCATTGACATGGAGTATTTCCTGGATTGACAGTGGTTTTATCCTTGCCTTGCCATTTCTTGGATAGCCATGTTGTTGTGGGTTTTTCCACTTGATTGTTTCCTCGTTGGTGATCATAATTCCTTATGGTTGTGGGTTGGAACAAATGCTATAGAAGTCCTGGAACAACTTGGGTTGATATATTGGTCCTGGAGTCTAAGTTGGGACAAAGACTCTAGAGCCCATGGTGGGTTGAGTTATTAATCCCTAGACCCAAGTTCGACAAATGCTCTGGAAGCCTTGGAAGCTTTTGGGTTGAGTTACTAGTTCATAGAGCCCTGGACAGCTTGGGCAGAGACTGATATGGTTGGTGTTAGTGATGTTCGACTGTGAGGTGGAATCATTGGTTGATGGTTGAGGTGGTTTGGCCTTTGAAAGCCGTAGTTTGGTTTTATTTTGGTTATTCCATGAGATCCCACATTCATGCTTGGAATATGGCATGGGGGTGATTGGTTGAAAGAGAGATTTGGTTTAGCGTAATCTAGGTTGGGTGGTATGTGGAAGTCCCTGGATTGGTTTTTATTTTCATATGTTAATAAGGGTTATTCTTCTATTATGATTCATATATTTTTTAGCAATTTGTTAGTGATATTATGGCTGAGTTTCCATGTTTTGTATGTTGGTTATTCTCTCATTATATGATGTGCATCATCTATGGCCCTTGTCATGAATGGTTTAGTTATTGATCAATTAATGAATGCATGGACTAAAAAATGTTATTGTAGCTATGTGGAGAGAGCATAGGGCCTTCTCGGTGATTCTTAGATAAATATCATACCTTTATGATCATATATGTATTCATGACCTGTAGCTTACATTTTTCCATGTGTTTGATGAAATTCCTAGTTTGTTTTAGTCGGAATAGGTCAAGTTTATGACCCAAGTTTGTATGTTTAGCCTTGTTTTCATGCCATTTATGATCCTGAGAAGTTTTAGGAATTTATGGGCAGTGGTCTAATGGTTGACCTAGTATTGTGGCTCATATCTTGGGACCACACCCTCTGAACTAGAGAATTTGGTTCACAACCACACTCAGGCAGTGTTGTGCATGCAGTTGGGGGCCTTCAACCGCACCCAGGCCTTGTCATGCATGCAGTTTGGGGCTAGGTTAGTGAAAAAGATCTGCATCTCAGGGTTTGGTCACCTGGGGTGGTTCTTTGGCCCCTGAGTTTCTTGTAGCCCTGAGGGATGTTGTGAGTTGTCAGGTTGTTGTTATTTGTCAGTCCCACTTTTATTACTAAATCTTGGAGGTTGGGTCATGTCACAGTAACTCTACGTATCATGCTTACACAACAGATCGTGAAATTTGGTAAATGTGGGAGGGGTGGTTATAGATTGGTATCATAGCTATGTTGTAGCATTAGATCTTGGGGTAGATGTGGTTGATGTGTGTACATGTCCGAGTGTCCACGTGTTTGTCATGCATGCATAGTAGGTCAGACATGCATCATGGTGGTGATTATGTAGTTTTTGTCATGATGAGGTTGTTTGTATGCTATGATGTTGATGTGTTGGCTGAGATTGAGTAGGAGATGCAGATTATCAGAGAAACATTGCAACCTTGGATCGTCATACAGTTATATATGTTGGGCATGTAGGTATCATTGTTAATGGTTGTTATATGCATTATGGTTATATACATGTCTGTCATTCTATTGATGTTGTGGTTACAAGCATGATAAATGCTAGTCAATTAGTGCGATCATATGCACATGCATCAGATAGTCATGCATAGTAGTTAACTTGTTGTTATATGCATTGTGGTCATACAGATGATGATTATGGTGATTGTAGTTAAGATCCTAATGTTATTATGTATCTTGATAATTTGGATTGCTTGTGGAGATGGTTATGTTTATGATATTGATGTATGAGTTGATATACTTGTGCTATTGTGTCGTACTAATTTGTACTGAATTGTGCAGATGTGGTAGCCTACCCTATCCTTCATTAAGGTATGGGTTTGATTATGTCATCTATTTGGTTCACCTAACATGGTATATTTACAGGTTATCTAAATGTTTTATTGATTGCATGATATGAATATGTGTCTATAAGAGTGCCTGAAGGAATGATCTTGTTTTAAGATGGTTTTGCTAACACAATATATGTCGAGACAACTGATATGAACTTGAGTACAAGTCGGTTCTAGTTGTAGTATTATAACTAATAACTGTGAGTTAATTGTTGATTATGAAATGGCCATTAGTATCAATAAAGGATGATTTCAAATTATTAGACATGATGTCTTGATATTTGGAACATGTGACTGACATGTGTGAACAGTTGCATGGTAACATGCTTGGATTTAATGTGAAAATATAACAATTGATTTGTTAATATAACTATTAGATGGGTGATGTGATAACACCTAATAAGACTCAATTATAACAAGGTAAAAATGTAAAAGAAAGGAATTGGGTAAGAATTCCTTTGGCAATGTTTGGAAACCACAATTCCAAATGAATGAGTGCTTTGCATGAATACAAGAAGTGTTATTAACCTTGATTATGGCTGACATTATGTGGATATGTGTTATATTCATGAAAATGCATTTGATAGATATAACAATTGGTTTCTAGTTATGGATGGATTCGTCAAGGAATTGGAGTCCCCTAAGAGATGATATACGTACGTGTTCAGTTACAAGGTTGCGTGTTTGGTACAACAAGATGAGGTAACTAGCATGTTGATATGTTTATTTATGCACTGATAGTTACATGTTTATGATAGTATGATGTAGGGGATTTCATGGTAAAAGAGACTGCCATGAAATCTTGAAGAAGGCTCAGGTTGATATTTCCCTTGGAAGCATTGGGAACTCATGGGGATTGACTCATGGTATATGTTTAAAGTTTTGTGCTTTTGGTGCTTTGTTATCTTTTTTGCACTTCATTTACAATTTTTTTACGTCTCGTGCATGGGCATTCCACTTTATTTGTGGTGTCATACTGTTATTGGTTTCCATGGTTTTCTTCTTGTTTGTTTCTTGTTCTTTTCTTTTTATTTTTAAAGGGTCCTGGGGATTGGTTGGGGAAAAAGGAAAGTTAATGGAACTCATAGGGGAGATGAATGAAAACCAACTTGCAATGTAAGCTAGGTGCATGTAAAGGGAAGCTAAAGGCAAGAGTATGACAATCAGTTAAGATGGTTGGGTACATTGGGATATATGGATGGTGGTAGGACAAATATGAGAAACATAATCAAGAAAGGAAAAGTAAATGGATTTGAGGCATCAGATTCCTTGGCTATGTTGGGAACTGATGTTCTCAATGTTGTGCATGCTATGAAAAGATAAAGGGAGTTCTCTTAACCATGACCTTATGATATCTGGTAATTATGTTGTGATTATGATTATGTTGATGTCTATATATGTATACTTGTATGTCATTATCTGATAGGGTTGTTATATAATATTTATGATTACAGACAAAAGTATCTCCCCTAGGTTTGGTGGCTAACCTAGAAAAATAGAGAGAAAAGGAACCCAATGCTTTCCTTAAAGTGAATAAATGACAGAATGAAACCTATCTAGAATTTTCGTGAGCTTCGCTCCTCATTTATATTGAATTCTCTAATTCCAAGTCTTATTTCCAAAATTAGAATCTGCACACTCAAATAACACAAGCCAAGAAACTACGAGATCTATGCGGTGTCATCTAAATACTCTATTCAATAGATCAACATGGTATTGAAATATATGAAATAACAACATCACATATAGAAAAATAAAGAATATTTGCATTAATATACATGGAAGGAGCTTACAACCATAAATAGGTGTTGATCATGTAGAAGAGCTCCTCCAGGTTGACTTGTCCTTTCCTTGTCATAATGTGCACCTCCAATCACCCCAAATGCATGAAATGAAACCTCTCACAACAATAGCATAAGGGTAGAATCACTCTCCAAAATCAAACCTATTGGATATGGAAGGATGTAAATATATAGAGGAGTGGGGTAAGTTGGGATTTTTTGTCCAATTACCAATCTAAGGTTTTAGATCCACCTTTGATGGGAGGGTGGGATCAAAGGATAAGGGATGGAAACTCCAAAGTAGGATAGGATAGGATCCAAATGTTTTATTTGAGGTAAATGGTCATAACAAATTTTGGAATTTTCTCGAAGAGGAAGCTTCCGTAATTTCTTTTTTTTTTCCTGAATTTCTAGAACCAATGCAGGTGCAAAGGGGGGAAACCTCTAGGTGATAAACGTAGGCCACAGTGGAGCAACCTATAGGTGAACGATGTCCAGCAAGAGGTCAGGGAGCATTGGTCCTGAAACTAGGTCGGATGATGTAGTTTCAGGAAGAAACTATGGGGAATGAAAGAGGCATGCTTAGGTATTTGTGTAGGATGTTGACAAGGGGGAATCGAATGTTGATTGATCCAAATAGGAGGCCTATTGATCGAATGTGACAAAATGGCCTATAACAAGGGTCATCCGGGATCATAATTGTCTTATTCAAGGGCTTATATACATATGTGTGTGTATTTATGTTGTTGTCTGACAGGATCATTAGGGATCATTCTTGTGGGAGAATTATTTCTTATCCAGGTGAATGGCATGAAGAGGTTCTTAGTTTCATGAGGAATAAAGTAGGAAGAGTAGACCTGATAGATCTATGAGGTTAGTATTGTATAGACATGAATTGATGTTATGTGTTTATAATATGCCTATGTTTATGTTATGATAGATAATGTTGAGGGATACATCAAAAAAAGGAAAGTAGTGCAATCTACGACATGTTGGGACAAGCATGAATAGTGGAAAGACACTAGAAGAAGGTTTGCTTGGTAGAGATAGTGTAGTCTCTGGATGTGTAGTACTGGTGTTGTGTACATGTTGTATATGTGGTGTTGTGTACATATGGTGTTGTGTACATGTTGTATATGCAGTGATGTGTACATATGATGTTGTGTGCATGTTGTATATGATGTGTTTTGTACATATGGTGTTGTGTGCATGTTGTATATGTCGTCTTGTGTACATGTGGTACATGAGGTGTTGCATGCATTTGGTGTTGTGTACATGTTGTGTAGGTGGTGTTGTGTACATGTGGTTTTATGTACACATTATTTAGGTGGTGTTCTATAATGTGGTGATGTGCACATGTTGTGCATGCAGTCTTGTGTACATATGGTGTTGTGTACACATTGTACAAGTGGTAATGTGTATAGGCGGTGTTATGCACACATTGCACATGTGCTTCTATGTACATGTGGTGTTGTGCACACATTATCTAGGTGGTGTTGTATACATATGGTATTGTGTGCATGTCATACACATTGTGTTGTGCATATGTGGTATTGTGTTATGTGTATTGTGGAGTCGTATCGTGACATGTATATTCGTTGTGTTGTACTCTGTGTATGTATATGTATTGTTTTGTACACCTAGTGTAGGTGTATGTATTGTGTTGTACACCAGGTCTAGGTATATGTGGTGTGTTGTATAATGGGTGTAGGTGTATGTGTTGTGTTGTACACCAGGTGTACGTGTATGTATTGTGTTGTATGTATAGTGTAGGTGCATGTATTGTGTGGTTTGTATGGTTTGTGTGGGTTTATGTGTGTGATGTACACTATGTGTATGTGTATGTGCTTGAAGAGAAGAGAAGGCATTAGGTGCTTGTTGGGTGTAGCAACCAAAGGACAAAGAACAAAGGTAGAAGCAAAGGATGTATGCATGTGATCTATGATTTTGATTTATGATGGTTGTGTTTGATCTAACTAGATGTGGTATGTTTATACATGATGATTTGATCAAAGAGCTAGTTTGACTTGTTGTGACAGGAACTAAACAGAATCATAAGTGTACCTTATTGATGGGCCACCAATGAGGTATGATTCAAATATATTACAATTTATTTTGAGTATAACGGAAGTTATGTGCTTGGTACAGGAAAGCATGGAAATTACTGGTTTGGGTGGTTCAAACTAACTACAATAATTAATAGTACCAGAAAAGGAGTTTGAATGAGAAATAGTATGCAGGTAAAGCATTAGGGAGAAGGGAAATTGTGAGACATTGGTACCTAGTAGTGTCCATTAATTTCCATGAGCATGCTATGACTAGTATGATGGTTTTGAGGCCAAGATATGTCTTGATTTTTGGACCTTCCAATGCGAGGAAACCTTTCCAAGGGATGGATTGCTCAAGTGACTGTGCAACAAAGAAGGGGATGCCAATGAAACTTGGAAGGCGAGTGACTACGCAGAAGGGGGTTGTTATCACCAAAAAATTATCATCTAGCCATAATTTACTAAATGGATCGAAGCACATCATGTAGAGCCAATTTTACCATAGTAAAATTGCTATCACTATAAGAAATTACTTAATAAACCACATTTGTTAAGTCATTTATAATTAAACCCATGAAGAATAATTAAATAAATGACTATGTATTTAATTATCTTCTAGGAATAATTAATTAAGCCATTGTTTAACTAATATTCCTTGTCATATTTGACCCAATTATGAGAAATAAATAGATAAATAATTAATTATCTTATTTTTCTCTAGGAATAATTAATTAATCACTAATTAGTCATTATTCCTCATCAAGTTTGACTAAATCCCCTAGGATTACTTAAATAAATAATTATTTGTTTATTATTCCTTAACCATATTTCTTGAGATGATAAATAAATCATTTATTTATTTATTATTTTTAGATAAAAGTTTAAATACTTTTTCCCTCCAGCCAAATATAATAAAATTTTCCAAATGGTTAATTCTAGAATTTTATTAATAATATTTTATTATTTCCCATTATTCATGAGTAACCTAATATTTTGTTATAAATAGAAGGGTTTTACATTCATTCTTCACCTTTGATCATTTTCATTGTTGCACTCATTGTTGTAGCTCTGATTATTATCATCATCACTCACCATTTTCTTTTCCATTTGAGTTGTCATTAAGCGCAGACATTCTTTTGTTGGGTTTTACACATTATAGAGGAGAGAGACTCTACAAAAGTTGAAGACATTGAGGATAGCCAAGAATCCATCCCATAGAGGGGAACCGGTAACATTATTTGTTCTCTTCACAGGTGTTGTTTAATAAAATATATTCTTTATATATCTGGTTTCCATTGGATTATTGGAGTTACTTGCGCTTATTTTCTTATTCCATTTCAATGTTTAACTAGTTTTGTTGCATAGATTAGGGCTTTGGTAGGTTTTTTTTCTATCATCTGTTGCAAATCCACATTGTTTAACAACCATTTTTATTCTTTGGGTTGTTTTTCATCCACAACCTAAAGTTGTTTCTTTTCGTGCACCTTCGAGAAGAATACTTATTAACAAATTGGCAACTCTAATGCGTTTTCAATTCTGATCCAAAAACCTAGGTGACCTTCAATTTTCAGCTTAAGGTTTTTCTTTTTCAGTCCCTTAATGTTCTTTACTAGCATTCTGACCCTAGATTAGTCAAATTTCTAACTTCCGCAAGTTTTCTGGTTATTTCTGCAGGCCATAGGAACCAGCCATGACAGAGATGTCAATTTTTTTTCGAGACTTGCTGCCCTAGAACTAAGCAGAAATCACACTTTTCTCCCCCAAGCCTGCAATCTAGAGGTCTAGAGAGCACTTTTTGGCCCAAAACGTGCGATATCCCCCTAAATATGCCAGTACCTAAGAATCTAAGGTTTTTCGAATTTTTTCTGATCTTTTTCTGGGTTTTTCCGAGAGCAGTCCACTGGGTTGGTTGACTAGTATATTAGCTCGCTTAGACCTTGATCTACTCTGTTTCGCTTGTCAAAGTGGAATTTATCCCCTTAGGGCTTCTAGTACACTTCCACCTTTATATGAGTTTAGCTAAGTAAGAAGTCTGGGTTTCTGCAGAACTTTCAGCCATATTTTCTAGATCTGTACCTTCCTCTTTCAGATCTTCATAGATAGGTTGTTCCATCCAAATTTATCTCTTGAACCTTTTTTGGTCATTTTCCTTAGGCTTCCATTGTTTTCAATAGCTTTCACACCAATCTCCCTATCTTTTGCAACAATTCTCCTCATTGGTTTTTTGTTGTTGTTGCACCACTTTCTAGAAGCATAGTGTCATTTCATCCCAATCACATCGATTTTTAGATATCTTGGCATTTTTTGTGTGTTTTTAGTTGATTTCGCCACCAACCAGCATAGTGTTTGCAAACCCACTTTGGGTGGGCTTTTAGATAGTTGGTTTGCTATTCATTTCCTATTTTTAATTCTAGTTTATTTCATCAATATTTTTCTTTTTTCAAACACAATTTGTGCTAAATTAATAAACACACATTCACATACAAGGACACCTTAAGCGAAGGGCACTTGGTTTACACCACTAAACCAAGACTTAACTTAATTAATTTATCTCCCCACATGCATTTTGTTTATCTCCCTTCACCATTTCCATGTCACTTGTGTCTTACAACCATTTTGCCACCAAGGCATTTTTCGTAGAGACTCTTAAGTCTTCATCCCCAGTTTCCACTTGGACGTATTACTCTTCCCCACAGGGTTCCAATTAATCATCCCCCAAGTCCCCATACTGACTCTTCTTCTGGTTCATCTAATTCCTCATCTCATAACAAGCCTCTTTCACCGCATACCATCACCATGTAAGGACCCATTGCAGGTGGCAGAAACCAACCCAGTGTTGGCTCCAATTCTACCCCAGTAGTCACATCTAGCAGAACCATTCTGACAACTCCAATGCTAAATTTCATGGATGGGTTAACCCTCCCATATTTCAACGAGTTGATTAATGACCCTATACACCACAATGCTGGTTGGCCAGCTATGCCAACTAAGCTTTCCTTTGACATCCCCAAGTTTGAGGGTAATTCTAGAGAGGACCCCACCGATCACGTTTGCTCCTTCCATCAGGGAAAATTTTAAGAATCGCCCTAAATTTATATGTATAATAAATGGTATAATCCCCATGATACATAGGAAAAATGGGAGGTGATTTTATCAATAATATAATATGTATATATAATTTTTTTGGCAAATCTCTCATCAGATTATATTATCTTGTACAATTATGGAGAATCTTTCATTGAATTATAAAATATTGTAAGATCTTGACAAATCTTTTACTGAATAATAAAACATTGTGAAGTCTTGGCGAATGTTTTGTTAAAATATGAAATCATATACGATAATAAGAAAACATATTCATTAAACTGTAATATACTAACATACATGTTTGGAAAAAAGAAACATAATTTTCTCTTCCTACAAACAATTTTCCAAGTTTCAGTAGCCATGTTTGTCAAGGTGCTTACAATACACTCTTTCATATCCTTCAATTAGTTTTGATAATATTCCAAAACAAAGTTCTTGTAGGTGTTGATATTGACAACGAGTTCTGTCAAGGTAGGAGAGATTAATCTTTTCTCTACAACTTTTGTCAAGCTACCACTTTTTTCAAGTTATCAAATTTCTTTCTTATTCCATAGACTCCAACTGCGAGATTAAAAAAAACACATCAAGTTTGTTTACCCCAACGAGCCAACAAGTAGCAAGCCCCAGCTATAATATATAAGAAAGTATTGGGTATCCCAAAGGCTTGAAGGGGATCTAATTGAAAGAAGTGACCATTGTGAGAATCCTTCCAATCAATATATGAATATATAAATGTAGATTTATTATTATTTTAATTGGAAATATTCAATTAAATAATAAAATTTAATTACGTCTCTCCCAACCTAAATTTCTTATTAGCATAATTCACTACCCTCATAGGTCTCGCATTTTTTAACAGCATTGTAACATGTATATTAATTTCATTTTTGGTGAACAATCTCCACCTTTTAGGAAAATATGGTGCAATGGCCCCAACCTCTACAGATCATTAGGACAAACTAAGAATAGCATAGAAGATGAAAGGTTCTACAAACTAGCTTCAAACAACTAATTCAACATCAGTACCTAAACTTTTTCATGAATATATCATATTGAGAATGTTTGAAAAATAGTGAGAAATCTTCTACGAGGGTGATGCGGAAAGAGTGATAAGGTTTCATTGTTGATTTTTTTTTGTTAAATGAGAAAAAGTTAAAAACCAATATTAATGGAGATATTGGTATTTTTTACTAAATTTTGTGAAGTGACTAAATGTAGCTTTAACCATTCACCTTAAGATGGTTTTACAATATAATTTCTTCAGTCTATTTAATATCTTCATTATCATAAAAACCAACCTATATTCATCTTAACTCCACATCTACCACTCTTAGGGGGATGGAATCTATTTATCCCTAAACATCACAAAAATATAATTAAATTAACAAAATTCAATAAAACAATTATAATTATAATTAAAACAAATAAAATAATAATTTAAGAAATCCTAATACTTGTCGGCTAAGTATCTCTTACATCTCTATATATTTGAAAAAATGAGAATAGTCTTTCAATAATCTATCACATCCTCAAGATGAACCATCTTCGCTAGTTCGAAACATTGATAAAAAAGAAACCTAATGCAATGTATCCGAAAGATAATCTACATAATCTATTTATCCCTCTGAGCACTTGGTAGACCCAGAATTAATATGGATCTAAGATGATAGAATTTCCCCTTTAAATAGTCTATGCTCACATGAATACCATGGTATTACCATGGGGCAATACCATGGGTTATCATAAACCTAGAGCTTAAAAATTACTATTAGTAATTTATAAAAATTAATAAAATTAATAATTGATTTTTATTTTATTTTTTATTTTAAACAAGTTAAAATGTTTAACATACACTAAATTACAACATCCATTTTTACTCTTGATCCACTAAGCCCCGAGATGGATCAAATATTTTTTCGCTCTATGCTAGTTTGCATATCATGATATTTGATCCCTCTCGGGGGCTTAGTATCCAGAGTAAAGATGGATCTATGCTGGTTTATTTCCCCCATTTAAATAGGCTACATTCCATGTGAATACCATGGGTCAATACCATGTGCCATTTTTATTTTTATTAATACTAATATTAGCGTTAATAATGTTTTTTTGGCATGGTATTAATAATAATCTAGCCCACGGTATTTGGCCCATAGTATTTTGCCCATAGGTTTCACCTAAATATAATGCATTTTTTGAGTGTTCATAAATATAAGGTGACTTATGGAGTAAATATAAAAAAAAAATGTTTTATTTGTTTACCATACCTCTCGTTTATATATATTTTTATTAATTCACCATACCTCTTTTACAAATATGGTATTTGGCCCATAGGATTCACTTAAATAAAACCTCTTTTTTGAGCCTTCATAAATAGAAAGAGGGTTATGGACTAAATATAAAAAGAGGTTTTATTTATTTACCATACGTCTACTTTATTTATATTTTTATTTATTTACCATACCTTTTTAGTAAGTATAAAAAGAGGTTTTATTTATTTACCATACCTCCACTTTATTTATATTTTTATTTGTTTACACCCTTGCATGTATATAAGGTGACTTATGGAGTAAATATAAAAAATGTTTTATTTATTTACCATACCTCTCATTTATTTATATTTTTATTAATTTACCATACCTCTTTTATAAATATGGTATATGGCCCATAGGATTCACTTAAATAAAACCTATTCTTGAAAATTACGGCGAATGGAAGGTTGTAACTCCTAATTTTAAGGGCTAAATTTAACTTTTTTAACCTCTCCCTTAAAATAAGGTGGGCTATTTGAGGTGATTTGTAAAATTGTACTATGATACAAAATATTCGCCCAGTAAAAATTTAAAACCCCTTAATTTTGCGAAAGGGCGAACATTTTCCCCTAAAATTTTCCATGCCTTCCATATGTGGTGTTCATCAAATTCCATCACCGAGGTTTGATGAGCCTTGATATTGCAACAAGAATGTTGCAACTTCCAAGGCTACTGACTTTAATTATCAACCCGAGGTTCGTACAAAGTTAAGAGGTGTCGGCACTATATGTGCGGCATACAAAGTGTCCTTCCTTTATTGTAATGAGGGAATGGAGTGCATGTACTGAAGTCAAATCATAAAAAAATTGTAGAAAATGAAATGTTTGAAATGGAACCTTAACTTATTGCAAGAAAGAAAGTACAAGGAAAGAGATGGAAATTCAATGCTAAATCACACCATGTCCTAATTAACTGCCAAGAAACTATGCTTTGAAATATCGATAAATTATCATGAACCAAATGCTACCATCTAAGAATGGAAGTAAGAAGCATCAAACATCACTAATGTGCAAGTAAAGGGACTGAAATAAATATGTTTTTGTCTTCTTCTTTTTTTCATGCAAAATCAAGTACACAAACTAATGTCTTTTGGTGATCTGCAAGGTGAATTAAAGATGTGGGAGGTTGGGTGGAAGGGTTAGGAGATGGTTGGATGGTGTGGGAGACCCTTGGGAGGATTTTGGTGACTTCCTAGAGGTTTTCCATCAATTCAGCCTTAAAACAGGCCGTTTCAGGAAAACCTACAGGATGTACTATAAACCTACAGGATGATCCTACAGGAATTATAGGAAACCTGCATGATACATCTGAGAGAAAAATGTGAGGCTTTGGAGGTGATGGAAGGCCTAGGAAAGGTGTTTGATGGGTGGAATGGAGTGGGAAAATTCTTAGAATCACTCAGAACTCAAAACCAAAGTCGGGAGATGGATGGATTCGCTCAAAAAGCTTGAAGAAGTTTCCTTGTGAAATGATCAAATTGGTGATGGTTTAATGACCAAGAAAATCAAATCCAAATTGGACAGGAAAAATTTTGTTATTAACTAGGATGTCTTAGGTCCCTATTCCAATTGGAATCACTGAAAAAGACTTATGTTAACCCATGTAAAAAAAATAAAAAAATATTACTAGTCGAAAATCTAGAAATTCAAGAATTAGTGAGATAGTAAATCTAAAAAAATCCTATTCAAATCAAGTGAAAATGCAATGGGGTAATTTTTTTATGAACTAGAATGTTTTTGTAATATAATGCAATTGGAATCAAGTCAATTTAAGCTCGTTAGCATGCTCTAAAAATAGCAGAAATTTATTGTTCTTTGCTAAAATGGAGATCCAACAATCTAGATTTGGGAATAAGAAGATTAATCCAAGCATCTCAATGATTACTATGAACTTCCAAAATTTTTCCAAGGATGAAATAATGCTTTTGATGCCCCTACTCCACTTGCTGATTTGGATCATTCTTCATGTATTCTTCTACCACGAACTTCAAATTTTCTTCTTTTTGCTTACTGTTCTCTTGAATACATGGAGGACTTGATGGTAACCATGAGGGAGTTCTGTCGATCTCTAATTTTGATGTATGTTCTTCATCAATCACAGCCCATGGTTCTGTAGTCTTCTTATATGAATCTTCTTCTTTTGGATGTGGTCCTTCAATGATATCAAGGTGATCTCTTTTTTTCAATACTCTTCCTGAGCTATGGTGAATACCATTGATCTCAAGAGGAGATGTTTGGAAGTTTTGTACCTCAGCATTGTAAGTGGGCTGAGCTACTTCAATGTGTGGGTTTGGAAATGGTGGTACAGGTAGTTGAGTGGGAGTGTATAATTGAGATGTATGTGGATGGGGTTGCGGTTGAGGTAGAGGTGAAGGGTAAGGATAACATTGAGTTTGCTATGGAAGATATTTAGGAAACTACTGAGGATATTGTCGATGGATCCCATAAGTTCCTTGCCAACATTGTTGCCAAGATTGGTTTTTGGTTTGAGATGGCCAATGTTGCCAAAGAAATGGTGTGTTCCAATTACTTTGAGGTGGATGTGCATAAGCTTGAAATTCTGAATTAGGCTCTTGCATCATATCAGGCTGAATAGGCTACCATGGTCCTCTTAGAGCTACATAACATTGTTGCATTGGTAATTGACTTGCTCCATTGTCCTCTTGGTGAACTTCCTTCAACCTTGGTAATAAGGAGCAACATTTAACATCAGGAGATTTTGCATGGACAACACCAACATCTTCTTTTTTATCATTTTATATTCTTAACATTTCTACTTGTTTGGTTAGATTGCTAAGAATTTTTGTGTTAAAGTCATTAAACAAATTTCCAAGTTTAGCTTGACTTACTGATCTTGATGTTGATTTACCTACTCTTGCTTTTCCTCTTGATATGTGTTTGCATGTTTCACAAATTTCCTCAAATGATAATTGGTATACATCACCTCTACTCATGATATTAAGGATATCAACCCATTCATCCCTAATTGTTCTAAGTAAGAGGGCTTTTAGTGTGTCAGATCCTAAATGATGTAGTTTTCCCCTATTAAAATTATACATGAACCTCTCTATTAGATCCTCTAGACTCTCATCTTCTCTTTGATTCATTCTAAATATTTCTTCTTTAAGATCATGATCTTTATATTTTTCTAGAAATACCTTTTGCATATCATTCTATGATATTATTGAATTAGTCCCTAAACTCATGAACCATCTAAGAACTCTATCCTTCAAAGTTTCCAGAAAAAATCTCAGTTTTTGAGTTTTAATAAGTAACCATAAGATCTACAAACAATCTCAAATTCAAAGAGAAAGTTTTCCGGATTCTTTGACCTTAGACCATGAAATTTTAGAAGAAAAGATTGAGGGATGTTCTTCATGTGCACACTACCATCGCTATCTTGAATGGGAAATCCAAGACGATATTCCTCATTGTCATCATCTCCATCCATTTCTTATACATTATTTTCCATCTTCTTCTTCTACCTACAAAAGTGAATGGTGATAAGACTCTTACTGCACCATATGATCAAATGGGGGGGGGGGGGGGGTTGGTGTTGGAGAATTTTGTTTTTGTTTTTATGACTGAATTAAAACTATTATGCAATGTGATTTTCAACTTTTTGAAATTAAATATGCCTAATGCAAATATTTGTGTTTGAAAAAAGAGAAAAGACATGAATCAACTAGGGAAGAAAACAATACAAACTTTGACACCTCCCTAGAAATGGCACCAAAAAGTGATGAGCCTCGGTATTGCAACAAGAATGTTGCAACTCCCAAGGCTACCGACTTTAATTATCAACCCGGGGTTCATACAAACTGAAGAGGTGTTGGCACTATATGTGCGTCATACAATGTGTCCTTCCTTTGTTGTCATGATGTAATTGAGTGCATGTACTGAAGTCAATCCCAAAATAATTTCACAAAATGAAATGTTTGAAATGGAACCTTAACTTATTGCAAGAAAGAAAGTACAAGGAAAGAGACAAAAATTCAATGCTAAATCATACCATGTCCTAATTAACTTCCAAGAAACTATGCTTTGCAATAATGCTAAATTGTCATGAACCAAATGATACTATCTAAGAATGGAAGTAAGAAGCATCAAACATCACTAATGTGCAAATAAAGGGACTAAAATAAATTTGTTTTTGTCTTCCTCTTTTTTCATGCAAAATCAAGTATGCAAACTAATGTCTTTTGGTGATGTGCAAGGTGAATTAAGGATGTTGGAGGTTGTATGGAAGGGTTAAGAGATTTTTGGATGGTGTAGGAGACCCTTGGGAGGCTTTTTATGACTTCCTATAGGTTTTCCATCAATTCGGCCTCAAAACAAGCCGTTTCAAGAAAACCTATAGGATGTACTAGAAACCTACAACATGATCTTGTAGGAATTACAAGAATCCTACAGGATACTTCCAAGAGAAAAATGTGAGGTTTTGGAGGTGATGGGAGGCCTACGAAAGGTGTGTGATGGGTGGAATGGAGTGGGAAAATTCCTAGGATCACTCAAAACTCAAAAGCAAAGTCAGGAAATGGATGGATTCGCTTAAAAAGCTTGGAGAAGTTTCCTTGTGAAATGATGAAATTGGTGAGGGTTTAATGACCAAGAAAATCAAATCCAAATTGGATTGGAAATTTTTTTTAATTAACTAGGATGTCTTAGGTCCCTATTCCTATTGGAATCACTCAAAAAGACCTATGTTAATCCATGCAAAAAAAAAAAAAAACATTACTAGTCGAAAATCTAGAAATTTGAGAACTAGTGAGCTAGTAAATATAAAAAATTCCTATTCAAATCAAGTGCTAATGCAATGGGGTAATTTTTGTTATGAACTAGAATTTTTTTTTGATCTAATGCAAGTGGAATCAATTTGATTGAAGTTCGTTATAATGCTCTAAAAAATAGCAGAAATTTATTGTTCTTTGCTAAAAAGGAGGTCCAACAATCTAGATTTGGGAATAAGAAGACTAATCCAAGCAACTCAGTGATTACTATGAACTTCCAAAACTTTTCCAATGATTAAATAATTCGTTTGATCCTGCAAAAGAACTTACATCAACCATTTACTCAATCCTATAACAAGAAATCATTAACACTAGATGCAGAAATAGAAATAAATAAAAACTAGAGATGCATGTGAATAAGCAATGAAAATAAGGAAAGAAAATGATACAAAAGTGCTCTAAGGCTCCTCGAATGACCAATCCCAAGGAAAATTAGAGACCTATGGAGGAGAACAAGATTTAGAAGCTAAACATGGCACCAATCTTCATTATTTTCATCAATAGAACTACATCCCTGCAAGAAAATACAATGGAGCTGCAAGAATACAAGCGCTCTCCACAATAACACTAATGAAAATCTCTATCTAGAGGAAAATTAGACTTGGTACTTATACAAAATGATTAGGAATCATTAGCATGAATGTAGGAATCTTTCCCCACCAAACTCCCTTGATTAGTGGATCTAGTCCCCAATACTAGGAATTTTCATTAAATGGTAGGGAACAAATTCCTAGATTTTCTCAATCATTCCCTAAAGGAAAATTCAACTTGGTACTTGTAAAAAATGATTAAGAATCATTCCCCATGGATGGGGGAATATTTCCCCACTGAAATCCCTTGATTAGTGGATCTGCTCCCTTGATTGGTGGATCTGCTCCCTTGATTAGTGGAACACACTCCTAGATTTTCTAAATCATTGGAGTTCCATAATTTGTGCCATAATTCCATAATATCTTGTTGACTTATTATTTATTATTGATCCTCCAATAGTAGGGAACAAGTCCCTAAATTATCTCCTCGTCCAACTCTTCATAATCTTCCCAATATTCTCATAATATTCCACAAAAATAAATAATATTAGGCACAAATATTCAATTATTCATAAACCTTCCTAATGAATGTATTAAAGTTAAAAATAAATTATCTAATGCAGAAAGAGAGGTTTAATGTGCTGAAGGGTGATGAAGGGCCTTAATTTATGTTTTAAATTAGAGGCATGGGCCTTAATTTATGTCTAATTTAGAGGCCCATCAAGGATTCCATTCGTCGTTGTTTGTTCCCACGTACGCTCATTGGAGATGCTGCAAAGTGGTATGTTGACCAACCCATAGCTTCTCATTCCACTTTCACAATGCTTGCTAAAGCGTTCCTTTCATATTTTTAGTTATCTCTCTGATACGACACCAATACGAAGCTCCTAACCTCATTTCGTGAGTCCTATGCCACTCGTCTTTCTGATCATGTTCAGGAATGGCATAGAAGGAGGAGCATGTGTCGTGCCCCACACTTCGGAGACCATGTCTACCTTTATTGGTTTCTTAGGACCCTTTTAGAACCTATTGGCAAAGATTTCGCGTCTCACTTTCCTTATATAGATGAAGAGGCTCTCTAGATTGCTATGAGATATGACTTGATTTATGCTTAATCTGGTTATGTCTATACCGTTATACCAAACCTCACTCATCATGGTGGTGCCAATGCACCCAGAGAATCTCACGCCACCGATAGTATCCTTTGAGATATTTCACATCCTTCACCATATAACCAACAAGGCTATGGCCATCCACAAAGGGGCACCAATTCCTCCAACGCTTATCCCCCTCCTTCTAGCAATGTGTATTCAGGACAAAGCACATCTTATGCATTCACCCAACCATATTAGTAGATGTCAGGGCCAACTAGTACTCAACCTATCTACCAAATCATTGCCCCCTCACCATCCTACACCTATGCATCGCTGAGTGCTCTGCCCCTCAGGCATTAGCTCTATAGAATCCCATGCATCCTTAGCCCCAGCAGCCACCACTCCCTCACGGTCAAGTGTATGCACAACAAAGTGTGACCAATCCCCAAAATTTGAAGAAAAATAATAAAGGGAAGGGTAACAAGGGTAACCACAGCAATCAAGGTAATGAGCCCCTGGGGAGCCAACCTAACACCAACAACTAGTAACAGGGTGACCAACCCAAGCAGAAAAAGGCTATTCATATGAACAAGCCTTGTGCATGTTGTGGTGTACATGGCCATTATACTCATGAGTGTCCCCACTTACCCCAGATATTCTAAATGTGGGAAGCCCAAGCAACTTCTAGAGGTCAACCACCCATGCAGTAATCACCTCAGAATCCTGTGCCATCTCAACCGGTCGTGCTCACAAATCCTTTCCCTCAACAAGGATTTGTTGTTGCTCAACCTCAACAAGGTCAAGCAGACCACCCTCCCCAACCTTTTGGTCCTAGTGACTACTAGATCCTCATCATGAATTCTGATGAGGTCAATACCTCCGATATCAACTTGTAATCTCAATCGTGTCAATATGACAAGCCACCATCTCCGTCCACAACTGAGACCAAAACCAAGGAATCTACTGAGACTCTTACAACACCAAATGGTTCATTACAGATCCCTCAACCTAAAGTTGAGTTAATTCCTAAGATCCCAAAGGGACCATTACATCGTAACGTGAATTCTATCCAAGCTACCCATACATACAGTATAGTAGACGACTTGGCACAACCACCTATTACCATGTCGATGCTAGAGGTGCTCCAATAGTACCCATCTCAAGAGAAAGCTCTACTAACTTCTTTGGGCACAGTAGATCATTCAGACAATCATTTGATTGTATTTCTTGTTGATACGTCAGAACATCCTCCGTTACCTCCATCCATTACTTTCCAGATACCAGTCTGAGCCTGTAATGCCATCATCTCCCGATGTATTTTTGATGAAGGCGCATCCATCTCTGTGATGTCCATTACCATTTGGAAGCAATTCAAGTCACCTGAACTGTCCCCATCCACCATCACTTTGCGTGCTTGGGATGGTCACTCCTCCCAACCTCTTGGCATGTATCGCAATTTTCTAGTGACTCTTGCGGGAAAGACTGTTAATTTCGACATTGAGGTTATTGATTCCCCTCTATATTACAACATTCTATTGGGTCGTAGTGACACATACGCCATGTCAGCTATCGCCTCTATGGTTTTTCGCAATATGTTCTTTCCCCATGAAGGGAAGATTGTCACTACTGATCAGTTGACATATTATGAGTCATCATATTCAACCTCCCCTAAATCCATTATCTCATCGATGTCCACCAAGAAGTCTGTCACACCTCTCATCATTGTTTCACTCAGAGTCTACAAAGATTCCACCTTTTTGGGTGCTTTTCCATGTCCTCCCCCTCCTATCTCTGAGACTAGCTCTTTGAGTGTTTTCATGTTACAAGTGTCACGGGATGCTCAAAAGCAATCTGGTACCTCTGGTCAACAACCAGCTCCTTAGCACCCTGTTGTTACCATCTCAACTAAGCCATCTGAATCCACCCCCTAGCACCTTCTCCTTTTGTGGGTCCCTCTCCTTTATTCCCACCGGGAACTATTCCTCAAGGTATTAACCATCCAGAGTTGTTTTGCCAGGACATTACCTTGCAGGAAAAATACCTTTTTTGTTTCCTCCTCCTGGAATATTTTCTATCCCTGTCATTGCTTCATTGACTCTCCCTAATATGACTTTGGGGATCCCAGTCTGGTACATTTATCCCCCAACAAGCACTTGGCTTGGTTAGCTCAGACCATATCATGCTTTGACCCTAGCTCAACCGGCCCCTATGACCCCTGTTGCTAATTCAGTTCCAAGGCAACCTCAATAGGAACCCACTCTTGTCGCCAAAGAATTTGGATAGCGGGGAAAACGAAGAGGAAAGAACCTAAGGACAAGGTTCCCCAAGCTCTTCCATCCCCTAAAGCACCAAAGCAAACACCTCCATGTGCGTTGTGTGAGGTTGATGGGCATGCCACCAATAACTGTCCTAAACTTCCTCATCTCAAACCTTTGGTTCATGAAATGTTTCCTCAATCAAATATCCTTGAGGTCTAAGTTACCTTATTGGATTCGGCTGAAAGACTTAAGGCAGTGCACAAAAATCACCCTTGTGCCTTGTGTGATCGTTATATTCATTATTCCTAGTATTTCTCTTGTCCCGATGAATTTTGTGATTGCCTCTAAGTGCTTCGTGACTTCAAGGCCACTCGTAGTGGATCATCTACTTCTCTACCTATGGATTTTGGTACCACTAGTACACCAGAATAGGGGGACTTTGGAGCCATCATCGTGATCCCTCCCTCCTATGTCGATATGACGGACTCCATGGTCCATATCCTTTACCTATCGTCATCCTTGAGTTCCTCATAGGAAAACCTTTCTAATGTTTCTACTCACGCTTCTATCGAACCTCCTTTGTCGGAAACCCGGTCTCAACATCAGTATATTTTCCATCTACTAGCTCATCATCTACCATTCCATATGATGCACATGTGAACCTTCTTTCTCAGGATTATGCACTAGGTCCCACTATCACATCATGTAGTCAGTATTCCTCTCATCCACCCATCTTTCATTAGGAAGAGGATATCCTAGAAGCTATGTCTACCCGTGATTACCCTAAGGACTTAGGCAAAGGGGCATATCTTCTAGAGGATTTTGAAGGCCAACCCCTTCCTAATCCTTGCAATTCACTCTACCTTAAGAAATTTTACCCATAGCATATCCCATTGATTTGCATGTATTTATTTCTGTCATTCATTCAGGTAGGTTGCATCATCTCATTTGATGATTTGGCACTTTACCAGGAAGCCATTTTTCCAAGAAGGGTCACTTCGTCACCTATCAAAATTGAATATCTTCTTAAGCGACACTTGTACTTTGGGGGCCACCTTCCCTTGGCACTTTTCATTTCATGTGTCGATTTTCGTCATGAGAAACCATCATTTTCTCATGTTTTCATGGTCCCCACTAGGCTTATTCTGTGTGGCAACGTCATCGAGTCACTCTTGTTCAGAGCATCCACGATGCGTCACCCTTACATCCATGGAGTCTATTTCACATCCCATTGTATCATGTCATAGTATTCCATCCATATTTGCGTACCATTCATCCCATGTTGCCCATTTTAGCCTTCAGTCGTACTATCCACCATCCCCTCTGGAGTCGAGTCAGTCACTTCCAGATCAACCATGCACTTTATGCTCTAACAAGGGAAGTCATTTGTTTGTCCCTCAGTCCCACTTTCCCCATTTTCCCTAGTGTCATTCCATCAGTCGCATTACTATTTTTCCTCTTCCTTAGTTGAGTATCCTCTTTGCCTCACATATGGCAGGCCTTATTCTATCAACATCAACACATATATTCCAGAAGAATGGCCTAGAGGGCGTTATATCTTGGTTCCAACTTCCACTCTTGTTTAGTGCCTTAGATCAAACAAAGGGAATCATTATTACCCTTTAACTTGGTTGTTTCATGCTCCTGATTCATACACATGATGGTCCAGTGATGTAGCAAATTGTACCAGTGATTCCCAATTGTGTGTGAGATGTTTCTAATCTCATGAGGGGGTGGCCCTTTAGGTAGCCCCTCAAATGCCCAGATGCCTTCATATTATGCTACAACCTTAGATGTAGTTCTGCAAATTTTATGGGTTTGGTTCTTACCACTTACAGCACTCATGACATGCATGTCTCCTTTAGATGAACCATTAAGTTTTGCAGAGCCCTTTCCTGTTCAACAGGGCTTCTTTGGTTGTTACACCCTCCCTCCCACCCATTTTTTGAGAGAAGGACCATTATATCTCATGTACGCAAATGTTATTGTATTCAGTTCTAGCTCATGTTTTTCCAGGTGCATTATGTATATGGGGCACATTGTATTATCTTCTGGCTCATTTATGCTAACATGTCTTGTAACATTCAGCATGTACTTTATTTATCATCTTAATTTTCCTTGGCACATTATCATTTTTGTATTAAGTTATCTCGACGGGTATAGATATGCCTCCCCCGCCTCACTGATATCCAGTACCACAACATAAAAGGAGACTTACATTGGTCTCGCCCCCTCTGTCACTATACTTTGTCGCTTCAACCCCATTGGTCTCTTTCTCTCTCTCTCTCTCTGACTCCACTTCGTTGTCTAGTGATTGTGTCCTTACAACGTACTTCGATCATACGTTTTGCTCCTAAAACTCGTGCGTTGGGGGGAAATCTGTTATCACCAAAAATTGATCATATAGACAAAATTTACTAGATGATCGAAGTACACCATGTAGGGCCAATTTTACCATAGTAAAATTGCTTTCGCTATAAGAAATTACTTAATAAACCACATTTGTTAAGTCATTTATAATTAAACCCATGAATAATAATTAAATAAATCATTATTGATTTAACTATCTTCAATGAATAATTAATTAAACCATTGTTTAACTAATATTCCTTGTCATATTTTACCCATTTATGAGAAATAAATAGATAAATCATGAATTATCTTATTGTTCTCTAGGAATCATTAATTAATCACTAATTAGTTATTATTCCTGGTCAAGTTTGACCAAATCCCCTAGGAATACTTAAATAAACCATTATTTGTTTATTATTCCTTAACCATATTTCTTGATATGATAAATCAATCATTTATTTATTTATTATTTCTAAATAAAAGTTTAAATACTTTTCCCTCCAACCAAATACAATAATATATTCAAAATGGTTAATTCTAGAATTTGGTTAATAATATTTTATTATTTCCCATTATTGAAGAATAACCTAATATTTTGTTATAAATAGAAGGGTTTTACATTCATTCTTCACTTTTGATCATTTTCATTGTTGCATTCACTGTTGTAGCTATGATTATTATCATTAACGCTCACCATTTTATTTTCCCTTTGAGTTCTAATTGAACTCAAACATTTGGTTTGTTGGGTTTTACACATTATAGAGGAGAGAGTCTCTACAAAAGCTGAAGACATTGAGGATATCCAAGAACCCATCCCGTAGAGGGGGACTGGTAACATTATTTTTTCCCTTCACATTTGTCGTTTAATAAAATATATTCTTTATATATATGGTTTGCATTGGATTATTGGAGTTACTTGCGCTTATTTTCTTATCCCATTTTGTTGTTTAACTAGTTATGTTATCATCTACTGCAGATCCACACTGTTTAAAAACCATTTTTATTTTTTGGGTTGTTTTCCATCCACAACCTAAAGTGGTTTCTTTTCGTACACCTTCGAGAATAATACTTATTAACAAGGGTGACTAGATGGCCCAAGGGACTGTGTAACAGAGAAGGGAAGGTCAAGGAATGAAATTTTTTTGGTCATTAGCATTGCCATATGGAATCAGAATCACATTGGGAGTGTGCCATGGAACAATGAGTTGATGATTTTTCATTGAGAGAAAAGTAGTGCAAGGATCATAGCATTGGACATTGGATGCAGGTTTGAATTTGGTAGAGGATTCTGGAATTCTTGGGAAGGAGCTGAATTGTGGTATTTCTTTGAGGGTAGAGGTGTGAGCCTCTGGATTATATTGTTGATTGAGGTAGTCACTATATTCTTTGATTTGTTGTTTAGAGAAAATGTGCATGTGTAAATGTGTATGTTATTGTAAATACTATATCGAATTGTGGTTATAAATCTCCATAAAAAATATGATTATTTGTTGGTCAAAGAAAATATGCATACATATATATGTGGTTGTTATTGTAAATTTTGTAATGATATATGTTATAAAGCTCCATTAAACGGTATGATTGTCATGTTTTCAGTAGTGTTCATTGTAGATACTTCAACAAGATGAGTTATAAAGCTCCATGAGCCATATTTTGTTTTCAATGGTTTGCTGGCCATAGGTGTCATAGAACACCAAGGATGGGGTTCCTCCAAGGTGGTGGGGTTTGTAATAGACCCTAAGACCAAGGTTATGGAAGACGTATTTCAAGATTAATGGTGGGAAAAAAATCCTAGCAGGTGTCACTTTCAATTTATTATGGCTAGGGAAATTGGAAAAGACATTGACAAAGGAAAAATGCACTAATTGGAATTTATTTATGAAAAAAAATTAAATTAGGAGAAAAGGAAGGTGAAGGGTCATGAATTTGCATGAGAGGAAAATTGAAGGAAAATAGAGGAAATTGAATAAAATAGAGGCCTCAATGATAAAATGGATTCTGACAATTAGTTGTTATCCTTTTGATATTTTTTGGGTGGAGCTATCTTCTATTCTCTCATTCTCTCATATTATTGCACACTTAGAGAATCCTTGGAGCACTTTAGCATACATTCGATTTGGATAAAAAAATGAGAATGAAGGTGATGAGCCTCACAAATGGGTAATTATATGGGCTCATTTTACCTCTTAACCTAGTCAAATCAACCATTCTCCTCGCTTATTGTATGATTTTCTGATTATATTTATGCTTATAGAGTGAGTTGGGTTAGTTATTATGCAATGTGGTCTAACATGTATTGAATGCAAATTATTGATGGATTTAGAGGTCAAAGTCAAGGAGTTAATGGCCAAACTACAACAATAACTCAAAGTAGACATAGGAGAGGACTTATAGGAGGGAATCCCCCTCATTTATTGCTCCTCACTTCGAATTCCCCTTCATTCAGCTCGGAGTACAAGCAGCCAAATCATGCACTAAGAAGGCAGCCGAGCAAGTGGAAGATGATTGATGCTTATTGTTATACAACAAATTAATCTCCTCATCAACCCAGAGGGGAAAGACATGATGACTACAACAAAGACCACAATTACAGGCCTTGATTCCACACTAACTCTGGTTGTACACTAACAACTTGCTTTATAAAGCTTGATACCAAGCCTAAGGGTGCGTTAGTGACCCTACTAACTCAAGTTGCTAGTCAGGGGACAACATTAGTGAAACTTAGTGAAGTTCCAAGGGTCAAAGGAATGAATTGACTCACAAATATCTAGATATTTGTTCCTAAAAATACTCAAGAAAAGCAAGGAAGCATCCAAAATTGACCTATTTGGAGAATTTCTAATCTGAAAGAAGGAAGCAATTGGAAAGAGCTAAAAAGCATGGCAAGTTCATTTATTTTTCCCTAGTGAACTCAAGGAGGAACTTGACAACCCTAACTCAATTACTGCATAAGAAAAGTTAGGGCCATTGTGAAAGGGGTCAGAGCATTTGAAAGGATAGCATACTTGACTGTTGAGAACTGTCTCATATCATAAGAAGTCCACAAGAAGGGGGAGAGAGAGAGAAGCTGAAGGGGCACAGGAAGGCTGATGCAACAGATGGTTGTAATCACTCTTCCATTATTAATACAGAACTGCAGTTATGCTGCCTACTCTATGGTGTCGGTA
Source organism: Pinus tabuliformis (assembly GCA_031772625.1). Lineage (NCBI taxonomy): Eukaryota > Viridiplantae > Streptophyta > Pinopsida > Pinales > Pinaceae > Pinus > Pinus tabuliformis. The sequence continues at coordinate 585,808,019 of CM062817.1, forward strand.
CTATCATTCATTAATTTGCTTATTCGATACCTGTTTGCATGAGTAGCTTAGTTGTATGCAATTATATGTTCTTTATGTATTCATATATCAGTTTTCAAAGTTGTATGTTGTGACTATGCTCATTGCTTCTTTGTGCAAGACTTGACCTGGAGCTGGCTTAGGGGACTTCCACCTAGCTACATATGTGCTCTCCAGCAAATCTACACGGAAGCCTGAGGTAATCCCCTTCTAATACTTTGATAGTTGATAATTGTTTATGAAAATGTGTATAACTTTGTGACATCTACAAATAATCTTACAATCTGTCGAAGGTCCCGGGAAGACCTTTGAGGGTATTTTCATTCTCCATACACCGTGCATTTTACCCCATACTGAATTGGCAACTCCGCTGGGGAGTATACATCTAGTTCCCAGTTTACCCAGACTCTTCTCAGTTCTCTCCTCCTTCTAAGATCTCCCTATACTTTTGCAATCCCTTTTTGACGCACCAAGAATCTTGATGCATCTTGCTTACATACATTCATCTCTAAATCTGGTCTTGAAAACCCTCTTTTTGACTGATTTCCCACACTAACGTAGCTTAGCAGGCTACATAGAGCTTTATAAAGCATTGTGCCTGCTTACAGGGAGCGTTAGTGGACCTATTAACTCTCTGTAGCCATTGTTATAGCACGTTAGTCTACCAATATCTTGATTTCCAGCTGTGTCTATCAACCAAAAGGGATAGGAAGGCTTCTCATGGACTGAAATAAGATTTGTAGCTGCATTTTGTCAGCAAAATAGGTGTCCTAGAAATTTATTTTTAGGAAAAATGTTTTGTTTTTCTTTCTTAAAAACATTTTTTCTGAAAGAAAGATTCACATTTGATATTCATCTTTCTGTTTAATTGGTTAAAAGCTGCTCTATTTTGGTTTCAAGTAGTTGTTAAGAAACATTGGAAAGACGTCTTTTGGTTATGCATGTGTTAAATGACTAGGATGCATGGAAAGAATATGAATATGTGAAAATTATGAATATGTAGAATACAACTTGCTTTCATCGAATCGAAAATTTTTCAAAGCATTGTTTTTTGCATGATTTATTGATTCAAGAGTCTCATCACATTTCATATGTCAAATCCCCTACCGAAGACAATAATCAAGTACACAATAAATTTACCTAAAATAAATCAATAACACTTTATTAAGCAAATGAACATTAGTGCAGGCTAGGATCTTGGGATAGGCATGTGAGTGAATTGCCCAAGGTCGAAAACAAAACTAGTGTCATTAAAAGAAAGCAAATTTCCTTTTGCACTCATACTACTAGGACCACTCTAGTAAAAGCGGAGCGAAATACAAGACAACATCGGACTATAAGTGAAGGTAGCCTACATTCTCTTACAACTCCTTTGGGTATCCTATGTATTGGGGATCCCTTTAGGGATTTCAGAGCTAAGTCAAGGACTCAGGTATCCCACCCACACAGCATACTGTTTAGGACTATGTCCCCCAAGGTGGTGTCTATTATCTGAGGTATCTTTAGTGGCCAAAATTTTAGGGACTTACACAAGGTGACTGGGATGGGCTGTCCTGGTGCCTAACACAGACGAATATACTCTATCTTCAGTTTTTGGGATGATGCTCATCTTCACGAGAGTACTTGGCCCCTCAATCTGAGGTTCAGGCGAAGCTCTAGAGTAACCGTAACCATACATATGGCCATCCTTCTCTGTTTTTCATTAAGATACTGGGTTTCATCTTCGATGATCGGTGCTTACCAGACAACGCAATTTCCCTCTATTTGTTGATTGATCCATTTAGTGTATTTTTTATATTTTAAGGCACCTGTGTGTTATCATTTTGAGACTTTTACAAATATCACGATAAAACTTATTGATAAAAATTAATGGCTACATCCAGCCCTCGTTCTCAATCTAGACGATTGCTAAGACTTCCTCCACTCATCGTGGAAGATCCGTCGAGCTCCAGTGAACCGGATTCCCCGTCTTTGGGGAATCAGTCTCTCAGATCTCACTTAGGATCTATTGGGACAACCGATGATTCAAGTTTTCTGAAGAATTTCTTTACCGAAGGATTTCTTCCTCCCTTAAACCCTCCGCTTACAAATACGTCAGAACTAATCTTGGATCCTGCGGTACCTGTACTTCCTACTCCGATAGTTGGAACATTTCCATCTATCCCGTCGACAACTAATGGGTCATGGGACTTTAGGGACACTTTTGGTCCTCCACCACTTCCTAGTCGACTGTCACCACAACATTCGCAATGGAAAATCCTGCTATTCCATTTGTCCCAGGTACAACCACTCACATGACACCCTCTATTAGTGGAACCCAACCAATGTCGGGTTCCACCCCTATGGTGTCAAACTACATACCTTCGACAAGTGCCACATACAGCGCTCCCTATAACACTCAATGTGGCACTATGGGCATGGTTGTCGTCTACCAACAATATGGTCAGCCACCATTGTACAGTTCAAAACCCCAGATTCCTATACCTAGGGGGGTTCCTAATATGTACATGCTAGTAGGGAACATAACAGTTCCCCCTCCATTCTCAGGCATGCATGGTCAGTCGCTAATTGACATGAGCGTTCCTTATGTCAATCAAGGACAAATGGTTAGTTCTGTGTTGGGTGGGAATCCTCAAGGAGGTCCCAACCAATCCATGGGGGCACCCTAATCACATATTCAAATGAGTCAAGGGGGTACCGCTTATCCTGGGGGAAATTCTATACCCCAGTATCAAAATCCTCATGGAAATACACTCTACAACACCATACCTCAAAGCAACGGCTACACCATGCAACCCATGTATAATATTGGGAGTCAAACGATGGGAGGAGTGCAAGGCTCCTCAAGTCATATGTCATCACCATGGTCTGAGTCGGGGGCACCAAAATCTTTGCCTTTCTTGGAAACATTGGATATAGCTAACTTATACAAACTGACAAATGACCCCATCTATCACAACCTACAATGGTCGCCGATCTTGCATAAGATACCAATGGACATCCCTAAGTTCGATGGAACACAAGGGGAGGATCCAGGCACCCATATCACCACCTACCATCTTTGGTGTGTTTTAAACTCTATGGTGGATGATAGTGTCAACTGCACCCTCACTGGCAACACAGCTAAATGGTATATTGAGTTACCATGCGTGTTAGTAAACACCTTCGATGCTTTCACAATGGAATTCCTAAAGCACTTCCAGCTACCCATCTGCTATGAGACTTAGACAGAGCTCCTCACTTCATTTCGTCAGGATACTACCACCCACATCTCCGATCATATACATAAATGGAGACGTGGGCAGAGGTTAGTCAAAACTCCCATCCTAGACTTTCTCTTAACGGATTGGTTCTACAGGTCCTTACTTCCACAAATCGCTAGAGATGTTGCTCTAGGTGGTGCGTTCATAGAAGAAAAATCCATACATCGTGCCCAACACTTAGATTTGATATATTCACAGTCTAGCACTCTTTACGACATAATCCCCAATGCCCCTAGCAACCCAAATGATTCCACTACTACCAAATCGACTACTCTTCCTACCACTGTGATAAACTCTGTGTAGTTTACGAAAAATCTCGGTGGTAAGAAAAAGAAGAATAATAAAAATGCCACTTCTTCTAAGGAGTAGTCAACAAAGCAGCCAAACCCAAAACAGAAGGCTATTGTGCCTCCTAATGATGGAAAGGATAAATCCACCATATTTCCTTGCAAAATCTGTGTTGAAGACCACATGACCTATCGTTGCCTGCATCTTTAGGAATTCATGGAATACATTGCTCAAAAGGATACTGGTAGGACCACTGTTGTCCTGAACACTCCTTCCCCACTCAGTAGTAGCAAAACCTTATTGCAAACCAACCGCAACCCTCACAAGGGGGCAACGGTGGTTCACAACATCCTTCAACTGGTCAAGGATCTTCTACCGTTTTCACCTTTGAAACGGTAAATCTACAAACAAGAGTCAAATCTTATGGAGCTCTTATCGCCCATACCGCAGAACCTTCCTAAAGTCAAAACCCACGGCCACCCAACAATTTTCATATCGAAAGGCCAATTGTTGACCTTGTAGTTCGACCCTCCAAAGGGGAACTTTGATGCACATTGCACAATACATATGCACGTGCCACCCAAAACTACAACATTGTTGAAGACTTGGCACAAGCACCATCATCTATGTCACCGCTCGAAGTATTACAAACATGTATAGCACAAAGGGAATATTTTCTTTCGACTATTGGTGGTATCGACCTGTAGGATTCCATGCTTGCAGTTTTTGACATGGAAAAGTGTAAACCTCCCCTTTCCCACCAACTTGCATTTCAAGTGCAAATTTTTTCGAAAGGTAAAGGTATACACAGAACTGTCAATGCCGAAGGTACTTCTACCTATGTCATGTCAGCTTCATGTAGGCTCACTTTGGGTTCTCCAACCCTATCCCTACTGTTTAATTCCCTTAAATCTTTTGACGGCCACACTTTCATCCCAAAAGGTTACCTAGCTAGGCTCTATCCCATCACCTTGAGTGGGAAAATGGTAACAGTAGATATTGAAGTCGTGGATCATAAACTCGACTATAATCTGCTTTTAGTCCGCACTTGGACCTATGCAATGAAGGTCGTTGTGTCTTCAGTCTTTCGTATCATCCTCTTTCCCTTCGATGGAAAGATAGTCATACTAGACCAACTTTCCTTTTGCACCCTAGATTACTCTCCGTTACCTAGCAGCTCCGTACCCTAAGTGGGTGGTGCACCTGACTCTTACGTCAATATCAGTACTGGTCTATTGAATGCTTCTTCCCTCATGGGTTTTTTCCCTCTTCAGCCACCCCAAGTTTGACAGACGGCCAATATGATTTCATCTATTCCTCGTGAACAAACCAATCCATGGATCCTATTGGCTCCTTCAGACATTGACATTTATGAAGAACAAATGTTGTTGTCACCAGCTGAATTGGCCTATCAAACCAATCAATCTGCATTAGAGCCTCCGGTCACTTTGGTTATGGCCAACAGTACCATTGCCCCTCCCATAACATCTCCTTCTTTCGATTCCCTTAATCAAGTCCTACCTATGGACAAAGCTATTAGAGAGATCATGAGTTTAGAAGAGCGACCTTGGGAGGATTCGCACCATCATGTTTTGATATCTGATTTGGACATGATGCCTCTTCAAATCCTATCACCTGACGCAGATGAAATCATTTCCTCACCATATACGACTATCCAAACTTTGGACTCGGAAGGAAACAGGGGAAATATTTCAAGAACATTGCTCATCGATATTTCTGTCATGACAGACATCATGGAAAACATACAGTTTGGAGCCAATCGCAATCCCGAGGAAATTATGAGCTTTACCTACCCTTTTAAGGACTTCCACGATGTTTTGCTTTGGTCTTATGAGGAAATACATGGCATAGACCCTTCGATTATCAAGCATGAGATCAAGGAAGATTGAGGTTCTTTTTATGGTATTTTTCTTTCTTGTTAATCCAAAAAATCCTCGAGTCTCCTTCTTCAGGCTCATTAAACTACCATGAAGAAGATCGAGCAATTTTTTTATGGTATTTTTCTTACTCGTTAGTCTAAAAAACCTCAAGTCTCCTTCTTTGGGCTTGTTAAACTACTACAACGAAGAATATAGAACTTTTTTGAGATATTTTATTGCTCTTTGAAAAATAGAAACATCTTTGAGTTTTCATCGTTGAGCTCGTTAAATCTATACAACGATGGTCTGAGCGATTCTTTTTCGTTCATTTTCTAGCTCATTAAACTAAAAAAGATCATCACCGCATTCTTTTTAGGCGCTTTTTTCTCACTCTTTAAACTAAAAAATATTGAGTTTTGTCTTTAGGCTCGTTAAACTTTATAAAGATGACCCAAGAATTCTTTTAGGTACTTTTCTCGCTCGTTAAAACTAAAAAATCCTAAGTTTTTGTCACTGTAGCAACAAGAGCACTTTCTTTTTTGGGACCAGTTCTTGCTCTTAAATAAAAAAATCCTTGAGTTTTTCCCCTCCTTCGGGCTCGTTAAATATACGAAGAAGGAATGAGTATTTCTTTTACCTCTTTTTCTTGCTCACTAAACTGAAAAATATACCCTGATTTTTCTTCATTTGACTCATTAAAGTTTGATGAAGGTATTTAGTTTGTCATTGCGTGACTCATTAAAAATTCACAATGAAAAATGAGTTTATTCCATCTCCTCATACTCGTAACAAAATGAGGTCAACATCTATTGAACATAGGTTTCTCTTTATCTGGACTCAATAGATTAACTCACGGAAAAGTAATTGATCCGGGTATACTATTAACCTTTTGTCGCACCCGGTTAACAACTATAACAAAGGGACCACCATGGAGTTGCTCTTTATGATCTTTTCAGACTCTCTAAATATGAAAATGCCAATGAGTTGTCTAGTTTGGACTCTTTAAATTACAGAGACAAGATATAGAGTCACTCTTTTTACGATATTTTTCAGACTCTTAAAACATGAAAAAATCGACGAGTTTGCCTGTCTAGACTCATTAAACTAATCAGATAGGGCAGAGAGTCATTCTTTTTGCGGTCCTTTTCAGACTCTTTAAATATGAAAATATCAATGAGTTTACCCGTTTGGACTCATTAAATTAATCAGATGGGAAAGGTGGACAATACAACTGTATTCCATATTAGAAAGTGTGGTTTGGCAGTAGTCATTCCCTTTAACATGGCACTCCCTCAGATAAACCTTCCTTTTGACTACCTCTCAATATTAACCCTACCATCTTATGAGTTTAGCCTATATACCCTGATGATTGCATCTTTGTATCCTAACACTCTTTGGTGTTCATGAGTCTAGTGTTGTCTGGTTAAAACCGTTGTTGTGCCTTCTATTGTTCAAGGGTTAACCATTTGTTTCCTCCATCGACCCATCAAACATATCCTTTCATCATGCCCTTTGTTGTTTAGACCCAAATGCTCAAAAGATTCGTCAAAGAACAAAATCATTCTTGTCCCGTTTCATGTCGATTGATGTAGGACACATTACTGCCTACCTTTCGACAGGTTTCTTCCTATCGACTTTAACACTCTATCTAGGAAGATAACCTAGAAACACATTCAGTGCCTTGGTACTTGCAAACATTAGTGGTAGGTTGCCTTGTGTTTGGTCAGGGGTTCTCATTATTGGCTCCTGGTTAAGCGATTCTACAAGTGTTCAACGACAAAGACATATTTCACACTCACTATATTGTACTGTGCATCTTGGAGACCATCACCATTATCGGTGGCCTTCCTCGCATCTGTTAATGGTCTCCATTATTGACTGGTAATCAAATGATTTCATGCATGTTCGATGTCAACGCATATATTCACATGTATCGATCTATGATGTTTGGTGAAGTAGAAATCAAGACCTTGGGCAGAGGCTTGCATCATTCAGCCTTGTTTCCTCTCCCAAGCTGCGAATATTGTTTTTTGGAGACAACTATTTCAAGATGATTCTATTATGACACCAAATCCGCATTATGCTTATTGGCAGCCTACCATCATATCTCTTTAGAGAAAAATAACACTGACATAGCTACTAAGCATGGGAATGCCTGACTTAGGACAAGAAAGGTCCTACTTTCCTTTTGATTACTAAATAACTTATAATTTTAATTATTAAATAATATCTTTTAACTAACTATTAATACCAATTATAATTACTTTATATATATATATATATATATATTACATCCAATATAACTAATTTTGACCATGGTCCTTAAGTCAATATTAGCCATTGGTCAATTTAACCATTGATGGCTCTGCTCTAACTATTTAACATGCTAAGTTGGATATGTTTCTTCAAGTTGTCCTGACGATGAACCACACTGGTTGGTTCGAAATGCGTCGACAAATGGTTTCTCATGTGATTTTCGCCGAAAAATCTCTCGCAAATATGATTTTAGCAATTTTATATATATGTGTTGTATCAGGTTTCCATTGTCGTCCGAAGCTTCGATCCTCTCTCTCTTTTTGAAGCAAAATTATAGTGAAAGTAAATTATTTCGGCGATCATCACAACCTCTGATCTCATACTTTACGAGGCATCTGTTATACAACACATTGACCTCCTCATCAACTCAGAGGGGAAATACATGATGACTGAAGCAAATACTACAATCATAGGCCTTGATTCCACAATAAAGCTGGTTGTACACTAACAACCTGCTTTATAAAGCTTGTTACCAAGCCTAAGGGTGTGTTAGTGACCTTATTAACTCAAGTTGCTAGTTAGGGGACAGTGTTAGTGAAACTTGGTGAAGTTCCGAGGGTCAAAGGAACGAATTGACTCACAAATATATAGATATTTGTTCCTAAAAATACTCAACAAAAGCAAGGAAACATCCAAAATCGACCTATTAGGAGAATTTATGATCTGGAAGAAGGAGGCAAATGGGAAAGAGCTAAAAAGCATGGCAAGTTCATTGCTTTTTCCCTAGTGAACTCAAGGAGGAATTTGGTAACCATAACTCAATTGCTACATAAGCAAGGCTAGGGCCATTGTGAAAGGGGCCAGAGCATTTGAGGGGATACCTACTTGACTGTTGAGAACTGTCTCATATCATAAGAAGTCGACAAGAAGGGAGAGAGAGAGAGAGAGAGAAGCTGAAGGGGCAAAGGAAGGCTGATGCAACAAATGGTTGTAATCACTCTTCCATTATTAATATAGAACCGCAGTTGTGCTGCCAACTCTATGGTGTCGGTACTATCGTTCATTAAATTGTTTATTCGATACCTTTTACATGAGTAGCTTAGTTGTATGCAATTATATGTTCTTTATGTATTCATATATCAATATTCAGAGTTGTACGTTGTGATTATGCTCGTTGCTTCTTTGTGCGGGACTTGATCTGGAGCCGGCTCAGGGGACTTCCACCTGGCTGCGTATGTGCTCTACAGCAAATCTACATGAAAGCCTGAGGTAATCCCCTTCCAATGCTTTGATAGTTGATAATTGTTTATGAAAAAGTGTATAACTTCGTGACATCTGCAGATAATCTTACATTCTGTCGAAGGCCCTGGGAAGACCTTTGAGGGTATTTTAATTCTCCATACACCGTGCATTTTACCCTGTAGTAGAATTGGCGACTCCGCTGGGGACTGTACATCTAGTTCTCGGTTTACCTAGAATCTTCTCCATTCTCTCCTCCTTCTAAGAGCTCCCTATACTTCTGCAATCCCTTTCTGGCCCACCAAAAAATTTCTGCATCTTTCTTACATACATTCATCTCTAAATCTGATCTTGAAAACCCTCTTTTTGATTGATTTCCCACACTAACACAGGTTAGCAGGCTACATAGAGCTTTATAAAGCACTGTGCCTGCTTACAGGGAGCGTTAGTGGACCTATTAACTCTCTATAGCCACTGTTACAGAGTGTTAGTCTCCTAATAACTTGATTTCCAGCTGTGTCTGTGAGCCAAAAGGGATAGGAAGTCTTCTCAGGGAGTGAAATAAGATCTGTAACTACATTTTGTCAGCAAAATAGGTGTCCTAGAAATTTACTTTTAGGAAAAAAGTTTTGTTTTTATTTCTTAAATTTTTTTTTTCTGAAATAAAGATTCACATTTGTTATTCATCCTTTTGTTTAGCTGGTTAAAAGCTGCTCTATTTTGGTTTCAAGTAGTTGTTAAGAAACATTGGGAAGTAGTCTTTTGGTTATGTGTTAAATGACTAGGATGCATGGAAAGAATATGAATATGTGAAAATTATGAATATGTAGAATACATCTTGTTTTCATCGAATCAAAAAATTTTCAAAGCATTGTTTTTTGCATGATTTATTGAGTCAAGAGTCTCATCACATTTCATACGTCAAATCCCCTACTGAAGACAACAATCAAGTACACATAAAATTTACCTAAAATCAATCAGTGACTCTTTTTTGAGAAAATGAACATTAGTGCAGGCTAGGATCTTGTGATAGGCATGTGAGTGAACTGCCCAAGGTCGAAAACCAAACTAGTGTCATTAAAAGAGAGAAAAATTCCTTTTGCACTCATACTACCGTGACCACTCCAGTAAAAGTGGAGCGAAATATGAGACAACATTAAACTATAAGTGAAGGTAGCCCACCTTCTCTTACAATTCCTTTGGGTATTCTGTGCATTGGGGATCCCTTCGGGGATTTCGGAGCTGAGTCAGGGACTCAGGTATCCTGCCCACACAGCATACTGTCTACGGCTATGTCCCCTCCCTGTGGTGTTTGTGATCTGAGGTATCTTTAGTGGCCAAAATTTTAGGGACTTACACAAGGTGACTGGGACAGGCTGTCCTGGTACCTAACACAGACAGATATACTCTGTCTTCAGTTTTTGGGAGGGTGCTTGTCTTCACAAGAGTACCTGGCCCCTCAATCTAAGGTTCAAGCGAAGCTCTAGAGTAACCGTAACTGTACATCTAGCCATCCTTCTCTATTATTCATTGAGATATTGGGTTTCATCTTTGGTGATTGGTGCTTATCAGACAGGGTAATTTCCCTCTGTTTGATGATTGATCCGTTTAGTGTATTTTTTATATTTTTAGGCACCCGTGTGTTATCATTTTGAAACTTTAACAAATATCACGATAAAATTTATTGATAAAAATTAATAGTCACAGTGGCTACATCCGGCCCTTGTCGTCAATCTAGACGATTGCTAGGACTTCCTGCACTCATCGTGGAAGATCCGTCGAGCTCCAATGAACCTGATTCCCCATCTTCGGGGAATCAGTCTCCCAGATCTCCCTCAGGATTTGCTTGGACAACTGAAGATTCAAGTTTGCTGGAGAATTTCTTTACCAAAGGATCCCTTCCTCCCTTAAACTTGTCACTTACAAATTTGTCAAACCCAATATTAGATCCCACGGTACCTATACTTCCTGCTCCAGTAGTTGGAACATTTCCATCTATCTCGTCGATGACTAATGGGTCGTGGGACTTTACGGACACTTTTGCTCCTCCACCACTTCCCAGTCGACCGTCACCACAACACCAGTAATGGAAAATCTCGCTATCCCATTTGTCCTAGGTACAACCACTCACATGACGCACTCTACGAGTGGATCCTAGCTAATGCCAGGTTCCACCCCTATGGTGTCAAACTGAATATGTTCAACAAGTGCCACATACAGCACTCCCTATAACACTCAATATGGCACTATGGGTGTGGTTCCCGTTTACCAACAATATGGTCGGCCGCCATTGTAGAGTTCAAACCCCCAGATTCATATACATGAGGGGTTTCCCAATATGCACATACTGGTAGGGAATGTAATAGTTCCCCTTCCATTCTCAGGCATGCATGGTCAGTTGCTAATTGACATGAGCGTTCCTTATGTCAATTAAGGGCAAATGGTTAGTTTTGTGTCAGGAGGGAATCCTTAAGGAGGTCTCAACCAATCCATGGGGTCACCCTATTCACATATTCAAATGAGTCAAGGGGGCACTGCTTATCCTGGGGGAAATTCTATACCCCAGTATCAAAATCCTCATGGAAATTGACTCTACAACACCATACCTCAAAGCAACAACTACACCACACAACCCATGTATAATATTGGGAGTCAAATAATGGGAGGAGCGCAAGTCTCCTCAAGTCATATGTCATCACCATGGTCTAAGTTGGGGGCACCAAACTCTCTGCCTTTCTTGGCAACGTTGGATATGTTATGGCCTAAATGTACCTCAGGCTGAGAAAGGCATGTCTAGGGTAACATCAAACCACACTTAACCTGGTAGCTAGCCCTACCAAGTCAGGAGAGGGCTCTTTCCTTGTCAATCTTAGGAAAATATAGCAAATGAGGCTTGAGATGACTGATGTAAAAACTAATTTTAGGCTAGGTATATGCTCAGAGGAGTTTTATTGAGTTTTATGTTGGTTTGCTGGATCAGATGTGAAAGGCAGTTTTGGGTCCGGGGAATGAGCTCAGTTTTGCAGAGGTTTCTGTGGGGCGAGGTAGGCAAATACTTTAGTACTTCGAATTAAGAGAAATGGAGAGTCTTAAGACTAGTTAGGAGTTGGAGAGGGTATGAAAGTTTCATGAGTCCTTTTCAAACAGTAGAACACATGTAAAGATTAACAAACCCTAAGGTAGAGCACTACAACATCAATGATTTCCACCTTTATACTTGATTCATTTAGTTAAGCTAAAAAGAGAGAGATAATGGCACACATAAACACATGATAACTTGAATCACAGAAGGAAAATCAATACTAAGTCACCTTGCCACAAGAATCCCACAAAATGTTGCAAACCCTGGTCTATTTCCTTGCCAAACTGCAGAGATGATGTACAATAGTGCTCAAAGCATTCACAAGAGTCCAACCTTTAAAAATGACAGAAAAAGTACTAGATATAGGCAAAAAACCACCCATTATAGCCTTTATGGGTCGAATTCATGAGTTTAGAAGCTATTTCAACAAGATCTAAACTAAGAACTGAAAAATAGGCAGTGGAACAGCTTGCCTCTAAAACCTAGGAAACTGATTCATTCAGTTCAAAACCACCTATACATGATGTATCTACCTACTTGAATCAATTTTCATCATTTTTACATCAAATTACATCCATTTACATCAATTTACACCATGAATTTTACCATGAGAGAGAAAAAGTCAAAATGAGAAAAAACTAGGTGAAAAACAGAGTTTTTGAGCAAAATTGGCACTTTTTCATCCTGTGCGTAGCGCCACTTTTTTTGTGCGTAGTGCTTTTTCCTAGCTGATTTTGGAGGTCTTTCCCTTAACAAAGTTTTCTATAAGTGGGCTTTTTGGAACAGTATATCTATGTAATTTCCAGGACAAGTGGAATTTTTGAATTTGGTGTCCATTTGCCCCTCCAAAAATCAGTTCTCCCAACAATGCTTCCTGTGTGGCCAAAAAGTGGCAGAGAGGGCATTTTTGAGGTGTTTTTGACACTTTTGGAAGATCAAAACTTGTCAAAAATTTATAATAAATTTTTGGTATGCATGACTTTTCACAAGGAATCCAAAAATGTAGAGTTTTCCTCCAGAGGAGGTCCCTATCAAAAGCGAGCGCCAGGTGGCGCTACGCACCAGCCGGAAAAACCTGTTTTTTCCTTAAAAATTTCAAAATTGCAAAAACGTGTGCCAAATTTCTTGAAATTTGGCTTGTGTTACCTGCATCAAGTACTATGTTGGAAAAATGAAGCTTCAACCAAGATCTTGAACTTACCTTGCTCTTTCTTGCCCCTCAAAGTCTTCCACTTGCCCTTATGTTTTGCAACTCCATGATTGTCTGCTTTTCCTCCAACTACTTGTTCCATCGCTCAAGGTAGTTTATGATCCACTTAGCTCTTTCAAGGTTAAGAGATAAGTCATGAATGTCAACTTCTTGTTCTTTGATGATCTCCTTGAGCTTTGAGCTTTGGGAGCCCAAATTAGTATCCTCATCCTGAATCAAAATGAAATCTTTCTCCTGACCTTCAGAAGGCTCTTCATCATGTAATGCTTGTTTCCCTTTGTCCTGTACCTGCTTTACTGAAGAAGAAGGCAAAGCCCCTTTCACCCCAGGTGAAGATAGCATTTGCTTGTGGTATGATGAAGGAAACGAGACCCCTTCCACCCCAGGTGCAGATAGTACTCGTTTGGAAACTGCAAATAATCTCCTTGTTCCTTTTTGATAAGTAATAAATACTAGAACACTGTTAGTTTGAGTCTCATGAACTTCTTGCTATTTTGAAGGCCCTCCTGCCTCTTGAAATACTGATGGGGTCACTTGGGGGCTTTTGAAAACCTCATGTGAAATGAAATCTGTTGGCATTATGACTCAGGTTTGGCACTATGGCACAGGTGTTGTCCTTGATGGCAACTCACTCTGATGACAGATCTCAGTTTAGGCTCTCAGAATGAAGGAAAAATATATATACGCAGGTTCACCTTGACCAAGCCGCGTATACACGCGGGTTAGACGTTCCAAAGACGCGTATGCATATACATGCACTTTCACGCAAGGAAAAGCATGTACATACGGGAGAACTTATTTTTGGTCCATGGTATTTAGTCCTTAGTATTTGAACCTATGGTTTTGGACCATAGTATCTCGACAGATGTGTTGATCCCAAGTATTGGGTCCATGGTATTGGTTTGTTATGGTTTTGGACCGTGGTATTGTGAAAGGCCTAAGACTATAAAAGAGGAAGGAGATCATTAGGCAAGGTGCATCTGATGTATTGAATATCTGAAGACGTGCAAGTGATTGGTTTGTGTGGCTGGATCTGAATCAAGGAGGAACCTGAGCATTACAAGATAGACAAGTTATATTTACGGGTCGAGATCTCAAGGCTTGAATAGTAATATCCTTTTGTGATTTGATCTGCTATAATCGGCGCATAATTAGATCTATAAATCTGATAATCTGAGTATAACTGAAGTCTGTTTAAGTGTAAAGGGTGAATTGTCTTTTATAGATCTATACGTAGGTTCGGCTCTGCAAATGCATGTATACATGCAGGTTCAACAAGAGAAGAAAACGTATACGCTGGTTGACCTTGATTCAGCTGCGTATGTACGCAGGTTTATACATAGTGAAGTAGCGTACGTCTCTTGAAATATGTTTTAGCTACTTCTATGGATTACTGCAGTGTTCTGGGTTCAACATTGGTGTCTGGTTACTAGTATTGTTTTCTGGTTACAACATTCTGAGAAGTTATTGTTTGATTCAGTAGTTGTTTGTGGAAAGGAGATTGGTTGATGCACATATACTTGATGTTTGTTTGATATTCATGGATCCAGTCTGAAAATTGATGAAACGTGGTCCCTGGAAGAAAAGAGAAGGTTGTAGGCTTCTGTAGGTCAGCACCTATGTACTAGTATCTCAGCTAGTACAAGAGCTAAGGGGGTTGTAGCTCCCTTCCAGGAGAAGTTGGAGAATGAGAGAGGGTTGTAGCTCTCTACAGGTTGCAGCCTTCGTAATGGTATAAGTCTGCACCAGTATAGAATCATTGTAAAAAGAAGTTTCTAATTAAAAGAAGATAGAGACGACTTGCAACAGGTGGTTTTCACCCACATTGGGTTTCCACCTTATATCTTGTGTTCTTGTGTGTGATTGTCTTTTGCTTTGTTTTTACTGTTCCTGATTACTTTTTATATGACTCCGATGTACAGATTAATGATCAACATCTGTAGAATACATTAAATTATAAGTCTGCATGGTATACGCTGGTTTTCTTATCTGAAGTTGCGTATATACACGGTTTTCTCTAACTGAAGTAGCATATATGATCTGGGTGTGAAATTAAAAATATTTGACTTAATAATACTGATTCACCCCCCCTATCAGTATTATTTCCAACAATTGGTATCAGAGCAGGTCCTTTAAAAGAAGCTTGATCGCTTGAAGGAAGATCTATCATCATGAGCAACTACGAGAGAGAAGCCTCGATCAGGCCACCAATTTTTTATGGGACCAACTTTGTCTATTGGAAGGTAAGAATTATAGCCTATCTTCAATCTCTTGGTACAGAAGTCTGGGATATCATAGATACAGGGTACACATTTCCATCAGCAACTCCTACAGATCCGGCTGGGAAGAAGTAGTATCAAACAAATGCAAAGGCTATCAATACTCTATTAGGGAGTCTATCTCAAACAGAATTCGTCAAGGTTATGTAGCTCAAAACCACAAAAGAAATATGGGACAAGATCGTTATGAGCTATGAAGGAGATGAATAGGTAAAACGAGCAAAACTTCAAACCCTCAGAATTTAGTATGAAAATCTCAGAATGCACAATGATGAAAGAGTGGCTAACTATTTCCTTCGTATAGATGAGATTGTTAATTGTATGAAAAACTTGGGTGAAGAAATAAAAGAGGTTGTTTTTGTTGAAAAGGTTCTAAGATCTTTGTCTTCTAAGTTTGAATCAAAAGTTTTTGCCATAGAAGAAAACCAGAATCTATAGAGCCTTACCATGTCACAGCTACATGGAATTCTAACTGCTTACGAAATGAGAAAAGGAGGACCATCAGACAGGAGAGAAGATGCATTCAAGGCTTCGGGCAAAGGAGATTACTATGAGTCGGGACATATGTGAGAAGAAGAGGAAGAATCAAATTTTGTCAAGAACCTCCAACGGGGAACTGGAAGATTCAGAGGTAAGTTGCCTTTCAAATGCTTTGCTTATGGAAGAGTCGGTCATTATGCTGCAAATGTCCTCATAAAGATAAACTAGACAAAGGTAAGGAACCTATCAGATGGAATAGAAAGCAGAATAAGAAGAGCTATTACACGCATGAAGACAGTGATGGTGTTATCACTTAAGAATACTAATGCCAAAATTTATCAATTTAGTTTGATGCATTACACAGGGATTCATACAATTGCAGACAACAACACAGTGGCAATGGTTATTATCAATCCAAGCAACCCATGCGGCACTACTTTTACCCATGATCATTTGGCGAAGATTGCAGAGACAGCTAAAAGTAATTACTCTTGGGAGCATATCAAAGAAATGGATGGTTCTTGATTGGCACAATAGATATTCCTGATTGGTGTTATGTGGAGGCATATGGAAAGAATGGGAAAAATGTTCACACTGAAGCACCTTCAATAGAAAATACCGCCCTTGACCGCATTCTTCCTTGTGTAGATGTAGCAACAGCTGAACAATCTTTAAATTAGAGAAAAATAGTGAACATTTAGTAGATCTTATGAGGAGGATGTTGTCTTCATTGCCAATGATTGGCATACATCTCTTCTTCCTTGTTACTTGAAGATTCTTTCACAAATGCCAAGGTTACATATTGCATACATACCTTGAAGAATGGGGTCTATATATATATATATATATATATATATTCAGTTTGAAAAGCTTCAAGGCACATGAAAAGAGACATTTGAAGATAGAAAAAGGCTCAAAATGAAAAAAATTTGGTTCAAAGCTGTGTTTTTGTAATTACACAGCAGTTTCGTAGCGCGCTACGAAACTGCTGTAGGAGCATATTATGAATTAGTGGACCAAATTTTGAGAGACAAAGGGAAATATTTTCAAAGGGGAATCTCTGCAAAAGATCAATTACAAAGTGTCAACATTCAGCAAGGGCAAAACAAGTAGAAGGAGGACATTTTTGTTGAATTCTAAGCTACATGTTATAAAAGTGGAAATTGTTTCATAGCTAGATGATGCTTCAGGCAGCATTAAAGGAGCTATTTGTCTTAATTCAAGTGTGGGATCAGATTTCATGGTTGATTTAATGCATTTCATATGATTAAAGAGACAGCATGGTCAGAAGAAGGATTCGAAGATGAGCATAAGAATGAAACTCTAAAAAGGAGGAGTTTTGTTTCCCTGTTTTTACTAGTCAACTTCTAGAAGCGTTTCTGAGCATTTGAAAGCTTATCTATAAAACGTGAAAGAGGTTTTCATTCATGAGATACTGAAATACAAAAACCTCTTCCACTTTCTTCAAATCCATTATGATTTGAGAGAAATGAATGATCAAACTTGCGCTACGAAACTGCTGTAGGTGCAAGTTTTTCACATGCATATTTTTCTGTTTGACACCTGTTTTTCAAAGAAATATTCTGGACGGTAGGAAAGGTTTTTCAAAAACCCAAGAGAGGTTTTTGTTACACATGGATTGGTTCACAAAAGCCTCCTTCAGTTTTTCTAAATACATTGTTTATGAGAAGTTATGAGCTCTGTCCCAAGACCTATTTTTCAGCTAGAACAGAGCAAGGGACAGTTTCCTAGTTTCTAGGAACAACAAAAGGATGAGTCATCAAGGGCCAGCTGGAAGGTTATGGGCTTCATCAAATTCGACTTCATGGAGTTTTATTTGTCAAAAGGAGTGTTTAATGCTTAGATAAGGTTGTTGTAATCATGATAAGGAGTTACACTCCTACTTGTATTAGGTCTCTAGGACTGCTAGTTAGGTGTCATTTGAATTTAATAGTTAGTTTTGAGTGTCATTAGGTGTCAGGTCAGGTAGAATTCGAATTTTCCTCTTCCTAGAAGAGGAATCTAAGCATGTAAAGAGCTCTATATATAGCAGAACATCTGATGTACAAGGGGGGGGAATTTTATGGAAAAGCTGGTATTTGGCCTATGTAAGACTCATTTTCAGTAATACATGCTTGACTTTACTTCTCAGGATTCATGAAGGATTTTTTATGTTCAGAATATGTGATGTTGTCCTTTTCTTAATTTTTACAGTGGTATGGATGTATAATCACTCAGAATTCACTGAATGTGCTCTGACTTCCTGTATACATTTAAAAACTGTGTGGTCCCATATGAGTTTATGTTCTGAATGTTTAAATGCTGAATGCCCTGACTTCCATGTAGGGTTGATTTCATTGTTATATTGAGGTGTTGTTGACTCCATAAGCCCAATGGATAGTTTTGTTTAATGTGTTTCCACCATTCATATTTTTCACAGTTGTTCTATAAGAGTTAGCCATCTTATCTTTAATCAAAATCATTAATCCATCAAGAGAGAGCCCTCTCAGGTTGAGGAGGCTAAGCCTCAGCCTAAAGTAGGTTGAAATAGTTACTTAGAGTCAACCTGACCAGAAGCCTATCAGGATCTGATTTTGAGATAACAAATGGATTGTCAAATAGTGATGAAGATGAACAAGGTAAAGATGATAGACTTTTGATGGCTTTTGAAGATGACGATTTCTTGGATGCTATAAATGAAGAAGGTCTTTATGAAGAAATTTCTAGACTTAAAATTTTTTTAGAGGAAAAGAATATGATTATAGATACTCTAACATTCCAAATTGCCGAAAAAGATAAATACAATGAAAAGTTAGACTATGAAATTGTGGGACTTAGAAAAGAAATTGAGAAAACAAAAGCCCTTAATCTTAGATTTGCTAAAGGATCTGAAACTTTAGATGAGATTATCAAAGTGCAGCATTCTGCACTAATCAAGACAGGTCTGGGATATAATGAAGAAGCATCTCAAGCATAGGAGCCATCCACCTCCAAAAGTTATCTTGATGCAGCAAGGAGGAGTGAACAAATTGGCAATCGACGGCAAATGCACAATGGAGATCACCAGGTAAATCAGGGACAATTTACCTCAAGAATGAATAGAGACTACCAGGTAAATTGGGGGCAATCTACTTTAAGGCTGAACAGAAGCTACAACCAGCCACAGGTAAAACATTCTCAATTTGCCTCAAGAATGGATGTCGATAGAAACTACAATCATTCGGTTGGTAGATTTGATAATCGCAGGAGTTTCTTCAATGGCCAGTGTTTCTCTTGTCATAACTTTGGTCACAAAGCAGCTCAATGTGTTGCCTATAAGACAATCATGACTAGAGAAGCTCAAAAACAAAGAAGTATGACTGGGATCATGAAAAGGACCTACAATACCTTTTCTGCTCTTGAAAATGAAATAGAATGTTCTATTTGTAACAACTTCGGTCATGAAGATTCTGAATGCAGGAGCATGTTTTGGCGGACAACTTAGAAGGAACAAGTCTCAAGTGCCAAAACATGGAGAATGAAAGAACCGCAACCGGAAATATGTGGGATAGCCTTATATGCAAAAGGACAGGAAAATCAATGGTATATCGACAGTGGATGTTCGAAACATATGACAGGTGATAAAGAAAAACTTCAATCATATAGTGCCTTAGAAAAGGCAAAGAAGGTCTCATTTGGAAATGACACCCCTACGTTCATAAAAGGTAATGGTTTTGTTGAGTTGAAAGAAAAGGTCAAAGCTGGAAATGTTATGTGTGTTGATGGCTTAAAGCATAATCTATTGAGTGTCAGTCAGATGTGTGATCAAGGAATTGAGGTAATATTTCGATCAAATGGATATAGTGTTCGTGATCTTGATACAGGAAAAACAGTGATCAAAGGCATAAGAACTCCAAATAATTTATACATATTCCAAGAAGGACAACATCAATGCTATCTAAGCAAGAATGATGAACACTGGCTATGGAACAGAAGATTGGGGCATCTTAGCTTCTCTCAAATAAGGAAAGAATGCAAATATCAGGCGGTTCATGATCTTCCTGACATCAGTATTCCAGACAATACAATATGAATATCATGTCAGTTTGGTAAGAAAACTAGAACTAATTTCCCTGAGAAGGAAGGATCAGCTAACATGCCACTTGAACTTGTCCATACTGATATATGTGGTCCAACTAGGAAGAAGTCACCTCAAGGTGAAGAGTACTTCATATTATTTATTGACGAATTTTCAGGGATGTGTTGGTTAGGACTCATGAAGTATAAAGATGAAGCTTTCAAAAAGTTCAAATCATTCAAAGCCTTGGTTGAAAATGAATCATATCGATGAATCAAATGTCTCAGATTTGATCGAGGAGGAGAATTTACCTCAGATGAATTTTTCGATTTTTGTGAAGAACATGGCATAAGAATGGAATTTTCTGTTGCAAGGACACCTCAAAAAAATGGAGTAGTGGAAAGGATGAACATAATGGTTCAACAAATGGCTCATGCTATGCTCGATGAATCTGGAACTCCCGCAACCTTCTGGGGTGAAGCCGCATTTGCTGCAGTAACTATTCTTAACAAGACAAATGTCCGGGTAAACGACACTCAGACTCCTCATGAACTTTGGTATGGTAAGACTCCCACGGTGAAATACTTCAAAAATTTTGGAAGCAAATGCTACATTAAAAGAACTGATGAAAATCTTGGCAAGTTTGAACCTAGAGCAAATGAAGGCATTCTCCTTGGTTACTCTCCCCATAGCAAAGCATATAAGTGTTACAATAAAAGACTTGGAAAAATTATTGAAAGTATTGATGTAGTGATTGATGAAGAAGGAAATACCTCTAGGCAGGAAAGATCTGAAGTTTTCGAAGATGATGAGGACTATCCCTCAACGTCAAATCAGATTCATGATGAAGAAACCCATGAGGCACCAGAAGAACAAATAAGAATAGAAGAAAAGACTCCATCTAGATACGTTTAGAAGAATCATCCAAAATCTCAAATTTTGGGGTAGAAAGAGGCAGGTGTACAAACAAGGAGAACCATTTCAGAAGCTTCAAGCTATCTAGCATTGCTCTCCTCCACCGAACCACAAAATGTAAGAGAAGCATGCAAAGATGAATGCTGGGTCAAGGCAATGAATGAAGAACTTGAGCAGATTGAAATGAATAACACTTGGGAGTTGGTTCCTAGACCAAAAGATAAGAATGTCATAGGGACAAAGTGGATTTTCAAAAATAAGCTGAATGAAAATGGAGATGTGGTTAGAAACAAGGCAAGACTTGTTTGTAAAGGATATGAGCAACAAGAAGGAATAGACTTTGAAGAAAATTTTGCACTAGTGGCTAGACTTGAGGCTATAAGAATGTTCCTTGCTCTCTCTAGCTTTCAAAAGTTCAAGGTATTTCAAATGGACGTAAAATCTGCCTTTCTGAATGGAGACTTGAATGAAGAAGTGTACATTGAACAACCAGATGGGTTCATCCTTGGAAATGATCCAAATCTTGTATGCAGACTCAAAAAGGCTCTCTATGGTCTTAAACAAGCTCCAAGGGCTTGGTATTTTCGGTTGGATGAGTAGCTTCATCAAAAAGGTTTTGCAAAAGGATCAACAAACAACAATCTATATATAAAGGTTGACAATGAAAAGTTGCTAATACTTGTTGTGTATGTTGATGATATCATCTTTGGCAGCAATGAAGAAGACATGAGTCAAAATTTTGCCTTGGTAATGCAAAAGGAGTTTGAAATGTCCATGCTTGGTGATCTCACATATTTTCTTGGTTTACAAGTCCAACAAAAAAAAGAAGGCATTTTTCTATCACAAACCAAGTATCTCAAGTAGATCTTGAAGAAATATGGGATGGAGGATTCGAAACCAGTATGTACTCCTATGGTTACAGGATGCAGTCTTAGCACAAATGATGAATCAACAGTTGTACATCAACCTACCTATAGATCCATGGTTTGTAGTCTACTCTATCTAACAGGTACCCGACCAGACATTATGCATGCAGTAGGGATAGTTGTAAGGTTTCAAGCAAATCCAAAGGAAACTCATCTTCAGGTAGTCAAGAGAATTTTCAAATACCTTCAAGGGACTCAAAACTATGGTTTATGGTATCCTAGAGATACAGATATCACACTTCATGCATATACAGATGCAGATTGGATAGGTAGCGTGGATGAAAGGAAAAGCACTAGTGGTGGTGCATTCTTCATGGGTCCTAGATTAATATCATGGTTCAGCAAGAAACAAAGTTCCATTGCATTATCTACAGCTGAAGCAGAGTATGTAGCTGCTGCATCTTGCTGCACACAACTCCTTTGGATGATGCAAACAGTGCAAGATCTTCAAATCACTTGTACTCCACCTATTTCCATTTTTTGTGATAATACAAGTGCAATCAGAATTTCAAAGAATCCTATCATGCATTCAAAGACCAAGCACATACCTATCAAATACCATTTTATTCAGGAACAAGTTCTTGAACAAAAGGTCAAGTTGGAGTATGTTCCCTCTAAGGAACAAGTTGTTGATATTCTCACCAAACCACTACCCAAGGAGACATTTGAATACCTCAGACAGAAGCTGGGGGTAGTTGATGCATCATCCTGCTGTTGAAACCTGTCTATTTCAAAGAAATGTGGTTGTACGCGAGTTTCATGAGGAGGATCCACGTACATACGCCGATTTATGAAGATACAGTCGCGTATATGGTGGTTTGAAGGAAATTAATGGGGACAGACTCTGGTTGAAGAGAGTTTGATATGGGTCTAACGAGTGACCATCTGGCACAGGTTCAGGGGGAGTAGATAATCTTCTAATAATGCATTGTTGGCATTACATTAGAAGCTCTTGGTTCGAGTACACAAGCTATTTTGGGTTCAGATGGATCAGCTATAGAGGAAGAATAGGAGGAGAACATGGTTTCTTATCTGAATAGTGTTGCTGATATTAGTTATTGATGACCTTCATAGTCTTGCTCTAAATTTTTCGTCTCTATGTCATGTATATCTTTTATTATCAAGGTCATGTAACGACCTATTTTTTATTTCCCCACTATGCATGGGATGAATGATGTAATGTACTTGGTTGTCATATGTAAACTTCTGATGTATCCCCACTTGGTTGGGTGGATGATCCCCACTTGGTTGGGCGAAGGATGTTCGTATAGAGTCTTTTGGTGATAGGAAGATCTTTTATGATGTATAAGTCATGGTTATTCTTGAAGAACATATTTTTGCATATCTTGCCTATAGTCAGGGGGAGCATGGTCAGCACAGCAGAGCAGAGATTTCAGCATGTACTCAGGGGGAGCATAACCCTTTGCCCTTGATGACAAAGGGGGAGAATGACTTTGAGGATCTTGGGGTTGCCATCAAGTCCAAAGGGGGAGATTGTTGGCATTATGACTCAGGTTTGGCACTATGGCACACGTGTTTTCCTTGATGGCAACTCACTCTGATGACATATCTTAGTTCAAGCTCTCAGAATGAAGGAAAAATATATATACGTAGGTTCACCTTGACCAAGCTGCGTATACACGTGGGTTAGATGTTCCAAAGACGCGTATGCGTATATACGCACTTTCACGCAAGGAAAAGCACATACATATGGGAGAACTTATTTTTGGTCTATGGTATTTAGTCCTTGGTATTTGAACCTATGGTTTTGGACCATAGTATCTCGTCAGATGTGTTGATCCCAACTATTGGGTCCATGGTATTGGTTTGTTATGGTTTTGTACCGTGGTATTGTGAAAGGCCTAAGACTATAAAAGAGGAAGGAGATCATTAGGCAAGGTGCATCTGATATATTTAGTATTTGAAGACGTGCAAGTGATTAGTTTGTGTGGCCGGATTTGAATCAAGGAGGAACCTGAGCATTACAAGACAGATAAGTTATATTGATGGGTCGAGATCTCAAGGCTTGAATAGTAATATCCTTTTTTGATTTGATCTACTATAATCGGTGCATAATTAGATCTATAAATCTGATAATCTGAGTATAATTGAAGTCTGTTTAAGTGTAAAGGGTGAATTGTATTTTATAGATCTATACACAGGTTCGGCTCTGCAAATGCGCGTATACACGCAGGTTCAGCAAGAGAAGAAAGCGTATACATTGGTTGACCTTAATTCAGCTGCGTATGTACGCAGGTTTATACATAGTGAAGTAGCGTACGTCTCTTGAAATATGTTTTAGCTGCTTCTGTGGATTACTGCAGTGTTCTGGGTTCAGCATTGTTGTCTTGTTACTAGTATTGTTTTCTGGTTACAACATTCTGAGAAGTTATTGGTTGATTCAATAGTTGTTTGTGGAAAGGAGATTGGTTGATGCACATATGCTTGATGTTTGTTTGATATTCATGGATCCAGTCTGAAAATTGATGAAACGTGGTCCCTGGAAGAAAAGAGAAGGTTGTAGCCTTTTGTAGGTTAGCACCTACGTACTAGTATCTCAGCTATTACAAGAGCTAAGGCGGTTGTAGCTCCCTTCCAGGAGAAGCTGGAGAACGAGAGAGGATTGTATCTCTTTGCAGGTTGCAGCCTGCGTACTGGTATAAGTCTGCACAAGTACAGAATCATTGTAAAAAGAAGTTTCTAATTAAAATAAGATAGAGATGAATTGCAACAGGTGGTTTTCACCCACATTGGGTTTCCACCTTATATCTTGTGTTCTTGTGTGTGATTGTCTTCTGCTCTGTTTTTATTGTTCCTGGTTACTGTTTATATGACTCTGATGCACAGATTGATGATCAACATCTGTAGAATACATTAAATTATAAGTCTACATGGTATACGCTGGTTTTCTTATTTGAAGTTGTGTATATACGCGGTTTTGTCTAACTGAAGTAGCGTATATGATCTGGGTCTGAAATAAAAAATATTTAACTTAATAATATTGATTCACCCCCCCTCTCAGTATTATTTCCAACAAAATCATCCCATGAAACATTTAGCAAACCCAGCTGATGCAAAAAAAAAAATATTGATCAATGCAAAGTGATAAATGTTGTTGTACTGTTGATGAGGAAGTTTTCTTTGCACCAATGTGGTCATTTTCTCAATATTTCTACATATGAAATAGGGGAGGTTCATCATCCTCACTCTAGTGAAATGCATCAATAGTCTAACATGATAGGTGTACAAGCGAGAAAATCTCCCTTCACAGCTGAAGTATTTGATAATGAGCTTTATGACTGGAGCATAAGTGTCCTGTAGGTATCTGAAAGGAAAGACCCTACTGATTTGCTTCTGATAACTAGCCTTGATATAAGGCTCATAATTCTCTTTGTCCACAAGTTGTCCTTTGTTCCACTATTCACCCACATTAGGAATACCTGTTGCTTCAGCTATAGTTTCAGGTGTCAAAGTGAAGGTAACACATGCAAAATTGACCTAGCCATTGTGAATATGGAGAAAAAAACGTCTAGCAAGCTCATGGTGGTATTTCACCCTTTCCACCATCTCACAAAACTGGTAGCAAGACTGATGTTTGAAACATGCTACTGCAAGAGGACAAGCCAATAATTCTATGAGTGTAGTGGGCTCCTCCTAGATGTGTTTTCCTCCCTTATGTGGTTTTCTTGGTGCATGAATCTCTTGGGAGGATTCATTCACAGTTTCCTCATCCCTTTCATAAGCTGAATCTGTTTCCATATTTGCCACTGTATGGTGTAAAATGATGAATATGAAGAGAATTTATATCAAGAATAGGTGATTGTTGTTTGAAGAATGGGACTGATGAGTGGGACTGATGAATGAAGGATTTTATGCTGACTATAGGGTTTTTAGGGAGTGATAGGGTTTGGGAATGTAGATTAGGGTTTGGGGAATAGTGGGAATTTGTTGTTATGGTTTTAGGGTTTTGGGGATAGGGGGTTAGGATGAGTGTGAATGGGAGAGGGAAAGGGAAATGAAATGAGTGAAATTTCAGTGGAGAGGGATGTGAAAATGATGCAAGGGAATAAAACAGCAAGAATGGCAATTTTCAAAACCCTAGACAGTTTTTGTAGTGCAACTATGCAGTAGTTAGGGTTTGTTTTTTTACCTATTAAAACACCATCAAAGATGATAAAATCCCTTGTAATGGAAAAGTGGGATGTTTCACTTACTTGTGGAATGAAGTTTGCAAGATTTTGGAGCTTGGCAAGGTCATTTAAGTGAAATTATAGCCAGGCAGACCAATGCACCATGCCAACACCCAGGTACGTTGCACCTGATAGGTGCGCTGCGCCAATACAACTTTCAGTGCAATTTTTGTGTTCTATGTGCTGCGCTAAGTAGAATTTGAAAACTTTGCTGTAGTTTTTCTCCCTTTGCCTCAAAAATGTGATTTTGCCTTGTTCTCTCACTCTTTAGCACACAAATAATGTCTTTAACACAAGAAACACTTTATATAAAAGTGACTTTAATTTTCATTTTAAAAAAGCCCTCTTTCTAATGTTTGATTTTTCACTTTGTCCTTTACTCCGTTTTGCATTTTGTTTCTCTTTTTGACTTTTGATGGGATAATGCTTTGACTTTCTTGTCTCTTTTGTAGGAGCTGGAGTGTAGGAGTTTGGCAAGGTGACCCAAAGCTGCATTTCCGGACTTATTACATATAGGAAAATTAAAATTACATGAAATTTTTATACGTAGAAGATAAAACTCTGTTTTTCCTCAAAATAGGGTTTTGAGGAAAAATCAATCACTGAGTATGTCATTATTGAAATTTTTTATGCTGAGACCGTATTAGACCTCCTCATGTGCCTACTAACCATTATTGAGCTTTTACAAGACTATGATGACAAACCCTACACCTAATAAGACCTAAAACCCTAAAAATGGCTTTTGCGGATGTAAAGACAAAAGATGATTGAAAATGACCTGAACTTGTAAAACTAGGCCAAAAGGTAAAGACCATGAGGGAAATTGATAATGAGCCACTAGCATCAGATGATCCATGACCTAATGGAGTGCAGATGATCGGATGAGACACCTAAAATGCATGCAAAAAGAGAAATTTTGATCACTAATGGAGGGATGAAGATACCGACACTAACAGGATATACCCAACTTATACAAACTAACAAACGACCCCATCTATCACAACTTACAATGGTTGTCGATCCCGCTTAAGATACCAATGAACATCCCTAAGTTCGATGGAACACAAGGGGAGGATCCAGGCATCCATATCACCACCTACCATCTTTGGTGTGTTTCAAATTCTATGGTGGATGATAGTGTCCAGTTATGTCATTTTCCCCGCACCCTCACTAGCAATGCAGCTCAATGGTATATTGAGTTACCACACGCATCAGTAAACACCCTCGACACTTTAGCGATGGAATTCCTAAAGCACTTCCAGCTACCCATCCACTATGAGACTGGGACAAAGCTCCTCACTTCATTTCGTCAGGATACCACCACCCACATCTCTGATCATATACATAAATGGAAACGTAAGAGGAGGTTAGCCAAAGCTCCCCTCCCAAACTTTCTCTTAACGGACTAGTTCTGCAGTTCTTACTTTCCGCAAATCGCTAGAGATGTCACTCTAGGTGGTGCGG
The DNA here is from genome assembly GCA_031772625.1 of Pinus tabuliformis. Lineage (NCBI taxonomy): Eukaryota > Viridiplantae > Streptophyta > Pinopsida > Pinales > Pinaceae > Pinus > Pinus tabuliformis. The sequence continues at coordinate 585,835,566 of CM062817.1, forward strand.
TCATAGAAGACCAATGCATATGTCATGCCAAGCACTTAGATTTGATATATTCATATTTGGCACTCTTTATGACATAATCCCCAATGCCCCTAGCAACCCAAATGATTCCACTACTACCAAATCGACTGCTCTTCCTACCACTGTGATAAACTCTATGCAGTCTACACAAAATCTCAGTGGTAAGAAAAAGAAGAATAAGAAAAGACCACTCCTTCTAAGGAGTAGTCAACAAAGTAGCCAAACCCAAAACAGAAGACTGTTGTGCCTCCTTACGATGGAAAGGATAAACCCGCCATATTTCCTTGCAAATTTTGTGCTGAAGACCACATGATCTATCGTTGTCCGCGTCTTCAAGAATGCATGGAATACATTGCTCAAAAGGATACTGGTAGGATCACCACTTTCTTGAACACTCCTTTCCCTGCTCAATAGTAGCAAAACCTTATTGAGAACCAACCACAACCCTCACAAGGGGGCAACGGTGGTTCGCAGCATCCTTCAGCTGGTAAAGGATCTTCTACCGTTTTCACCTTTGAAATGGTAGATCTACAAACAAGAGCCAAATATTATGGAGCTCCTGTCGCCCATACCGCAGAACCTTCCTCAAGTCAAAGCCCACCACCGCACAACGATTTGGATATTGAAAGGCCGGTTGCTGACCTTGTAATTTGATCCCCCAAAGGGGCACTTCGATGCACAACGCATAATACATTTGCATGTGCAGCCCAAAACTACAGAATTGTAGAAGACTTGGTGCAAGCGCCATTGGCTATGTCAGTGCTCAAAGTATTAAAAACATGTCCAGCACAAATAAAAGCTTTTCTTTTTACTATTGGTGATATCGACCCGCAGGATTCCATGCTTGCAGTTTTCGACATGGAAAAGTGTAAACCTCCCCTCTCCCACTAGCTTGCATTTCAAGTACAATTTTTTTCGAAAGGTAAAGGTATACACAGAACTGTCATTGACGAAGGTGCTTATATCTACATCATTTTGGCTTCATGTTGGCTTGCTTTGGGTTCTCCAACCCTATTCTCGCTGTCGAATTCCCTTAAAGCTTTTGATGGCCACATTTTCATCCCAAAAGGTTAACTAGTTGGCTATCCCATCACCTTGACTGGGAAAATGGTAATGGTAGATGTTGAAGTCATGGATCATAAACTCGACTATAATCTTCGTTCTTACATATCATCCTCTTTCCCTTCAATGGAAACATAGTCACAGTAGACCAGCTGTCCTTTTTCACCCCAAATTACTCTTTGTTACCTAGCAGCTCCGTACCCTTAGTGGGTGGTGTACCTGAATCTTACTTTAGTATCGGTATCAGTCTATTGAATGCTTCTTCCCTCATGGGTTGTTTCCCTCTTCAGCCACCCCAGGTTTCATAGATGGTCAATATGCTTTCATCTATTCGCCATGAATAGACCAATCCATGGATCCTATCAGTTCCTTCAGACATTGACACTAACGGAGAACAAATTCTGCTATCACCAGCTGAATTGGCCTATCAAACCATTCAATCTGCATTAGATCCTCCAGTCACTTTGGTTACGGCCAATGGTGCCACTAACCTCCCATAACAACTCCTTCTTTCGATCCCCTCAATCAATTCCTACCTATGGATGAAGCTATTAGAGAGATCATGAGTTTAGAAGAGTGACCTTGGGAGGATTCACACCATCATCTTTTGATATCTGATTCAAACACGATGCCTCTTCAAATCCTGTCACCTGACGCACAAGAAATTGTTTCCTCACCATATATGACTATCCAAACTTTGGACTCGGAAGGAAACAGGGGCAATATTTCAAAAACATTGCTTATCAATATTTTTGTCATGACAGGCATCATGGAAAACATACAGATTGGAGCCAATCACAATCCCGAGGAAATTGTGAGCTTCACCTACCCTTTTGAGGACTTCTGCGATGTTTTCCCTTGGTCTTATGAGGAAATGCATGGCATAGACCCTTCTATTGTCAAGCATGATATCAAGGAATATTGAGTGTTCTTTTTACGGTATTTTTCTTGCTCATTAATCCGAAGAATCCTCAAGTCTCCTTCTTCAGGCTCATTAAACTACCATGAAGAAGATCGAGCATTCTTTTTATGGTCTTTTTCTTACTCGTTAATCCGAAAAACCTCGAGTCTCCTTATTTGGTCTCGTTAAACTACTACAACGAAGAATAGAGCACTTTTTTGAGATATTTTATTGCTCTTTAAAAAATAGAAACATCTCCAAGTTTTCATCATTGAGCTCGTTAAATTTATACAATTATTGTCTAAGTGACTCTTTTTTGTTCCTTTTCTAGCTCATTAAACTAAAAAAGATCATCATATCATTCTTTTTAGGCACTTTTTTCTCGCTCTTTAAACTGAAAAAATCCCGAGTTTTGTCTTTAGGCTTGTTAAACTTTATAAAGATGACCTGAGCATTCTTTTAGGTACTTTTCTCACTCGTTAAAACAGAAAAATCCTGAGTTTTTGTCACCGGGCTAGTTAAACATATACGGTAGCAACAAGAGCACTTTCGTTTTTGGGACCATTTCTCGCTCTTAAATCAAAAAATCCCTGAGTTTTTCCCCTCCTTCGGGCTCGTTAAATCTACGAAGAAGGAATGAGTAATTATTTTACCTCTTTTTCTCACTCACTAAACTAAGAAAGCTACCCTGAGTTTTCTTCATTTGACTCATTAAAATTTGATGAGGGTATTGAGTTTGTCGTCACATGACTCATTAAAAATTCACGATGAAAAAAGAATTTAGTCCGTATCCTCATACTCATAACAAAATGAGGTCAACACCTATTGAACATAGGTTTCTCTTTATGCGGATTCAATAGATTAAATCACGGAAAAGTAACTGATCCAGGTATACTATTAACCTTTTGTCACACCCGGTTAACAACTATGACAAAGGGACCACCATGGAGTTGCTCTTTACAATCTTTTCAGACTCTCTAAATATGAAAATACCACTGAGTTGTCTAGTCTAGACTCTTTAAATTACACAGACAAGATATAGAGTCACTCTTTTTATGATACTTTTCAGACTCTTAAAACATGAAAAAATCGACGAGTTTTCCTGTCTAGACTCATTAAACTAATCAGATAGGGCAGAGAGTCATTCTTTTTGTAGTCCTTTTTAGACTCTTTAAATATGAAAATATCGATGATTTTACCCATCTAGACACATTAAATTAATCAGATGGGGAAAGTGGACAATACAACTATATTCTGTATTAGAAAGTGTGGTTTGGCAGCAGTCGTTCCCTTGAACATGGCACTCCCTCATATAAACCTTCCTTTTGATGACCTCTCAATATGAACCCTACCATCCTATGAGTTTAGCGTATATACCTTGACGATTGCATCTATGTATCCTAACACTCTTTGGTGTTCATGATTCTAGTGCTGTCTGGTTAAAACCGTTGTCATGCTTTCTGTTGTTCAAGGGTTAACCATTTGTTTCCTCCATCAACCCATCAAACATATCCTTTCATCATGCCCTTTATTGTTTAGACCCAAATTCTCAAAAGATTCATCAAATAACAAATTCATTCTTGTCTCATTTCATGTCAATTGATGTAGGACACATTATTGCCTACCTTTCGACAGGTTTCTTCCTATCGACTCTAGGAAGATACACATTTAGTGCCTTGGTACTTGTAGACATTAGTGGTAGGTTTCCTTGTGTTTGGTCAGGGGTTCTCATTATTGGCTCCTGGTTAAGAGATTCTACAGTTGTTAAATGATAAAGACATCTTTCACACTCGCTAGATTGTACTGTGCATCTTGGAGACCATCACCATTATCAGTGGCCTTCCTCACATCTATTAATGGTATCCATTATTGACTGGAAATCAGATGATTTCGTGCATGTTCAATGTCAACACATATATTCACGTGTATTGATCTATGCTATTCGGTGAAGTGGAAATCAAGACCTTGGGTAGAGACTTGCATCATTCAGCCTTCTTTCCTCTCCCAATCTGCGAATATTGTTTTTCAGAGATAGCTATTTCAGGATGATTCTATTATTACACCGGATCTACATTGTGCTTATCGGTGGCCTACTGTCATATCTCTTTAGAGAAAAATCACTCTGACATAGCTATTGAGCATGGGAATGCCCGACTCACGACATGATTTTAGCAGTTTTATATAAATGTGTTGTATCAAGTTTCCATTGCCACCCGAAGCTTTGATCCTCTCTCTCTTTTTGAAGGAAAATTACAGTTAAAGTAAAGTAATTCGGCCATCATTGCAACCTGTAATCTCATACTTTAGGGGGCGTCTGTTATACAACAAACTGACCTCCTCATTAACTCAAAGGAGAAAGACATGATGACTGAAGCAAAGACCACAATCACAGGCCTTGATTCCACACTAACGTTGGTTGTACACTAACAACCTACTTTATAAAGCTTGTTACCAAGCCTAAGGGTGCATTGGTGACCCTACTAACTCAAGTTGCTAGTCAGGGGATAGCGTTAGTGAAACTTGGTGAAGTTCCAAGGGTCAAAGGAATGAATTGACTCACAAATATCTAGATATTTGTTCCTAAAAATACTCAATAAAAGCAAGGAAACATCCAAAATCGACCTATTTGGAGAATTTCTAATTTGAAAGGAGGCAAATGGGAAAGTGTTGAAAGGCATCGCAATTTCATTGCTTTTTCCCTAGTGAACTCAAGTAGGAACTTGGAAACCCTAACTCAATTGCTACATAAGCAAAGTTAGGGCCATTGTGAAAGGGGTAAGAGCATTTGAAAGGATAGCCTACTTGGATGTTGAGAACTATCTCATATCATAAGAAGTTGACAAGAAGGGAGAGAGAGAGAAGCTGAAGGGGAAAAGGAAGTCTGATGCAATAGATGGTTGTAATCACTCTTCCATTATTAATACAGAACTGCCGTTTTACTGCCTACTCTATGGTGTCAGTACTATCATCATTAAGTTTTTTATTCGATACCTATTTGCATGAGTAGCTTAGTTGTATGAAATTATATGTTCTTTATGTATTCATATATCAGTTTTTAGAGTTGTATGCTATGATTATGCTCCTTTCTTCTTTGTGCAGGACTTGATCTGGAGCCGGCTCAGAGGACTTCCACCAAGTTTCATATGTGCTCTCTAGCAAATCTACATAGAAGCCTGAGGTAATCCCATTTTGATACTTTTATAGTTGATAATTGTTTATGAACATGTGTATAACTTCGTGACATCTGCCGATAATCTTACAGTCTGTCAAAGGTCCAAGGAAGACCTTTGAGGGTATTTTCATTCTCTATACACCGTGCATTTTACCCTATAGCAATTATCTCGAGTTTTGGGAGCTAAGAATCCCTGATTTTAAGGAAGATATTGGTAGCTTCAGATGTATAAGTAGAGAGGCCTAGGCCCTCACTAGGGTTAGATTTTTTTTTTCTTATGTAAACTCTGCTCAAATTTTGAGCTTATTATTTTGTGACAGTTTCAAGTAATCTTGCTATTATTTTGATAATAAATATGGAATCCTTTTTGAGTTAGCACTGAGTTACCTCAGAGGGTTGAAGCTTTTGGGTTAGCACCCAATCTAACCAGCCAAGCTTCTCTTTACTTGTATTTGTATGCTTTACTTCAGTTTGTAGATTAATTTGTTGTTAGATGTATTTTTCTTATGGTTAAGAATAGGTTGCTTTTGATAATTTAGTAGTTTGCTTTCATTTATGCTTTCTGTAGTAGGTTAAGCAGCAATCAAAAAATATTCAAAAGGCTAGCAATAGTGCCTTGGCCTCTTTTCCTCCCTCTGGGACCATGATTTGAGGCAAAGACTCTCTTGCTGCCCCAAAAACACAGATTTTCCTCATTCATAGGACTTCTAGTGTTTGCAGCTCTTTAGTAGATTAGTAGTCTAGTTTTGATTTGCTTCATATCTCCTTTATTATGTTCACTTCCTAATTTGCAATAGTCCTCTTCCATGCTTTCCTTTCTTGCAGCATTTCTCAGCATTTCCTATCATACATTATAGTTTAGGCCATTTTAATGCAAAACTCTGTTTTTTTCTAGATGCACTCATTTCATTGCTTGCTTGATCTTGTTGTTTAACTGTGAGTTTCTATACAGAAGATCACTTCTAGTAGTAGGCCAGCTCATCAGCAATCACATCCCCCATCTGATCCATGCCCTACATGTCTCCCAAACCTCACCTCAATTCTGCCCTAGTTTCATTCATTTTTCATAGAACTTCTTCCTCTCTCCTTGAGAAAATCCAATCATCTTCCTCTCTCCTGGTGGTTCATGGTAGACCTTAGGCACCCTAACACCTCACCCCAAACTTCATCCACATTTTCAAACCACTCTCACACCCTCAAAATAGCAGAAATTTCTCTCGGCCTCCTCCTATAGGCCTCCTTTAGTTTCCCTATTTTCCTCCTTTAGTTTCCCTGTGTCCTCCTGTAGTTTTTCTTGTATGCTTTCTTTTGAAGGCCGAGTGTGGGAAAAGCCTCCAGAAGGCCACCTAAGACCTCCTAATACCCATCCACACCATCCTACATCCTCCCAAGCTCCAAAACTTCCCTCTAACACCACCTGTTCACTGCCACACTCACACATAATAAATTAGATTCATGTCAAATTCACATAAAAATCCAAAAATATGTTTTTTTCTTATTTACTTCCAGAAATAACATGGTCAGATGTTGTTTGCTTTCACGATTAGGTAATGGCATTGCTTTCATGGTTTTCATAGTGTTTTTGGAAAAAGTAGAATTAGCTTGTTCATTAGGGTTTACTAGGTCTTACTTTACATTACAGTGTTTTTCCTTTCTGCAATTAGAATAGCTTTTGTAGAGTAATCTTTCCTTCTTTCATCACACATAGAGATTCTTCTGAGATCTATAGAAGTTGGCTTGAGCTCCTAGTGATCTTGGCTAGCTGACCAAGTGACAACCTACAGTGAGAACTAGTACTTGTGCATACAGCACCGACGCTTCCAATTTTGTTACGAATTACTAGGTTGATAAAAGTAAATTTGGCAGCCCAGGAGTTGCAGCATTCTTGCTACAATACTGGCACTCACCACTTTTTGGCACCGTTGCTGGGTAAGCATCAGAGTATTCTATGATTACTTCTTTCTTCTATTTCCTATTAAAACATTCTGCTAATAGTTTATTTCGGCAAACGTAGACTAATCATTTCATTTCTTTCAAGTTCTGCATTTCCTTTCTTTCCTTTTCAATTCTACAAATTTCATTTCGGCAAAAGTAGACTAGTCATTTTCTTTCTTTCAATTTCGCATTTCCTTGCTTTCCTTTCAATTCTGCAAATTTCCATTCAGCTAGTTGAAATTTGTTTTGTTCAATCACAATTTTAGTTTCTGCAGGTACTATCAGTGTGGGGAAAAAGAAATAAAAAACCAACCAAAAATATTTCCTTTCATGCCTCGTAGGAATAGAGATAACTCAGGAAAAAAATTTCCCAACACCCCCACTACTTCACACAGCCAACCTTCTCTCTTCTTCAGTGGCTGTGATCAAGAAGAACCCTTAGGTGAATAGCCAGACATATTTGAATAAACTATAGGGGAAGAAGAAGAATAAAAAATTCCTCTGGAGACAATGACTGAAAACGGAAATGCTAGGGAAAATGGAGAAAGAATATAGGGTACCTTTCCCATTTGGGAGACCAATGGGGACACAAAAATGGAAAATATAAGTCCTTTAGCCCTACCTCACTTCCATGGCCTAACTACAGAAGATCCTGACACCTTCTTATTTGAGTTTTCTATCATTTGTCGAACTTATGACTATGTAGAAGATGAGCAAAAGTTAAAAATGTTCCCTTATACTCGCAAGGACGCAGCATTGCGCTGGTTCATGGGATTACCTGACAATAGCATCACAACTTGGGCTCAAATGCAGCAAGCCTTTAACAAAAAATATTAGGACGATTGTAGGTCAAAAGATACTAAAGAAGAAATATTCCAAATGACCATGGGGAGTGATGAGTCCCTGGAAGACTACGAAGAGAGGTTCTAGCTCAATTACAAAAGGGTCGGGTGTACACTTGACCCTGAGTCTCTGAAGTTGGTCTTGCTCAGGGGAATCTGGGAAGATATTTTAGGCACCCTCCATCTACTGGCCAAGGGAGACATTTACCAACTATCCTATGAGGACATAAAGACTATTTTTAGAAACCATTCTAGAGCAGCCAGAAATAAAGGTAGGGGGGTCAACCCATAGCAGTACCTCTTCTTACAATTCATTAATTAAAGGGGAAATTGGAAGCATGCTGGAAGACTTCAAGAGTGAGATGCTGTAGACTCTTGCCATGCAAATGGATACCTCACATATCAAAAGAAAACAAGAGGAAGCAGAGAGGGCTTTGGCCATTTTTTGCCCTAGATGCACCAGGAGGCATCCTAGGAATGAATGCCCATTAAACTCCATAGAGGTTTGTTTAGTCTGTGAAGAAAATCATTCTATAGATAAGTGCCCTTCCTTGCCCAGTCTTAAAGTTGTATACTAAGGGGTCGAAGGAGGCACTGAATAGATCTATTACATAAACCAAAGGAGGCCGCATGTACCTAGACCATACCCACAGGGGATGTAAGGAACATCTCAGGCATACTACCACCCCAACCAAGTCACCTCCATACCTTCTTGGGGCCCCCCTGCTCATCCTTCCTAGTCCATGCCTCCACCTTGGTCCTTCACATGTCCATCTCATGCCCAACCAGCCACTCATTCATTTCAACCCTATGCTCAACCGTAACCTCAGTGGAATGCACCTCCTTAAGGGTGGAGGCCCCAATACAGCTCTCTTCCTACTCTTCTACCTCCACCACCTGCCCAACCACAGCCGTTACCTTTTGCTCCACCAAGGCAACCCCAAATGCCTACCCAACCAAATCTGAACCCAAACAACAGACATGCTTAGCAAGTGTATAGTGGGGAACCATCATGCCCAACTTATGCTTGGAGATTCAAGAAATCAACTTGCGACCTGGAAAATTTCTCCTAGATAGCCAGCCTCCACCCAGGGAGGTTGAGGAAGATAAAGAGGAAATCAAACCTAAAGCAAATCCACCCTTTCCTGAGAGACTATCCATGACAATCCAGCCTCCCCTAGAAGATACTAAACTCCTGGGAGAATTGAAACACTTACGTGTGAAGATACCACTTCTCCAAGCCATAAAAGATGTGCTTATCTTCAATAGGTTGATCAAAGAGAAGTGCTTTAGGCATCCAAGAAGGCATAAGAGAGATACCCCGACCATCAACGTCATAGGACAATTGCCTGACCTGATGTTGGGACAGATAATCTGTCTAAAATATCTGGACCCTGGAAGCCCAGTAGTTGATGTCCACATCAATGGCACAATGGTCCCACATACCTTGATTGATCTAGGAGCTGCCATTAATGTATTGACAAAGGACACAATGCTCAAACTTAATCTCCAAGACTCCTTGAGGAAGACCACGACAATGTTGCAACTAGCAGACCACTCCACGACAGTGCTGCAACTAGTAGACCGCTCCAGCCAAAGGCAAAGCTCACTGGGTATCCTCTTATTATGGGAAGACCCTGGTTGACTACACCCAATGCCTACATCAGCTGCCAAGATGGGAATATGACCATAAAGAACTGACACATGTCCAAGCAATTAACCCTATATCCTCCTACTCAACCCTTACTAGAACATGATCTACCTCTCTGGTTGGAGGAGGAGGATGAGGATGAAGTTTATTCTACACCACTTTGTGCATTGGAAATCACCATGGGAGGAAAACCTCAAGATGAGGATGATATGATTGAAAATTTGATTCAGAATCCATCTCCCAGTGCATCACCATTGGAAGACATAGTAAGAGAAACCCAAAACAACTCCTCGATTGATCTTTTGTGTGGCCGACCCCATTCCTCTCCAAGTTAAAAATGTAGAGTTCGTCTTAGGAAGAACATTGAAAATCAATCCATCCCTATCTACTTCCCAGGAGAAGGAGCTATGCAGCATGCTGAGAAAAAATCTAGATGCCTTCACCTAGAATTTTTAGGAGATGAAGGGAGTGCACCCTTCAGTATGTACTCATCATATATACATCAAGGAAGATTACAAACTAGTCAGGTAGCCTTAAAGGAGGATGAATCCAGCACTTAAAGATATTGTTAAGGAAGAACTGCAGAAATTGCTTGATGCAAAATTCATCTATCTCATTTCTGACAGTGAATGGGTCTCTCCTTTGGTGTTAGTGCCAAAGAAAAATGGTAAGTGGAGAATCTGTGTCGATTAGTGGGAATTGAACAAAGCCACGAAAAAGGACCATTTTCCTTTACCTTTCATAGATCAAGTGTTAGACGGTCTGGCAGGGAAAAAGTTTTTCCCTTTCCTAGATGGGTTTAGCGGGTACAATCAGATTCAAATCAGCCTAGAAAACCAAGATAAGATCACTTTCACTTGTCCTTGGGGTACCTTTGCATACCGAGTCCTTCCTTTTGGTTTGTGCAATGCTCCAGCCACTTTCCAAAGAGCGGTATTGAGTATATTTTCTGAACTAGTTCATGATGCAGTAGAAATATACATGGATGATTTTACTCCTTATGGCTCTAACTTTCAAGAAGCTTTATCTAACCTAGGAAAAGTTCTAGATAAGTGTATTGAGATGAACCTGTCCCTCAGTCCAGAAAAATGTGAATTCTTAATGATTGAAGGGACCATGCTAGGTCATGCAATATCTCAACAAGGACTGTAGGTGGATCCCAACAAAATTGCCATCATCCAAAGGGTCCCACCTCCTCAAAAGGTGAGAGATGACAGAAGTTTCCTAAGCTTAGCTGGATATTATAGGAGATTAATTAAAGACTTCAGAAAAATAGCCTCTCCTTTTTTTGGCCTCCTAGGTAAAGATGTTGAGTTCATATGGTCAAAAAACTATCAAGAAGCCCTAGATAGCTTGAAGAGCAAGTTAGTGACTACCCCAATTCTCAGAGGCCCAAACTGGGCCCTACCATTCCACATTCACACAGATGCTTTGAAAAAAGCGATAGGAGCAGCCTTAGGACAAGTGGATAAATATTTACCTTATGCCATATACTTTATAAGCAAGAACTTTTCAAAGGCAGAGTTAAACTATACAGTGATCGACAAGGAACTCCTAGTTGTTGTGCATTCCTTAAATAATTCAGACATTATATCACAGGCTATCAAACATTTGTGCACACTGATCATGCAACAATTAGATATTTAATGAACAAACCAGATGTAAATGCAAGCATTATTAGATGGTTGCTTTTACTGCAGTAGTTTGATTTGACCATTATTGACAAGCCCGATAAAGAGAATGTTGTTGCTAACTTTTTGTCTAGAGTAAATTTGCCTGCAAGCGAAGAAGGAATGGTGGATTACCAAATGCCAGATGAACACCTATTTGCTATATCAGTACTCTCTCCATGGTTTTTTGATATCGCAAACTACTTGGTTTCAACACAGTTTCCACCACACCTATCCTCAAAAGAGAAGAGAAGGATAGTAAGGAAAAGTGCCTGTTTCACCTAGATTGGAGGCAATCTCTTAAAACTGGGCCCATATCAAATCTTGAGAAGATGTGTCAGGGAGGAGGAAGTCTTTGACATCCTCATGACCTGTCATGATGGGCCTTGTGGAGGTCATTTTGCAGCAAAAAGAACCACCTTCAAGATATTGCAAGCAGGCTACTACTGGCCCAGTCTTCATCAAGATGTGAGGAGATACACGAGCCAGTGTGATCAGTGTTAAAGGGTGGGGAAACCCACTCCAAAGGATGAAATGCCCATGCAACCTCAACTGACCTTTGAGCCATTTGAGAAGTGGGGCGTGGACTTTATGGGGCCTATCAACCCCCCTTCAAAGCAGAAGCAGTATATCATTGTGTGCACTGAATATCTGACAAAGTGGGAAGAGACAAAAGAAATCAAAGTAGCGACAGAGGAAAAAGTAGCTGAATTTTTGATAGAAAACATATTCTACGAATTCAGGTATCCAAGAGAGTTGGTCGCAGACCAAGGTAGTGAGTTCACTTCCAACCTGATTGAAGACCTGCTCACACATCATAAGATCAAGCACAAGACTTCCACCCCTTACCATCCACAAGCCAATGGGAAAGTGGAGGTCACTAACAGAGCATTGGAAGGGATCCTAACCAAGGTAGTGAGCAGCAACAGAAAATACTGGGCGGACAGATTAGTTGAGGCCACTTGGTCCTACAACACAACATGGAAGACCACCACCGGGTTCACACCCTATAAACTAGTCTATGTGAAGAAGGCTTTGCTGTCAATAGAGTTTGAATCCAATACCCTAAGGATGGTAGCTCAGTTGGACCTAGACCTCAGCCATGCACAAAAGGAGAGATTACGTCAACTCAATGGATTGGATGAATGCAAATTGCAAGCCCTTCTCCATACAAAGGTAGTTCAGCTTCAGAGAAAGATATGGCATGACAGAAATATCAGGGAGAAGCAATTCCAAGAGGGAGATTGGGCACTACTCTATGATTCAAGATACAAAGATTTCAAAGGCAAGCTGAGGACAAGATGGTTGGGACCCTACATTGTGGAAAAATGCAATGAAAATGGTTCAGTTCTGATCATAACCATTGATGATGAATCCATCCCCATGCTGGTCAATGGACATCCTTTGAAAGTCTACAAGAAACCCCTCTTTAAGGGAGAGTTTATTGAAGATCTGAATAAAATAGTGATGGTAGTGGAGCATGTCTTAGCTTCCACTTCACCCACTCACTGAAGAAAAAAAAAATAGAAAAATAAGGACTCAAGTGAAAACCTCCATGAGGCACTTGAGTCCCATCATTGGGTTGAAAACCTCTTCTAATGCGGCCCAGTCATGTCAAAAAAAAAAAAAAAAAGGAGGAAAAAGAATAAGATACTTGGGTGAAAACCTCCCTTGGATGTGCCTAGGGCAAGCAATTAAGGTGAAAACCTCTCTTAGGCGCCCTAGTTGTTTTAAAAAAAAAGAAAAGAATTTTTGTTTCATTATAGGTTTGCAAGAGGACTACAGGAAGCAGAAGAAGGTGCCAAGGGAATCTTAACATTCACACTAGCATCCATCTCACCTTATCCACACCTTCCTCCATCATATTTGGCATCTCTTTCACCCCAATGTACCTTTTTTCTTCCAAAACTATGTTTTCTACAGGAGTCCCCTGTAGGAATTACAGAGAGAAAAAAGTGTCTACAGAAGGAAGTTTGAGGGTAAAAAAAAATCTTCATGAGGAACCTATAATCCCTACTACCATCTTCAAACCTCCTTGCCATCATTTCCAAGCCTGTATGACACCCCAAGCATCATTATTTTTTTTTCTTCCTATCCAAGAAAAAAAACACAGAAAAACAGTTTTAGGTTTTGAAAAAAACAAAAATAAAAAGGGAAAAGGCATCAACAACCTTACTTGAAGCTTACCTACCATCCCTCCATCATTCATGACACCTTTGGCATTATTCTTGAGCTCCAAGCATAGGGAAAAGCTGAAGTTTCCAGGGGAGAAGTAGCTACAGGAGCTCTTGTAGGAATTCCTGTAGCAGCTGATCCCATAGAAGTCCAGCACCAATAGCAAAAGAGTGCACATCTGTAGGCTAAAAAGGCACATGTAGTTCAGCTCCAGCAAATAAAGAACCTGTAAAAACACACAACCATACATCAGTAAGTAGAGACAACATGCATAAAGGGAAATGAAGACATGCAGCAAAGAAAGCCACAACACCTCACATCAAATACACTCGGATCACAGGTAAGTAACTCAGTCACTCCTCTATTTTCATTTGTGTAATTAGGAGTCATACGAAGGCAACGAGATGGTTGATATTGAATGAGGGAAAGGTGGCTAGTTAACCTAGCCACCTACATTTAATTGACTCCACTTATCCGAGATGTCACCCACACATGTGCACAGTCAACTCAAGCACAAGATGTCAAGGACATGTAGTAGGAGGAAGTGTGAACTCCAATGCAATAATGAGGGATGATTACAAGGATGGGCCATGATGACCAAGCAGGTGGGGACCAACAGTCCGAATATGGCCAACGTACACCTTGCTAGCTCAACACTCATAACCAAAAATAGCCATTAAAAGCAATGAGCACTCCTCCCCGCGCATTCTCACCACCCATTCTTCATTTTCTCCTCGTAACTCAGCTGCAGCAGTCTTCTTGTGCCCCCATAGTCTTGTAACCACCATTCTCCATCGATTTTCTCCCTATCTTTTCTCTTGACATTTTCTACAGGAGCACCTATAGGAAATCTACATGAGGGACAACGGGCTTCTACAGGAGGGGCAGTGAGTCATTTTGAAGGGAGAAACCACGATTTTTGGCACGAATTTTAGTCTGAAGAGGTGGGGTTCATGCATGCCCTATGTTGAATATCAATATATGAAAGAAGTGATCTCAATTTGAGGATGAAATAAGGCTTTAGGAGGGAAAAAAATACATAAAATTTTTTCTCTTTATTAAAAAAAACACAGTCTCCTCTGTTTCTCTGTTTTTCTCAAAATTCTTTGTCTCCACCTCCATATTTGGTTTTCCAAAAGAGTACATATAGTATGACAGGAGGGTTTATGAGAAAGGAGCCCACTAACTCCACTAGGCTCCATGCACATCCTCAAGTGGTGGACATATTCACAAGGGAAAACTGGATGAATTTCTTTGAGAAATTTCGAGGGTTTGATGATGAAATTGCCTAAGAATTTGCTCCTTCTCTGGTCCCTCACACAAGAACACATGCCACTATAACCATTATAGGCCTCTCCATTGAGATAACCCCTGAATTCATCAGTAGGGTCACTACCCTTCCTCTTGGGCTGCCTTGGAGTAAAGATGATAAATCAATTGGCCAGGCTGCCAAGAAGAAATTTTTCCAAAATAATGAAACCCCTATTGAAGATAAAAATGGAATTAGAAGGGCTAGTATACCATATCCCTGAGATGAGGTTAGCTACCAATTAATCAAATACATTTCTTGTGAGGGGAGGCAAAACATTGTCTATGGATATCATTTCATAGTCCTCCATGACTTGAAAAATTGCATGGATACCCCAACACCTCAAAAGCTTAGTATCCCTTACTTTCTCCTTTAGTCCCTCATTGACTCCAGCACCAAGGTACAAGCAAGAAATTTAGGGCATTTAGCTCACCATGGTGTAATCAAAATCCTAGTAGAGGAAGCCCTCCATACCTTTACACTCCCTATAGCATGGGAATTTTTCCGAAATATGATAGCTAAGGATGACATAAAGGCATTAACATATGATGTTAGTCCTACTGTCAGTGAGGAGGAAGAAAAGCAATGAGGAGAAGATGAATCCAGTGGTGACACAGCAAAGCAAGAAAGGAAGGAGGAAGGAAAAGAAACATAGGAGGGAAAAATTGAAGAGACAGAAAATGAGACACAAGAGGGAGAAAAGGAGACAGAGAAGGCAAAGCAAGGAGAATATTCCCCTGAGATTTTGGAAAGAGAAGTAGCAACTGCCCTCACTGCCCTTAGTACATCATTCAAGCCAAAGTAGAAGAGGAAAAGAAAGACCTCCATGTATTTCAGGGCAAGGAAGAGCATAAGAATTAAAACAGGCAAACCTCAGCCCTCTTCAAAAGTTCTCATTACCATTGAAGATTCACCATCTGCCAAGTGAAAGAATCTCCTTCCAAGACACCTATAGCCCATGAAAGGGGGACTCCAAGATCTTCTACATGGAAGGGAAAGGCAGTAATACAAGACCCAAAACCATACCTACAGGAGGCTCAGACAGTCCTACAGGAGACACTATCTAAACTACAGGAGACACAAAAGCTTGAGAAAAAGATAGGAGGACAACCAAAGGCGAAGGGGGAAGCACAAGAGCTACAAGAACCTGACCCCCAGCGAAGTCTTTCCTACTATTACAATCTACTTGAGGGAGGCAGGATAATCCCACAAAAATTTGCAATTCCACTATTTTTCGAATTGGAGAAAGAAAGAGTGAGAACACATAGGTGGATGAAGATAGCCAAATTTAGAGGAGTTGAGGATGTTGGCCATATGGAAAAAAACTCAAGGAAATGGGTAGAGAATTGAATGCTCTCAGAGACAGAGAGGCCATTACAAGAATCCACCTTGAAAATGAGAATGAACTACTAAGGAGGTAGCTGCAAGAGAAAGAGACTTAGCTGGCATACATGGCCAGCTTATCCATGGAAGAATTGCAATGCAGAACACCAACCAAATCTTATGGCCTCTATCTAAAGGATCAATGGCTTCAATTCCAAATACAGACTTTAGAACAAAGAGGCACAATGCCTTTCCAAGATTATAGGCAATTCATGGATTTGTGTGACCAAACCACCTTAGAGGATAATGCAAATATGGCAGAGTTCTACCTACACAACATGGCCCTCACAGATATGAATGTGTGGGACCCCAATGCCAAGCTAGGGGATCTGCAATTAATGGCCATGGCCTCATGGATGAACCATGAAGAATTGAGGGTAGCAGAAATGAAGAGATTGCTAATAAAAGAGTAGAATGAACCATTGATGATAAGAGCCGAGCCTTCAAATCCTATGGCACTCATCAACACACACAACCTGCTTTCCAATGACCCTCATATTTCCCCTAGATATCTAGCCAATCGGGCACAAGCCATTGCACACTTTGAAGATATGCTTAGGCTACTTGGGGATGACTATGTGCATGCATGCATGAGGAGATTGAACACCTTACCTCACAATTTGAAGATCAGGGAATACAATTCCCCCATGAGATTGAAGGAGGCATTAAAAAGAGTGCCAATGTACAAGCACTCCATGCAAAGGCTGAAGGTCAACTAGATTGGCCTCAAACAAATTCCTCCACTCATATTAGGCATGTTGTAAGGCGGAAGAGAAGAAGAGGAGGAGGAGTAGTGGAAGGACATCGATAGAAAGGCAAGATTTTATGGAGAACATGAGCAAACCACAGCGGAGGCCTGGGATGCTAGGGAGGCCACCAGGGCCATAAAAGATGAAGAGGTTGACTAGGTTGCTCAGAGGATGAGAAACACCTTCAGTAGGGGGCTGATGATGAGCCTCATAAATGGGTAATCATTTTACCTCCTAACCTAGTCAAATAAACCATTCTCTTAGCTTATTGTATGATTTTCTGATTATATTTATGGTTATACAGTGAGTTGGGTTAGTCATTATGCCATGTGATCTAACATGTATTGAATGTAGATTATTGATGGATTTTGAGGTCAAAGTCACGGAGTTAATGGACAAACTGTAGCAATAACTCAAAGTAGACAGTGGAGAGGACTTATAGGAGGGAATCTCCCTCATTTATTGCTCCTCACTTCGAATTCCCCTTCATTCAGCTCGGAGTACAAGCAACCAAATCATGCACTAAGAAGGCAGCCAAACAAGGGGAAGATGATTGATAGTTATCTTTAGTTTTGGGAGCCAAGCCTCCCTTATTTTAAGGAAGTTGTTGGTATCTTAAGATGTATAAGTAGAGAGGCCTAGGGCCTCACTAGGGTCAGATTTCTTTTGCTTATGTAAACTCTACTCAAATTTCGAGCTTATTATTTTGTGACAGTTTCATGTAATCTTGCTATTGTTTTGATAATAAAGATGGAATCATTTTTAAGCTAGCACTGAGTTATCTCAGAGGGCTAAAGCTCTTGTGTTAGGGCCCAATCCAAGTAGCCAAGCTTCTCTTTACCTATATTTGTGTGTTTTACTTCAGTTTGTAGATTAATTTGCTGTTAGGTGTATTTTTCTTATGGTTAGGAATAGGTTGCTTTTGATGATTAAGTAGTTTACTTTGATTTGTTCTTTCTGTAGCAGGTTAAGCAGTGATCAGAAAGGATTCAAAAGGATAGCAATAGTGCATTGGCCTCTCTTCCTCCCTCTCGAACCATGATTTGAGGCAAAAACTCTCTTGCTGCCCTAAAAACATAGATTTTCCTCATTCATAGGACTTCTAGTGTTTGCAGCTCTTTAGTAGGTTAATAGTCTAGTTTTTATTTGCTTCAGATCTCCTTTATTATGTTCAATTCCTGATTTGCAATAGTACTCTTCCATGCTTTCCTTTCTTGCAACATTTCTCAACATTTCCTCTCATACATTATAGTTTAAGCCATTTTAATGCAAAACTCTGTTTTTTTCTAGATGCACTCATTTCATTGCTTACTTGCTCTTCTTGGTTGACTATCAGTTTCTATGCAGCATATCTCTTCCAGTAGTAGGCTAGATTATCAGTAATCACATCCCCCATTTTATCCATTCCCTACAGGTCTCCCAAACCTCACCTCATTTCTATCCTAGTTTCCTTCATTTTTCATAGAACTTATTCCACTCTCCTTGAACAAACCCAATCATCTTTCTCTCTCCCGGTGGTTTATGGTAGACCTTAGGCACCCCAACCTTCATCCACCTTTTCCATCCACTCTCACACCCTCAAAATAGCAGAAATTTCTCTCGGCCTCCTCTTGTAGGCCTCCTATAGTTTCCCTCTGTCTTCCTGTAGTTTTCCCTGTAGGCTTTCTTTTGAAGGCCGAGTGTGGGAAAAGCCTCTAGAAGGCCACCTAAGATCTCCTAATACCCATCCACACCATCCTACATCCTCCCAAGCTCCAAAACCACCCTCTAACGCCACCTGCTCGCTACCACACTCACACACAATAAATTATATGCATGTCAAATTCACATAAAAACACATAAAAGTACAAAAATATGTTTTTTGTTTATTTACTTCCAGAAATAGCATGGTTAAATGTTGTTTTCTTTCATGAGTAGGTAATGGCATTGCTTTAATGGTTTTCATAGTGTTTTTGGCAAAAGTAGAATTAGCTTGTTAATTAGGGTTTACTAGGTCTTGCTTTACATTCCAGTCTTTTTCCCTTTGTAGAGTAATATTTCTTTCTTTCATCACACATTGACCTTCTTTTGAGATCTATAGAAGTTGACTTGAGCTCCTAGTGATCCTACACTGGCTGATCAAGTGACAACCTACAGTGAGAACTAGTACTTGTGCATACAACACTGACACTTCCAAGTTTGTTACGAACTACCAGGTTGATAAAAGTAAAGTTGGAAGCCCATGAGTTGCAGCATTCTTTCTGCAATACTGGCACTCACCAGAAGGCATGAAAATGCAAGGGGATTATTGGATCAACGACTATAACTGGAATGCTTTGCAAGTAACATGTTGCATGTGTATTTTCCTTGTTGATTTATGGATGCATGGTGTATGCATGTGATTATTTGGTTATGTGATGTCTTGGGATGAAGAATTGTCTAGATTGATAGTGATTTTAGCCTTACCTTTACATTTCCTAGATAGCCATGCTGTTGTGGTTTTTTCCACTTGATTTTTTTTTGTTTTTTTTATTTTTATTTTTTATTTTTTATTTTTCTGGTTGGTGATCATAATTCCTTATGGATGTGGATTTGATAAAACGATTTATAATCCTTGGAACAAATTGGGTTGAGATACTAGTCCTGGAGCTTAGGTTGATACAAACGTTGTGGATTCCTTTTTTGGGTTGAGTTACTAGTCCCTGTAGCCAAGTTGGAAAATGATATGGAAGCCTTGGAAGGTTGTGGGTTGAGTTACTTTTTCTTGGAACCCTGGACATCTTGGGTAGAGACCAATCAAGTTGGTCTTAGTGATGTTTGATGAGCCTCATAAATGGGTAATTATATGGGCTCATTTTACCTCCTAACCTAGTCAAATCAACCATTCTCTTAACTTATTGTATGAATTTCTCATTATATTTATGCTTATAGGGTGATTTGAGTTAGTTATTATGCCATGTGGTCTAACATGTATTTAATGAAGATTATTGATGGCTTTCGAGGTCAAAGTCAAGGATCTAGTGGTAAAACTGCAACAATAACTCAAAGTAGACAGAGGAGAGGAACTATAGGATGGAATCCCCCTCATTTATTTCTCCTCACTTCGAATTCCCCTTCATTCAGCTCAGAGTACAAGTAGCCAAATCATGCACTAGAAGGTAGTTGAGCAGGTGGAAGATGATTGATAGTTATCTCCAGTTTTGGGAGCCAAGCCTCCCTGATTTTAAGGAAGCTATTGATAGCTTCAGATGTATAAGTAGAGAGGCCTAGGGCCTCACTAGGGTTTACTTTTTTTTGCTTGTGTAAACTCTGCTCAAATTTCAAGCTTACTATTTTATGATGATTTTATGTAATCTTGCTATTTTTTTTATAATAAAGATGGAATCCTTTTTTAGCTAGCACTGAGTTACCTTTGTTTCCTTTCATCACATATAGAGCTTCTTTTGAAATCTATAGAATTTGGCTTGAGCTCCTAGTGATCTCGCACCGGCTGACCAAGTGACAACCTGCAGTGAGAACTAGTACTTGTGCATATAGCACCAGCGCTTCCAAGTTTGTTATGAACTACCGCCTTGATAAAAGTAAAGTTGGTAGCCCAGGAGTTGCATCATTCCTGCTGCAATACTAGTGCTCACCACTTTTTTGTGCCATTGCCGAAGAAGCATCAGAGTATTTTGTGATTACTGCTTTCTTCTATTTCCTATTACAACATTTTGCTAATAGTTTATTTCGGCAAAAGTAGACTAGTCATTTATTTTCTTTTAGTTTTGCATTTCCTTTCTTTCCTTTTCAATTTTGCAAATTTCCATTTAGCAAGTTCATTCCAGCTAGTTGCAATTTGTTTTGTTCAATCACAATTTCAGTTTCTGTAGGTACTTTCAGTGTGGGGAAAAAGAAACAAAAAACCAACCAAAATTATTTCCTTTCATGACTCATAGGAGTAGAGATAAATTAGAAAAAAAAATTCCCAACACCCCCACTACCTCACACAGCCAACCTTCTCTCTTCTTCAGTGGTTGCAATCAAGAAGAACCTGTTGGGCCTCAGTTTTGGTCTTATTTTTGCTCTAAGAAACTTACTAATCCATCTATTTTCCAACCATTTTCCCTTCATTTATCCCATTTTGATGTATATTTGATATCCATTCAGGTATTTAATTTTAATTTCTCAATTTCTAAAGTTTTTATGAAAGTTTGGTTTTTAGTGCAAAATTGGCAGATTCAGAAATTCCCGTAATAGCTCTATGGTTGATATGGTTGCAGGACACTTGGGCACGAATTGAATGCATGGATGGATAGCTTGGGAACTAGGACTAAGCTAGTTATGACTAGTTCGAACAGAACAAGCTTTATTAGGCCCATTTGGTGCTAGTCAATCATGACTAGTCATTCAGAAATCCCATAGAAATAGGGCAGTTTTGAGATTCTATAGGATTGGTCATATTTCTTGGGATGGGAGTAATGAATTCGACTTAGATAGGTGGATGAGAGTAGATGGGTTTGTTTGAGTGAATATAGATCAGCTTGTTTCATGAGACTTCTTATTTAAAAGCCAAAACTTTGATGGCTTATGTATTGACTTATTATACTTTTATGCTGTGACACCTTTGGATTGAAGAGTTAATTTGAAGACTTGTGTTATTATTATTTTGCTGTTCAATGCTATGCATGTGTGACTAAATTTAAGCTTCTGATATCACCTCTCAAGTGTGCAAGGCAAGGGTGGAGGGCCCCCATTCCAAGCTAAGTACACTTTCTTGTTAACTAGTTTTATTTCCTTGTAATCTGGTTATTGTAGAACTGGTTTTTCAAAGATTTATTTCAGATTGCTTTATGGTTCATGCATAGTGATTGATTTCATTAGTTCTTAGCTTATTCATCACTTTATCAAGTTGGAAAAACAAGTGTTCAAGTTGAGCATCCCTTCTACTAAAATGATGAATTAAAACTAGTTTCCTTTGTTTGCATGCAAGTAGTTTCTTATTGAGATTTTGATATTGAGATGAATGAATTATGATGGAATATCTTATGTGTCTCTTAAGTTAAGAGCTTCTTTCATTAATAATTTATCCATCTTAAGTTCTTGGTTTTAATCTCTGATTCATTAAGTGGTAATTCAGGCAAAAGTGGACTTCTTGAGTCAAGAACCATTTCAATGTTTTTCCTCTTTTAAACTAATTGAATTAGAGTTATAGGATGTATTACTTTAAGCTTTTGAATAACTTATCTTTCAAGGTTTGATTACATCTGATCTTCACATATAGTGAACTTGCCT
The DNA here is from genome assembly GCA_031772625.1 of Pinus tabuliformis. NCBI lineage: Eukaryota > Viridiplantae > Streptophyta > Pinopsida > Pinales > Pinaceae > Pinus > Pinus tabuliformis. Next base: position 585,857,686 of record CM062817.1, read on the forward strand.
CAAAGCATAAACAACTCGGAATGATAAGAAATAAATGTGTTAATTTAGGTACACAAATTAGCTCAACATTTTTGCGCCGTTGCCGGGGAGGCAAATATTGGCATAGTCAATAGAAAGATAAATTTCAAAACAACAAAAACATTAGTTACATTCCTTTTTAGTTATGTTTCTTTATGCCTAGATATAGAGATCCTCAAGGTAGATTTATTAAAAACCCCCCACAAATAGAGATAGGATCATCAAACACCCCAGTTACTAGTAATCCAATAATTGAGGAATTGGCAGAAAAACAAAGAACTAGACAAAGCTTAACTTTGATTGAGAGGAAAACTTTGTTAGCTTGGGGAGAAAAGAAAAAACAATCTTCAATTTCTAGAAAACAAAAAGAAATTATCAAAGGAAAACAACCTGTCTTTCCATCCATAAATCCTCCTATTTTCCAACAACTTGAAACTCCACTCAAAATTGAAACAAATCAACCAATGGCAGAAGAGGGACATGGATCTGTTATTTTCACCCTTGAACAACGAGTTGAATATGAAAGACAACAAAGAGAATGGAGAATAAAGAGAGAGGAGGAGGCAAAACAAGAAAATGATCGAAAGATAGAAAACGATTGGAAAAGAAAAGAAGATGGTACTTATCAAGAGGCTACCTTTGGCTTTCCAATAGTAGACACAAGTGCAATATTAGGAGAAGAAGTGAAAATGAAAAATATTCCACCTTCTGTATTGCCAAATTTTTATGGAATGTCCACAGAAGATCCTGATGCATTTATGTTTGAATTTGATATTCTATGTAGAACATATGGGTACACTGATGACATTCATAAACTTTGTCTTTTCCCTGCAACATTAAAAGCAACAGCTTTAAAATGGTTTATGGGTTTAGGAGAACAAACAATAGCTTCTTGGGATGATATGAGATCAGTCTTCCTTAAAAAATATCAAGCTTATTGTAGATCTAGAGATTCAAAGGAAGATGTTTTCAGAATGACACAACAAGAAGATGAAAGTTTAGAAGAATATTTGGAAAGATTTGCATATAATCTACAGAAATCTAAACAACACTCTCTAAATCAAGAAACCATTCGAACAATCTTTCTCAAGGGTGTAAGGGATGAATACCTTGACATTTTGAATGTGATGGGTAAAGGAGACATTTCAAACCTACCATTCGAAGAAATTGTTGAGTTATGTCAAAAATATTCTAGAGGAAGATCAAAAACAAGAAGAAGAGAAGCAAGCTCAAAAGCAGCAAAGTTAGCTGCAGGAGGGATAACAAGAGCTGAAATAGGAAGCTTATTGGAAAACTTCAAAATAGACCTCTTGAGTACATTAGGGACACAAGTAGATGTACTAAAGGCAAACAAGAAGAAAGAAGAACAAGAAAAATCTCTAGCAATCTTTTGTTCCAAATGTAGAAAGAAACATCCATTGAGAGAATGTCCTTTGGATAGTATTCAGGTTTGTGGTCTTTGTACAGAAAATCATTCCACAGAAAATTGTCTAAGATTGAAAGAATTGCAAATGAACTCAATGGAGGAAGTGCCAGGAATTGAAGGTTTTTATTATGTAGCACCACGAAGACCATGGCAACCTAGGATGCCTCAACAAAATCAACAACCATTCCCTCAACAAAATTACCTCTATCCACCTCAAAATCCTTGGACCCCTCCAATGCCATGGCAAGCTTGGCCTCCACAACAATATTCGCAACAACCTGCACAAGGTTGGAGAGGATATGGTTATGGAAACCAGCCACCTCAACAGTATCAACAACAATACTAATAGCCATTTGCATATCCACAATATTCACAATCCATACCATTTCAACAACAACATTTTGCATATCCACAATCCATCCCATTTCCACAGCAGAATCCACCACCGTTGTTGACCCAACCACAATAGTTACAGCTACCCACAAATCAACCTAGACCAACTCAATTACCAGCCCAACCAATGGAAAATCCGAATAATAAGGTGGACAAAAATGCATATACTGTAGAGGAAGCAGCATGTTTTCCCACATATTCAATTCTTCCTCTTAATGATGTCCATCTAAGGTCTAGAAAAGTGCTTAAAAATGATTCTCCTCCAATCATAGAAGAACCAACTGAACAAGGAGAATCACCTGAAACATCACAAACTGAGATACAAATTTAGAAAGGAACAAACATTACAACACAAACACCACCTTATCTTGAAAGGTTAGTGGAACAACAAAACAAAATAACCCTTCCTGAATTTGATATCTTAGATGAGTTAAAACATGCTTATGTAAAAATTCCTTTGTTGAAGACAATTACAGAAATACCAATATATGCTAAAACAATAAAGGAATTGTGCATTAAGAAATCAGGGAAAAAGAAGAAGGATCCTACTACAATCCAAGTCATTGGTAAACTAGCAAGCCTCATGTCTACACAAACCATAATAGAGAAATATATTGATCCTGGTATCCCTATGGTTACTATATCAATAAATAATTTCTCAGTACCAAACACATTAATAGACTTGGGAGCAGCTATAAATGTAATGACAATGGAGACAATGAAAACTTTGCATTTAAACAACATTAGATCAACTTCTACAATTTTAGAACTAGTAGACAGATCTAAAGTTGTTCCTGAAGGAATATTAGAAGATATCATAGTCTCTTTGGATTCATGGGAGTATCCTGTTGACTTCCTTATCTTGCAACCAAAAACAAATTTGGGAGGACATCCTCTAATCTTAGGCAGACCATGGTTAGCTACCGCTGATGCCTTCATAGGATGCAGATCAGGAAGCATGATTATTTCACATGGAGATGAAAGGAAACACATTGCTCTTTATTCACCTACACAATCAACTTCTTTAGAATCAGTGCTTGAAACTCAAGAAAAACAGCAAACTAAATCAGTTTTAAGTATAAATCAATTCTTTGATTTTAGAGAAGAAGAAGAGAATGAATACTTAATGGATCTTTTCATTTCAGAACCAAGTATTTCAGAGCAGCGTAGAGAAGTCCAATATGAAGCTGCAAGTAACCTCTTGAATCAATGCTTTCAGGAAACTTGTACTATTCAAACTTTGCGGAAATCGTTTATAGACATCTTTCCTGTAAACACAATCTCCAATCCAACAATAAAAACAATTGAGGTATATCCTGGAAAACATTTAAACATTGGAAACCAGTTACAATCAACACAAGAGAAAGAGGTAATTGCATTATTACAGAAATATTCAAAAGCTTTTGCCTGGGATTATACTGACATGCAAGGAATCCATCCTAGCATATGTATCCACCACATCTATACAGATGATCAACTCAAACCTGTAATACAACCTCAAAGATGAATGAATCCCATGGTGAAAGAAATAGTGACAGAGGAACTGCAAAAATTGTTAAATGTTGGATTCATCTATCCTATTTCAGATAGTCAATGGGTTTCTCCACTGGTTATTGTACCAAAGAAAAATGGAAAGTGGAGGGTATGTGTGGACTATCGGGAACTAAACAAAGCTACACTAAAAGATCATTTTCCTCTACCATTCATTGATCAAGTGTTAGACTCATTAGCTGGAAAGAAATTTTTCTCCTTCTTGGATGGGTTTAGCAGATACAACCAGATAAGAATAGCAACAGAAGACCAAGACAAGACAACATTCACTTGGCCATGGGGAACCTATGCATATAATGTTTTGGCATTTGGTTTATGCAATGCCCCTGCAACTTTTCAACGAGCAGTGCTTGCAATATTTGCTGATCTAATTCATGAATGTGTAGAGGTTTATATGGATGACTTCACAGTTTATGAAAACACATATAATGATTGCCTAAATAACCTTGAGAAAGTTCTGAAACGATGCATTGAAACAAATTTGTCATTAAGCAATGAGAAATGCTATATGATGTTGACAGAAGGAATAGTTCTAGGACACCATATTTCCGCTTCAGGAATTAAGGTGGATCTAACAAAAATCCAAGTCCTAGTTAACTTAATGCCTCCTACAACACAGAAAGAGGTAAGAAGTTTCTTAGGCTATGCAGGCTATTATAGACGATTCATTGAAAACTTTAGTAAAATAGCCCAACCTCTGTTCAAACTATTAGCAAAATATATTGAATTTCACTGGACAAATGACTGTCAAAATGCATTTCAAATTCTGAAACAGAAATTATCAGTTGCACCCATTCTCTGTGGGCCAAACTGGTCTTTGCCATTTCATATATCAACTGATGCATCTGATACTGCGATAGGTGCCTCTCTTGGGCAGAAAGAGAACTTGTTCAATTATGCAATATACTTTATAAGCAAGAATCTAACACCTGCAGAATTGAACTACACAGTCACAGAGAAAGAAATGTTAGCCGTTATACATGCAGTAAACAAATTCAGACACTATATAACAGGATATCAAGTTTTCATTCATACAGATCATTCAGCAATCAAATACTTGATGAATAAACCCATCACCAATGGAAGAATAACAAGATGGTTACTGTTATTGCAAGAATTTAATATCACAATACAAGACCAGCCAGGCAAGGAAAATCAAGTGGCTGACTTTCTGTCCCGCATACATTCACCCAACGATCCAAATCCGATTGTAGATAACTTTCCAGATGAACACCTGTTTGCCATAACAGTAAAAACACCATGGTTTGCAGACATTGCAAACTATTTATCTTCTGGAAAGTTTCCAACTCAATTCTCTAAAAAGCAAAAACGAAAATTTGTTAGAGAAAGTTCTAGGTATAGTTGGGTAAATGGTGATTTATTTTATACTGGTTCAGATCTGATGATTCGAAAATGTGTGCGAGAAGATGAAATATTAGACATTCTAAGAGCATGTCATGATGAACCATGTGGTGGTCATTTTGCAGACAAACGAACAACATATAAGGTGCTGCAACTGGGCTATTACTGGCCATCCATATTCAGAGACTCTAAGGCATATGTCAAGCAATGTGATAGTTGCCAGAGAACAGGGAGACCAATCACATCATATGAGATGTCACTGAAGCCACATGTCCTTATAGAACCATTTGAGCAATGGGCACTTGACTTTGTTGGACCTATCAATCCACCATCAAATGGAAAGAGATACATCCTAGTATGTACAGATTATGTAACCAAATCGGCAGAGGCTAAAGCAGTGAACAGAGCAACAGAAGATACAGTGGTCACCTTTCCTTTTGAAGAAATCTTTGTCAGATATGGAGTACCTAGACAAATTGTAACAAATCAAGGAACACAGTTTACATCAAAGCTGGTACGAGATCTAACAGAGAAATACAAGATCAAACACAGGAAATCTACACCATATCATCCTCAAGCAAATGGGCAGGTTGAATCAACAAATAAAGTTCTAGAAAATATCATGACAAAAACAGTACAGCTGAACAGAAAAGATTGGTCTGAAAAATTAAAAGATGCACTATGGGCCTACAGAATCACATGGAAGAATACAACTGGTTTTAGTCCATACCAGTTAGTATATGGAAAAGAGGCCTTATTGCCTATAGAGTTTCAGATACAAACATACAGACTAGCAGCTGAACTAGGACTAGACCTGATAGAAGCACAACAACAGCAGATCATGGAACTGAATCAATTGGATGAGCATCGTCAACAAGCCATAGAGCATACTACATTGGTGCAACAACAAAGAATGAAGTGGCACGACAGATATATCAAAACAAAGACATTTCACAAGGGAGACTGGGCATTACTTTTGACTCCAAATTCAAAGACTTCAAAGCAAAGTTTACAACACACTGGCTAGGCCCATATGAAATTGACGAAATCTTTGACAATGGAGCAGTAAACATCAGGACAATCGACCAAGACTCCACCTCGTTTATAGTGAATGGACATAGGCTCAAAGTTTATAATAGACCTATCAGTAAAGAAGCATTTATGAAAAAACTGATAGAAGATATAGAACTGGAAGTCATGGCACACCAGGCTCAGCCATCTTCCAGTCTTGTAGTTGAATAAAAAACAAAAAAAACAAAAAAAACATAAAAAAAAACATAAAAAAAAAAAACAAATAATTTGTTTTCCAGTGAAACTAGGCAACTGGCACTTAGCAAACACAAATTCATAGGGGAAAACCAGGGCAACTTGGACTCTATGAATTCCTTATTCTTGTTCTAGTGTTCTCACATAATTTCAATGCAGGCACTCTCCACCAACAACTGACTTGAGGACAAGTCACATCTTAAACAAGGGGGAGACTTGCATCAGATCTTTAGCTGGAAAGCTGAAGTATAGAAGGAACTTGTATTGTCAATAGAGGGACCTGAAATAAGAAATCATTGCAGAGGGACCTGAAAGACCTGCCAATGTCAAAACAACATGTACATATTCCTTAAGCGGTGCAGAGGGACCTGAAACAAGGAATCATTACAGAGGGACCTGACCAACAATTCAAGAACTAGAGCATGAAGAACAAGGAGCAGCAATAAAGTTTACTTTTTAATCCATCTACAACATCTGATCAATTGATTTCATCCCACTTGTACAGACATCATCCAGGGGAGTATATGTATAGTCATTTTGTGCTTGAAAATTCAAATTTTTCTTAGAAATTTTTAGTTTTTGTTAAGTTGAAATTAGTACCTGAGGATATTCATTATCATTTCATATCCTATATTCCCTATACATACCCTATAACCCTTATACATCATATTCCATTTCATTTCCATACATATTCCCTATTTATTTCATGATCATTAACCCCATTAACCCCTAAGTATTTTTCTTTAAGAGCTTAAAAAGACCAAACTGGGACAACTTTTCAACCTGCACATACAACTCAAGAATTAGTGATGGTGATAATTTTAAATATGACCCAAGATGGTCATTTTAAAATTATAAAGATGTGCTATATAATCAAAACAAACAAAACTCATGCGCTATATGGAAATCAAAGCAAATATATACCATATGAAACTATATGCCATAGTCCAAATGGTTTACATGCGCTATAGTCATATATATCATAACCCAAAGTGCATATGATATAAAGTTAAAGTATATGGTATAAAGCATATGGTATATGATATACATTAAATCATATGGCATAAACTTAGGAAGGGCACATATAATATAAGGAATGGTGTATGAAGGGACGGCCGCGCGCAAACCATATGGCACGACTGTGCATATAAGTATTGCGGCGGGGTATTGTTAAATGGTAATTGCATAACACACTCATTGCAATACAAACGATGACTGAATATCATTGCACGCATGAGGAGCATGGGAATGAATACACGATGGTGGCAATTATGTTGAATGCAGCCAAAGGTTAAGCAATGAATAAAAAAATATAACCAAAATGACAAATACGGCCAGCACACAGGTACGGGGTCAACACTGTGGCATGGAAACTGGTTGTCATTGGGCAGTGCACTGTACAAGGGTTATGTGCATGCCGTTCAAATTAGATTGATGATTCGGCCATCCTCATGACACAGTCAGGCGACTGGTCAAACATGACAGCCATACCAACCACGCACTGTAACACCAATAAACGAGAGGCGCACAGTACACCCATGAAACGGTCATGAACCGACCGAATTCTTGCACTGTTTAACCTCATTCCTCATCGCCGCATAGCTCAGAATGATGGTGTTTGGAGCTGCAAACTAGTGAAAAGGAGAGTGAAGCGGGTTTAGGCGGATTTAAGAAGGAAAATTATCCCGGTTTTAACGACAAGTTCTCACCGAGTTTTGGGATTCAATCAGGTAATGTAATAATTTTTTTAAGCTCGGAAAACAGTGGAGTATAAGTTGTGAACTATCTATTATTAATGGTTACATTACTCTGCCCTTGCCACCAGTCAGTTGAATGATTGAACAGGGATTAGGAGCGCTAGATATTCCTCAGCGCTCGTTGACAACAGGTAACGTCGAAACCACAGCAATAAGTCGGTTGATTCACTGCATAAATTATGGCATAAACTACTAGTGAATCACGCAACATTTAAATGTAAACTCATTGCATGGATAACACGTTAGGGTATGGAATCATATGTGAAGTTTTAACGGCGTAAATAACAGTGAAATTTATGAACAGAGGAGGCACCACCGAAACGTGATTTTTGTGGCATGTTTGTGTTGCATGGCATTATTTGTTGTTGGTTGTGTGCGCTGCTGGTTGAAATGCGCACTGCGACTTGTTTTGATTATACACTTTGTTTTATTGCGTGCTGTTCCATTGACACTTCAACAACAGTCATATCCATGATATATCATATGTATGAAAACGCCGAATGAAAAAATTTAAGGCATATGTCTCTGTTGTGAACCCTTGCTGCTGTGTGTTTTTGTTTTTATTTTAACGGAAACAGGGGATTGAAGTTTCTAAGGGCCGAATGAGCCATGTCATGTGTGATTTAGTGCTATGTAATAAGACCGAGTTTTGATTGCCAAAGGGAGTTCATTTGCCGAGCCATTTAAAAATCATTTTAAATGCGCTGTGTTTTTTTTTATTATTTTTTGTTTTGAGGCTGAGAGCATTTTTGCAAATTTTTTATGATGAGTACGAGAGCATTTTGGCAATTTTAGAAACTTTTATAATGAGTCCGAGAGCCATATGCATGCGCTATAGTCAAAACACTCCTTATTTTTTATGATTGTACATACACAGTGAAACTATGGTTTGATTTTGGCAATAGTATAGGGCGATTAGCATACATGGAACATTTTTTTCATATGTATTTTGTTTACAAGAATAGAGATTAGCATATTGACAGGGATGTACAGGTGTTTTCTTGCTTGAACAGGGAATTGAAACAGTACTGCTGCAGAGAAAGAGTAAACAGAGGTTAAGGAAATCAGAGTTAATTTGTTGAGAGGAGAAAGGTGAGCTTCTTTGCTTTCAAAATTTCATTTTGAAAACGAACAATAGTTATATTTTTATTGTCAAGATGAAATTAGTAACAGCAGAGGCATTCATTCACTGGTTTTCAGAAACAATGTCAATCAGAGTAGAGCCAAAATTTCAGATAGAGAGATGGGGGAAGGAAACTATAGAAAAACTTTACCAAGCAGGGATGATAAGCTTTTTACAAAAATTTGATGGCCACTCTGAACAGATAACCAGGGACTTTATAAATAATTTCAGTTAGGACCAGACACGGGTAGGAGATGTTATTATTCCTGTAACCCAGGAATATCTTTCCCAAGCTTTAGATCTACCCATGATAAGTGAGAAATATTACAAAGGCCTGCATTTCAAGGAGAAATCTTGGACTTTCTTTCTTGAGAAGAACCGGAAAGGGACTTTTGATAGAACAAAAGGGATACCCAGGGAATGGTTCAATGAACCATGGGGTGAGTTGGTTTTGGTCATCCAGAAGTTTTTGACTTGTGATAGAGGATATAGCATTGCCTACTTGTATCATGTCAGGCTTCTACAGCATATTAAGGGAGAGGATAGGATTAACTTGCCTTATTTCCTATATAGGAGCCTCTTGAGAATGATTGAAACAGTAAAACATGAACACATGCCTAAAGCAGGACAGATTTACCACCAAGGATTGATCAAAATCCTAGTTGAGTATCAGGTGATGTCACAAGGCATAGTATGGAGAGAGTTCATGTCTAGAGATCAGTTCATTGAACAGATTAATGAAGTACAGGATAAAACAGAGCAGGAAAACAGAGGATTGATGAATTCACCCTTGTATCCAAGAACAAGAGTTAAACAGCAAAACAACATGGCCATGCAGGAGAATGAAACATCTATTATGTCTATTCCTAAAAGATTTAGGAATAAAAGTCCCATTGATTTAGACAAGGAAGTAGAAACATATTCCCCAAGACAACAAGAAGAAAATGATATTGCACAAGAAGTATTTGAGAGGGATTCTTCATATGATGATGCAGCAGCAGCATCACTAATGAAAACAACAAAGATTTTGAAAAGGAAATCAATCTGGGAAGAATTAGGGACTTAACTGACCAATTGGAAATTAGAAAAATCTTGGAAAAACAATTAAAAGAGGAAAACAAGGCAAATAAGAAAGATAATGCTAAATTGGTTAAGGAAAATGAAAAGTTAAATGAAGAATTGGGGAGACTGAAACGGAAAAATGATCTACTTTCTAAGCAAGCATTTAAATGGCTAAAGGAAAAGAATATGTGGCAGGCAAAGTATGAAAAACAGAAGGTAAAAGCAACTTTGTTCAGGGAAAGACATGACACAGGTTTGGATTGTTTGGTTAGGGCAGCACAATAGGAAGCATCTATAGGTATAGCATCTACTACAAAGAGAAGAAGGTCAAAGAGGAGTAAGCAAGCATGGGGACATGCTTGATGATAAGCAAGGGAGAGATGTTGGGCCTTAGTTTTGGTCTTATTTTTGCTCTAAGAAACTTACTAATTGTAGAGCATTGGAAAGGTATGTTTTAACAAATAACTTAGTGGTGTTTCAAGCAATAGTTGTAACCTTTTCTTTGTTATAAAATAGGGAGAATGTAATGAGAATAAGCACGAATGACCCAATCACTAATAGTTATCTTCTCTATGCAGGAAAAGACAAAAGTAGGAAGGCGTGGTGCCAAACGAGAATTCCATGAGGATATAACGGCTGTCCCTCCAAAACCAAATAAAATCCAGACCAGGGCGAGTAAATCAAGGAAGATCAATCTGGGACGAGATGAAGGACTGTCAGTTCAGAAGGCTAGGCAGAGAAAAGAGAGGAGTTAACAGTTTAACAGATCCCTCAGGATCTTTGATCCTGAGGGATCGTTACTTTCAATTATTTTGTTGTTTAGTTAACTCCGCCATTACTTGTATAAAAAGGGGCAGCATCGAAGACTTCAGGGACTTTTGATTATCTTGTATCTTTACTTTCTGTTTACAGACTTCACAGTCAATTAAACTCAAACTATCGAGTCTCTTTGAGACTTAGTTTTGCTGTACTATCATTGATGCATTAATATAATATATTTGGTATTACTTTCTCACTGCATCTGAAGTAAGCTACGGCGGTGTGCCATTGGAAGCTAAGGGCCCGGCTCCAACGGACACTGGCTGATTGTATCATTACAGTTTGGCTTTGTGTGGTTTTTTTATTGCTCTTAATAATCTGATATACTTACATGCTGTTCCATACTCGTTCATCAGTAGTTTTCCTTTTGTAAATCTTTGTAACAAGTTTACATCATATTTCCAGAATTGTTCACATAACATTGCTCTGAGTTGTTCACTTCTGTTACAGAATTTATAAGTGGAATGTTTTGGCTACATATGGTTGGAGTGACGATCACAAGAAGATGGAATTAACGCTGTGTGTGGACTACTGGTGATCATTTCAGATTATGTGTACATATGATTGACGTTTCCTGTTTATTTGATTCAGCTGTCTACTTTTGTATATGATTGACGTTTCCTGTTTATGGTGGTTTGCTGTTCCATTTGATTAAGCTGTCTACTTGTACAAAAGATTTCTCTTTCTTTGTATGTAAGTTGATGCCAAGAATTGAGAGTGTTGAACTCGCGAGATCTAGTTTCTTTACTGCCGTTCCTTTTACTGCTGTTCCATTTCTGAATTGTCGTTCCATTCTGCTTTCTTGCTGTTCCTTTTCATTTACATTCGTTGGTTTGGTGTGGGAGGAGGATCAAGGCTGTCGTGAGACACAGCAGACGCTATTATGCTCCCAGACCATGATCCATACTCTAATTACTTTTCCTTCATCGGTTTCTAGAGGGATGGGTTACTATTTCCGTACCCTTGACTGATAAAGTTGCCGCGTGTGATTTCTTTATGCAAAAGTAATTTAGCCATAGCTTAGCATCCATTTACTCTTGTATTTCTTAGACCTATACTACTAAGCATTACTCTGACAAATAGCCTCAAATTGAGATACCCTTTGCAATAACAAAACGCTCCCGGATTGACTTGTAATGTGAGTTAACTAGAGGTGAAAAAGACCCTTGTTACAGCTCTACACTAATACATCTATTTTCCATCCATTTTCCCTTCATTTATCCCATTTTTATGTATATTTGATATCCATTCAGGTATTTAATTTTAATTTCTCAATTTCTAAAGTTTTTATGAAAGTTTGGTTTTTAGTGCAAAATTGGCAGATTCAGAAATTTTCGTAATGGCTCTATGGTTGATATGGTTGCAGGACACTTGGGCACGAATTGAATGCATGGATGGACAGCTTGGGAACTAGGACTAAGCCAACTATGCTTAGTTCGAACAGAACAAGCTTTATTAGGACCATTTGGTGCTAGTCAATCATGACTAGTCATTCAGAAATCCTATAGAAATAGGGCAGTTTTGAGATTCTATAGGATTGGTCATCTCTCTTGGGATGGGAGTAATGAATTTGACTTAGATAGGTGGATGAGAGTATATAGGTTTGTTTGAGTGAATATAGATCAGTTTGTTTCATGAGACTTCTTATTTAAAAACCAAAACTTTGATGGCTTATGTATTGACTTATTATACTTTTATGCTGTGACACCTTTGGATTGAAGAGTTAATTTGAAGACTTGTGTTATTATTATTTTGCTGTTCAATGCTATGGATGTGTGACTGAATTTAAGCTTCTGATATCACCTCTCAAGTGTGCAAGGCAAGGGTGGAGGGCCCCCATTCCAAGCTAAGTACACTTTCTTATTAACTAGTTTTATTTCCTTGTAATCTGGTTATCATAGAACTGGTTTTTCAAAGCTTTATTTCAGATTGCTTTATGGTTCATGTATAGTGATTGATTTCATTAGTTCTTAGCTTATTCATCACTTTATCAAGTTTGAAAAACAAGTGTTCAAGTTGAGCATCCCTTCTACTAAAATGATGAATTAAAACTAGTTTCCTTTGTTTGCATGCAAGTAGTTTCTTATTGAGATTTTGATATTGAGATGAATGAATTATGATGGAATACCTTATGTTTCTCTTAAGTTAAGAGCTTCTTTCATTAATAATTTATCCATCTTAAGTTCTTGGTTTTAATCTCTGATTCATTAAGTGGTAATTGAGGCAAAAGTGGACTTCTTGAGTCAAGAACCATTTCAATGTTTTTCCTCTTTTAAACTAATTGAATTAGAGTTATAGGATGTATTACTTTAAGCTTTTGAATAACTTATCTTTCAAGGTTTGATTACATCTGATCTTCACATATAATGAACTTTCCTCAAAGCATAAACAACCCGGATTGATAAGAAATAAATGTGTTAATTTAGGTACACAAATTAGCTCAACAGAACCCTTAGGTGAACATCCAAACATATTTGAAGAACCTATAGGGGAAGAAGAAGAAGAAAACATTCCCCTGGAGCCAATGGCTGAAAACAGAAATGCTAGGAGAAATTCCCATGCAACCCCAAGTGACCTTTGAGCCATTTCAGAAGTGGGGCATGGACTTTGTGGGGCCTATCAACCCTGCTTCAAAGAAGAAGTAGTACATCATTGTGTGCACCAACTACCTGACAAAGTGGGCAGAGACAAAAGCAATCAAAGCAGTGACAAAGGAAAAAGTAGCTAAGTTTTTGAGGGAAAACATATTCTACAAGTTCGGGCATCTGAGAGAGTTGGTCACAGACCAAGGTAGTCAGTTCACTTCCAACCTGATTGAAGACCTACTCACACATCATAAGATCAAGCACAGGACTTTCACCCCTTACCATCCACAGGCCAATGTGCAAGTGGAGGTCACTAACAAAGCATTGGAAGGGATCCTAACCAAGGTAGTGAGTAGCAGCAAAAAATACTGGGCGAACATATTAGTTGAGGCCACTTGGGCCTACAACACAACATGGAAGACCACCACTGGGTTCACACCCTATGAACTAGTCTATGGGAAGAATCTTTGTTGCCAATAGAGTTTGAATTCAGTACCCTAAGGATGGTAGCTCAGTTGGACTTAGACCTCAACCATGCACATAAGGATAGATTACTTCAGCTCAATGGATTGGATGAATACAGATTGCAAGCCCTTCTCCATACAGAGGTAGTTCAGCTTCAGAGAAAGATATGGCATGATAGAAATATCAGGGAGAAGCAATTCCAAGAGGGATATTGGGCACTACTCTATGATTCAAGGTACAAGGATTTCAAAGGCAAGATGAGGAAAATATGGTTGGGACCCTACACTGTGGAGAAATGCAATGACAATGGTTCAGTTCTGATTAGAACCATTGATAATGAAGCCATCCCCATGCTTGTCAATGGACATCGGCTGAAAGTCTACAAGAAACCCCTCTCCGAGTGAGATTTTATTGAAGATTTGAATAAAACAGTGATGGTAGTGGAGCATGTCTTAGCTTCCACTTCACCCACTCACTAAAGAAAAAGAGAAAAAATAAGGACTCAAGTGAAAACCTCCATGAGGCGCTTGAGTCCCATCATTGGGTTGAAAACCTCTTTTGAGGCGGCCCAATGATGTCAAAAAAGAAGGGGAAAAGAATAAGATCCCTGGGTGAAAACCTCCCTTGGAGGCACCCAAGGTAGGCAATTAAGGTGAAAACCTCTCTTAGGCATCCTAGTTGTTTTCAAAAAAGAAAAGAGCGAAAAAAAATGAATTTTTATTTCATTGTAGGTTTACAGGAGGACTACAGGGAGCAGAAGAAGCTGCCAAGGGGACCCTGACATTCATACTAGCATCCATCTCATCTTCTCCACACCTTCCTCCATCAATTTTGGCATCTCTTTCACCCCACTGTACCTCTTCTTCCAAAACTGTGTTTTCTATAGGAGGCTCTGTTTTTCTACAAGAGTCTCCTGTAGGAATTATAGAGAGCCAAAAGTGTCTACAAGAGGCAGTTTGAGGGACAAGAAAATATTAATGAGAAACATATAATACATATTACCATCTTCAAACCTCCTTGCCATCATTTCCAAGCCTACATCACACTCCAAGTATAATTATCATTATTTTTTTCCCCTTTCGAAGAAAAAACACAGAAAAACAGTTTTTTGGTTTTGAAAAGAAAACAAAAATAAAAGGAGGAAAAGGCACCATTAACTCTACCTGAAGCTTACCTACTATCCCTCCATCATTCATCTCCACCTCTAGCATCATTCTCGAGCTCCAAGCACAAGGAAATAGCTGATGTTTCAAGGGGAGAAGTAGCTAGAGGAGCTCCTGTAGGAATTCTTGTAGCCACTGATCCCATAGAAGTCCAACACCAGCAGCAAGGCACAACACATCTGAAGGTTAAAAAGGCACATGAAACTCAGCTCCAACAAAAGAAGAAACTACAAAAACACAAAAAAACACATCAGTAAGCAGAGATAACATGCATGAGGGAAAATGAAGGCATGCAGTAGAGAAAGCCACAACACCTCACAATCGATGGCAGCAAATACAATTGGATTACAGGTAAGTAGCTAAGTCACTCCTCTATCTGCATTTGTGTAATTAGGAATCATACGAAGGAAATGAGATGGTTAAAATCGAAAGAGGTAATGGTGTCCAGTTAACTTTGCCACCTTCATTTAGTTGACTACACTTAACCGAGATATCACCCACACATGTGCACAGTCAACTCAAGAAAAATATGAAAAGGACAGGTAGTGGAAGGAAGAGTTAACTTTGATGTAGTAATGAGGGGATGATTACGAAGGGGGTCATGATGACCAAGAAGGTGGGGACTAACGGTCCTAATCTGGGCAACATACACCTTTCCAGCTCAGCACTCATAACCAAAAACAACCATGAAAGGTAATGAGCACTCCTCCCTGTGCATTCTCACCACCTTTTCTTCAGTTTCTCCTTGTAACTCAGCCACACAGTAGTCTTCTTATGCCCCTATAGCCTCGTATCCACCATCCTCCATCGATTTTTTTCATATTTTTTCTCTCAACATCTTCTATAGGATCCCTACAGGTTCTCTACATGAGCACCTACAAGAAATCTATAGGAGGGGCAGTGAGTCATTTTGAAGGGAGCAAATGCGATTTTTGGCACGAATTTTAGTCTAAAGAGGTAGGGTTCATGAATGCCCTCTGTTGAATATCAAAATGTGAAAGATTTTGTCTCAAATTGAAGATAAAATGAGTCTTTAAGAGGGTAGAAATACATATATAAAAAAAAAAAAAACAGTGCCCTCTGTTTTTCTATTTCACTCAAAATTCTTTGTCTCCACATCCATATCTAGTTTTTCAAAATAAGTATAGGTAGTATGACAGGGGGGTTTATGACAAAAGAGCCCACTAACTCCACTAGACTCCATGCACATCCTCAATTGGTGGAAATATTTACAAGGGCAAACTCGATGAATTTCTTTGAGAAGTTTAGAGGGTTTGATGATGAAATTTCCCATGAATTTTCTCTCTCTCTTATCCCTCACACAAGAATTCATGCTACTGTAACCATTAGAGGCCTCTCCATTTAAATACCCCTTGAATTCATTAGTAGGGTCATTACCCTTCCTCTTGGGTTGCCTTGGAGTAAAGATGAGAAAATAATTGGCAAGGTTGCCAAGAGGAAATTTTTCCAAGATAATGAAACCCCTGTTGAAGACAAAAATGGAATTAGGAGGACTAGTGTACCATATCCCTGGGATGAGGTTAGCTACCAAGTGATCAAATACATTTCTTGTGAGGGGAGGCACAACATTGTTTATGGATATCATTTCAAAATCCCCCAAGAATTGAGATATGGCATGGATACCCTAGCACATCAAAAGCTTAGTATCCCTTACTTTCTCCTTCAGTCTCTCATTGACTCCAGCACCAAGGTATAAGAAGGAAATTCACAATAGCTAGCTGACCATGGCCTAATCAATATCCTAGTAGAAGGAGCCCTCCATACCCTTACAATCCCTATAGAATGGGAAGTTTTTAGAAATATGACAGCTAAGGATGACATCGAGGCATTAACCTATGATGTGAGTCCTACTGTCAGTGATGAGGGAGAATAAGAAGGAGGAGAAGATGGAGCCAGTGGTGACATAGTAGAGCAAGAGAGAAAGGAGGAAAGAAAAGAAATGGAGGGGAGAGTTGAAGAGATAGAACAAGAGGTAGAAAAAG
Organism: Pinus tabuliformis; assembly: GCA_031772625.1. Classification (NCBI taxonomy): domain Eukaryota; kingdom Viridiplantae; phylum Streptophyta; class Pinopsida; order Pinales; family Pinaceae; genus Pinus; species Pinus tabuliformis. Next base: position 585,874,679 of record CM062817.1, read on the forward strand.
AGACAGAGAAGGAGGAGGAAAAAGAGACAGAAGAGGGAGAAATGGAGGCAGAGAGGGCAGAGCAAAGAGAAGAGTCCCCTGAAACTTTGGAAAGAGAAGCAACAACTGCCCTCATTGCCCTTAGTACACCAGTCAAGCAGAAGAAGAAGAGGAAAAGAAAAACCTCCATGTATTTCAGGGCAAGGAAGAGTACCATAATTAAAACAAGCAAACCTCAGCCCTCATCAAAGACTCCCGTTAACATTGAAGATTCATCATCTGCCAAGGTTAAAGAATCTCCTTCCAAGACACCCATGACCTATGAAAGGAGGACTATAAGATCTTCTACATCGAAGCGAAAGGAAATTCTACAAGACCCCAAACCAGACCTACAGGAGGCTAAAACAGTCCTACAAGAGACATTGTCCAAACCACAGGAGACACAAAAACTTGAGGAAATGATAGGAGGATAGCCAGAGGTGAAAGAGGAAGCACAAGAGCTACAAGAACCATACCCCCAACCTAATATTGATTCCTATTACAGACTACTTGAGGGAGGTAAGATAATCCCACAGAAATTTCCAATTCCACTGTTTTTCGAATTGAAAAAAGAGAGAGTGAGAATGCATAGGTGGATGCAGATAGCCAATTCCAAAGGAGTTGAGGATATTGGCCACATGGAATACAAACTCAGGGAAATGGGCAGGGAATTGAGTGCTCTCAGAGACAGAGAAGCCATTACAAGAAGCCACCTTTAGAATTAGAATGAATTAGTAAGGAGGCAGTTGTAGGAGAAAGAGACTCATTTTCAATACATGGCCAACTTATCCATAGAAGCATTATAAAGAAGAACACCAGAAAAATATTATGGCCTCTATCTGAAGGATCAATGGCTTCAATTCCAAATAAAAACTATGGCACAAATAGGCATAATAACTTTCCAAGACTACAAGAATTTCATGGATTTGTGTGACCAAAGCACCTCCGAGGATAAAGCAAATATGGAAAAGTTCTATCTACACAACATGGCCCTCATAGACCTAAATGTGTGGGACCCTAATGCCAAGCTAGGGGATCTGCAATTAATGGCCATGGCATCATGGATGAACCATCAAGAATTGAGGGAAACATAAATGAAAATATTTTTAACAAAAGAGTAGAATGAACCATTGATGATAAGAGCTGAGCCATCATATCCTATGGCACTCATCAGCACACACAACCTGCTTGACAATGACCCTCAAATTACCCCTAAATATCTAGCCAATCAGGAGCAGACCATTGCACACTTTGAAGATATGCTTAGGCTACTTGGGGATGATTATGTGCATGCATGCATGAGAATATGGAGCACCCTAACCCACAACTTGTAGATCAGAGAATACCATTCCCCCATGAGGCTGAAGGAGGCATTGAAAAGAGTGCCAATGTACAAGTGCTCCATGCAAAGGCTGAAGGTCAACTAGATTAGCCTCAAACTGAGTCCTCCACTCATATTAGGCATACTGGAAGGCAGAAGAGAAGAAGAAGAGGAGCAGTGGAAGGAAATAGACAAAAGGTAGGATTTATGGAGAACATGAGCAGACCACATCAGAAGCCTGGAATGCTAGGGAGGCCACCAAGGCCATGAAAGACCAAGAGATTGACTAGGTTGCTTAGAAGATGAGCAACACCTTCAGTAGGGGGGTGATGATGAGCGTCATAAATAGGTAATTATATCAGCTCATTTTACCTCCTAACCTAGTCAAATCAACCATTCTCTTAGCTTATTATATGATTTTCTGATTATATTTATGCTTATAGGGTGAGTTGAGTTAGTTATTATTCCATGTGGTCTAACATGTATTTAATGTAGATTATTGATGGATTTCGAGGTCAAAGTCAAGGTTCTAGTGGTCAAACTGTAGCAATAACTCGAAGTAGACAGAGGAGAGGACTTATATGAGGGAATCCCCCTCATTTATTTCTCCTCAATTCGAATTCCCCTTCATTCAACTTGGAGTACAAGCAACTGAATCATGCACTAGAAGGCAGCCAAGCAGGTGGAAGATGATTGATAGTTATCTCGAATTTTGGGAGCCAAGCCTCCATGATTTTAAGGAATTTATTGGTAGCTTCAGATGTATAAGTAGAAAGGCCTAGGGCCTCACTAGGGTCAACTTTTTTTTGCTTGTGTAAACTCTGCTCACATTTCAAGCTTACTATTTTATGACATTTTTATGTAATCTTGCTATTTTGTGATAATAAGATGGAATCCTTTTTGAGCTAGCACTGAGTTACCTCAGAGGGCTAAAGCTCTTGGGATAGATCTCAATCCAAGCATCCAAGCTTCTCTTTACTTTTATTTGTATGCTTTACTTCAGTTTGTAGATTAGTTCGTTGTTAGATGTATTTCTCTTATGGTTAAGAATAGGTTGCTTTTGATGATTTAGTAGCTTCCTTCCATTTGTGCTTTCTGTAGTAGGTTAAGCAATGATCAGAGAAGATTCAAAAGGCTAGAAATAGTTCCTTTTCCTCTCTTCCTCCCTCTGGGACCATGATTTGAGGCAAAGACTCTCTTGCTGCCCCAAAAACACAGATTCTCCTCATTCCTAGGACTTCTAGTGTTTGCAGCTCTCTAGTAGGTTGATAGTCTAGTTTTTCTTTGCTTTAGATCTTATTTATCATGTTCACTTCCTGATTTGCAATGGCCCTTTTGCATAGTTTCCTTTCTTACAACATTTCCTAGCATTTCCTTCTATACATCATAGTTTCGGCCATTTCAATGCAAAACTTTGTTTTTCCTAGGATGCACTCATTTCATTGTTTGCTTGTTTTTATTTGTTGACTATTAGTTTCTATGCAGTAGATCTCTTCCAACAGTAGGCCAGATTACCATAAATCACACACTCCATCTGATCCATGCCCTATAGGTCTCCCAAACATCACCTCAATTCTGCCCTAGTTTGTTTCATTTTTCATAGAACTTCTTCCTCTCTCCTTGAGCAAACCCAATCATCTTTCTCTCTCCTGGTGATTCATGGTAGACCTTAGGTGCCCGAACACCTAATTCCAACCTTCATCCACCTTTTCCACCCACTCTCATACCTCAAAATAGTGAAAATTTCTCTCGGCCTCCTCCTGTAGGCCTCCTGTAGTTTCCCTGTTTTCCTCCTGTAGCTTTCCAGTGTCCTTCTGTAGTTTTTCCTGTAGGCTTTCTTTTGAAGGTTGTGTGTGGGAAAAGCCTCTAGAAGGCCACCTAAGACCTCCAAGGATCCATCCACACCATCCTACATCCTCCCAAGCTCCAAAATCACCCTCTAATGCCACCTATTCACTGCCACACTCACACACAATAAATTAGATGCATGTTAAATTCACATAAAAACACATAAAAATCCAAAAATAGTTTTTTGCTTATTTACTTCCAGAAATAGCATGGTTAGATGTTTTTTACTTCCTTGAGTAGGTAATGTAATTTATTTCATGGTTTTAATAGTGTTTTTGGAAAAGCCCACGGGGCTTTGGATTGATGGTGAATGGGTGCGCTGTTAAGGCACTCCTTGCGATAGGTCACCGGTTCAAATCCCCTGTGGGTGCTTAGGTTAGTCTTAACTAGAAAAAAAAAAAAAAAAAATTAGTGTTTTTGGAAAAAGTATAATTAGCTTGTTAATTAGGGTTTACTAGGTTTTGCTTTACATTCCAGTCTTTCTCCTTTCTGCAGTTAGAATATCATCTGTAGAGTAATATTTCTTTCCTTTCATCACACATAGATCTTCTTCTAAAATCTATAGAATTTGGCTTGAGCTCCTAGTGATATCGTGTTTGCTGACCAAGTGACAACCTGCAGTGAGAACTAGTACTTGTGCATATAGCACCGACGATTCCAAGTTTGTTACGAACTACCAAGTTGATAAAAGTAAAGTTGGTAGCCTAAGAGTTGTAGAATTCTTGTTGCAATATTGTCGCTCACCAATGTTCGACCATGAGGTGGAATCATTGGTTAATGGTTGATCTGGGTTGTCCTCTGGAAGCCCTAGTTTCGTTTTGTTTTAGTTATTCCATGAGATCTCACACCCACGCTTGGAATATGGCATGGGGATTGTTGGCTCTAAAATGTGGATGAAAATTAGAGTTTCATTTACTATTAACCTGGGTAAGTAAAACTTCGAGGATCATCCAATATATGGACTCAGAGACAAACTGAACTAATCTAGGTGAAAAAATGCCAAAGCTCCCCAATAGGAGGTTTTTTTTTCATTGGGATCTCCATCATATATTTAGTCATTTAGAAAAATGAAATCTAAAAATTAAAAGACATTGTGACAAGTGTAAGATATATTAAATCTCCCTTACAGGATATTGTTCCTTAATATTTCTAATCAACTATTTAAACTAAGGAAATTGAAGCTCTTAAACATAATTCTGATTGATTGCATGAAATATTAAAGCTCTCTTACAAGAGACTATTCGTTTATAGCTCAAGCATATAAATTAGAAACTTAAAATAATGAAATCAAACATTAAATAAAAAATTAGATTCATTGAAGGAAACATTAATACTTTCTTACGAAAGGTCATTCATTAATATTTCAGACATATGAACCTAATAGTTTAATCTAATGCAATTCACAAACAAACATAAAATAAAAGCTTACCAAAACAAAAGTGTACTTGCTAGGCAATGGGGATCCTTCCAAGGATTCACAAGCACACCAAAAGAAAAACCAAATGTAAAGGATAAAAGAAGCTCCATTTTATTCATCATAATTTTCAAAGTACAATGGCTATACGGTCATATGATCCAAACCAAAGCTATTCTAAATTCTATCTAGATTAACATTACTAGGTTACAATGAAGGACTAGGTTCTAAGATTCTAAAAATTAAGATTACAAATGAAGGAGATAACACTCCTATTTATACAAAAACTATGATAACAAACTCATAAATGTAGATCCACTATTCCCTCCTTTGATCCACATATTTCTCAACCAATGGTGACACATAACCCTATCCTCCATGAGGTCCATGATCTTCTTCATTGGGTCCATGATCTCCTCAAGTTCGAATTTGAACATAGAGTGCCACATAAAGATGCCTTGGAAGCTTCCTTTGTACCTACACATGTCAAATTTCTCATTCCAATTGTTAGGTATAAGTATAAGGATATTATTTTCTAATGTTTAACCACAAATTCACTTAAAAATACTAAGAATTAATAATTTTTTCGAAAACACAAGGGTAACACATATAATGATGAAAGTGAAGTTTGATGTGATGACATGGTGGTGAAATAGAGGTCAAAAAATGTGTGAATGGAGTGAAAGTGGATGTATTTTAAGGATAATTCTTAGGCCCAAAAGGGGTGCTTGGCTAAAAGAGAGATTTGGTTCAACCCAATCTATGGTTGGGTGATACATGGAAGTCCCTGACTAGGTTGGTATTTTCATATGTTAATCAAAGTAATTTTTCCATTCCAATTCATGTATATTTGTAGCGATTATTTTAGTGATATTATGGCTGAGTTGCCATGGTTTATATGTTTGACACTCTCTACTTTTATGTTGGTTATATGATGTGTATCATCTATGGACCTTATCAAGAATGGTTTGGTTATTGATATATTGATGAATGCATGGACTAAAAAATGTTATTGAATCTATGTGGAGAGGGCATAGGACCTTCTCACTAATTCTCAAATAAATCCTAGATATTTATGATCTGATGCATTCATGACCTGTAGCTTACATGTTTCCCATGTGTTTTATGAAATCCCTAGTTTTTTCTAGTCAAGCAAGGTCAAGTTTATGACTCAAGGTTGTATCTTTAGCCTTGTTGTCATGTAATTTATGATCCTCGAATGTTTCAGGAAGTTTAGGGTAGTGGTTTGGAGGCTAACCTAGAATTGTGGCTCAGATCTCGAAACCGCACCCTTTGAAATGGACAATTTGGGTCACAACCTCACTCAAGTAGTGTTGGGGGCCTTCAACTTCACCCATAAATTGTCCTTCATGCAGTTGGGGGTCTGGTTCAGTGAAAAAGAGTCGCAACTTAGGGTTTGGTCACCTAAGGTGGTTCTTTGGCCCCTTAGTGTCTTGTAGCCCTGAGCGATTTTGTACGATGTCAAGTTGTCATCAGTTGTTAGACCTACTTTCATAATTGAAGCTTGGAGGTTGGGTCATGTCACAATAAATATTTGCTCATGTTTACCCAGAATATCAATGAAATTGGTTCAATGTGGGAGGGGTAGTTACAAGCCTCCAACTCATATCCAAGCAAGGCTTGTTCCAACCCTTAATCCTTGTGCATGGTTCCCAACATGGCTTGGGCCTTGCGAATGGAATTATTCATGAATATTTTAGAGGACAAGGGTGAGAAACATCTCCCCACACTTCAACACTCCTTTTTCTATGAGTCACCCCTCATTTGCGAGGAAATCAACCTTTCGGTTATTGTGACGATGAACATGGATTTTTTATTTTTGTTTTGAACCCTTCAAGAGCTTGATATGTCCTTCTAACGATAGTTTGAAACTTGAAATTTGATGGAAGGGAGTTACTAATAAGAAGTTTTATAAGGATTTCAGAGTCCCCCATAATAGTGATTTCTGGATACTTCGTTTTACTGCCAAGTGGAGATCTTGTAGAATCACGTAGGATTTTTCTTGGTTTTTGGTATTAGTTATTAGGCCCCATGTGAATTTGTATTCCCATTAATTGTTAGGGTAAAAAATCACCCCCATATCCTAACACCTCTAGGTTGTTTTTAGCCATGCCATCAAACCATGGGACATGATAAGGCTACTTTGTTATCCAATTTTCAAATTCAGATTCCATGAGTTTGATGTGAAACTTAGTTGGGGATGAGGAGGAGAAGGATATGTCCTCCATAATTCCCAATGAGTTAAGCAAGTCCTGCTCTACCATATTCATCTCCTGAGTAGATAGTAACTAAATTCTTTTGGAACTGAAAGTTTCCTTTCAAAATGGATAGCACATTAGCAACAATCTTCCCATAATCGGGTTCTTCACTGTGAAAGATTTGTTTATTGCATGTAAGCCAGAGCTTCCAAACCACAAATTTTGCAAGGGAATACCGAACCCTTCATAATATATGTTTCTCCTTGAAACTATTGCAATATTAGGATTCCTAATTCACTAATATCTCTTGGATATATGATAGTCATATTAGCTAATGTATAAGTTGAATGAAAGAGATGGTCCAAACTTGCTTGGAAAAGGGATATAAGAGAAATATATAGTTTATGGTCTCTTGATAACACTTGCATAGTTCACACGTCAATGGACCTACAATGTCTTTTTTAGAACAGTTTTCCACCATCAAAATATTCCTGTGAGCCAAGAACCAACATAAAATCTTGATTTTGGGTATACAATCACTATTCCATATCCTTGTCTAGAGTTTATTTTTATTTTTGAGGGTGTCCTTTGAGGAAGAGGATCTCCCTATATCCTTCCTTCTTTGGAAGTACTGAATTTACCTATCCTCTTGTCCTATTCATCTAGGTAGTAGGGTGGGGGGTGCATGATTGAAAATACTTAATTGGAGTTCTTCACACTTCATTTTGAGTTGGGGGGATGGGTGGGCCTAGTTCCAACTGATCCATTTTCCAGATTGTGACCATGAGGATATATCATATAGTGTGGGTTTCCTTAAATGTTTCAACCATTCCATGAAATATCCCTAATAGATACTTGATTGAATAGGGGTATTCTCCAATACATTTTCATTCTATATTTTGATCTATTTACAATTCCTAGACCTCCAAGTTAGTTTGGATCTGATAATTGGAATGGACGCTGTGATGAGCTTCCAAATACTAGAACCCCCATATTGACCATCACTGAATATAGGTTGGTTTTTTGGTCTCCTTAAAAATATTTCTTATGGAGGATGGTGTTCCAACATTCACCTGGGCCCAATGTAATTCTCCAAACAAGTTTTTCGTTGAAGGTGAGGTTCATGTGCAACAAGTCTCTAATACTAAGGTTGTCTGATGATTTGGGAATGTAGAATATTTTCCAATTGATTGAATGTAACATTTTTTTGTTCAAATTCCCTCTTTGCCACACTAAATTACATATTTCATGGGCCATTTTTAATTATATTCCCATCGACACCAACAAATTTGAGAATTGGAATAGTGGGATGGAAGAGAGGAAAAATAGGACCAATATCAGTCTTCCCACAGGTTTAGACATTGCACCCCCGACTGAGTAAGATACAATTTGAATTTGTCCAAAATTGGAAACCATGAGGGGTGGAAATAGGTTTTAAGACATATTGGCATGCCAATGTATTTGAAATTTGACTAGGAGTCTCTACCTGCAATTCCCAACACCCTTAAAATGCAACTGTGATAATTCTTACCCACATTCCAGGTGTAGAAATGGATTTTCTTTTCATTTAAGAGTCCTCCCAAAACACTAATTAAGTTCTTTATTATTTGTTTGAACCTCATGGCTATGATTATGGATGCCTCTCCTATAAATATAGTATCATCATCGAACTGTGCATGATTTAGATTCTTGACCCCCCTAACGAACCATATACCCAACAATTGATGGTCTTTTAGCTCCGCTTCTAATTTCCTACTTAAATCCTCTACCACAATGATATACAGGAATGGGGGAAGAGGGAAACCTGACACAACCCTCTAGAGGATTTGAATAACCCTGAGGGTTAGCCATTGACAAGTGGAGATATCCAAGGGATGTTAATGAAGGAAAAAACCCAAATGATGAACTTAGAGCAGAAACCAAATCTCTCCAAAGTTGCATATAGGAAACAATATTGGATCCTGCTATTAGAAATATGTTGCCATTGATGGAAAAGGAAAAATAAGATAATGGAAGAGGCATATATTGATTCATAAACTTTCATATATATTCCATTGGACAATTCGTCATAACTGATCTAATAATAATATATTAAATTTTTGAATTTTTACACTATTACAATATTATTAACTTCTAGATCTGTAAATTTAACTATAATTAGTGCATGAATGCGAATGGAAATTATGAAAAAAGTAGATAATGAAAAAATAAGCTCTCACACACATAAAAGACACAAGATATTCTTTGGGAAACCCTTTCGGGAGAAAACCTAGCTAGATGGTGAGGTCGCTTCACTCTCTTCCTCTATTTAGAAATATGGTTGCAGGTACAAAGAAGTAATGTGTATGGCCCATGGGATGATACAATGCACAAATACTCTTTGTTTTCTATACCTCCTATCTCTCTTGGCTATATTTTCTCAGCTATGGAACAAAATTCTCTCAAAAGAATGGAATGCCTCTTCCTCCATGTGGCCTAGTTATAACACAACCCAATAGCCTACTAGTGGTTAGGTTTGACTACATTAACTCTCAAATAGAGTTACGATATAGATTCTTCTAGAGTAATCATAAAAAACACGTGGTAAACCCTTTTTCCATGAATAATGGGTGCTGACGTGACATCCTCCCAAATTATAGGTGTGAAGACAAGAAGGTCAACTTTTGAGTGGCATAATGTTTGCATACAGACTCATTGATACACTTCTTATGCCGTTGGAAATGTATTTATGTGTAGAACAACATGAAAAGGTGATTCGCTAAAGTGACATAGTTTTACCCCAAATAAATGTCGTTTTATGCCTCAAAATTCTCCCGGAAGGTTTCAGACCCTGTTTCGCCAAACTTGGTTCCACCAGTAAAAATGGTCCCATGAGATGAGTCCTCCACTTTTTCCATTCCAAATGCATCAAGATGGACGAAAAATAATATAATGATCCAATCTGTATGACACCTCCCAATTTTTGGAGGCTTTTGGTCCCAAGAATATTTTACTGAATGAGGTGAGGAAAAATTTCCTCCACCTTCTCTCTGGCGTACCATTTAGCTTTGCCTAGAAATTGTCCCTTCAACCTAATCTGACAAAGGTCATGTTGTGCCTATCTAGTAGTTCTGGAACTCTTCTGTAAAATTGTATCTTTTGTTAACTCTACCTGAGCTTCTAGTGCCAAATCCTCCATAGAAGGTAGGACTTGTTCCTCTTCCTAATCTAGCATGGAAGGCTCATATAGTTTCAAATTCACCACATTCACAACTGAGTAAATGCACATATATGGTGGTAAACTAATTTGATAGGCATTATCACCCACCTTTTCTAGTATCTCAAAGGGACCATATCTGAGAGCATTGATCTTCTTTTTAGGCCTTTGAAGCCTCTCCTTGTTCAAATGTAGCCATACTGTGTCTCCCACCTTTAACGATTTCTCTATTATGTGTTGATCACGCCTAGCCTTATACTTCTTGTGTGATTTCTGTTGAGAACCAGTATTGATTCTAGAATGCTGCAACTCCTATGGCTACCAAGTTTAATTTATCAACCCAAAGTTTGTACAAACTTGGAGTTGACAGTGTTGTATACACAAGAAAATACAATGGGTCCACCCTTTGTCACTGTTGAGCTAGTGATATACCACTATGGTTTCTCAAACTAGCCTTCTATTGATTTAGAATAAGTTTGATTACCAATCAAGAAAGGGGATTTTTATCCTAATTTAGAGAATTGAAAAATTATCTATTGCAATAATGAAAGACTGAAATAAATTCTTTAAACACACCACTCATCTAACTATTTGTTAAGAGATATTTCTTCAGAATAATTCTAAGCTGACATGTGTGTAATCCTAACTATGCTAGGCATGCAATCTAAGATAATCAAACTGCTAGGAATGGGATCCCCTAAGGACATTTTTGAGGCTAAAAACCCATGTTTTGAGTCAAATTTTGTAACAAAAGTGTAAAGTCTCCACATTTTTTGGTCATGGAGCGCGAAGGTATCATGAGTCATGAAGGGTTGTCTGCCATTTTTTTTGTAAAGTAAAGTCGACTGTAAAGATCTACCTATGGTCAACGTACCATGGCATTGTATAAAAAGAACTAACTGGGTAAGCTCTAAGTAGTTAAGAGTCATGAGTTGTAGGAGAAGTCTTGAGTGATAAGGACAGTAGTCTAAGTTTCGGGTCTTAGTGTAGGTAGAGGCTCTACAACTGAGTGTGCAGAGGCCTAGGGTAGAAGTTCGCAACTGAGTGCGCAGAGCCCTGTGTGCAAGGGGGATAGAGTCTGTAACCATCTTAAGATATCAATAAAGATAAGAATTCTACATACTCTATGTCTTTTTTCCCTGTTAATGCATCTTGTCAATTATGTATGAATTTCATTTATAATGCTTATATGATGTGTGAATGTATGTAATTTCGTTGGTTAACTGAACACAAGTAAGAATATCTGTTTATGCGACGCTAACTATGATTGTTGAATAAGATAAGTGAGATGCTTAGTCTAGATTGGGAATCTGCATAGCACGCTACCCTAGCAGCACGAAAGCACTTGATCCATAGGTTAGGGTCACGCGAAGACCGATCGTACCCCTTCACAGAGGTACCAAAGGGCAGAGTAAAGGGATAGATAGATAGAGCCCTAGAACTCTACGACTTGCACGAAGACAAGAATGGAAGGAATAAACTGACATCATAACCATCTGAGGGTGTGGAAACTTGGTTCCAGCATCCCCCCATACTGCTTCAGGTGAGACTTTGGTCCACACTCGATGGGCTAATGCCGAAAGTGCTAGTAGTGTAGGGATTTATTTGGTTAAATAAAGCTGAACCTAGGTGAGGCCCCATCAAGCCAACAAATAGTTCCATTGTCGAGACCAGAATCTACATAAGATATGTGTGATGTCTGTCGTATCACTAGAAGCCAACTAAGAAAGAGATCAGAGACTAGTTGGATAGGAAGATCCATGAATTCGCGGCGCAGGAGAACATAAATCTATGTCTGACAAAGGAATAGTGGCTGGACAAGTACCTATATACAGAAATACACGAGATCTTTTTCTGTTCCTTTCCGGTTGAACTATATGAGTGGATCATGAAGCTAGCAGATAGCCAAGGAAGGTGGAGACTTAACAGTCCTGTTGTTTGGACTCTGAAGTTAGTACAGAGACTGGAAGCCTCTAAGGATAAGATCGCCCACACTGTCGATTATTGGCTCAATTGCATCATAGGTAGATTTGTGACTGAATTCATAGTCAACACCTTAGTCAGCTACAGCAAGGTGGAGTGGTGCTTTTTCAAAGGACCATGAGGTAAGTACTTGAAATATTTGAATACCTAGATTAAGATGTTATTGTGCAAAAAACAGGTTATGCAGCTACCTTGATGTTCGGAGCTACGCAAAGTGGAAAAACTTATAGGAACGAAGGAAGAAAGGGTCCTGAATATAGTCCATTGATTTCACCTCCATTGGGTGACGAAGAGGGAGTAGCGTAGGCTTCTCCACAAAGTGTTATTCAGCTAATAAGACAAGGATTCCCATGACTGCCACCTCCACACACACCACCTCCAACTTCACCACCATCACCTTCAACTTCACCCATACCACCTCCACCGTAGTTCAACATGGAAAATTCAATGAAGCTGCCTTTGTTTAAAGGCTTGGGAAATGAGGACCCAGACCAGTTCTGGTTCATCGTGAAAGTTGTATGGGAAGCTCAGGGCATTACAGATGATCACATGAAGAAGGCAACATTGATTAGCGCTCTACAGGATCACGTGCTAACCTGGTACATCAAATACTCTAATGATAACCCAAAAACTCAGGTGGTGGACATCCAGACCGCTGAATAAAGAATTCAGTATGCCTAAATATGAGGCACAATTGATTATGGGGTTCAAGGAAATCGTGATGAAACTAGTTGAGACACCTTGGGAATTAGATCAAAGCTTGAAGTGTAAAATATATGAAGCTAACATGAACTTAACAGACAGATAGCACTACGAGTGGTTTGAGGCTTTGCTCCTGCCACACCTAAGGGTTGCGTTGTCACAACAAAAGATAATGACTCAGGTAGAGGCCTTGGAGATTGTGATGAAACTGCATGAAACACCGATGCAGGATCTAAATCTGGGGGTTCAATAGATCCATGCGTAGTTGAAAAATCTTTGCTTTTAGATGAAAATTTTGAAGCAGGATAAAACAGTCCAGTAAGAAGTGTGCGAAGAGGTATGGTGCCTGAAATGCAAGGGTCGGGGCATGATAAAGACCATTTCCCGATCTTTACGAACTATATTGCAGGAGAGGGACCGATTCCTTTAAGGCCAGAAGCTCAGGTAGACCAAGCGTGGGGCCTGCATTGTGGTGTGCTATATGTCAGGTAGCAGGAAAGCATGCCATGGATAGCTGTCATTTGTTGCAGAAGTTTGTATAGACACCACAACAATTGTTTTGCAACTTCTGTAGGTTGGTAGAGCATGATGAGCACAACTGCAGGAGCTATGAATTGATGATGGATAGAACACCCGCCTATATGGTTCAGGGAGAAACTCGGCCCCCAAACTAGAATGTGGGATGGCACGAACAGGATTTCAAGTGCGTGAATGAGGCCAAGGTAGAGGAGGACCTAGCAAATATCAGGGACAACTAATCTACTACAATTATGAAGGACCAGGACACTGCCTGCAATTGCACTAACCCAACTCATCCATCATGCAAATATTGCACTTTGTTTGATCATGAGACAGAAGACTGTCCTACGCTGATAGAAAGGATATGTGATAAAGGGCCAATACCATCTCAGTCAACTCAGAACCTGTAGATGATGAGGTCTGAGCCTCTTGAAGAGGATCTGAATGTGAATATAGTGCTCCGAAGTAGAATTCAACAAGAGATGATAAGGGGAAACATCCTGAAGACAATGCATGGGTTCACAAAGCTCCAACAAAGGAGGCTGAATTTGATTTGGATCATGCACACGAAACATTCATGGAAGCAAAGAAGAGTTTCGCTAAGGCCTCCACCTCAGGGAGAAAGGATAAGCCTGATCAAGAAATGGACCCTTCTATGCTTACAACCTTCCTAGAGACCTGCATGAAGTTGTTGCGTGATAGCAAGGTTGTGAAGGTATTACAGAAACTTATAAATAGATGCACTGGAAATATTTCGGGTGAACTGCACGTGGTACGAAAGATTGGTAAGCATAAAACAAGGACAGGAAGAGAGATATGGCTAACTGCACAGATAGGAGAGTATGAAATGGATCAGGTTATTTTGGATCTGGGGTCTGATGCGAATGTCATACCAAAGAAGACTTGGGAGTGGAAGGGAATACCCGCACTGCAGTGGTCTCTGATTTAGTTAATGATGGCAAATCAACAAAAGATCATCCCCATGGGGCAGATGCAAGGGGTGACTATAGATATTGAAGGCGCGAGTGCACTGGTTGAATTTGAAGTAATAGAAATTGTGGATGATAGCAACCCCTACCCTATTCTCCTTGGCATTGATTGGGTTACTGATATGAACGGGGTAATCAACCTAAAGAAGCAAAAGATGATATTTGAGAAGAAATTGCTCCACGTAATAGTACCCCTAGATCCTGTTGAAGGATCATGCTATACTGAACTGGTTCACGATTATGAGAGAGATGAAGATCTGGAATGTATCTATAAGATAACGTCACAACCAAGATTGTGTGAATCTAACAGCGGATGGATGAATTACATGGGATCATGAGAGTTCCTGCACCTCAGACTCTGATGAAGAACTAGAGCGATGGCAGAATCAGTTACATGAAGTAACCACACTAAGCTGTAACATGATGACCCAGTCATTGTGCCCTGGGTCGACAGAGGTAAGAAGTCTACCCACTTATGATGGCTTGAATGACGTAGATATATTTTTGGATGCATTTGAGAGGGAGGTACTAGAGAAGCACCACTTCTAGGCTTTGGAAGGACGATGACGAGAACATGCTTTGGGAAGCCGAAGGTATGAATGATAGAAAAATATGAGAGGCAGGATGATTTGCGCACACACTTAGCCAAATGGGCTTAGGCTTATGGAGAAAAGTCCCAACCTAAATGGGTGCACTTGTTTTGTCACACCTTGGATGTCATCCCAGTGAACTGTTACTTAGAAACGGAGCTCTGCCATGGTACACGTGAATGGGATATTCTGTGTGAGGGATTCATAATGACATTCAGCTTTGAAGATGGGTTTGACTGTATTGATGAGGTGCTACAAGAAGTAAAAGAAGTAATCTTTAAGATACCACAGGATCCCTTGGACCTGATTCAGCTTGATTGGACTACTCAGCTGAGTCATGTGCTAGAATGCTATAACGTAACCGTTTAAGAAGAAGATGAGGATACGTGAAAGGCTATGATCCCTGAAATAGAAGGTCACTGCGAGGTTGAAGGACCGCATATTGAGAATCCTGATATAACTGCGCCACGGAAAATGAAACAGGTAAATATTGGTACGAAGGCAGAGCCCAAAATCGCGAAGATTGGGGATTACTAGGATGACACAATAGTGGATAAGGTCACTAAATTTCTCCGCAAATACCAGGATTTGTTCCCTACCAAGTTTACAAATCTAAAAGGGATAATAGGAGACCTAGGTGTTATGAAGATCACGTTGTAGCCCGACACGAAGCCAGTTAAGCAAAGACCTTACCGTCTCAATCCGAAGTATAAGGAGAAGGTTTGCTTAGAGCTAGACAAGATGCTCGCAGTAGGAATCATCAAGCCTATGGAAGAATCTAACTGGGTAAGCCGAATGGTGGTATAGGAAAAGAAGTAGAAGGATGAAATAAGGATATGCATAGATCTCAGAAAGTTGAATGATGCTTGCATACATGATCATTTCCTGACTCCATTCGCTGATGAAGTGCTGGACAATGTAGGTGGCCAGGAAGCATATTCCTTCACTGATGGGTTCTCTGTGTACCATTAGATCAAAATCGTGTCAGAGGATAGGAGCAAGATGACCTTCACGACTGAGTGGGGGTGTTTTCATTACATTCTAATGCCTTTTGGATTAAAGAATGCACCTGCGATTTTCTTGCATAAAGTCATTGCGGTGTTCAAGGAATTTATTCATAAGTTCCTGGACAGGGAAAATTTTAAGAACCACCCTAAATTTATATGTATAATAAATGGGCTAATCCCCATGATACATAGGAAAAATGGGAGGTGATTTTATCAATAATATAATATGTATATATAATTTTTTTGGCGAATCTCTCCAGATTATATTATCTTGTACAGTGATGGAGAATCTTTCACTGAATTATAAAATTTTGTAAGATCTTGGCGAATCTTTTACTGAATAATAAAACATTGTGAAGTCTTGGCGAATGTTTTGTTAAAGTATGAAGCCATATATGATAATAAGAAAACATATTCATTAAATTGTAATATACTAACATACATGTTTGGAAAAAGAAACATAATTTTCACTTCCTACAAACAATGTTCCAAGTTTCAGTGGTCGTGTTTGTCAAGGTTCTTACAATACACTCTTTCATATCCTTCTATTAATTTTGATAATATTCCACAACAAAGTTCTTGTAGGTGTTGATATTGACAACAAGTTTTGTCAAGGTAGGAGAGATTAATCTTTTCTCTACAACTTTTGTCAAGCTACCACTTTTCTCAAGTTATCAAATTTCTTTCTTATTCCATAGACTCCAACTGCGAGATAAAAAACACATCAAGTTTGTTTACCCCAACACGCCAACAAGTATCAAGCCCCAACTATATTATATAAGAAAGTATTAGGTATCCCAAGGGCTTGAAGGGGACCTAATTGAAAGAAGTGACCATTTTGAGAATCCTCCCAATCAATATATGAATATATAAATGTAGATTTATTATTATTTTAATTGTAAATCTTCAATTAAATAATAAAATTTAATTACGTCTCTCCCAATCTAAATTTCTTATTAGCATAATTCACTACCCTCATAGGTCTCACATTTTCTAACAGCATTGTAACATGTGGATTAATTTCATTTTTGGTGAACAATCTCCACCTTTTAGGAAAATAGCATAATTCACTACCCTCATAGGTCTCGTGTTTTCTAACAGCATTGTAACATGTAGATTAATTTCATTTTTGGTGAACAATCTCCACCTTTTAGGAAAATATGGTGCAGTGGCTCTAACCCCTAGAGATCATTAGGACAAACTAAGAATAACACAGAAGATGAAAGGTTGTACAAACCAACTTATTTTTCAAACAACTAGTCCAACATCAATACCTAAACTTTTTCATGAAGATATCATATTGAGAATGTTTGAAAAATGGTGAGAAATCTTTTGCCAGGGTGGTGTGGAAAGAGTGATAAGGTTTCATTGTTTTAAATTTTTTTTGTTAAATCAGAAAAAGTTAAAAACCAATATTAATGGAGATATTGGTATTTTTTACTAAATTTTGTGAAGTGACTAAATGTACCTTTAACCATTCACCTTAAGATGTTTTTACAATATAATTTCCTAAGTCTATTTAATATCTTCATTATCATAAAAACCAACCTATATCCATCTTAACTCCACATATACCACTCTTAGGGGCATGAAATCTATTTATCCCTCTGAGTATTTGGTAGGCCCAGAATTAAGATGGATCTAAGATGATAGAATTTCCCCTTTAAATAGTCTATGCTCACATGAATACCATGGTATTACCATGGGTCAATACCATGGGTTATCATAAACCTGGAGCTTAAAAATTACTATTAATAATTTATAAAAATTAATAAAATTAATAATTGTTTTTTATTTTATTTTTTATTTTAACCAAGTTAAAATGTTTAACATACATTAAATTACAACATCCATTTTTACTCTTGATCCACCAAGCCCCGAGAGGGATCAAATATTTTTTCACTCTATGCTAGTTTGCATATCATGATACTTGATACCTCTTGGGGGTTAGTAGATCTAGAGTAAAGATGGATCTATGCCAGTTTAATTCCCCCATTTAAATAGGCTACATTCCATGTGAATACCACGGGTCAATACCATGTGCCATTTTTATTTTTATTAATACTAATATTAGGGTTAATAATGTTTTTTTTGCATGGTATTAATAATAATCTAGCCCATGGTATTTGGCCCATAGTATTTTGCCCATAGGTTTCACCTAGATATAACACTTTTTTTTAGTGTTCGTAAATATAAGGTGACTTATGGAGTAAATATAAAAAAATGTTTTATTTGTTTACCATACCTCTCGTTTATTTATATTTTTATTAATTTACCATACCTCTTTTACAAATATGGTATTTGGCCCATAGGATTCACTTAAATAGAATTTGAGCCTTCATAAATAGAAATAGGGTTATGGACTAAATATAAAAAGAGGTTTTATTTATTTACCATACGTCTAGTTTATTTATATTTTTATTTATTTACTATACCTTTTGAGTAAGTATAAAAAGAGGTTTTATTTATTTACCATACCTCCACTTTATTTATATTTTTATTTGTTTACACCCTTGCATGTATATAAGGTGACTTATGGAGTGAATATAAAAAATGTTTTATTTATTTACCATACCTCTCATTTATTTATATTTTTATTAATTTACCATACCTCTTTTATAAAGATGGTATTTGGCCCATAGGATTCACTTAAATAAAACATATTCTTGAAAATTAGGGCGAATGGAAGGTTGTAACTCCTAATTCAAGAGCTAAATTTACCTTTTTTACCCTCTCCCTTAAAATAAGGTGGGCTATTTGAGGCGATTTGTAAAAATGTACTATGATACAAAATATTCACTAGACTAAAAATTTAAAACCCTTTAATTTCACCAAAGGGTGAACATTCGCCTCTAAAATTTTCCATGTTCCTGGAAGTGTACTTTGATGATTGGACTGGTGAAACGCCATGTCACAAGTTTGCACCTGATGCTAGATACCTGTCAAAGATACCAAATCATGCTCAATCTGAAGATGTGACTATTTTGTGTTCCTTTTGGGACCCTGCTGGGTCATGTGGTTTGTAGACATGGACTAATGGTAGATCATATGAAAATAGTGGTGATACTTAACTTAGAAGCACCGAGGAGTGTGAAATAGTTGCACGCTACCCTAGGACATACCGAATATTACAGAAAGTTCATCAAAGGCTATGCCTAGATCACTGTGCCTATGGAGAATTTGTTGAAAAAGGATGTCACATTCTACAGGAATGAGGACCATAAGAAAAGCTTGGATATATTGAAATAAAAGATGGTCACCACACTGATCCTATTCTTCCCAGATTGGAAGGAGGAGTTTCATGTACATGTTGTTGCATCATGTATAACTTTGAGAGCAATACTGACACAGGCTGGTGGAGGAGACTTGGACCATCCTATAGCGTTCGCAAGCAGAAGGTTATCTAAGGTGGAGAAGAACTATTCCACCACCGAGCGTGAAATGTTAGCCATGGTATACGCACTCCAGAATTTTAGACACTACTTGCTAGGTGGCCATTTTAAAATGTATACAAATCATTCCATGTTGAAATACTTGGTCAATAAGCCTGTGTTGGGGGCGAGAATCTGTAGGTGGATGTTATTGTTCCAGGAGTATGATTTTGAAGTTATTGTGAAACCTTGATTCCTGAACGAAGGACCGAACCATCTATCGTGCATCGAAATAGGGGAAGAGCCAACTAATTTGGAAGAAGGATTACTTGACACACAATTATTTGTAGTGCACATTGCAAATGGTCATTGTGAGGATATCCTACACTTCCTAACGATAGGAACTACCCCAGAAGGATACATCGTCCAGCAAAAGAAGGAGTTAGTGGTGCACGTGGTAGATTTTTTTGTCATTGCTGGGCATATTTACAAAATGGGATCCGATAAGATATTGCGACGCTATGTACCACATCTTTGAAAGGAATAGCATCCTTGCAGACACTCATGGGGGTGCCACGAGAGGACATTATGCAAGAAGAGTGGCCGCACAGAAGATTCTACGCAGAGGGTTGGGGTGGCCAACCCTCCATTAGGAATCAAAAGCATATTGCAAGGCATGTGATGTGTGTCAAAGGACTAGTAGGTGATCGTAGAGGGATGAGATGCATTTGAATCCACATATGACATTGTAACCCTTTGAGAAATGGGTGATAGATTTTGTGGGATCCATTCAACCCCAAGGAAAGATGCGAGTGAGGTACATTATCACCGCGACTAAGTATTTGACTCAATGGGTGAAGGCAAAACCTGTAAAGGATTATACAGGCATGACTACTACAAAGTTTCTCTTTGAGTATGTACTAACAAGATTTTGGTGTCCAAAGATTTTGATGAGTGATCACGGTATGCACTTCCTGAACGATACGATTAGCACGCTAATAGAGGAATTTCAGGTATATCACTAGAATAGCATGTCTTATCACGTGCAAGCTAATGGGGTGGTGGAAGCATTCAATAAAGTTTTGGAGAACGCACTAACCAAGTTTTGCAATGCTCAGTGAAGTGATTGGGACCTATGCATACCCATAGTACTATGGGCCTATCGGATGACGTGCAAGAAGTTGACTAGACAAACACCCTGTATGCTTGTATATGGTGTGGAAGCGATGATGCCCATGGAATACATTGTGTTTGGTCTACGCATAGCAGCACTCACGGGTATGAAATATTACGGAGCCATGGAAGAGAGCCTCGTGTAGCTCGCTAAGCTTGAGGAAGAAACATTTTTAGCTGGATTTCACCAACAGGTCCAAAAGTAGCACGAAAAAGCATGGCATGATCGGCACATTAAGCTGCACACCTTTAAGTTAAATGAAATGGTTTTGTTATATGACGGCAAATTTGATAAATTTCCAAGAACATTTAGAATGCATTGGTTAGGGACCTATGTCATTAAGGAGATTACCGATGGAGGAGTGGTTCAGTTGGTCAAATTGAATGGAGATCCCTTCTCAGGAAAGGTGAATGGTAGTTGATTGAAGCCATACACCAATGGTCTGGCCATGTGACTACATGAAGGTAGCACATTCTTAGTGCTCCACTGCCTGGGTTGGGGAGTTGCATGATTAGAAGATTGTACAAAGCAAGTGTCACAGGGTTCGCAACAGTGTGAAGGGGGCTGCACTGCCAAAGGAGAAATCATGCAGGTCAGCTAGAAAGTGACCGTTAAAGTCATTTTTCATGATTTGACGATAGAAATGTGGCCAAACGGAGTGAGCATCCAGAATTTAAGAAGAAATTTATGGGTCCGACCCTTGAAAATATGCCACCAATCTAGCATTAATGAATCAAATTTGGGGAGAACGGTCGGATTTGAATTCAAAATGACCAATAAATTACAAGTGGCTATTCAGCGAAAAACACTTGGCATTTTCAGAATTGAGTTGTTGAGCTCTCAGGCGCACATGAATCGTGAGCACTTCGAACTTTTGATATCCAATTCAGTATTTGAGACATTGTCGAAGGAGACATAGGGGTTCTTGCAGAACATCATGTCGGTGCCCACAAAAGCTATAGATATCGAGGCATAGGATTCGGTGCTGGAAATTTAGATGGAGGCCAAAGAAGTTGCTCTCGAGGTTGCCGAAGTATTAGTGGAAGTCCCTAAATCCCCAAGAACACTGAGACCAAAACCAACCCCAACCAAGGTGAGAGCAAAGGATAAAAAGGGTAAGTAGCCTGTGATACCAGTGTGTGCATCACTGAGAAGAAACCCACTGAAGCCAACCACACAGGAAAAGGGAAAAGCCATCAATCTAGAGCCAAAGGAGGAAGAAATCGAAGACATCCTGATCGATGATGAGAATGTGGGAGTAGATGTGGAGGAAGTTGAAGCCTAGGGTGCTGACCTTATCACTCAGTTTCCTATGTATGTCCCTTCGCACAATGGAAAGACAAGGTGCCAAAATATATCGATGAGACAAGGTCCCCTTACAAACCCCTCTATTGTCGGATGAAATTGTCTTCGAAGGATTGCACTTTGGGTGGGTTCCTCAGCTAAAACTCGAAGACTGTGACTTAGTCGAACACGAAAAGTTCCCACACCTGGCAACCAAGCAGCTAATGCATCACATTATTGATAGAACCATTGGAATGACCACATTGGATCTGCAGAAGTGGCTCAGAGGAGTAGACAAGGCAGGGTTGTTCAACCTGCTATGGGTGTTGCACTACAACCACACCCCAGTTACAGTATTGGTCACCAAGTAGCTGTTGTGCTTGGTGCATGATGGATGTCTGTGGCTGGAGCAGCCAATACCCATCATTGACAGGTTAATCCACAGGATCTCGTAGTTTCCCAACGCAGGAGAAAATCTGGCCATGATATTTGGTGGAAAAGGTGGTGAGTAGTGTTGGCTTATAGGGGCCTAACCCAGGTTCAAAGATGATTTATCCAAACAAATCCCGTTACTATTAGCCCTTTTAGCAATAGCCCATGGAGCACAAACTGAGTTTTCACCCGGAGTAGTATGGGAGGGTGCTAGAACCAAGTTTTCACACCCTAGAGATGTCTGATGAATTTTCATGGTCTGCAAATTTTCCCTGCGTGCATGTCGCTCCACACATCTATCAGTACCTTGCAACATGTGATGCTGCCTTCGCGCAGCCCTGCTTGAGGCATGATCTGTGTTATTACCCAATTCCTTAATATTAACTTGATAATTATCGATCACTTAGCTTATCAGTATGTGTCTAGTTATATTTAACAATGTTCAGTATTCATATAAGTGCGCGCGATAAAGAAAACAATATACATAAGCAAGAAATAGCACAAGAACAGATAGACAAGATTTAGAATCAAACTTCTCTTTATTATTCTTCTTCCTTGGTTAGAGACTTGAATCCACCCTATGCACTTAGCTGTAGGGGTCTGAGGGCTTAGTTGCGGACTCTACTAGGCCTCTGTGCACTCAGCTATAGAGCCTCTTCCTACTACTACAACCCAGGACACTTAGACCTTTACTCTATGCTTGCAATCTTAAAGACTCCCTTCGTTTGCATCTATCTCTCCTTATCTTTACAACTTAGGGCCTCGCTCTATTTATAAAATCACATGGTCCACAGACCATGGGTAGGCCGACATTACATTACAAAACATAGGGCGACAACCTTATGACTCAACATACATTTCATCCTACGCGCCCGCAATTCACGGAGTCTTACAACATTATTTTACCAAAACTTGGGCTTTGAGCCCCGAACATGTTGTGGGGGGATTCCATGCCCAACAGGCCCCCAACACATTCATCCTGACTCACCCTCGAGTCACTCTATTGGCGCGGAGTCCCTCCAATTGGTCCAAAACGGCCTGAATGTCTGTAGCGCACTAAGCTGCTGCTTGTTGAACCTGTTGCATCCATTCTTCTGAGACCTCCGTGTCTGAATTATATCCTTACATCTATACTGGCATGTGTTGCATATGTTTATATTCCATCACCCTTGTCCAGCTCCTTGGGTTACGAAGACTATGCTCTATCTGGTTAGTCAAATAGTCGGCACATGTATGTAGGGCTTAAAGCGACTGTAGTTTAGTTTACCTGGGAAAGATTCTCCATTTAGCTTGACTACCTGGACCATGCCTCTGCCTGTGACCTCCTAAACCACGTATGGTCCCAGCCAGTGCATTCTTAATTTTCCCAGAAATTTTTCAAACTTATTGTCATACAACAACACTAAGTCGTTTACCTTGAAGGTGTACAACTTGATGTGGCAATCATGTTAGGATTTTTCACGCTGATTTTGTACCTGCTGATGAAATCTAGCTAGATTCTGTTCCTCCTCAAGTTCTTCCAATTGTGCGAGCCTTTCCTCCATAGCTTCATAGTCCGTCATCCCTATGAGAGCTGTTATTCGTAGACAAGGTATGATGTATTCCATTGGCATGATAGCTTCCATGCCATAAACTAATCAAAAAGGTGTCTGTCCCATTAATTTCTTGCACATTGTCCTATAAGCCCATAGTACAGCATGTACGTGCATGTCCCAATCGTTTCACTGTGCGTTGCACACTTTGGTCAGCGCAGTCTCTAGTATTTTGTTGAATGCCTATACTGTCCCATTAGCTTGTGGGTGGTACGGTATACTTTTCTGATGATACACCTGGAACTCTTCTGTTAGCACACTGATGGTTTCATTTAGGAAATGTGTTCCACAATCACTCATTAAGATTTTTGGATAGCCAAATTGGGCCAACACGTTTTTGAACAAAAACTTCGCAACTATAGCGGTCATGCAGTCTTTGACTGGCTGTGCTTTTTCCCATCATGTCAGGTACTCCATCGCAGTGATGATGTAGCACGTGCTTGTCCTTCCCTGAGGTTTCATCAGTCCCATAAAGTCAATTTCTCATTTTTCAAACGGCTGCAATGTCATTTGTGGATTTAATGACATCTCATCCCTCTGTGATGGTCTTCTAGTCCTTTGACATATATTGCAAGACTTACAGTGCGCTTTCGAATCATGGTGCAGGGTTGGCCACCATAACCCTATGTGAAGAATATTTTGTGTGGTCACACATCTTGCATAGTGTCCTCCTGCAGCGCCCCCATGTGCTTTCATGAGGATCTGACCTCGTTCAAATTCAGGTACGTATCTTCACAATATCTCATCATTTCCCATTTTGTATAGGTGCCCCACAATGATAGAAAAGTCTGCCATACGCACCACCAATTCCTTTTTATATTGGACCAAGTACTCCTTTGGCATAGTCCCTATTGTCAGAAAATGGATTATATCTTCGAAGTGTCTGTCAGTGATGCGCACTGCAAAGAGTTGTGCATCAAGTAGTCCCTCCTCCAAATTCGTGGGTTCCTCACCCGTCTCAATTCGTGACAAGTGATCTGGTCCTACGTTCAGGCATCCCGGCTTGACTATGACCTCAAAATCATATTCTTGTAATAGTAATAGCCATTTGCATATGCACCCCCCAACACAGGCTTATTGACCAGGTATTTCAACATGGAATGGTCGGTATACATCTTGAAATGTCCTCCTAGTAAATAGTGTCGATATTTTTGGAATGCATACACCATCGCTAACCCCTTGTGCTCGGTGGTGGAATAGTTCTTTTCTGCTTTAGACAATCTCTAACTTACAAATGTGATTGGGTGATCCACACCCCCCGTGCCCTCCTGTGTGAGTACTTCTCCCAGTGCAATACACAACGCATCAACATGTACATGAAATTCCACATCCTATTTTGGGAAGACCAGGATTGGAGTGGAGGCCAGTTTCCCCTTCAAGACATCCAAACTCTTTCACTTCTTAAGGTTCAACGTAATCTGGTGTCGGCGGCAAGTATCTAGCATCAAGCGTAAACTTGCTACATGGTGCTTAACTAATCCAAAGATAGTCCAATCATCCAGATAGACCTCCAAGAACTTGTGGATGTATTCTTTGAACATAACCACAACTATGCGTGAAAAGATGGTTGACGCGTTCTCCAGTCCAAATGGCATAACGGTGTATTGAAAGCAGCCCCATTCTGTTGCGAAGGTCATTTTGATCATGTCTTCTGGCACGATCTTGATCTGATGGTACCCTGAGAACCCATCTGTGAATGAGTATGCTTCTTGACCACCAACATTCTCTATTACTTCATCTGTGAATGGTGTCGGGAATGGATCATGTACACAGACATCGTTTAGCTTCCTGTTGTGCCCTACAACAACCCCCCATTTCATAACATTTTTATCACAAACAATTTACATATGAAATGGGTCCCTTTTAAAATTTTTAATTGGCATTAATAAACTTGTTCAAATAAGGTATGATAACCAAATGAATTTATGCAAAAAACCCTTGTTGAGCAAATGATAAGCAATTTTTGGTTAAGTCCAAAAAAGTAATCGCAAGTGCGGTTGCCATCTTGGTTTTTCCCGATGCGATATCGCTATCGGCCATCGGCAATAGCCAATGCACACATAAAAGGGCATATACCTTTTCCCCGATGCGACGCGATATCGGCGATCGGCTATCGGCATGGCACTATGTCTTGTGAAAAATGTTTTAACACTCCGGCCCGATGCGATATCGCATATCGGCAATCGGTACAATCCTACGCATTTTCATAAGACATTTATATCCTTTCCCCGATGCGATATCGGCTATCGGCATTCGCTAAAAGCAATTGATACACATTTGGGGGTTATGTTCGCGCGCCGAATGCGATATCGCAATCGGCGTTCGCTAAAGAACTTTCCCAAGTAATAACGCCACACACACACTTCCGATGCGATATGATGACGCATAATGATGACCTCAGTTCCAAAAGGTGATTATTTCAAAGCATTAAAGTTATATTTAAAATCGATTTGACAAAATCACAGATTTCAAAAAGCCGTTAAGTAAAGGGATAAGGTAATGCATGCGTATTTAAAGCTTTGCCCCTTCGAATTAACGAGCAATTACGATTAGACCTTTGAAAAATCTATTACATGCTTTAAGGGGTCATTCGGTTTAATAACTTAAGTAATGGTCATTTATGAAGCTGCAGGCCGTAAAATCACCATTATTACATCTACGGTGCCTGCTCAAATCATTAGATCCGCAGCCTCTTTTAGGAATAATCTCGCCACGCTTCAAATCATATATGTATCCCGTTATGGATTGTCATTGTTATTTCTTTGTTACGATTTCTCTTGCACTTGTGTAGAATTCGACTAACGAGAGAAGTCTGAATATGATGGGAAAAAAGTTCAAGAAGATGGCAGGTTCTACTGCGACACCCGCCTCAGGCCAAGCTGCTACACCTTCAAGGAAGGGCTTAATCTCAGATACTACATGCACTGGTCTTACTGGTACTACATGGCAAGGGACATACAATTTGCTAGAAGGAGAACAACCAGAAGTGACAGTAACGGAGGCAAGTGTGGATGAATTAAGAAAGTCTGAGGCAACTCTTAAAGATTTGGCTGACTCTTTTTTGCACAGAATAGCAGCCAGGGAACAAGTCTTGCCTTATACTGATGTGGTACGTTGGGCAATTGAAGAAGTTCCTCTCACTAATAGAACCTTCGTTTCTAAGGATAGAAGGATTTTCGGCTCCTTCAAGCCTGACGACTTAAGACAAATGTATCATTTGCCCAATCCCGAGCAAGTCTATAACAGAGCATTTGTGGAAAAATTTGCCAGAGAGAATGAATCACCAGCCGAACCTCTACGAGAGTGGAGGCAAAATCCAGCAAAACACAAACAGGATATGTCGGGTAAGTACTCCAATGCCTCTCTGGCTTCACCTTACTGCTATGCTGGAATTATGATGTGTAGATTGTGGGGATTTCATGATTCTGCAAATATCCATGTTGATATGGTTCCCTTAATGGAAGCGGCCGTTAATAGTATAATTATGGATTGGGCCACTATCCTGTCTGATAAGTTGGTCTTAGCTATTCGTGAGTTTAGGGCCAAAACCAGAGTCAGTGAGAGAAAAATCCCACCTTTTTATTACTCTGCATACATTATGGATGCCCTTTGTTTTAATTCTGAGTTTCCTGTCCTTGGTTGGAGATGGACAACCCATGACCCAACACCTATTCATTTGTATCATCGTAAATTGTGGAAACCTTCTCACAAAGATCATTTGTACCAAATTTGCAATGGTTTTATGGTTCCCGTTCACTATTCTATTTTTGACAGACCTATCCCTAGGATTTCCTATGAAGCCTCTTTTGACCTGCCAGCCGTAGCCCATTGGTTCGGCGAAGAATGTTTTTCTTATATCAGAGTTTTTGGAAGCAAGGCCAGGCCACATGTTCTTCCCGTATACATCCCAGACAAACTGTTGGCCCGAGAAATCTCTTATCAGATAATGTCTGAAGGTGTTACCCAAACTCTCAAAGAGGAGAAGAAGAGAGGATGGCCATCGTTTCCTTTAAGAATTGGAGTTTATACGCTGCTAAATTATAAACATGCAGAAAAGGAAGCAGCAAAACTCCAAATGCTATCTCTAGTTTCTATTCCCAACAGACTCTATGACCCAAACAAGGCTGCTTTCATTGCCTTGGAACAGGCTAAGCTGACAAAGGTTGTTCACCAAGAAGACCAGTTTGACGACC
This sequence comes from Pinus tabuliformis, assembly GCA_031772625.1. Taxonomy (NCBI): domain Eukaryota; kingdom Viridiplantae; phylum Streptophyta; class Pinopsida; order Pinales; family Pinaceae; genus Pinus; species Pinus tabuliformis. Next base: position 585,902,531 of record CM062817.1, read on the forward strand.
TGTTCATGGGTGCTGATTCAATAAGCCAAGTCAAACAACTTGCTGCGATGAGATATGAAGATATGGAATTAACTGAATTTAATAAACTTAGAAAGCAAAGGTTGCAAACTTTGCCTCTAAAGTTATTATCTACAACCCCAACTTCATCCTCAAGCGAGCCTGATCAGCCAGAAATAAATTTACCTCCCGTTACAATTAGAGAACAGGAGGAAAGTCAAAGAAAGCTGCAGGCAGAAAGGCAGCAAAAAGCACAAATTGAACAAGAGCAGAGAAGGCAAAGGGAGATAGAGGAGCAGAAAAAGCAAAGAGAGATAGAAGAACAGAGGAAACGAGAGGAAGAAGAAAAAATAAGGAAAGAACTGGAAGATAGGCAGAAAAAGGAATTAGAGGAACAGCAACGGAGAGTACAAGAGGAGCAACAGCGGAAGGCATTCGAAGAACAGCAGAGAATTGAAAAAGAAAAAGAACAGAGTAAGCAAATCTCTGTCGATACTGAATTGATTGAGGAATGGAACCAATTTGATTCCATTATAAGTGGTAAAGAAGCCTCCAAAGACTCAGATGCCTTAAAGACTCCCGATATTACTGTTTCTCCGGTTCTTGAAGGAACCAGCGGCCCACCCACAGTACAGAATGTTGAAGAAGTTACTCAGAATCCATCTGATCAAGTTGATCTTCAGGTAGAGGAAATTCCTCCTCTAGACATTTTCTACAGCCCTAAGCATAAAGCCGTTGTAAGACGCTCAAGGAAGAGGCGAAGGCTTGATCAACCTTCTGTCTCAAATGAGCAAACAGTCACGGGCAATGTCGTCTGGAAGGGAGAATTAAGTCCCTCTGAAGATTTAACAAAGCTGTCGCAATTTGCGGGAGCTTATTCAGCAGCAACCATTGACAAAGCATCCGAAGTGAGTCTTCTTTTGAAGACTAAAGAGCATGAGGTATATGCATTGCAAGCAGAAGTGATAGAGGCTAAGAATAAAACAACACAGGCGGAAGAACAATTGCTGGCTCAACAACAAGAGAATCATTTGTTAACCCAGCAAATTGAAAAACTAAGGATAGACCAAAGTGACATTAAAGCACGTGAATTAGCAGAGGCATTATCACAGTTGGAAGCATCAAATGAGCTGTTAATGAAATCTAAAGAAGATCAAATAGTTCAGCTCTCAGCACAACTTGAAGGTATTAAAGGCGCCAAGAGTATTGAAGATTTCAGAACAGAGGCAACTCTGATAAACGGCGCTTTAATATCTCAGATTAGACTTTTGTGCCAACAGCTAGTTGAGGCTGAGTCACTTTGTGATATATCTACAGCAGTATGTAAGCAAATCGAGAAAGCCAGGACTAACTTGGATCAGGCCGAAGATGAAATAATAGAATATATTGAATGGCAAGATACTCCAGAAGGACAAGCTGCTAATTTAGCCCGAATTAGTGAAACATACAAGAACATACTTTTCATGGAATGGGAAACACAGGTAATGAAGGCAGAGAGGGCAGCATCCAGATGCAAAACAATTTCCACAAACATGATCAATATAGTCAATGATACATTGTATCTGGCTAATATGATTTCACAATGCACACCTGGAAACATAACAACCGCGAATATGCTGGAGCATAAGAATTATCTTAAGCTGGAAGAACAAGGGCGGTTAATTACTGGAGTGAATACCTTGACCTCTGATGCATACTGGCTTTTCTTGATTAAACCGCATTCTCAAAGGTCGGCTCTCAACTGTCTAACCGACGCTCTCCAATACCTGATTGCCGATTTCCAAGATGCCACATATGATGCACAGCTGACTTCTCGCCTCAATACTCCACCTGAAGTAGAGCCAATGCTGGCGATATGTCAGCGAAAGAGTAAAGGCAAAGAGACAGCTGACTGAAGCATCGCCGCCGACTGCCGAATCACCCAAATTGCAAAATGATATTTGTTGATGCCGATTTCTTAGTTTTCAGTTTTTAGATATTTAGTAGTTAGATTAGAATAGTATTTATAGACCCTTTCATTGTTTTGGAAAGGGTCGTAAAATTTTGTAAAAGACTAAAAGGCTGAAGTTTGCACTATTGTGCTTCGGTCTATATTCTTTTTGAAACTCGACCACTGGTCCTTAATTTTACTTGGAATGCTGTTTAAGTGAATTGTGCACTATTGTCGTTTGCTTGGAATGCTTTCTGGTTGGAAGGAAGGACTGTTACATAGCGATTAATACATTGGATTGATCAAACAGCTTGCATGGTACTATTATCTGTATCTGTTCTCTTTTCAGTTATATGAATTGCTGTGTTATTACTTTGCTATTATTGAATACATGTATGCAATACAACAACAAGTCTTCATTTCATATCACTATTGAATGTTTTGAGATTTGTTATCTTTCACCCATGTATGTATCAATGATATAAATGACTGAGTACAGTAAT